>CM042434.1:14896014-15498514 GCA_023631565.1 Gymnocephalus cernua
CACAAAACATGCAAAATGACACTAGGAAAACAATGATTTATGACATTGCACTTCTGTTAAAAACATCTGGAGACAAATTTTGCACATGAAACAAGCTGCATAAAATATTGTCACCTCATGAGGTCACCATAGACTAAGGTGTGCTGTGAGCTTCACTCGACACTGGGTGAGTCCAACAGAAATCCTTTCCAGTAAGCAACTCTTATGCACTTTTGCATGTTTGTAAGTAGGGATAGACCAATTATCGGCCCTGGCCGATAAAGTTAATGAATTAAAAAGTGCGCTTCTTTGGCTGCGCTACAACTCTGTGTCTGTCCCTCTGCTATGGTTTCACGCACCACTGAGACTGAGTCTGACTTAATGTCCCGCCCACAACCCTGACTATCTTTTACTGTGTTATGTTGAAAGTTTCTCATTTATTAAATGATTGCTTAAAGCATTTAAACAACGTTTTGTGTTGGACTTTGTAACTTTCTAAAATCTTAATTTTGACAAAGATTTTCATTTTCACTGTAAATGCATATTGGTTCCAAATATCAGTTGTCGGTTTCATTAACTAGCCTACTAATAATCCTCATCTGCCTTCAAAAACCAATATCAGTTGATCCCTCATTATAAGTTAATTAGATACTGTTGTATATCCCTGCATGGTGAAAACATTTTAGCCTCTAAATAGAAATAACATTTAAATTAAGTTATATGCTGATATGTATTATGACGCCTACAGTAGACTCAGAAAGTACACTCAGCAGTACACACAAAGCTACTGAATGACATCCTGTGTTTAACAGCCACTAATACAAACCTAAATCAATTAGGCTAAATTTACATAAAAGCTTTGACTCATGTTTCAACCCATCCTTTGTAATGTGCATTTACAAAGAGAAAGTTACAGAGTAGCATACTTGATAAGATTGCTAGTAGAGGGACAACTGGTAATCTTAGATGTTGTTAACAATAGGCTATTTAAAGTGAACCTAATTTTAATCAGTTACAGCGCTCACATTCTTTACTGAAGAACACAGTGTAATAAAAATACTCCATTACAAGTGTCACATTCAAAATTGTATTGGGAGAGAGTAACCATTGATGTTAAAATAACTGAAGGAAGGATGGGAGGCGCTTGTTACAAAATTATCAGTACAATGTATTAATAATACAAACAGAAAATGTGCAGCAATGCTCTACATGAATGACAAAGCAAAGACTAAATTACAAACAAAATCCAAGAACAAGATAAACATTTCAAACACATGCTCTGGTAAGCACAACCTGCTTCCAGCCAGTATTACAAAGGCATGGGAGAATAGAGAGGGAAGTGGAGGGGTCTCCTCCCTCCTTTATCTAGGGAGCTGAGTGAACATAGGTGTATACTCACTTAGCAATCACCAGCAATCAACCTGGAGAAGAGAGGGGAGGCACACACAACACACACAACAGACAAAATATAAAGAAATGTATTCCTGGCAGCGTGGCGAAGGCTTTAAACAATATTTAGACTTTTAATTTGGGAAATAAAACTGCACCTCATTTATTTATTTTTCAGCATCAAATACTTTTATTTTATGAGTCGTAATGCCCTAATAATTTCCTAGGAAGTTTTCTTCTGAAATAAAAACAACTTCTGGTGCTTATTAGAGGGGAAATTGAGACAAAGCGTTGTGATAGTTGTACTCAGTTTATAAGCAGGAAAAGCCCTGAAAAAACTGATCCATTTAAACAAAACTACAGAATTCATAATTCAGCAGCTAATTGAATAAATAAATAATGGACAATCCAAGAGACTAAACTATTTCAGAGACTTTCTTTGGGGGGGATTTTAAGGACTTAAGTATTTCTGGATATTTCTCTGAACCAAACACGTGATTATCCACCTTAAATTGCAAGCCTTAGGTGTACCTAATACATGTATCTTGCATTGCATCTCTGTCGTGTCCATGAGACATTCACAGAGAAATGAGGAGGAAGAGGAAGGAGGGGGGTAGTTTGTCTTGATTCCCTGCCCTCTGTGGATGTGCCTCCCTAGATGACCTAATGCGGGGAGGAGGAGGAGGAGCAGGAGGAGCCCAGCGTCCCGTAGCCTACCTTGGTGGATCAAGTGGGGATTGAGTTCGTTTGGAGATACGCTGGAAGACTGGGAAAACTTTTTGGGTACTTTCATGTCCATGACATTTATCAGGTAAGACTTTAAGAAATATTCACACGTTGGCTGCGTCGACGGAATTAACCTGGAGGTGTCGGTTAACCGGGTCACAAAAGTAGAGATAAGTTGTTCCTGTCAGGAGTTGGTGGCAGTTTGTTGGGAGGAATGTCGGGACATGCCCATTGAGCTTCCGTCAAAACGAACGGGAATGACAGCAGTGTGTTTTATTTATTCAGGGCATTTTAGCCTTTTTTTGTCGTTGTTTTGTGTGTCGGTTACGTTACTTACGTTAAATATTACCGTTAAGCATGCTAGCTAATTGAACATCAAGCTCAGTTGCTATGTTAGCTTGAATCAAACATTTCCTACAGGTAGCTAACGTTTCCGTTTGGTTTGGTGTGAACTGGAGCTAACGGGACACACGCAACAGTGAATAGTTAGCTAGCTACCGTTGGAGTTTTTTGTCTTTTATTACGTACATTTATTTATTACACACGTGCATGTTGTCCTGGCATTAAAAACCTCAAATTTATCCGAATCAGAATCTGCTTAAATGGCTAAGTAGAACACATTTGACTCCGGCTTTTTGTTGCTTTCAAAGTACATACACAGGAATAGACCTAAGCTAAAAACAAGGACCACAACGCTGAACAAGGTAAACATAAACATACAAGACTAGTTTGTACAGATATAAGTTTGTATTACGTGTTTACATAGCTACATACCTACACACATGTAAATAAACAGCTCTATGGAAGTGCAAATGGTGTAAAGATTATAACAGGTTGCAAATATTAATAGAAGACGTCACCCTTGACTCGGGAAATTGGGACAGATATTTGTGTTTACTATTTTTCTGATATTTTATAGATTAAACCGTTTAGGTCAATTAATGTGATTGCTTGATTGATTAAAAATAACTTAGAAACAATCTACATATTAATTGATGATAATAATCATTAGAGCCTCAGAACAGTGACATCATGTCACTGCACAACAGCCTAAATTGCTTGTTACTGTATGCGTTAACCTTTCTAAAGATGAACAGACATCCAAGAACTTTTGATGATAGGTAATACTTATTGTGGAGTAACATCCTCCTCAGTAGAATGCAGATGTTTTACAACAAGGTTCATTACTTTTCTTATAACTGTGTGGTCTTGTTTGATGCTAATGTTAGTCTGCATTTTGTGATTGGACGCAGTGGTTTTCAAACCAGAACCCAACCCAGATATAGTAGTAGGTTTAAGTCTTGTTCGCCCACATAGATTGAGTCATTGAAGTTTGACCACTGGCTGTATATGACTGTTGCTGTTTTCAGCATATTTTATAATTAAGGAATCCCCTTGTAACTCAGCCAGGTGCTTTGAAAATCCAAGCTCTGTTTTCCCCTTCAGATAAATTGCTTGTAAATGTCAAGATGCAGCTTTGATCTTTGAGAATTCATGGAGTCATCGATTCAATGTTCTTTCAAAAAAGTGATATAAAGTCTTCATAACCTCTTGGCGTTATGTCTGCCATAACATTAGCTATTACCTGTGTCAAGTTACAATCTAGCTTCAAGGACAATTTCACTGTGTATACAGTGTTGATTTTCCAATTTAAACTCAACAGGTGGAAAAGGCTTTGCTGCTGACAATCATGCTGACTGCCAGTTAACCTGGAGATAGTCGGTATTAACTTTCCAACATAATTTTAGGCAATTTTACGCTGGTTATGGAACCAATACAGTGGATTTGCATGCCTCTATGTCACGGCTAAAGCTACCCCAATTGTCTACCAACTGCAGGGTTATGAGATGTTTGCACTACAGAGCACTCAACTTATTGGAAGTGCCACAATGGTCTGCCTCCCAGTCTCTACAGAGCCTGGTTCCCATGGTCCCCAGCCAGTTGGCCAGTAACAGATGCTGGCATCAGAGTTGCATTGTTATGGCTGAGGAGGGAAAGTTATTGGAGCCAGCGACCCGACCGACAGACAGCACATACTGAGCTGATGATGATGATTTTGTACTTTCGAATAGGGGCTGCTCATTGCAGAAGCACATGGTTCCAATAGGAAAACCAGATTTTTATGAATTAGTTGGGTTCAGGAAAGGACACCTACAGTCAGCATACTGTTAAACCAAGATGTTATTGAATTAATCCTGTATGTTGTGGTGTGGGATTCTGTGGATTTGGGATTTCAGGACACTTGATACCTCAAACCAAACCTGACCACAAACAAAAGCACCAACATAATGTCCTATAAAACTTTTAGGATGCTCTCAAACCTAACTTACATTACATGTTTCAAATGAACTAGGGCCTACTGTTTGGTTTGTTGGGATGGTATGAAAGCTGTCATTCAAAACTCTAGTAGGTCTTGGGCTTTGTGACAGTAGATATGGGATTTTAGCTTGACTCAAAAGCTATAGTACAATTCTCTACTTGTCATGAGAGCTCTCAAGGAAGCAACCTCCTATGCTATCTTTAAGTAATCTTCATAATGTGTCATGGTCAAGACATTTTTCACAATGTCAAAATCAATGAGGTGGTATTAGGGCATGTTGTGAAATAATGGTGTAGCAGAAGAGGCAAGAAGCAGTTACCCCCTGAGCTTTTGAACTTGAATAAAGGGTCGTTATGCACTGTTTTGTGTTTAATGCCATGCTGTAGAGGTGACACAATATTCTGCAATGAAGTCACAGAAGTGATCATAAAAACCTAACATGGCTAACAGTACAAAAGTATGGTAATACTCAATTTTCTATGTACATTTTATTAGCATTCTCAAAGAAGACTCATGCCATGGACTGGACATCATATAAAAATTCCAAAGTTCTGAAATGCCCAGATATTTACCAGGCAAAGAAATCATGTTGCACTCTCTGCGTTGGGATGAAGGATTATACACAAGCCTACTGGCAAAGTGACATTCTGTAATTTAATAAGCTAAAGTTTCTTAAAGGCTCATAATAAGTTCTGTATAAAAATGCCTTGCCTTACCATTTCATTTCCCCTCAGGTCATCTATTAAAACATTGCAGAATGACAGCAGCAATGCATATTGAGTTGCTTTTGTGTGTCAGTGATGGGGTTGGCAAGAGTCCGAGTATGACACATCTGCTGAATTACATACCAATAATTCATTCCTCATACCAAAACTTCCATATATTCTGTAGTATGAGTTGAAAGTCCAGGTGAGCAAGCGTGTGTATGCAGTTTTAGGTTTATGCACGTGCATATGTGCGCTCATGCTTGCATGTGTGTATCTAAAGCACGTGTGTGTTTGGAAGTGCTTCTTAGTAACAGCTGTTACTGATTTACATTTTTGTCAAAGAGAGAGAGAGAGACATTTTGTATTCGTTACAAGTATTAATTTTGTTACTAAGTATTCATTTTGTGATCAATTTAGTTGACATTGGCAAACTGATAAGCAGAATTAGTGTTCTTTCCAATGTGAAAATTGAAATTTTCATTTTCTTTCACAGTAAGAGGAAAACAAACCACCTAGACAGATTTAAGGAATCTGTCTCTATTGAGATTTCTGCTTTGGGTTCAGCTTCAATAAAAAGCCCTTTGTGAAATCGCGAACTTGGATAAAGGCATCTTTATGGCAAGTAGACTGTGAGGCTCGTATTTAGTATTTTGTTTTAAGTTTAGTAGTTGTACTGTAGTAGTAGTAGTAGTAGTGGTGGTGGTGGTAGAAGTTGTCATCATAAGACAAACTAGTAGTTCTGGTTACTGACATGTTCATACTCCCAGGAAAATGTCTAATGATATCATAAGTAGTTCACTCACTAGAGATAAAGTGAGACAGGCTAAGAATAAACCTGCATTCCAAAATTGACAAGTAGGTGTGGCATCTTATCTACTAAGTGCTTCTTAGCAAAATTCTGGCTTACTAGGCACATTGTTTGATTTAAAGTCAGTTTATTGTACTGTATGTGACCCTCTGACCGACAAATCTTAGCAAGAGGAGAATCTCTCAGTGTTTGCGTGAACTTCCTGTAGACTTTAAACACTACTGTTAATGTTTTACCCTTAATCAAACACCAGGCTTGATGGGAGGCAAATGTCAAATTAAATGTAAAAAATAATGGTACAGCTTTATTTCTTTTTTACTCCAGATATTCATTAACACTTGATTGCTATGGCAAATCAGTAATAGAGTGATACTGTAATCAGCAGTGATAGCAGGAGTTAATGGCTGTAACTCTGATTAGATGTTTGTTGTTACTCAGCATGCAGTTAAATATCTGGTGCTGGCTGATGATTTTAGAGGAGGGGTGGTTGTTGGTGTGATGTAAGGAGTGTGCAATTGTTGTAGAAAGAATTCTAACACATTTCAGAGAAAAGAAAAGGCTCAGAGTGGAGAAACTGGTATGTGAAAGCTTATTCACATACTTATACTTATTCACTCATTCATTCATAAATCCATGTCAAACTTCGATCTGTCAATGCTAAATCAATGTAGGTTATATGTAGATGTAGATGCAGATGTTTTAATCTGGTGAGGATGTGCAATGTCTTGTCTTTTTCCAACATTTTAGTTTCAGCTTTAGTTTCCATGGCCTGGGGTGAAACTGTGAATTCAGAGCAAGGATTGCCCTCTAAAACATGCCTTGACACTTTTAGAGCAACACTGCTGGGATAAAAAGACACAGTCACTGCTGCACCAGCATGTAGGCCTGTGTCTGGATTTATTCATCAAACATATTAGAAAAGATCAAGGACAAGTGGCCTCATTGGGCGAGTCAGTCTTTTCAAAATGACAGTGCTTTTCCCATGGCAGTCTAATGAGCAGATCAGACTTGTTATCCTTTTTAATTTCACGCTGAGCCATGTGGCTAGTCCTCCTCAATAAGAAACTAGCTGGCTTTGCCCCAAGCTAGAACTTTGAATCAGCCCATGTCTGTGACTGGACTGGTGATGTCACGATACCAGAAATATAGTAGTCAATACCAATACCATTGAAATTCCATAATTCTCAGAATTCGAACCCAAACTGTAAAAAACAAAACACTAAAATTGTGGTGTTCATTTTTAAAGATTATCTTGCTTAACGAAATGTGCAAATATCATTACCTTTTGTTTGCCACAGAGATTATTTTGGATTGTTGCAAAAATAAGCTCTGTTTCCTAAATATGTCATTCCTGCTGCACATTCCTTGCCCCCTTTGGAGCTCTGTTGTCTCATAGTTTGAAGACGTAAGCATCAAGGTGCTGTTTGTCAGACGTCTTTAATTGCTGCCAATTGGCTTTAAAGAATGAAACAATGATGCTGCACACTCTACTTCATTTCACTTTTAAAATTGCAGTTTTAAATGCATATTCTTGTGCAATTTTAGCTGCCAACATACACAATATGCTGATTTGGTGACCAATTTTTGCAAGGTGATGACACACTACCCACATCATACTCACAGGTTCTGGATAGATACCTGGCATTTAATTACCCTAGATATGCTACACCTTTTGTAGTAGTGTGTTTGTAATTTACAAGTATGTACTGTTGTACTAGGTACACCATTTTGTCTATCTCATGTTTAAGTTGAAAGTATCTTAAAGCTTTTTGGGTAAAGTCAAAACTAAGTAAGTAGACATGCCTGTATGATCTGTTGCTGGGTTTTAACTGTTGGCCTGTTAAACGATACAAGCTAGGGGTGTAGTATTATATTAACAAGTTAAAAATGGTCTTTACTCTTTAATGTCAGCTGTTGGCGTTCCAAGACATTTCCCTTTTCTGCTCATAAGATGAATATCTGCTTCTCATAGGCTAGTAGACTAGTTACATAAAAAATGTCTGTTCCTTTGTTATTTCCCTTCCACTCATGTGAGTGTGAATAACAACCTTTGCTTACAATGGCCGGCACTGAGACTTTGCTGTCCTCCATACCTACTCCCCACACTTCCTCATTCAAGGTTTTGTTAGTTAACTTCCCATTGTTTATGGACCACTTGAACTCACCGTCCAGGCCGGGCCTGTTTCCTGCACCCAGTGAATGGACAATAAAAGAATAGATAATTATGGAGTTCACAGGAGCGTTTAAAAAAAATCTGATCACTTTGAGGCCGTGTTTGACAAACCAACTAGAGGGTCAGCCGATGGTGAAAATGTCCATGTTGCTATGACAACTGTGTGGAAATCTATGAGTGATCATTCATGTAGAATTTGTTGATGAGCTGGCAGGGCGTTTCAACAGGCTAGAGATGAACGCACAGGGTGGAAAATAGCTGTTTGCTGCAATCCTGAAAGAGTGGTGAAGTTGATCTGAGCTTAAGGGTGCTCTCTCTATTGTGTGCCACCTAACCGAGGACAAAGCAGGTTCTAACTCACCAACCGCCAATGTATGTGAAATGCTTCCCTGCCAGAGGCAATGGGGTCAAACAATCCTATTTCCGTTCTATATATAGCTGTCTTCTCAGATGACTGTGGTAAAGCTAGATGGCTCCATTAACCACATGTCACATCATCATTGTGCAGGTGAGGATCTTTTCTTCCTTATAACATGTATGGAATTGAACTCTATCAAGTCAAGAATGACCTACATAACATACATGTTGATAACCCAAGGCCCCCCTTTACCATCCTGGTTTCCAATTTATCTTCTGTGAAAGGAAACCTCTTCATTGTACAATAGACCAGAGTCCTTTTTATTGTTGCCTTGAGCTGTTCCAAGTAACAAACCATCCACATGTGAAGGTCATAGAGCTGACATATGCCTGGTTGAAAATGCCAGCTGTGGGGAAGCATCCTTAATCGTACATGTTATTGCCCAAATAAGGTCTACGCTGTGTGTTTCTTCAGTTGCTTAGGGCATTTTGAAGCCTGTTGAGGACATTTGATTGACTAGACTAGGTTGTTTGTTTCTTGACATAAACAGAGAGGCATTACCCTAAGCACAATACTGTGCTGTTTCTCTGCCACTTCTGTTTGATCTTGGGGTGTCTTGCACAGAACAAATGTGAATATTGAGAGTTCAGCCTGTGTGTGTCCACAAAGACCTGTGAGCCATACTGTGGGACTTTCACTGCTCTGATTTTAATATTGAGAGGCCCCTTTTGAGGGGGCATGCTTTAAGGCTGATATCCAAACACAGCATAAAAGCACAGGGATAGACCTTACTTTGAGGGCTTGAGGAATCTTGATGCCAGTCTTGCTGCATACCATGCAGTCCATGACTTCTCTCTGGGGAGACGTTTTTTCAAAGGTCACAGTTATATCCCCACCACAGCTTCAGCCTAGGTGCATTTGATGTTGGTTGTGGTGTCTTTGCTATTGTAGGATCCATCACATTTCTTTACATCTACCTCCAGCCTAAGGCTTATGCAATTTCAACACATTGTCCTCACACCTGTTTCAAAAAATGTATTCATGAATACAAAAGACTTGATGAAGATACTCAGACTAAAATAGTTTGTCTCTGCAGGGCAAGAATGCATCATGTTAGTGTTATGTTGAGGAATTTTTTTGCGTATTAGTAGATGTAACTGAGAGATCCACGGTAATGTAAGTTGTCAGTTCATGGTATAGCTATAATAAATGTTTGTAAAATGTTAGTAAAATGTCTGCACTGCAGCATCGTATTAATGTATCGTATCAAAAACACCAGATTTCTAGCATATGTGACTAGTGTTAGCTGCAACAAAGAATCTTTAACTGTAAGACAATTATATCTTATATATGGTTTGAATACTGCCCCAATTTTCACAATGTTTTTGAGAGCTAAAACTGCATAGCACATATTGGGTGGTTCAGGGGGCCTGGGAGTTTAGAGATTTCCAAATATACTGTACACAGAGTTGGTCTAATGTTGCTTATTTAGAAAGCAACATCTTCAAAACCCCAGTTATACCTGCAAATATTGGTTATATTTTGATTTAATTAGTATAAAGAGCCAGTAACATATTACTAATTGTACTGTCTCCCCAATACTTGGTTCACTTCACTTGTTGGAGTCGGTACAATAAAAACATCATCTTGATCCCTGACCATCTGTGGCTATTGCAACCTAGTGTCATAGTTGTCTGTTCAATTGGCAACAATGTGTCAGTGTCTTGTGGGGAAAAGTATTCACACTGTTATTGGATGTAGCAGTGGCTCAATGTCATGGCTTCCAGCAAGCAAAAAATACACTTAGTTTATTTACAAGACATAAACTATGTCATTGTTAAATCAGTTTTTGACAACAACAACTACTTTTGGCTGTCTTTCGAGTAATGTTCAGGGCTTAATTCCCCCCACCTTTGATAAAAAAAAAAATTGCTAATGAGGCACACCTCCGGATAAAAAGTAATGACTGTAGAATAGATGATGGCTGAAGATGTGGTGTCCCATTCTCACAGTGGGTACTGGCTGTGTGTGTCTGGTAGCTGTGATGGGGGTGGAGGGGATGGAAGGAATTTGTCATGTTGGCTTTTGGAGTTTCAAGAGGGCGTTTCTCATTTCCTTTGGGTTAACCTGGGTGATGTTTATTGTTACTGTGGAGATGAGCAGCCAGCTCCCACACAGCAGTCAGCAATTCACTGACACTATGCTATGCTATGCTGTACTTTACTATTCTGAACTACACTATTCTGTACAGATAGGCACAGTCCTCAGATCTGTTTCACACTGTACTACATGCATCACACCTGGCGTTTACCTTACTGTCTTTGTTCAGACAGCTGTGCATTCTTGTGCATTTTTGAATCCAGTTCCAGAAGTGCTGCTCTGTACTTCATCCTGCCATCTGACCTCCCTGTTATAACATCAATATGTAATATTCAATCAAAAACATACCAGACATACATAACTATCATTTAGTTCATATCACAAAACATTTTTCTTTTTCAAAGCAGAGTAGTGCAGTAGTGTTGAAATATGAAGGAATATCTATGAGACACTTTTCATTTAGTTAATATGATGTAGAGACAGAGGTGGGGTATTAAATCATTAGATTACATAAAAAAATTACATTACAGTAATGTAATGTATTAACTCAATGTTTGGCAGCTTTAAATGAAATCAGTTTTCAGTACAGGCTTTGATTGAAGGGCATTAATGTAATTATTTGAAAATTGAACAGAGCCTAGAAATTGAAAATAACCAAATGGATCAGTTCCAGAAGGTGTGGGGTAAAATAAATGGAGAAGGGATGGAGAGTGTGATGGGCTTGCTTTGTGTGTGTGTGTGTGTTTTCCCTGGATACTTTAGAATGGAACACCAGTACAGTAATCATGTGCTGCCTTGAAACTGCATTCATAATTTTGATTTTAGCTCGGTGAAGTGAAACCTCATGAAAAGTTAATTTTTTGAACAGTCAAGGCTGAGTTGAGGTACAGAGGTTTCTCAGAGATTTGTGCCCTACACCTTCACCTCTCAAAACAGATTCAGTGGAGGCTCTGCTTCACAGTGTTTCCTCTGACACCATCAAGGATGAAAAAGGGCCGATCAATAGCCTCTCTCCCAGCAGCAGTAACAGGACCTAGATATTTAAAGTCTGGCTACTGGGGTTGAGAACTCAAGGACTGTGTGTTTTGTTTGCAAAAGGCATACCCTTATTTGGTCGAAAACTTTGTTTTCATCGGATAGCCTAGATTGCTCTGTTGCTATTAATATAGTAGGGTAGCAACCTATAATGTTTTTAGAGGGTTAGAAACCAAATATCCCACACAATTAACTGTGTTAACTGCCACAGTGTTTAGTTAAGTATGTTTTTACCATTGTACTATGTAGACTATAAATAATTCCAAAGTAAACGAGCACATCCAGGCATATCCAGGCTGGACCTTGAGTTCATGTTATACCGTTTAACTCTAAGGATTCAAAATGCACACTAGCTTGGGATTGACCATGGAAAGCAGTTGCAAACACCCAAGTCAAGCCACATAGCATCAATTACATGTGGAATTCAGGGCATTCGACAGAGTGTTTTCCTGCATAACAAGATAGCAGAACTTGTCCTTTTCTGTTTAAATATTAGAGCATTCTTTCCATGCGCCCCTCCACTGATGACCCGCAGGATTGGGAGTGCTGTGGGAAAACTCCCAGGCGGGTACCAGCTAAGCAGTATGAAATGCGGATATACACTGTTTTTCCATTTCTATGTTAGGTTTAATAGGACACATTTTGTATCATTTGGTTAGTTCTTGGTAAAAAAAAAACCTTACTTATGGAGTTGTTTGAAGAATGGATTTCTCATTAGCGGGTGAATAGAGGACATGGCCTCGGTTCTGTCCTATGAATAGAAATACACCTGTTTGTATTGCTTGAAAATTCCAATGGCTTTGCATGATTGCATGACAAGACAACACTGTTGTCGTGGCTGTGAGTGACTGAATTGTTTTATTTATTTATTTTTCTTTTTTTCCCCAGGGGCCCTACAGAGAGGCCTGCAGGGATCTTGCCATGTTCAAAGCAGTGCTGAAGAAGAACAGAGATGGAGGCAAGGGGAGCAAGAAGGATTCAGGTATGTGGAAGATCAGGAGAAAAAAACAGCAAGCTAGGTTTCATGGAACAAATACCACATACCCCAAAGGCTTAGACAAAAACTGTATTTCAGAGGCAGATGTATACTTCTGATCATCTTGCTTTCAGTACTTATACATTCATTTGTCACTATAGCACTTTTATGTAGTGATTAAGCTAAGGTAAACTGAAGAGAAAGTTGAGATGAAAGCATAAAAGCAATGCTAAATCTTAACTGTGTATTTGGCAAACCTATTGTCATCTAAACCATCATTGGCAGCAATTGCCTTTAATATATATGGCCAATAATTTAGCCTTACCACCTCTGTCTGTGACATGTTTTCTTTGAAGAGCGCTGTGTGGTTTCTCAGTGATTGTTATAGTTAAATATCCACAGTAAGAGCTGGAAAAGATGTTTGCACATATGGAATTAAGTAAAATATTACAGGTCAAGTTAGTATTTTACTCTAAACAAAACAAAAAAACTGCTAGTTGCTATATAACTGAAGCCAATGGAGAACTTATGCAGGTAGTGTGACTAAATGGTGGTGGTGTACAGCTTAAAAAGAAAATCCCTCCAGTGCTTTGTTTATACAATTGTAAGCGCCATTTTTACCATAACTTAAATGAAACTTTAATAAAGCATTTGGCACAGTATATTTTATTTATGAAAATTTTTTTTGCCATTTTGTTTAACACGAATTGCAGAGCTACATGTAGCTTTTGCACTGCAATTCGGTACAATAGACCTTTCTGTCATAACATGTTTTCTTTTCCTTTGGAAATCTATAGTATTTTTAACATGACTCAAACTCAGCAAAACATTGTTGACTCGACTGTTGTTCATTCAGCCGCCCCCTCCACTGATCTGTCTTTGCATAGCAATCTGACCATTTATGCTTATACTGCATCTACCAGCCGAGACTTGATTTACCACCTCAGGGCTGGTTTTAACAGGTAGTCTGGTTCAACAGTCACTGTATAAAGTAAATGCATGTGTCATAGTGTGCTCTTTCTGCCTTTGTCTGATGTGATGGTTTCACTCAACAGTCAATGCAAAAATTATAGGGAAAAGACCACCTCCCCTCACCTCGACTGCTCTCCAGCAGAGAACAAATGGAGAATTGAGTATTGTGGGCTTGTTTTGTTTTATATCAAGTTGTTGCAACCTGTCTCGCATGTATGAATCATTCTGATAACATAGATTCCCTGTTACCTAGACACACATACATTTACACTAAAACACAGGAGGTTCTGTGCACGTGAATGCTGGGAGCAGCCAAGTTTTATGGCGGGATACAGCTCCTTTATCCCAGCCCCACTCTCCCAGTTGGACCCCATCCATCAAGCTAAAGCAGCTCTGTCTCCTTTTCTCATGCTGGGACAATAAAATCTGGCCACTCCTCTCTGTTGTTTAGGGCTCTTAAGACAGATGAGAGGTCACAGAGATACAACAGCTAGCAGTAGTCACTTTGTCCCACTGTTGTCCCTGCATAGGGCAAAAATCTCTGCTGCATATTTTATTTTCAGCCGTAAAGAGTTTTTTGAAGGTCAGGCTCAATGAAATGTGTGTAATTTTTGTGAGATTGTTGGCAAATTACCTATATTAGCTTGTACTAAATAAGACTTATTCTTAAAAATAAATCTAGATTATGTTCCTAAAATATATTGATTAAAGGTATAGTGGAGGATAGGGCTGGGCGATATGGCTGAAAACTGTATCACGATATAAGTGTTTCATATCAGTCGATATCAATAATTATTGATATTTCTTATGACCTATTTAAAATAAGGACCAGGAGAAAAAATGTATTCAATTTAAACGTTTTTATTTTAAGCTTAACCTTCCTCCGATTATAATCCCCTCAGTTATAAAAGCAGAAATGTCAACACAACCATGGAAAACACTCAAATAATTCAAATGGAAAAATATGTGCAGTGTTTTGTAAACGTAGGAGAAATTGAAATAAAACTGAGGTAGACTTTACATCTGTAACATAAAAAACAAACTTGATACAGTACAGTAACAGTTATTATTTTTCTCCGTCTAACAGTCATGGTACAGCCTAAACCGTACATGGTGGGGGGGGGTGGTAACCTGGCTTCTCAACAGTGCTCAGCGGAAGCATGTCTTTGTCTTTTGATGTGATATGCCACAGCCTCCGTTATTTATTTGTACCGTTTAGCTTTTACCGTCATAAGACACTGACGCAGAGTACCTCTACGTGGTGCTCTGCTGCTTGTGCGGGGTTCCAGCTGCAGATGTTGTTGGACGTTGCTGGCGAATACGGCTGTGCTCCAAAGGGTGAGCGCGGCTAAGGTGGTAAAACAGGTTTGCGGTGGGGACGGTGGTCTTGCACAATTTGCAGACGACATTGGTCTGACTACGGTCAGACTTATAAAATCCAAAAAACTGCCATACTGGCGAGCTGACGTTTCCCGTTTCATCAAGAACTTCCGCGCTTGCTGCAGCACTCATTTTCCACTTATCACTCCACGGCGGTTCTGTTATTGAAGAATCCAACACGAGACAACGATATGGCGCAACCAAACACAATACTGTTACATGATTGGCTGTTAGCGTGTCACTCCCTACGTTGCTAGGCTACCAGAGAGTGAGTGCCTTTGTTCATGCAACCAAACTTGCTTTGCAACCTCTGGTTTCTTCCGACGAAGAAAAAAAATTATCGAACTTTTATCGAACGCATTTTTTATTGATATTGATTACGTGTCTATCGCGAGACATATCGTTATCGTTTTATCGCCCAGCCCTAGTGGAGGATTTTCTTTTTCCGGGTGGATCATCAAGACTATTGGTCCTCCTAGTTGTCAATCATTCTGGTGATATGTTTACGTAAGGCCATCGTACATGCTCGTCCCTAGGTAGGGCGCTTTCTGCGGCCTCTAGCCCGACCGCTGCCTCCCCCTCTCTCACGGCCGCCTTCTCCCCGCTCTCGGCTGGTGCTGGCTCTTGCGCCCCCGCCCCGACCTCGTCTCCCTCGGCCTCTAGGCGCACCCCCCTCCTGGATTTTGGTCGGGATGAACAGGGCACGGGTTCGGAGTCAGTTTCAGATCCCACAAGACTCTCTTCTTGAAAGCTCTAAAGGCACCAGCAATAAAAAACAGCAACAACTTAGATGCTAGACGATAGCTTGTTTGTTGGCCTGTAGTATGCTAAAGTTAGCTATAGAGATGCTTGTCGTAAATAGATTTTCACTTACCGGTGGCGAGTCTGACAGTGGAAAAAGTGCAAATCTTCTTTTGGAAAGTAGGAGTGTATGAGCCATGCCGACAGCAACTTGTAAACAGAGTGTGCACGAGGAGAACTAGGCTCGTGCATGTTCTCTCATGCACACGTTTAATAGGCGTTCCCTCTCGGGAGCAGGTAGAGTGTTGTGCATGTGCATTTTTTCAAAAAGTGGAGAGGGCGGTTCTTTTCTAAAATTCGGGAAAATTCTCCACTATACCTTTTTAAGATTCTGATGAGTTGAGAGTAAGTTGGATTAAAAGTGTTAAATTGCATACCTTGCCACCCTGTGTTTACTCATCTGTTGTCCTTGAAGAGTTTGTAAATTCAGGTCCTTCCTGGGATCTGAAATGAGATTTGTAACACAGAAGCCCTGATGAGGAAAGCCGTGTTAATCAAATTAGGTATAGTTAAATTAATATAGTTAATGGTCTCTGAGACAAGAAATTACCATATTGGACATACAATATTCACTGCACCGTCTGTGAGGCTTAAATAAAGATTTCACCTCTTACCCAAATGGTTTTGGGTAAGAAAGTTGTTTTTAAAATTAAATGTCTGGTGCAATGGAGTTATGTCCTCAACTTTATTGTACGCGGTTCTATCTTTCTGCCATTTTCAAATTGGATTATGGTCAAGGACTTGTTTAATTTGGTTGATATCAATGTTATGTTTGAGATTTGTCTCACTGTTTTATACTAGGGATACAACGATACTGATATTGGGCAGATACTGACCCAAATAGCTGGATCAGGTATCGCTGACAATGTGGCCAATCTATTCAATTAATTCTTTTTTTATATTCTGCTGTTTTTTTCTCTCCACCCCCGCCTACTAGAAAATAACAACACGCAGATGACATAGTGTAGCTTATTAGCAGGTAGCATGCAGCTAAAGAACCAGGGTAACAGTAGCTTACTGGAAAATCATCCTGCTTCCATGAAGTCACTGATGTGGCAACATTTTGCCTTGCTCGTAAGTTGTGTAAACAAACAACCAACAGAAAAGCGCGTGTGCTCCGATGGGACTTCATGGTGCATTCAGGTGCCGATTATAAACTGTGCATTCAGGTGCCCCTCGTAAACTCATGCTGCATTCAGGTGCACCTTGTAATGATGTTGCCTTACACATACAAGAATGATCCCAGTCACTTCCACATAGTGAGGCATACAGCTTATTAATTAAACACTGGTATTGGATCGGTACTTTGTATCAGCTGTTACCTAAACCCCAGGTATCAGTTGTGGGACTAAAGAAGTCGTATTGATGCATCCCTATTTTTTACGTGACAGTTGGTATTGGTACATATCTTTTGCTTACAAGCTTATTGCCGATTTTGTCAGATTTTGCAGATGAATGAAAATTGTGTTTAATAGTCAATCCCATTGTTCACAGTGCTGCTTGCTTTCCTATAGGTCAGACTGTACATACTTTCTTTCCTTCAGAAGGAGCAGAAGTACAAAGTCCCTGTAAAATCTGCTCAGCAACATATAATGGAAATCAGTGGGAGGAAAGACCTTGATAATGGTATGACTGCAAGATAGCTCAGCATATGTTGCTCATGACATGGTGGCTGTGGACTGGAGGCAACTTTAAAGCAGTCAAGGAAACTTGGCCCCTTTGCCAGATACCACTACAGTCATTAGCTCTCCTTTGGGATCTCCCCATTGCCAAGACCACAAAAACACACAGTTTGCTAATTTAGTCTCTCCATCATGTGCTCCTCCTAGATCCCTCCTCCTCCTCCTTGCTTGCCTCTTCTAGACTCAGTCTGTAAGGAATCTGTTTGGAATTGGCTTGTTTAATCCCTTTTAAGTACTTTTTTTTGTTTTTTAAATGGTCTGCCACTCCGGAAGTGGGATGCTAGTTTGCTGTGGCCTGTTGCCTTTGATGTCAACTTTTTTTGAGAGAGGTTACATTGCAAGTAAGCCTCACTTGAGTTAATAGATTTGGGACCCGAAGGCACAAGAAGATGATTATATTGTAAAGAACCAAACAGGGTTTTAATTGGTGTTCTCTTTGAGGATACATGCCCCTCAGATTTTACTGCAAGTTTCACCTATGACTTCCTATTTATTCACAGCATGTCTGGTTTGTAGTTCATTACAAAGCAGTTGTTAGAATTGTCATGAGGCAAGTTTGTGTGAATTTCATCCTGTTTTCTTTTTGATGCAGATATTCAACAACCGTGTACTGAAGTAACAGTACAGTAAAGTATAGTAATTATAGGCAGAAGATAACCTGCGAATGGCAGTGATTCATCACAGAATTGGACTTTATTAGTTGACTGTTGTAACAGCTTCAGAACATCAAACCGAGTAGCAAAGGTCACCTTTCAGACAAACGTGAAAACACAATTTTCAGTCAGTATCTGTTCATGATGTGACCCATGGGAACAGCATCATTGACTCAGCTTTAATTGCTGTGGGTGACTATACATCCATGGTGACTTGGTGTGAGACTGTGTGTGTTGGGTAATGTCTCTGAAGGCCCCCCAACTTGAGCTTACTACTCAATGAGCTCGGTCGCTTGGGGCAGCTGCCAGACAGTTGTCTGTCTGTTGTGGGTGACACAGTGTTAATCACACTAGCACGTTTCCAAGCACTCTTTGAGGCTGATTTATTCACTCACACACACACACACACACACACACACACACACACACACACACACACACACACACACACACACACACACACACACACACACACACACACACACACACACGTGCGCCATGTGAACACAAGCAGATATATGCATCCCCCAGTTGGAAGGCTTTTCGTAATGGGTGCCAACCCTACTGTCCTGATTTAATTTCCCAGCAGTGTATCTACTGGGACAATAGTTGTTCTATATGGCATTCTGACAGCATTGACATAAGACAGATTTTTGAAGAGTTGTGAGGGAGGAGCAAAGGATTGGTACAATTCTTATGCTGTCAAATTTTTATTTACATGGATGCTTGATGATGATACATGATCGCCTCTGCACCAAAGTCCCTTTTTGAAATGTGTCATTTCTTTGTTCTTTTTTAAATTCAGAATGGTTTACAGCTGAAGAGTGAACATGTGACAACCTAACTTTTATCATCATCAAGGTCCCCCACGGAAGGCAGTGTTTTTTTTTTTCTTCAGAAAGAAAATCTAATGAGAAGGAACTGATGATAAGCAGACTTACAACAGACAAGATTGTGTTACTGATTTGCTGCCTTGCAGAATTTTTAAGTCTGTAAAGACATTTTTAAAGAGTCAATTTCTGATTAGGAGAACCTCATTTGTGTGTGTGTGTGTGTGTGTGTGTGTGTGTGTGTGTTACAAAGAGAGACTATTAAGCACTGAACTCTGTTGCCTCAGCTGTGGTGGTGACTGGTACATGCTGTCTCTGCAGTTTCTGTGAGTTTCTTGGGTGTTTGACCTTAAACAGTGATTTGTTGCGTAGGGTCAGACAACAGCAAATTAGTTACAAAGCAGGATTTGTTTTGTTTGTAGGCATTCAAATAGTTCTTGAAATTTGAAGCACCACAGTGATGATAGAGGTAGTAGGTTAAACCTGCATACTGAATTTTCTTCAGGGGGTGGACTCAATAGCCATGCAATAAATGCTTTCTTTGTAAAGCGTATACTGTTAAGTTTTTGTTGAGCCTGCAGTGAGGTGTTGATAAAGCTAATAAAAAAATGTAAGCAGTGATGGTGTGGTGATACATTTACATATTGCAGCTGTTATTGCATGGATTCCTTTCCTGTTGTCTATATGCTTTCTCTTTCAGCTGCCCTTAGAGGGTTTAACATGTGGAATTTTTACTGTTATGTAAAGAATGAATAATAACCACAGGTGGTCAGTTATTTGTCCAAACAAAAAAAGAGCTTTTGATGGACAGTTGTTCAAAGTTTTGTCTCAAAAATGTAGTTAGTGCTGCAAAAATAGCTTTTCTCACAAACATTTGTTACCCAGCAATAATCCAGCGGTGGGCAGAAATGGAAAAGTTTAAATCTTGTGAGTCAGAATTAACCACAGGCTGTTTTTTGACGACATCAGCATTAGGTAGATACTAAAACACTCAACAGGCTTGCTTTTGCCCTACAATTATTTTCTCACCCTTTGGTCTCTTAAATGTGTGCCAGCCACTTTACGGGTTAGATGATAACTTTTGTTCTGAAGCCAAAGGATGTGCTTCATGTTGCTAATATGGCTGACAAAGGTTTATATGGAAGAACTTTGTTTCTTGTCTGAGGTGCAGTCTTCCTACATTACAAATGGAAAGCACTAAACCGGGTGCAGGATTAAAGTGAACTCTCTCACTGACATATACATGGTGGTTGACCATCCCCTCAGACATTAACAAACACTACTCAGTACAGAGGCTGCCCACAGGTTCTAATGTCAAACTGCCTATGTTAGCCTGGTTCTTCTCTGTGAACAGCTGGGTGGCAGCCTCCTCTCCAGCCATATCTACCGCAGCCATTTTGAGACACTCTCCTTTTAAAGGATCTAAAAGAAAACTCCCTCACTGTGTTCTTCCTTCGTGGGTAGAAGTTAAAAAAAAAAGATTAGGAAAACTGAGCTTACACCAAGAGTGTGTTCCAGGTGAATTAAGAATGCATGATGTATTTCTGGTGTAGTTTCTGGATGAAACTTGTATGGTAACAACAGTAGAGGAAGCATTTAGTCAGTGAAAGGCAGTGTTCATGTACTTAACAAACTTTATACTAAAGCATAGAGAAAAACTAACAACGACAAACTGTTCTTTTCATAAATTTGGTGTCGCAAAATTAAAAGTTGCGACTGCTGAACCAAGACAGACAGACGGACAAACGAGATGCACATCAACCACAGGATGTCTAGACCACAGATTACATACACTATGTGACCTGTGCAGGACAGGAAGACAGACTCCACACACACACACACACACACACACACACACACACACACACACACACACACACACACACACACACACACACACACACACAGAACGACAGAGACACACACACACACACACACACACACACACACAGAACGACAGAGACACACACACACACAGAACGACAGAGACAGCGAGAGGCAAGCAACCTCGAGAAACATTATTAACATCCTTTGATTCACCATAATAACTAGGGCTCAGACCAGAACCACTGACTCCTTTATCATCAGCTCATGGTTTTCCTTTTGGAAAATATCGGCAAGAAAATCATGCAGCTACGAAGCTCAGGTTGCTTTAGTTCACCACTTGAGCTTTTAAGTTTAAGTATTTTGTAACAAATAGATCTTTAAACTACTTAAAATACCTCTAGGGTTATGTCTAGGTTACCATCCTATGCCCTTCTTGTAACTTTAATTAAAATAAAACTGTGCTGAAGGTTGTGAAATGGCTTTTTGGCCCATGTTTGCTATTTTTCCTTCCAGTCATGTTTGTCTAGATTTCCATGCCCAGACAGTTATGGTAGGATTTAAGATGGTGGAGAAAAGAATGCACCTGATCTACAAAGGAGACCATTGAGTGCATAGACCTACTCGGCTATCAAAGCACTGTGCAGCCAGCAGGCAACGATTTGCAGGGCGTTGCTCAAACCACATCTTACACACACACACACACACACACACACACACACACACACACACACACACACACACACACACACACACACACACACACACACACCCCTCTACCTACCTCAGGTGTATAGACTAGACACTCCCTGTTTCAATTTCTGAAAAGCAAAATAAGGGCTCATGGGGAAAGCAGTAAACCTGGTCGGCCAACAGTCTCACTGTTTTAAAAAAATATCCATGCATCAAAATGTACCTTTGGTTGCCAAACAATCTTCAAATGTGTTAAAGGGATACGTCACCGTTTGTTGAAATAGGGCTTATCACGGTCTCCCCTAGCTGTAGATAGGTGGGCCAATGCATTTTTTGTCTCGGTGCATGTAATTAGGTTGTTTTTTTGTCTTTTGTTGGCTCACTTTTACTTACAACATGCTAACTGGCAACATAGGATTTCATTCACTAAGCTAACTAGCAGCAGCGCTGCCAGTGTTGCACCGGACTAAAACAATGCATGCACAAAAAATGCGTTGGCCCACCTATCTACAGGTAGGGGAGCCCATGATAAGCCCTATTTCAACAAACAGTGGCGTATCCCTAATGCTGCCTAACCTAATTGTACCGATACAGTATATTGGCTCTTATGGTACTTTTGGTTTGACATGTTCACAGGAAAACGTCTGTAGTTTCTTGGCATAACATTGAAAAACACAAAGTTATTGTTTTTGAAAAGGGACTAAGGCTACATATTTTTTTGTTGCCAGTGGCATAGCAATTGTGTTCTTACAATTTGAATGCACAGAACAATTAAAGTCACATGTCAAAAATATGACCCACAGGTTCCACTTGAACGCAGCATTACATTACAAAATCAGTTGTTAAAGTCTAGCCTCATTATCAGACTGAATTGCTATTTCATTACACTTATTTTTTCAGTTTTTCTTTTTTGGTGGGGTTGTTAATTTGCCCTTACCAATCAATCAGTAGCCAGTGAATTATTTTTCTTGCTGATGGTTGCTAAGAGCAGTTAACATTTTTCACTAGGGCTGAATGATTAATTGCATTAGCAATAAATAAATAATAGTAGTAGTTTATAAATAAATAATGTCATTCATATAAATGTATGCATCACCTAATTTTATTAATATAATAGCATACAGGCCTGGCCTACAGGAAAGCATAGTTTATGTTTAATCTATCTAATATTATGTTGGCCATACTATACAATGATTTATTGTTTGTCTTTGTTGAATAATACGGCAGCTAAAGAGCTTAACAAATAATCACATTTTATATCGCAATATTGGTTAAAACAAGAGATTAGATTATTTTCCAAAATCGTTCAGCCCTAATTTTAACATTAATCGTAGAAACATTTTTACAGCCGCTTTGATCTGATCCGCACATCTTTATTTTCCTATCACTATTTTTCAGGGCTGTAGGTAGCTAGCTATGTACGAAGATGACATCCCCATTCTTAATCCCATCTTCAAATCTCTGATTGGTTAACTGTTTCTCCAACCGGTTAAAATAACTGTCAGTGGACATAACTCCAGATTACTGATTACTTAAGATATTTTTTCAGATTTTTTTTCTAGTGGCACAACTGGTAATATTACATTTAAAGTGGCTTGAGAATTCCACTGTACCTAAAACTGCTGTTATGGCTCATTTAAGTGTCGATGAATGCAGTTTTTCTTATAGGGATTTTTTTAATTTGAACTATAATTTGCATCCCATGGTCCTTTTTTTTTGGTGATATTCAACCAACAACACATGCAGGAGAACTAAATGCACATGCTAATGGTCAAGTCTGACACTGCTCTTCCTGCCCAGTGGCTTCTCACTGGGAGGAATTTGGAAAATGCTTCTATGGTTCCCAGAGGCGCACTGTCTGCTGTAGCAGCCGGTGACCAATCTCCATTACCTTAGTTTGGCTCTCATTCACTTCACTTCAAGCATCGATGGTGCCTGTGACCTTGGAAGTATGTGCACAGCAACAGACAAGAATCCAAACAAATACATGAAGACTCGATGGAAGCAGGGGGTGATGTCATCTACAGCACAGCAACACACCAACACCAGTCATAGCTTTCCTTATCCCAACCCCCATCCATGCGCGAATAGTTTTTGCTACTTCAAAGAGGAGGAAAAACAGTTTATCAGTTAACACGCCAGGGTGTTAGATGGTCTGAGGTGGCGATAGTGGCTGTCCAGGCAGTTCATTGGCTAGAGAGGTCAGCAGGCCACTGGTTTTTCTAATTACAGAGTGACCTTCTTGGGCAGACACATTCCTACTGTCTTATTTTCCGCTTTGCTTTCATACCTTTAACATCCTTTGTCTGTTATCTAAATGAGCACTTGAAGTGTCTTTCTTTGCAGAATACTACACTGTCACCTATAGGATGTAGAAAGTACTAGCTGTTCATTGCCTTACTTCTCTGTAGATGACTTTTATATTTTTTCTAAGAATTCTGAGGGTTGGGTTTTTTCTCATTTATCGCAATCTCTCTTTGCAGACACCAAAACATGCTGCCACAGCATCTGACCCTCAGAAAAGTCTGTGTGGGTGTCTGTCACACCTCTGTTCAGATTTGGGCTTCAGGGCCCCTTTTTCTCTCTATCGTACTCTGCTCTGCACTGCTCTGTTCTGCATTTCAGAACACAGAGACTCTTTTTTTGTAATTGTGCCTGCAGACGAATGTCTTGCCATCCTTAGCTCAGGAGGGTTTGAGACGAGCTGAACTAATGACCTCGGTTCCTTTGTGCCCACCCTCAAAGGGCCAGAGGATAGTGCTTATTGCAAAGCGGAGCAGTTTGTGCAGAGTGCTCCCTCTTCATATTTATATCTACTATTTTAATGATGGAATTTCAAGATGATTCTTTTTTTGAAAACTCTATTGGTGAAGCTTACTAATGTCTAACAAAAGTGGTTAGAGCAGGATAGAAACGGGGGTGTATTCTGCTGGAGTTGCTTTTTCTGACATTATTAATCATGACATTCACAAATCAGGATAGCATTCACTTGCTAATTGAATTGAAAAGGAAGTTCTTATCAACCTTATTTTCCAAGTGCATGAAATGAGGTAAATGTGATTGATGCTAAACTCACATGGATTCATCATTAAGAAAGATTTTCAAAGATGGTACAAAGCTGCAAGATTTTCCCTGGTCCTTGTTTGCTTATGGGATTAGGCTCTTTGGAAGGATTGGACAGCCATTGTGCAACATCCTGGTCCATTTAACATTACTGAACAAGCTGTTGTCCAGGGGTTAGTGGTGTTCTCATGACCTCACCTGGCCCCCAGCAGAAGCTCTGCCTAATGATCTGTGCTAATGGCAAAATCTGTTGTTAAACTAGATCTCCATGGTGACATAGGACTCCCGACCACATTGCACCTTTGCCTGGAAATAATCTCAATTTCTGCCTCAGTGCTGCTTTATCCATATTGTTAACACATAGGAATCAAAAATTGGAAGTTGAATGCCAAGGTTGAGAGAAATCTGAGAATGTGGGACTTCTGAACCACTTCTCATCTGGCTGTATTGTGACTCCTCCACTTTGTAGCACAGTGCTCCCAGAGCTGTGTTTGCACTGTTAAAATGATTTATCATATTATGGACAAGTGTGCTCGGTCATTTATCATCCATCTGTCCTTTGCTTAGACTGGACCAGCTGTTTGTAGAGGACATTGATGTTATTAACCCCATGTCAAACCCATGTGAGACATTTTATAGTTTCACTGTTGAAGCATTGCAGATGATGCTCACCAGCAATAAAAAGAGACAATGTAGCAGTCATTTTTATTCCAAATAAAGACTTTGTCATTGAGTTAATATATCAACCTTATGTGCCTAGATGTTTGATCAGAGACGCTACCTGAAAAGACAAGTCAAAATAGATGGATTGTGTCTGTAACGCTGAGTGCCACTGTATTAGCCCTTCTTTACAAGGTCTCTCAATAGTTGTAGGTATGCACTCAGGTATGTATAGAATGTAAAAACGTATGCCAAGTACTTCTTACGTAGTTGAAGAGTGTTGAAGCACAGACAGTTAACTCTTTTTGACCACTCAAAGGACTTTGATTATGATAAGTGGTGTTGGACAAAAATGTATAGGAGGTGATGGGGTGTATATTCCCTTTAGTGTGGGAGTGAACAGTGTGCCCCACTTGCCTAGAGTCTGGTACTGAGGAGGCATGCAGTGAGACATTCATACTGGGACCTCACACACAATACTGCTAGCATGAATATCAATAACTCTCCAGCCAGGACTGTCAACAGTGGATCTGCCCTAATTTATTCCAAATCTCTGATGAAACAAGGTCAAGCCCTTGGCAATTCAACACTTGGTTCAACACAATTCACTTGGTTCATTTAGATTTTCACGGATGGTCAGACATTTGCATTTGTGTGCTAGTGTCCTTTCTCTACAATATGCAAACCTAAAATGGTGTAGTTGATTTTTTTGTTAGGTGATACAACTAGCAGTAGCCCCTGATAAATCATTTGGTGGACTTTTTCTACATTCTAGTTCTCTAACTAGAAAACTGCAGGTGTGGCTGCTTTTACTATTGACAGCACAGTTATTTCCCATGTTAGTGTACCTACACTCTACCTCTTTCGATGCTGCATTTTAGTGGTACGTAGAAATACAGTAATGCTCCTCCTGCATTTTGTTTGACTTTGACTCTGCAGTGGCCTTGTGCCTTAATGATGGCGTGAACATACACATAGTAGCTTTGATCTCACCATCATTACTGTACTGTAGTCTATGTAGGACCGACCAAATGTGTGCAATAAAAGGATAGTATTGTGTGTTTTCACGAATATAGCATATCAATCAGTTCATTGTTATTAGAAATATCCTCTTACTTTGTGAGAATGGTCTAATTACATTTGCTTATTTGGCTTCTTTTTTTACTACTAAGTATTATGTAGTACAGAGTGTTTCTCCTCTGACAGTTCCTTTTATTGGCCTTCCTACTGCTTCCCTGTCACAAATCTTGAAATAAAACATGGTATAGATACTGTCTGGCTCATCTTTTTTTCCGTACCCACTTAAATTGGCGATTTATGAAGAGGAATGGAAAATGTCATGGTGCCTGCCCACTGCTATCCTTCTCCTCCTCTACTTCTTCTCCCCAAGACACACACATACCCCTCCCTGCCAGCCTCTCTTCCCCTGGGGCCAGTGGGAAAGGCATTCCAGAGCTCAGGCCACTGCAGAGTGTGCATCAGAGGGGAAGAGAGAGACAGACAGAGTCTTAGTGCTTTTGATTCAGAACATTCTGCAGTCTTGCTTTGCCTACAGCATCTTAGCTTTTGCATAAAGCAGCTAATTTGTTCTCATTATCAAGTGCATATGAATTTGAGTTGAGGGTTTCAGAGCTGCAGGAACTGTTCCTGTTTCTAACAAGCTAAAACTAAAGACCCTGTCTTGAGTTGTTTTCTCTCCTCAGGGGCCACCAGCATAGAAGAGTAATCCTTTGAAACCAGTAAGAGTTGCTGGACACTTGAAGAGTTAATGGAATTTGATTGTTGCTGACAAAATTGACATTTCAATGGTAGAAAATTAGCCCACAGGAGGAATGTGGAGCAGTCTGTTAATATACTTAACATACAATAAACGCTTCAAGGAAGAGATGTCGTATTGGTTGCATTGTATTCCCTATATACTTAATTCTGCTCCAGAAATGAAGCCAGGCGGGCAATGATGTTATACAACTGCAAATGTGACAAATGTGTTTGAAGAGAGCTAACGCACTCAGTTTTATTATTTATCACTTACACCAGTCTATTTTACAGCCTTTTGTCAGGCTGTCTTATACAGTATTTTGACTGTTCCTATGGCTACTACTGACTTAGTAAAGTGGTCTGAAATTAGAATGTCCTCATGGGGAAAACACTAATGCCTCTTTCACAGACTGTTTGTATGGCTTGGATTAACAGAGATGTGTATTCTTTTTTAATGTCTTAAATGATTTAGAGAATTTTTGAACCAGACAGATTTGCATCTTATTATCATATTAGATCTAATTTGTCCTTCATCATCATAGACAACTTGTACTGAATACCTTCCCCCACGCTGTAGTCCTTGTTGTCTTGCTCTCTCTCCTCTCTGTGGGTTGCTGTGTGTTAACCATGACAGCTTTTGTGCGACTGTCACCCTGGTCTCGGAAGTACACAGGGAATCCACATTGGCACTCAGTCTAGCGGGAGAATTCCCCCTTTGGTGGATTGTCCTATGGTCATCGTGCTTTGTGCGTCGACTGAAAGAATCTGAATTAATTATAGCCTTTCTTCATTTTCTCTGTGGTCCACAAAATTAACCAGTGAGAAGCTAATGGAAACTAATTTGTGTATGTGTGTTTGTGAGTGTGTACAGTCATTTTTTTATGGAAAGAAAATAGAATGGTATCATGAATCATATTGTTTAATTATACTTTTCTAGTATAACCAGCTTTTGCAAACATAGTTTGCACTGTAAATAGTATTCTTTGTGGCGAGCCAAGTGGTTTGCCATAAATGCTACAGGCAGTGGACAAACAGAATCAACACTGTTCCTCTCTGCTAATTCAGTTATTCTGTCTTTGGCATATAGCATAATTTTTGGAGACATAGTCTTGCATTTTGAATTCTGACTTCCCATTCAGACAGGCACAGTGATGTGGGTCAATAGGTCACTGTGCGTCGGCTAATCCTCCTACCCTTCACTCCTCTTGGGGTTGACAAAGGCTGCCATTGTTCAACTTTTGTGACAAGTTTCCTGTGATAATGAATGTTATTTTATTAGTGTTCCAATGTAATTTAACTGACGTCCCAGAGAAAGACAGACAGACAGGCCCACCTGACAGAAATAGAAAGATGTTTGGCCGTGTGATGCCAGAAACACACTGCACCAGAAGCGCTGCGAATAGCCACGAAGCGCCATGAAGTGGAGCGATTTTCATTTCGGTGCCCATGTTATCCAATCTGTCCGGCCACACCGGCTGCGGTCAGGCGCGGAGTGGGCGCTCCTTCATTTCTTCCGTGAGCCGCGGGCGAATGTGTCAAGCCAGGCAGGTAATCGCATACAGGAAGGCCACAGTGCAGCTGGATACTTTACAAAATAAAACTTAATTTCAAGATAAAACACCCATGTTTATGGTAATTTTGGCTGTCTTGACTTCTCAGCTGCGTCTACAGCGAGAGCCATGCTGTAGAGTGGAGAGGAGAAGGATCGTTTTGCGACCGGCGCAGAGAAATGCGCGTCTGGTATGTGCCAGACATGCGATTATGCACAAATCTACATTTGGCGGCTATTCACGGCTGTTTTGCGTGCGGTGTGTTTTCAGTTGGGTGACAACTTACTCCTTGACACTATGTGCACAATACTTATTTAACACTAAGGTGCCAAATGCAGCCCTATTTGGGGCAGAACTGCTGTATTGCAATGTGTTTCTGTTTTGTACACTGCCTTTGAGATTTTAAGAGACAGGCGTAAACCCATATAGGTTAGATTAATCTACTAGACAGTTCAGGTTCTTTTGGACAATGGAGAGGGTCTGTGTCTTTCAGGGGGGAGTGACAGATCACATTCGATTGCACAGATTTATTTGAGAGGCAGAAGACACATCCAGATTTATACCGCATTCAACATGAACAGTGCTTATGCTAGCAGGGCAAAAAGGAGGATGTCTAGGCCGTGTATGAAAAAAGAAATTCATTGTGGTTGACTTTTATTTGATGAGGATGGTCACTTTGCTTTACAGGACAACCATTCACTACATTATTATATTATAATACCATTACATGGTGTAATCAGAATGCAGAAGAGTGAAATTCATTTTCAAAAGAATATGTTTTTTTGAAGTTTCAAACAATGAACATACCCTCATCAGCATTCAGCCAGTCACAATTTTATATTTCCCTTTTATGGAGTTTTAATTCAAAGTACAGCATTTCCATCTTTAGGATATTACTGCAGATGTAGGAGCCAGTGAGACGGAACAGTGGTTGAAATAAGCATTTAAGATTGACTATAATACTATAATAATTGATTTATACTCTAATGTTTATTTTTCTAAATCAGTCTTGAAATAATATTGAACTGTTTTTAATGGGTTGGGCATGTCCTCATAGTCTCTTGCCCTTCACTTTGATCAGGAGGAAAGAGCATGCAAGGGACTGTAATCATTTTTACATCATCTTAGGGCCGCACTGTATAATTAGAAAGGGTTGATTTTCTTGACCACAGCAGGGGCTGAAATTGCAGGCCTTGCCCCAACCAGGGTTTAGGAAAGTAACTGAAATAGCACTGGCAAGTTTCTGTCCTTGTGTCCCTCTACGTTATAAAGTGTTGGTCAGATGGCAGAGCAGTCACCATGACACACTGCAGCCTATTCACCAGCACTTGGACGACCAGCTTTTATGTGGCGCCTCTTGTTTTCAGAACCAACAACCAAAATTACAACTTTGTCATAATCTCTTTAGCATACACTATGGCTGAAACCTGTATCAGCCACGACCTGCTGTGACTGCAGCAAGTGAACACTCCGCTGGCAGCTGTAAAAGTTACCCAATGGGGTGCCTGGGTAGCTCACTGGTAGAGCGTGTGCCTATATACAGAGGCTTAGTCCTCGATGCAGCGGTCGCGGGTTCGATTCTGACCTTTGGCCCTTTGCTGCATGTCGTTCCCCCTCTCTCTCCCCGTTCATGTCTGCAGCTGTCCTATCTAATAAAGGCCTAAAATGCCACAAAAAAAATCTAAAAAAAGAAGTTACCCAATGTAGCTTAGTTTTGTAAAACATAGCTATAGTGGTAGAGTGTTTCTCCTACATAAGGGCTTCTGTGTCACACTGCAACAATGATCATGCTCACTACAGAATCACAAATAATACCAGTTCCATTATGATATCTTAAATGTATTCATTAAGTGTCAGGTTGCACACAAATGGAGCGCTAGTGCTGCTGTCATAGAAATTGGTCTACGTAGACTAGTTTGACAAGGCAGAAGGGTACCATTCCAGATGTTTTCTCCCAGTATATTATCTACAGTTAAATAAAAAAAATGATCTTCAAATCCCACACATATGGGCTTTATCATTATCATTTTGTACAGATAGTGTGCATGTATTGTTAAATATATATTTTTTTTAAATATTTGTTTTGAAATTGTATGCCTTTTATTCAGGAGTTGGAGTAGAGATATGACAGGAAATTATGGGAGCGAGAGATAGGTAATGACACGCAAGATAAAGATAAAGATCCCTGGCTGACACCAACTTGGGATGTTGTGGTACATGGTTAGCATCTAAACTGTAGGACCACCAGTGTGCCCCAAAAGATAATGTCATTCATTTCTGATCAATTCATTTAGTTATTATAAACCCCAATCTCACATCTAGGGGAAGCACTTGTGCTAAATTCTGACCACAGAGAGAAATAAACTTAGATTCCCTGCATCATATCTTCAATATTTGTATATCTAACCCACAGCCAGGCATATACTTGCCTAACAACCATTAAAAGTGTCAATATTAATGTGGCTGCAGTAATGTACTGCATGACCTTTGGGTCATTCACATGTTTTTCCATATTTGAAGACATGCAGAGGTGTCATTGCAACCTTTCCATTTCCTGTCTCTGGCATTCTTCTGTGTTTAGGAGCCCTTTAAAACACAGAACAGCTTTTGGTCCCCTGTGGTGAGCTGGAGGCGTGGAGAAAATTGGTCTCTGTTTCTGATTAGCCCGCCAGCCCAACAAAAACACTCATTTCCCTGAGGAGAGAAGCAGGATGCTAATAGTAGCTTGCCTCTTGTAGTTGAGGCTTCAGTGATTTCTACAAACCTCTGGCTGCAGACAGGCGTCAGAGTTAATCTGCTGAAGTCTTCCCTAGCTGCACAGCCCTGAAAACTAGCAGCTAGCTAGCAGCTAATCGTCATTTCTGTGGTTGACCACATCTGCAGTTCTGATTTAGCTGGCTCTGCTGACATATGGTCTGTATTATTAGTTAGGTACTACATGTTATCTTGAGGTTGATAATTCATGCTTCTTAATTTGTGGCCATGATGAGTGGGCAACTTTGATGCCACATAATAGATGACTTTGCTGTTTGCTGGCTCCCTCGCTAGAATGGTCTTTCCATTCAGGTTTGATTCTCAGTAAAGCAAAACCAGTTTTTCCATCTAGGGCTTGGACTCCACTGAGCAAACTAGAAGCCAGGTTAAGTCATTTGCAAGCCTTGAGTAAGTCATCTGTAGAGACTGTGGTGAGCCATTTTCATGAGGAGAGTAGTATCTCAATAGGTGAGACAGAAAAATGTAAGGAATATCTAGTTCTAGATGTAAGCAGCAGAGAAAGTGAACTATAGCTGTCCTGAAAGCACACATGATTAAGTGTCGGTCTGAGAGAAATCTTACTGGCTTATGTTGCACGCTACCAGATTTCTGGACAACTGGATTGTATTGCAAACCACCACAATCAGTTTAACATCTTTTTTTTTTTTCTTTGAGATTAATGACACCATGGCATTTTTGCATGGGAAACAACAAGATATGCTTGTTCATAACAATGAGAGGCATTATGAAATGTGGATGTCTTGTTAATTCATAAACTTATCATAATTGTGTTTGAGAGATTAGTTGACAAGGGGCAGATTAGTTGTTAATGCCTATGGTGGTTTATTGAGCAAATGTACCCAGGAGAGGTAAAAAGGTGAGGTTTTCTACCTCAAGCCATAGCCCTGTAAGGTTGATGCAGCTACTAGAAACTGTTGTGAATCAGGGAGTGACATGTAATTTGCAATTTGAGACCTAAGTTGCTCAGTGTTGATTGACATACATTGGACTTTGAGTTCACATGTGTCCGGACACTTCAAAGTACTGCATCCTGAATACCAGGGTAGGATTATTATTATTATTATTATTATTATTTTTTTATTTTATTTTTTTTTTACAGCTACTCACATTTTGTTCTATTCACTTTTTGAAACGGCTCACTGTAATGTATTTCTTCTGTCTAGGCAATAAACTGTGACAATTGTGTCTAATCCAGTAATCTTCAAAATAAGCATTATGTCAAACATCTATGAGCCCAGTTGCTGGGGAGGTGATTGTTTTCCAAGTTAGGACTGATCAACATTCTGCTGTATTCCTGCAGTGATAGAGAAAAGGAATATGGATAGAGATTAGATGAAGATGAATGACACCTGCCTGTGAATGAGCGAATTCATTAAATGAGTTTGATGACAAATTTTCGTCCATAGTAAATACAAATACTTAAATACTTACAGAACAGACAGCCAGTGTGCATATTGAATTCCATGTTATCTTAACTCAGTGGTCAATGACACAGCCTTACTTCACTAACTGGATGTCCTTCTCAGGTGCCCTGATGTCATGAGAAAATACTCATTGGCCCATGACCCTGGGTTTAAATACATATTATGTGGCCCTGTTTTTTTCAAGCATCCAGGTCTCTTCTGCCTTTTTCCCACCTCTACCAGTCATGTTTGTTTGTCTCCCTAGCAACCTAAGAAGATACTTATGTTTGGCATCTCTTTCTGGCATAGCAGAAAGAGTATAATTACAGTGAATATATTAGCCTATAATATATTGTTTCCACCATTAAACAATTTTGACAGCAAAACCATACTGGGTGGTCAAAAATGTATCTGATAGAATGCTTTCCCCCTTGGAATCAGCAAACATTCTTTCACATGCAAGGACATTGTAATTCCCGTAATCATATGTCAGTTAGCCAACTTACATGGGACAATTTTATTTTGGGAACACAGAGCATGAACTAAGTTAATACTTGGCATCTATTAGGGTCTTCATCAGCCATTGCAGACATACAAAAAGCTCAGCAAAGTGGAGATTGAGGAATGATGACTGTAAACTTTCCCTTGGGGGAAACCGAGCCTACAGGTGGATGCTGAGATGGGGCTGATCAAATAATGTAAAGGCTCTGATACACCAACCCGTCAGTAGAAAAGACTGATCAGTCTCCCCGAGTTGGTCAAAAAAGTGCCTCGGAACACACCAAAGCGACGCCGACTTGAGCGGATGTTCTGCGTGTGCGCAAGACGTAATACGTCTCCATAACAGCAAACGGCGCTACTTATTGTCACCAAAAAAAATTAAAACCGCCAGCTGATTGGACGATTGCGTCACGTTGGTCTGGCTTCTCCCGAATTTCAAAACCGACCATAATGGCGGCTCGTTCGGATTATGATCTTATATTTTACGAAAATAGTTCACGGAAACGTGTTTCTGAAAACATTTTAAGCGAGAAATAGGCCACGCAGTTGCTGAGTCTGTCTTCATTTCACATCGACAAAGGTCAGTTTAAAAGATTTTCGGCGGATTTTGAGAGGCGTTGTCACGCTCATCCTGCTCGTCATTTCCGGTAATTGCATCCGACTCAACAAGTCAAATCGGCCCAAATGAAGGCCGACAGCTCCTCCGACTGACGTCGGCACGTAACGCACCAAACAGACTCGAGTCACTGACCTCGCCAGACTGTCCCGACGGCCGATAATCGGGTTGGTGTGTCAGCACCTTTTAATCTTTGTGTGAAATCTGTGAAAACTCATGTACTCATTTGATAAATCGAAAAATGTGTCATTAAGTTTGCATTAACACTTGGTTTGCCCCTGAAAAGCTTTGGGTTTAAACATTTTCACCTGATAGCTATGATATGTCTGTTTTCATATATACTCAAAAATGGCATCCTGCCAGAACATAGTTGCTTTCTGCAGCAATAAAAGGTTTCCTCTGAGGTTTCACATTCCTGGTGTTCAGACTCAGGATGGTAGTAAAAGTAAATGGTTTGGTACATTGTTTGAATTGGGTCAGCTTCAAGGTCTGTTTGGTCATCTTTATTTATCTAAACAAAAAGCTTTTGCAGGTTCTGGTCTCTGTATGAAATAAAATCCTTAAAAATAAGATAAGTTCTTGAGGATGGAGCAATGAAGGGTTGCCATCAATTTAAGAGTGGGCTTGTGAGATGGCTAGGGTGGGGGCGTTTGAAAAGGTGTCATACAAACTGTTTTCCAGATTGAATGTCTACACTAGAAAATGGGGAAGGTGTGGCCAGGTTAGCTCAGTTGGTAGATTAGGCACACTTTTATTTATATATATATATATATATATATATATATATATATATATATGCTAAAAAGCACTAGCACAGTAAGAGAAAAAGATAAGCCTACATAAGTGTGTTTTTGTACTGCTCATGCATACCTAAATGGGTAGCAAAAATGTAAGGACTGTGCTTGTCTTTATGTCAGTACGTGAGGTAATAGGAGGATATTTGTAAATTCTGCAACAACCTTGTGGTTCTCCTCAACAGGTGATGTCCACAGCCATAGTGTCCAAAGAAGATTCCCACCTGAGGGAAACCCTCAACTCCAGGGGCCTGGCAGCGGCCACCCTAATGCCCCGGATGATGTTTTCAGATTAAGCCTTGCCAAAGGAGTGTCCATGTCTCTTCCATCCTCACCTCTCCTGCCACGACAGTCCTACATGATGCCCTTACGCCAGAGCAAGAGATCACCAGGTACTGGTTGTAACTATATTTGAGCTTTTCTATATAATGATATTATGGGCCAGATGTACTAACGCTTTTGCGCCCACTTCAGGCGTATTTGTGTCGCAACGTGCGCGTAAAATCATGGCGAGGTATGTACAAACAGGCCGCAATGATGTAAAAGCGCAAACTGCATGTCGTGGGAGCTGAAAAGGGCAAATTGCGTTTTTCGTGTCATGCATATTTATTCATGGGAGGGTCGCGGGGAAAGTGGGAGTTTACCGTAAAGAGATGGGAGGGGAAGCGTAAAGAGCGCTTAATTACGTATTCCGCGGTATGTACAAACACCGGCAGTGATAGCGCGCCTCTATTTTGCGGTGAAAATTCTCCGCCTCTTAAAAGCAGGTGTAAACCTGGAAGCGGGTTTCCTCACATATGCCTCCTGGTGAAATGACAGCAGTAATCCGAGCAAGACGAAGACATAGGCCAAGGAGACGAGCTGAAAGGAGTTTTGCCACAAGGATCACAGATTAAGCAGCCATGCAAGATTACAGTTACTGGAAGAAATCAAAGATGACATCGAATCTCCGACTCAGAGTTCACATTCCAGCAGTTGTTAAACTCCTCGCTACATTACAAATATTGGCATCAGGATAATTTCAAACAGTCATAGCATCAGCAGTGGGAATATCGCAGTCTGCACTCAGCCGTATCATAGCACAAGTACTTACAGTTTACGCTATAGTGGGCGGAGAAAGGCACTAATTACGGATGACCTGCAGGTTTTTGTAAATATGACGTAAACTACGGTATCATTGCGTTCGCTATCTGCGGGTGAGCCATGGCGCTGATAACGCTACGTTCGCAAATGTACGTACATCTGGCCCTATGAATCTTGGTGTTGTAGCTGTTTTGCCATTGGTCAAAATACTCGAGCATTTGGGTAATTCCAATTCTTTGCACACTATTTCAGTCTCATAATGGGAGCTTCATTTGTCTCTATGGGCGTCCTGTTAAAATATTCCCTTTCTGTCTGCCTGTCAGATGCTTTTGTAAGATACCGGTTGAACATCTGACAGAGCTCCAGGAATGACGGTCCCTCTTAGCCTTAAAACACTGCTGCTGCAGCTTTTAACCTAAACCTCTCTGAAACAGTATTAAAATATTCAGAGTAATGGGGCCCCATGTACAAAGGCTCAGTCCTTACCGCAGTGGCCGGGGGTTTCGATCTAAACAGTGGCCCTTTGCTGCATGTCATTCCCCCTCTCTCTCCCCTTTCCTGTGTTCAGCTGTCCTGTCAATTAAAGGCCTAAATAATCTTAAAAAAACAAAACAAAATTCAGAGTAATAGTTACTGTTGGAAAAATAGAAGTTATACAGGAGACAAGAGAATGAAGTAAAAACAATAGCTAGACCATTCTGGATCCTAGCAGTGAGTCTGTGAGCTCAGACTGGTTGCAGAGGATTGTTTTTGTCACCTCATCCTTGTATTTGACCATCTTGTGTCCATGTAGAGGTCTACAACTGCACCGTGTGTTTACACTAGACTTGCTGGTAATGGGCGTGTGTTTACACTGGATCTAATTGTCAGTCCTCCCGGGCTCCTTCTACCCACCATGTTGAGAACATGCTTGTCAGCAGCTGTGGGGTGCTTCAAAGCAGGGGATACCTTTGTAGCTGAACTTGTCTCAACCTGAGTTTTTGTATTCTGGAGACTTGGCAAAGAGGTGAGAATCCTTTAAGTGGTCAATGTGGCCCCACTCACATGTGGCACTCATCTGTGGGTTATCTTGCCTTTGTTTAGAGTGGTTACAGCTGCAGTCTGTTTAGTGTAAAGATGGGTTGATGGAAAGGGGGTAGTATGGTTTAATCTTGTGTTGTTCAAGTTCACATTTTGAAAATATCATTTAGCTGCTTCTGAGTTAAGCAGCTTTAAGATTTTTAAGATTTAGGTTTAAGTTGTGTTTCACTTAATTTTAGTTTGTTTTAATTTTCTAATATGAAATGCCATACTCTATTTTAACTACAGATTAGGATGGAGATATTCAATGTTTTACCTCTCAAACCTAATTTTCCGCAATTCTCATCACATAATTCAAAGCCGAATTGGACTTATATAAAGCAGTGCATTATGCAAATGTTGAAAAGTGGGTATGGTATACGTAATTGCGTAAATATAGGAGTGAAACAAAGACATATAGTTTATAATAGCCAAGTACAGTTTCATGATCTCAGCCCCCACTCAAGTTAAAACAAATCTTTCCAACTACCTTATGTGATAGAGGATTTGTGATGACCGTTTTAAACCCATCAAAGAGAGTGTCGATGAAATGTACATTTACAGACATGAAGGGAGGGACAAGAGCGAGCGAGAGATGAAGAGAGAGAACAGGCTGGATTTGTGAAGGTGAAAAGGGCCCTGGGGACAGGGGAAGGGGAACACTCATTAAAGGCATATTCCCACTTGGGGTGCTCTGAGGCATGGAAAAAGGGGATAAAATGGACTGACATGATAGGATGTTATGGAGGACAACCAGAGAGAGAGGGTTGGGGGATGGTTTGTAGGCTCTCCTCCACTGTCCTCACAGGTAACTGTGAAAGCCCGTAGGGGGAGAGTTCACCCCTCCAGTTAATAAACACATACTGAAAGAAATGTCTCAGCTCTGCGACGAAAACAACATGGGTCATAATGCTGCATTTCCTCTTCTTGCTGAGCCACAGAAGATGCCGCATAAAGTATTTAGCTTTTTGGCTTTTCCCCTTTCCTTTATTGTGTTATATATCTTTTTTGTGCATGTAATAGGTTTACAAAGTGAAAAAGCCCAAAGTCCACCCCAAGGGACTTACCATCTCCAACAGAAAACACTGTTCACAAACTGCTCCAAACAGCTCTGTTCTAGTCCAGCCTTTACTTCCGTGACAAATGTGCATCACTTTGTAACACACGTTATAATGCTCACCTAGCTGCTAGCATGGCACGCCCTCATACTCTGCTTCTGATTAGCTAGTTGTCCTTCCTTACCTAGGTAATGCACGCAACTCCCAACAAAGATGGTATAGAAGTGTGATGCCTCACTCGGCAGCTAAAACGGAGAGCTCAATACAGGGTGAAAAGAGGAGCTGCAGCAATGTGCAATACAACACAAATATGGTGTTTTTTGAAAATTAAACCATGTAAACCTATTTTGGTACAACCTCTAAATACAACTATGAACCTGAAAATGAGCATAATATGAGCACTTTAAGACTTATCTCTGTGGAAATGAGTGTAAGACAATGCATCGCCACTATGCAGATGTTCTGCATAATCGTCAGTGAGATTAGTTTGTTCTTATACACCCCGGATATCTAGCAGGACAAAATGATTTATTATTATTGGTAGCCTTTCAACAGAATAATGCATACATTTTACTGAAATTTGCAATAAGCTCATTTATATAATGAGCCGGCGTTTACATTTTTGCAAGGATTTTTTTGACTCTTGAGGTCAAAGCTTTCTACATACTGTACCAACCCAGGTCTTTTGTCAACTAGTCCTGTTAACTAGTTTAGTTTTTTACTTAAGTTATACTATCCACATTTATTTATATGCACAGCGAATCCATCAGTGCATTCTTTCACACATCCATTTGTTCTCCTCCCCATCCAGCCATCGCTGATGTCTTGAGGGGGATGTGGCTTAACAGATTCAGAAAGCATGTTGTGGCTTGGCTTCATTTCCTGACACATTGGATAATCTATCACAGTTTGGACGGCTCAAACTTAGTGGTTGTTTTTTTCATGAAAACTTCACAGGGGACAACAGAGAAACATTGAGTTAATTAGGAGTGTAGCGGATGCCTGAGCCGCAAAGTCCTGGTGGCGTTGAGTGCCACAGCTTTGATCAGCTAAGCCCAGAGCTTAACCATGAAACACTGCACCCTGACATGTGTTAAGCAGCACCTAGGCTTTATAGTCTTAATAGTTTACAGGCACCCTAAAGGCCCAGGGAAGGATATTTACTGAATGGACCCATCTTGCTCTAACCCACTGCATGTCAAAGATCAGGTATTGAAAAACAGGAACCTCGATCTTAAGTGGGTAGAATGTAGTTGATGACAATAAAAACTCCCCGTGCGCCACCTCTGACTGTCTCCTGGGTATCTACACAGTGACCTCCTCTGGTTGTAGTAGGTTACTGTACCATTGGGGGGGGTTAACAACATATGTTGTCATCAAGGCTACACTGCTTGTTTCAGGTGCATGTGTGTAAAGATGGCGCTTCGCAGCTGTTGAATAAGCACTTCAGAAAAGCTCACCTCTCCATAACTATACAACCACAAAATATATACAACTACACTGCATCCCTGAAGTATGAGGTGGTGGACACAGAGGGGATTCTGGAGCTGCCACTGTATGTACATGAGAAGTGTGACCTTTCTGTAATCACATGACAAAACTGTTAGCTCCATGCTTTGCCTCCCCACCAGCCTGCAAGTGATCATAAAACAGCAATTCATATTAATTTATGGCCGCTATGGGCAGCGTATCATTTTAATTGGTATATCTGGAATGAGGCCACAGGGAATTGTCTCTGGTAGGCTGTTGTGTATAGTGGAATTAGTTAAGTGGATTTTCCTTTGATGGGAGCTTTGGATTTCGGTAGTTCAGAGGCTGATTAATTTATCGATCAGACAAGCAGGTCTGCAAATCACCACCAGAGAGCACAGTTGACTATCCTGACATGCTCTCCCTATCATAGAATCTGGAAATGCCTCAAGCATGTTATCTGTCATCCAAGCAGGGTGGTGAACCTGTTGGTGCTCTTTAGTCAGGTAAAATCCTGCTGTGCTTCTAATAGGCCAACCTGAAAAAAATTCTCATGTGCGTGCGTGCGTCACTACTTTGACTGACCGTGGTCTGATGCCATGACCTCTTTATTGCTTGTTCACTCTTTATCTCTGTTTTGTGGCAGCAAACACACCAAATGTAGTGTAGAGCACACCAAATTCTATACATTAGTGGTGGTTAGCTGTTTAAGCCACCGTACAGTCTTTACAGTGTGTTTTTAGTGTAGTAATTAAGTACCATAGCCATTTTGTAAAATGTCTGTGTTCTGTGAGATTTTTTTTTCTTTTTTGTAGCAGGGGTTAAAGCTTTAGCGGACCACATAAGAAACACAAAGTCATTTGGTGGAACCCTTGAGTATTTCTCCATGGATTTGTGTATTTCACTAAGCTTAATAGTTACAGTATAGAGCAGTCATTAACAGCATGTTCATCATGTCTGCCTAAATGGAAACCACCTTGTCTAACAGAGACTTGTCATAGGATTCAAAATAATATAATCCCTTATAACTGTTACTACTTTTCTACAAAACCTTTCAGCAAACCACATCTCCATAGCAACATTAACATTTATGGTTCTTGCCAAATTATTGTTTAAAATGAGTATTTTTATCATGCAATATCATTTCTACTCTTCAAAATTGCCAGATGAGTGCAATTTATCTTGCAGTCCTGATCAAGAGGATAGGAACTCTCTTCAAAGCTAGTTGTAACCACTTTGAGGTGAGCTCTCCTGAAGTCAACTCTGGGGTATTGACAATAACCAGACTGCCCTGAGGGAATATTGATGCCTTTTAGAGAGCCGAGCTGTGAAAGACCTTGTGATGCTGCAAATTCCCTTTGAAAGGTTCCTCTGATGAGCACCCAGTGAAAAGTTCTATCCAGTTCTCCACTTCACTGCACTTCACTACACTCCAGCTTTGGCTGCTTACAACATGCAAGCCCCCTTTTCATCTGCAGTGGAATCCCAAGTCACATACTGCCTAGTCTCACATTGCCAGTGCTGTGGAGTAAGCTCTGGCTACACCATAGATACATTCTAGGATAGGAGAAAAGAACGCTCTGGGTTGTTTGCAATTCCTTAAACGAATCACAATCAAAGCGGCGGTGGCTCAGCAAAATGTTCTCGGGAAGGAACTTGTTTTGGTGAAACATTTGCACCCCGCAAACAGAATGCCACATACAATATTAAATGAAGTTAACACAATTTCCCATTCACACAATACAGTTAAAGGAGCTATTTAAATTAGCTGGATACATGGTTAAATGTAATTTGCTTAATTTATCGCCATGTGTACTTCATCCATAGCAATCCCCACCAATCGGTTCCAAAATGTCCCAGTTAGATAATAAATGCTGTAAACATATTCTTTGTAAGTCTTTACAATCATTCCCCAAAAGAACCAAGTAGGCCTGCCTTATTGCACGATCCAAATTTTCTTCAAAACTTGCCATTTTCAGCATAGCTTGCTAGCTCGAAGTTTGTTGTTGTTTCTCGAAGCAAAGGGATTGTGAGAACGGCAACACACAGAGAGCAGAAGGTGAGGGACATCCGGTGTGAAGTCCTGGAAATGGACTTCCGTTGATCCAGACTTTGCTTCTTCAGTCAGTCCGTAGAATCAGTATGCTCATATGATATAATGGTGGATCATACACCTAGATTGTAAACAGCCAAGAAAAAAAAAATCTTGGCTTACTTTACATTGCTTAAGTTATTCCTGTTACCTTTTGTAAATGTATGACCATGTGCACAATGGAGACTTAAAACAATTCATAAGATAATTTGAAACGGCATGTGTGAGCTTTTCGTGCATCCCTGTGGAGGCTGGGGGCATTGGACCTGAGTGGACAATGTTCAAAGTTTCCATTGCTGAAGCTGCGGCAGGGAGCTGTGGTCTTAGGGTCTTAGGTGCCTCAAGGGGCGGTAACCCTCGAACACCGTGGTGGACACCGGTGGTCAGGGAAGCCGTCCGACTGAAGGAGTCTTTCCGGGATATGTTATCCCAGAGGACTCCGGAGGCAGTTGCAAGGTACCGAAGGGCCCGAAGGACTGCAGCCTCTGCCATAAAAGAGGCAAAGCAGCTTGTGTGGGAGAAGTTTGGAGAAGACATGGAGAAGGACTTTTGGTCGGCACCAAGGCGCTTCTGGAAAACCGTCCGCCAACTCAGAAGGGGGAAGCGGGGAACCATCCAAGCTGTGTACAGTAAGGATGGGACATTGTTGACCTCAACTGAGGAGGTAATAGGGCGGTGGAAGGAGCACTTTGAGGAACTCCTAAATCCAGCTGATGCGCCCTCTTTGTTAGAGGCAGAGCTGTAGGATGATGGGGGATTGTCGTCCATTTCCCTGGTGGAGGTCACTGAGGTAGTCAAACAACTCCAGTGGCAAAGCCCCAGGGATTGATGAGATCCGTCCAGAAATGCTGAAAGCTCTGGGTGTGGAGGGGCTGTCTTGGTTGACACGCCTACTCAACATTGCGTGGAAGTCTGGGACAGTGCCAAAGGAGTGGCAGACCGGGGTGGTGGTTCCCCTGTTCAAAAAGGGGGACCAGAGGGTGTGTACCAATTACAGGGGTATCACACTTCTCAGCCTCCCTGGTAAAGTCTACTCCAAGGTGCTGGAAAGGAGGGTTCGGTCGATAGTCGAACCTCAGGTTGAAGAGGAACAATGCGGATTCCGTCCTGGTCGTGGAACAACGGATCAGATTTTACTCTAGCAAGGATCCTGGAGGGTCTCTTCTCAGGGCCATCCAATCTCTGTATGACCAAAGCGAGAGCTGTGTCCGGGTTCTCTGCAGTAAGTCGGACACGTTCCAGGTGAGGGTTGGCCTCCGCCAGGGTTGTGCTTTGTCACCAATTCTGTTCGTAGTATTTATGGACAGGATATCGAGGCGTAGTCGTGGTAGGGAGGGGTTGCAGTTCGGTGGGCTGGGGATCTCATCGCTGCTCTTTGCAGATGATGTGGTCCTGATGGCATCATCGGCCTGTGACCTTCAGCACTCACTGGATCGGTTTGCAGCAGAGTGTGAAGTGGCTGGGATGATCTGAATCTGAGGCCATGGTTCTCAGCAGGAAACCGATGGAGTGCCTTCTCCAGGTGAAGGAGTTTAAGTACCTTGGGGTCTTGTTCGCGAGTGAGGGGACAATGGAGCGGGATATTGGTCGGAGAATCGGCGCAGCGGGGGCGGTATTACATTCAGTTTATTGCACCGTTGTGACGAAGAGAGAGCTGAGCCAGAAGGCAAAGCTCTCGATCTACCGGTCAGTTTTCTTTCCTACCCTCACCTATGGTCATGAAGGCTGGGTCATGACCGAAAGAACAAGATCGAGGGTATAAGCGGCCGAAATGGGTTTCCTCAGGAGGGTGGCTGGCGTCTCCCTTAGAGATAGGGTGAGAAGCTCAGTCATCCGTGAGGAGCTCGGAGTAGAGCCGCTGCTCCTTCACGTCGACAGGAGCCAGTTGAGGTGGTTCGGGCATCTGGTAAGGATGCCCCCTGGGCGCCTCCCTAGGGACGTGTTCCAGGCACGTCCAGCTGGGAGGAGACCTCGGGGAAGACCCAGGACTAGGTGGAGGGATTACATCTCCAACCTGGCCTGGGAATGCCTCAGGATCCCCCAGTCAGAGCTGGTTAATGTGGCTCGGGAAAGGGAAGTTTGGGGTCCCCTGCTGGAGCTGCTCCCCCCGCGACCCGACCACGGATAAGCGGACGACGATGGATGGATGGATGTGTGAGATTAGTCATGACTATTAAATATGTAGTGTTTTGAAAAAAGATTACTAGTCTCTCTTTGTGGTACAGTGCATTAACCAGGAGAGAATAATGGCTTTATGCCAGGCCGTGAATGGGGAATGAATCCGACATTAGCATTTGTATTTTAGGCTAACAAAGGATCGTGCCTGTGATACTTTCTTAGCTGTTTTGCAACCATAATGGAGAAAGATTAAAAGCTTGGTACAGCTATTTACAATACCAAGAATATTTAATTTTTTCCCATAAGACATTCAATAAATAACGCTAGTAACTGAGTTTGACATGCAGCACTCAGAACACCAGTCTCATCTAATACAACCCCAAATCAGAAAAAGTTGGGACAGTATGGAAAACACAAATAAAAAAAGAAAGTAGTGATTTCTAAATGTACTTTGACTTGTATTTCATTGCAGACAATACAACAGCACATACTTTAATGTGTTCCTCATGATTTCTATTGTTTTTGTTTCAAAAAAACAACAACAAAACATTTTGGTTCTTGCAACACATTTAAAAAAAAAGTTGGAACAGTAAAGCATTTACCACTTTGTAATGTTGCCATTCCTTTTCACAACACTTAAAAGACGTTTAGGGACTGAAGACACAAAGTGATGAAGTGTTTCAGGTGTAATTTTGTCCCATTCTTGCTGCAAACAAGTCGTAAGGTGGGCAACAGTACGGGGTCTTCGTTGTCGCATTTTGCGCTTCGAAATGCGCCACAGATTCTCTATTGGAGACAGGTCGGGACTGCAGGCAGACCAGTCAGGTACCCGTATCCTCTTCCTCCACAGCCAGGACTTTGTAATGTGTGCAGAATGTGGTTTTGCATTATCTTGTTGAAATATGCATAGATGTCCCTGGAAAAGATGTCTTCTTGAAGGCAGCATATTGTGCTCCAAAATCTCTATGTACTTTTCAGCATTAATGGTGCCATCACAGAAGTGCAAGTTACCTTTGCCAAGGGCACTGACACAACCCCATACATGACAGACCCTGGCTTTTGGACTTGTTGCTGGTAACAGTCTGCAGTGTTTCCCCTAGGACACACACACACACACACACACGACACTCCAAGGCCGGACTTTCAAATAAAGAAAATTATCGTTCAAAATTTTCACTTTCTTACTGAATTAATGCTATTTTTTTACAGTACATTAGTGTGAGCAAACTCCTCAAAAACATGGAAACTCCATAATGATAACTGGCTCTTTAACTAGAAAAAGATCTCAGACTAGGAGGCAGGTCACTGAGTGATTGTTATAGCAGACAGAGCAGATTAAAATATCTCTTCCTACATGTTTACGTCGGTCTATACAGGTGAGTGCATTGATAAGTATTGACTTTTTACTCATGAAGGTTTTATCGTAACCTACTTACAGTAACGACACTAGCGTGAGTTCATCTGCCCCCCCAGCGGCCGTTGGTAATCCTCGGTATCGTTCCCAGTCAGGTGCTGCGCATGTTTTAGATGTGTGTGTGTGTGTGCGGTAACGTTAACGCGCACAGTCGCACACACACAACTCGGCTGTGTGTGTGTGGCGCGCAGGCAAGAATCCCGGCATGTGAATAGAGACGGGGGGGGGGGGGGCTGGGTTTGTGCTCTACCTGTGAAGCGCGTGTCCGCGCTATTCTCCAACAATCAACATTGACACCGTGGCGTGGCGGCAGAAATTTAACTGTGGCGGTGCGCCACTTGCAAATCAACGTAGGGGAAACACTGAGTCTGGATGACCCTTTTCTTCTTTGGTCTGGAGCACACGGCGTCCATTTCTCTCAAAAATACCCGAAATACTGATACTGATTCATCTGACCACAGTACACATTTCCACTGTGTGATGGTCCATCCCAGATGCCTCCGAGCCCAGAGAAGTCGACGTCGCTTCTGGACACTGTTAACATAGGGCTTCCTTTTGGCGCAGTACAGTTTTAACTGGCATTTGTGGCTGTAACTACGTATTGTGGTACTTGACAAAGGTTTGCCAAAGTAGTCCTGAGCCCATGTGGTGATATCGCTTATAGATGAATGACGATTCTTGATGCAGTGCCGCCTGAAGGATCGGAGATCACTGTTGTCCAACTTAGGCTTGCGCCCTTGTCCTTTACGCACTGAAATAACTCCACATTCCTTGAATCTTTTAATTACGTTATGCACTGTTGAAGGTGAAATAAGCAAACGTTTCCTTTCTTTGAGGAACATTGTTTTTGAACATTTCAATAATTTTCTCACGTATTTGTTGGCAAACTGGCGATCCTCGGCCCATCTTTGCTCCTAAAGGACTAGACCTTTCTTGGATGCTGCTTTTGTACCAAATCATAACTACAATCACCTGTTGACATCACCTGTTTCAAATCACATCATTATTTAACCAATTTACCTGATTACTAGCCCTTAATTCTACCTGTCCCAACCTTTTTTGGAATGTGTTGCAGGTCTGAATGACAGGAAAGTATGTATATTTACAAATGAAATTAGGTTGACCGGACAAAACATGAAATATTTTGTGTTCATATTGTCTGCAATGAAATACAAGTCAAAGTACATTTAGAAATCACTACTTTCTTTTTTAATTTGTGTTTTTCATACTGTCCCAACTTTTTCTGATTTGGGGTTGTATATTATGTTTCACTTTTGAATTGAAGAATGACATTTTGGAACATAAAGAGGGCTGTTGTGAGATGGCTTTCATTCCCTTTGCTGCACAAAGAGTGACAGTGTGTCTTATTGAAAAGTTGAAATGTGAAGAAGTCAGAGTCCATCTTAAAGAATGCTGGGAAAACTCCTTGATCACTTCCTATAACCATGAACAAGCCTCTCTTTCACTGGCATTGACTAGACAATAAAAGTTGTTGGTCATAGGTATTCAACTGCTCGGTGTGTGTGTGTGTGTGTGTGTGTGTGTGTGTGTGTGTGTGTGTGTGTGTGTGTGTGTGTGTGTGTGTGTGTGTGTGTGTGTGTGTGTGTGTGTGTGTGTGTGTGTGTGTGTGTGTGTGTGTGTGTGTGTGTGTGTGTGTGTGTGTGTGTGTGTGTGTGTGTGTCTCTCGCTGGTCATAGATTCCTGAATTTCACAGCGAATACTGGTGAGAAGAGTCCTCTGCATTCACAGCCCGCCTGGCTGCTTTACCCTAGGGATACTCTCTGTTTTTCTTCCTTTAACCAATCTGCTCCCCTACCTTTTGTTTGCTTGCTTTTCTTCCAGTATTTAACATGCATTTGCATAGATACACATGTACACCTTTATCTTAACCAACAAGTCTTAACCAACCCAGTTTCAACATACCTATATTTGTTAATTGTGTACAAATTAATGTGCTTGGGAATAGATTAACATTCTGGATTTTGCATCCAAAGTGTGATAAAGTGAGAACATGTCTCATTTCTGCCTCTCTGTGTCCTTCAGGGGTGATACATCTGACACTTCTATCTCTGCGACCTTTTCATGCCTGTTATAAACTGCAATTGCTTATTCGTCAGTGCTTCCATTTAGAAGGGCAGAGCGATAATGGCACCCTGTTAAATCTTTAGATTAGATTTTGAATGGAAAAGAACCCCCGTGTGCTTTGCCTGTCATGAGCTGAAGATCAGACATCAGAGTCTTGCTGAAGGACCTTTTGCCTTTTCCCTGGATTATCAGCCCTCAGATGTGGCCTAAAATGACCCCTGATAGCCAGCCACATGTTTGTTATTTAATGTGGATCCTGTGTTCCTCTTGGCACTTTGTGTAAACCAAATCTGAATTTAAGCTTATGGTTTAAATTACTCAAACTATGCCCCCTATTGTTTTTGGATGAAATACACCCAATGGAATATATTTGGCAGTGTGCTTTTGGTCCAAGATATTTACCTGAACTAAGTGTGTTTCACACACAGCCCTCTCTGTCTCTGTAGTTCCACTCTAATTGGAGCCGTGTGACTCCTGGGTAATAGGTTGTGCCTGACCATCAACAGATGAATGGAGGTTTTCAGGACAGATTCTTTGGCTTTGTCTGCTAAATAACTTGCTGACTTCTATTGCTTTTGTAGATACTTCACTGGATCAGTCTCCCTCAGGCTTGGATCTCATCTATGTACACAAATCAAATAGTCTGTATCACCTTACGTGTGTTGGAAATCCAATCTTTAGATTATAGTGCTGCTAAGCGACACCAATCCTTTAAAACTACTTTTCACCACATAATACAACTACTGCTTCCTGCTCCTCTGAAGGATGACTGCATTTAGCTTTGGGCTTTTACTTTGAGTTATTTGACTGGCTTTATATCATGACATCTGCCAACAGGCAAGAGAGCACTCAGTTTGTTGAGGCAGAAGCTCTTCTTGGGTATCAAAAGTACCATTCTTCACAATGCATTTCAAGTCGCATAACTATAGATGGCACTGTGCATCAAGCTGACTTTGACTCTCATGCTTGGCGTGTTGCAATGACACTTCCAGATAATTTCCCCTCACATGGCTGCTGCTGTAACTCCACTCTTTCCCCCTCACCTCCACTTTTAGTATCTGTAGCCAAAATCGCAGCTGTGGTTGAAGAAATTGTTCCATTTGACAGAGGATTTTTTTTTTTCTGGAGGTGGGAGGGACTGATTATCAAATGTGGTAATAGGAAATGGTTATCTTTGCCCTCCCATCTAATCTTTATGTTATGACTGGGTTTACACACATCTGATAACTGGAGTCTAGAAGAGGAGGAGGAGGTTTGGATTAACTTACAGTAGGTCAAGGTTGGAGAAGCATGGAGGAGTGGCGCAAGGGGAGGCATGCAGTTGCTATTCTTTATGGATTTATAGATCTAAATAATACAGTCACTGACTATTTTCAGATTATTTCCTGCAATTAAATATTTGCTTTTGTGTCTGGACTATGGAACGTATTTCCTTTTTTAACAAGAAATTGTCGGATAGAAGTAGAGGTCTTGAAATGTGCACAGCTAGTTGCTTGGGAGATGTTTGTTTCATGGCTTAGTATTTAGTCTAGTGTCTTTGCTGGATCTCCCGCATGTATAAACAATTATACTGCCACTGTGAAAGATTAGTAGGCCTTTGCTGCCACTCAAATAAAGAACCTTAATTTGTGTCTATTTAGGGAAGATTAAAAGGCATTTTTTTACAGAATGTGTTATGGACAACAGGGGCAAATCATTTTGCACACACGAAGATGGAAATTTTGCCAAAGGAGCTGTCTCTAGTGGGGTGAATTTCTCTGTGGTTTATCTTAAAGTTTGGCACAGTGAGCAAGCGTTTTGTATGGAGCTGTGGGATTTTCTAATTCTGTCACGGTGAGAGCAGAGGGAACAGAGCAGCCAGCTAACCTCGACTCCTCACTAAAGACAAAGACAATCCTCAGAGGACTACTACCGCTGTCCCAGATACATCATCTGACTTACAGCAGGACACATGGACCTTAATCCTTCCATCTGTATCTGTGCAGCAATAACAGGGTATGCTTTCAATTGACTGCTCACAGATCAACAAGCAGAAAAACTCTTTGTCAGTTTTTGCTGATCCTCAGTGCATGTGTGTGTTTAAACACTCATTTTAAAAGTTCACTAAGAGGCTAATTATTGTGGTTTCCTGCTGTAGTTTACATTCCCAGAGCCAGCTAGCACTGTTTTACTGGGAGTCTCCAGCCATGCAGACAATATTCAGGGTTGTCAGACAGACCAGAGCTGCTATCAGCGCAGGGAGCTGTCTGAGAGAGTGTGTGTGTGTGTGTGTGTAAATGAGTTTATGTGAGCTACAGAGTGCAGCCAAGCCTGTCCAACTAAGACACCACCGCCTCTCATCTCTAGTCCCATCTGGAACACTTTAATCCATCGAGAACTCTCTCTTTCTCTCTGTTTCTTTCATTCTCTCCTCTTTTACATTTTCTTTCCTCTCTCTCTCTCTCTCTCTCTCTCTCTCTCTCTCTCTCTCTCTCTCTCTCTCGCTCTCTCCCTCCCTGTATCTTCGGTCCGTGCTAGCAGGTCCAATCAGGAAGCCCAAATATGTGGAGAGTCCTCGCATTCCTTCTGATGCCATCGTTTCAGCACTGAGGAAGGTGGCCGATAACAAGGAGTCCTCAAACAATGGTGAGTTTTTTGTTTCGTTCACTTGTGTATCTGTCTGCTTGTGTTTTTGGAGACATTGGTAACAGTCTGATTTCAACTGTCTTAAGAATAAGAAGCATACATGTTGGAATTTACAACTTTGCCCTCATACTGTGATCAGTCTTCATAGCTGTATGTATTTTTTGTGTTATATAAAATATCATCGTTGTGTCCATGGGGTCAGGGATAGGTCTCTGTAATTTGAGAGTAGCATCAATTCCTGCATGAGTGTTCCATAAAAGTACCAGTGTGTTTGAGCAGTGTTCTTTTATGTAGCGTCTTATACAAACACACAATAGTGCCGTGTTTATTTTAAAGTGTGTGTTTAGATTACAGAGGAGTCAGTTTTCTTCTATCCGGGGACACATTGTCTGACCGGAGCAGTGGATTTATTTCATGGAAATGTAATGAGAACAAGTCCTTAAATTTCTCAGTAATTGCACATGTGTGTTCTTGTGTTTCCATGTTTATGTGAGGTGTAGTGTTATTGTTGCCTATTCTCTCCTGTGTTGGGCGTTGTGTTTGTGTGTGTGTAGGGGTAATATTTCAATAAGTGCTCTGTTTTGGTTTCCAGCAGAGCATGGTGGGCTCAAATTCCTCTCATTGGCTTAAGTAGAGTTGTAGGATGGGTTATCTTTAGCAAAGGGCATCACAGAAAGTTGTGCCCTCTGATTGTACATGGCTCACATACACAGACAGTAGTAACCCAGTGCAACCCAGTCACTGTTGACTGTTACATACCAAGGCACGAGGGTGTGTCTGGCATTCAGCTGGCACAGAGCAGTGTTTCGGCTCAGAGCGGGCTACCGGCAGATAGCAGATAGCAAGATAAATGTTATCTCATGACAGCTGGTGCACTGGCACTATTAGTGAGCTAATTTTATGAGCTGTATACTTCAAAAACATTTTGAGAGACCTGGATCTTTTCAATAGAAATGTATAGGGAGAATCTATGTATTTGTGTTTATCATGATACAATGCTTTTGAATATACCTTCTGCACAAACAACTCCCCGTTCCCCTTTCTCACCCTTACTCGACTCGCTATTCCCTATGTAGTTCCCTCCTCTACAGACCTGATGCCCCGTTTGAAGCACATGTACATAAACATACACATTCACATGCCGGTGCTATCGTAGAAGCAGTCTTTCCTAAGGTTTCCCTCCTCCCTCTTGCTTCCCAACACAGAAAGGAAAAAAAATGCTCAAGGTGTGTGTACTTAATGTTAAACTACTTGTGTTTACAAAAGAGGTGTTGTTGTGGTTGTTTTAACCTTGTGTCCTCGGTGCTGCCTCTGCTCTAATTTCATTCTAGGCTAAAATTACTCTTTGTAACTATGTCACAAGTATGTGACAGACCTATTGACCAAACCCTCCAGAGAATATTTTTGCTACCACAAAATGTAGAGGAACCATCAAACTACTTCAGTCTCAAACACAGAGTACACACACAAAAATGAACTAAGATTTAACTTGAATTTTGCATTTTCTTATTCTTCTGGTCTACTCCCAATGATGGAGATAACAGTTACAGATCTGGTCAATTTATGACAAATAAGAAATGACATTGCAGTCTCTAGGACAGTTGTGCCCAACCTAATATAGTACATTTGTATTGCTCATTGCACTGTTGGAACAACAGCAAAAGGCTGTCTCGCCTCGGGCAGCTCCAGGCATTTATGAGATTTTAGTTTATTTTGTAGATTTGGTAGTGACTTGTACATGTCCTGCTGCCTTGTACAGTCAGTTACTCAATAAATGTAATCAGCTGAGCCAGGAGAGATCTAACTCCTTCCCACATCTATAGCAGGTAAAAGAAGTTTCTGCTGAGAAATTAAAGGAATGAACCAACTTACTCAACTAATTATGTACAATTAGGCGCTGTATAAATTCTAGACTAATGATTGCTAATTGTGATAGCCCAGCTGTTGTAGGATGAGGACCCATGCACAGCTGACAGGCTTTTAAGCACAGCTACATATGCTATGCCTTTCCATTCTCTCCCATGTGGACAAATTTACACATGTAGGATTTGCATGTTATTTGAAGTTACAGTTGGATCTAGTGTCAGAGTTTGCAGTAGGCCTGTTACATCAACTGGATTAATTTGTATTACTGTGCGTCACACATCGCATGTGACAAGGACGTATCCAGTGTTCTTTTATCAATAAGGAGAGCATCTTTCAGCCTGTGTAGTCTCCTACTTTTAGAGATAGTAAACAATGTTGGCTTTTTTTGCTGCTGCTGAGACAGGATGAAATGGTTGTTTGACATTGACACTTTTGTTACAACCAGAATCTGAGTCGGAAAACCCTTTGGAAGTTTTGCAGCATGAGCACTGTGTGACATTTAGGACACAGATAAAGTGAGTTCTTAGTAGCTGTAAAGGGGCCTTTTGTTGGGTGTTGTGCTGAAGGATGCCTTTCTTGGATGTCCAAAAACCATGACTCGCATAAATAGTCACATCTTGAGTGCAACTAAGGCTTTCTGTGGTATTTTAGGCAGTGCATCCCTTTATTTGTCTAAAATGGTGAATTTCATTTTAAAGATTTATATACAGTATTTTTTGTGTGTGTGTATGTTTCATTTTGGCTATCCTCAGATATGATTAAAGCTTGCATATGGAATTTGAATGTATTAATTTGTTCTTTTGGGTTAGGCTGTCTGCTTTCCAGAGCTCTCTGTTGTGGACAAGCAGGATGGGCTGTAAGCTAAGATAGGAAACGTGTGTTTGACCTACAGTGGAGTCACTTCACATAGCTCTTTGAGGAAGGATAGAGTTTCTTGTGCATGTGTGTGAATGCTATGTGTATTTTTATTTTGTGTCCACAAGTACAGTTATGCTTGTTTGTGTAAGTGTGTGTTTGCGTGCATGAGTGCATTTGCAACAGGTCGCCAACAGTGCGCCTGGCAGAATTGTTTCAGCTGTGGTCTCAGAGCTCTGTCTCTGTCAATCAAAACCTCAGGTTTCGTCCTCTCTGGCAATTATGTCTCTCTCTCATGCCCCCCATGTTACAACTCCAGTTAGACCCAGGCCCACTTAGCACCTGTTTATTCATGTGCCGATTATCTTGTCAGTACAGAAATTAGGACCCAACTGATATTGTTAAGTATTCTGTGAATTTACACCACTTAAAACATCTGACTGTAGTGTTGCTTTCACTTCTCTATTTATAATGTTCTTGTAGTAGTTGGACCATTTATTCCCATCTTCTGTACAATGTGTGTTACTCCTTTCAATTAGTCAATGAATCAAACAGACTTTATTTGTATTGCACATACACGTAAAATGTAACAAAATGTGCTTCACACAATACAACAACCTTGTTGAGGGTTTACAGGCTAAAAGCAAATCTGATAAATAGATAGGACCAAGACAATTAAGAGCTTTATAAACCTATAACAGGACCTTACTTTCAAATGGTTGTAATGAAAAAATTAGATTAACACAGTGACCATGTTCCATCTCTTTTCCATCTTATTCATTGAACTATTGTTACTGTTAAATCAGGAGATAACAGTGAAAACATAAGTTTCTAAATGTAGCCACCTTTACTGTAGCTGTTAAATGTGTCATTTTGGAACAACATATAGGCCAAAAAAAAGCCCACCCATGGCAAAATATAGAACTTTCAGCATCATGTTGTCCATATATTTGGCTATGTGTGAATTGGGTAAATGTAGTTTGATCTTGTTTCCTGATTCCTGATATGTAAAACATCTCATCAAAGAGTAATAAAGAGTAATCTGATGGTTTTGCAAATGTAGGAAACCATATGTTTACTGGTGACTTCTTTTTACACTTAATTTTGAATTGGTAATTCATAAAATGATGCAGATAATGTCATTTTATTCTTGTTATCTTGGTATGATACTGAATTGGGAAACTGAGAGACACGTAAGGAAGATGTTCACTAATGAATAATAACAATGAATGCAATGAGTCAGTATGGCATAAAGCAGTTTTACAAGCTGGCTGTATTTTGTATCATTTATAAAGACTTAAGCCCAATTGTATAATCAAGACCCATTGTTACCAGTTTATAGAACTTCTAATGGTGTTTAGGCAAGGAGCGACTACTTTGTGGCAGCAGCTGAATGGGCTGTGATTTCTTTTTGGCCATAACCGAGTGAGTCATATCTCTATCTAAATCATATCAGGTGCATTGTTGATTTCCTTTTTTAATCAGCTGATAGAGGCTGAAACTTTGTATGTTGTTTGTCTTTTTCTTTGTTTAATGATGAAGCTTCATTAATCTCATCTCTTGAGGATCCTCACAGCACAGCCGCTATGCCCCACAGGGGTAAATCACTGCATGAAGAAGCTTTAGCTCTGTTGGTCAAATGGTTAATGAAATGCCATCAGTATCTACTGTTAGAGCAACACTAATAACAGCCAGAGTCAAGCTGAGATGTCAGTCACAACTATGATTACTATCTCTTTGCCATCCCCACCCTCCGAACCTCAATTTACTTGGAGATACTTTATTATCAACAGGCTCACCTCAGTATGCTGTAATGTCTCATTGGACGCTCCATCTGTGCTCGCAGCAAAGGACATTTGTGGTTTGTAACAGTGGAATTTGCAATAAGAGTGCTCAATGTGCTTCAGGGGGGCACGTCACCTCGTACCTCTGAACTCAAATGGGGAAGCAGGATGCATGTTCTCATTGAGGGTTCATTAAACAGGCTCCACTGTTGTGGTAATGAAACTCCAGCTGCTAATGAGCACCGGCTGGATTTTTTTCTCGGCAGGGAGAGAGCCAAGACAGCTCTGTGGAGTCTGTTCATGGTGTTACCCTCCTCCTCCATCCTTCTTCTGCTCTTCCGTCTTCATTCTTCCATCCCTGCACCACGTGGCTGCTATTTCACACCTGCTCATAAACTTCCTCAGACAGCAGATAATGATGTTGTTTTGTTTTTGCCTCCACTTGCTGTACAGTTACTAGAATAATAAAAAGTGGTTCCAGCTACATCCCTGTTTTTTTCAATATTTTCAGGGTAGTGTAAGATATAGAGGACTAATTCAATCAATTCAATTTTATTTTATTTCAAGTGCAAAATCACCATAAGACATGGTCTCAAAACACTGTACAACAAGGAATTCAGTAACAGTTACGATTTAAAAATTCAAAAAATACATTACAATCATTGCAGATATATAGGTACATAACAATGAAATGAAAAGTGGTACAAGGGTAAAAACAAAAGATAGAGGAAGTCATAACGATGGTCCATAATGTTTGGAAAAAAGAAATGTTTTGAGTTTTGATTTAAAAGTGGTGATAGAGCTGGCTTCTCTGACAGCGGAAGGTTATTCCAGAGGTACGGTGCTCGAGAAGAAAAACCCCTTTGGACAAAAGCCGTAGTGTTTTTACCATACCTGCTGTCGTAAAGGTCTTTTCTTTACGGTGCTGTATTGCCCAATGTAGATTACTTAGCGTTACTGGGAAGTCATAATGTTCAATAAATGGAAGAGGGATGTTTTAATGTTGGCTACTGGTGTACAACCACATTGCACAATCTAAAGTTATTTTATAAATGAAATAGACATATACATACCTAAAGGCCAATTCAGGGACGTTTTTTGAATCATTTACAATCCCGTAATTGTCTCTGTTGAAAGCCAGACGCCTGTCATCTTTCACTTTCCCTTTTAGCTTTTAGTTGTTCTTTGTTTAATTTCCTTCTTTTCTGTGATGGCCCTGCCCCAGTATCAGCCATAACTACAGCAGATAACTTCTAAGATAAAATTATAATTACAATTAGGCCTATATAAAGAAATCTCCCACTACCTTTTACATGAATACCAACTAACACAGGCTTTCCCGGTGTTAAGCTGAAATTTGTGACCCATCAGATTGTGTGCTCTGTAGCACTGTCTACCTGCCGAAAATTATTTTGTGACTTTGCAGGAAAAATCGGACCTGAGCAGAGGCATTAATAAAAACTATATAAAAATAGCGTTCTTTTCACTGTTTGTCTCGTTTGCGGTTACAGGTCATTTGTGATCATCAGATGAAAAATTACACAGTTTCAGAAACATTTAATAGTTACATATAGTCACTTTAAAAAAAGAAATGTCCACACTTTAAATTTTCTCAAAAAACCCCTTTGGCATATCTGTACTGTAATTTGTTAATTATCGGCCTACAATATGTCAATACTGAAATCTCTGTGAAAGAGAGAGAGAATGCACACGCATATGCTGTAGATACAGTACGTCTACAGTATACATTTGTGTGGATACATGTGTGTGACTATCCTGCTATACCTCAGTCAGAAGTGCCAATGAGCATTAAAATGAAATAAGAGCAGACCTAATCTATGAATACTTTAAGGGAAGCCAGCAGGTCTGGTTTGTATTCAGCCCACCAGGTTATCTTGGGAGACAGGTAGACCACTTGCAGTCAGAAGTGCTCCACTGCTGATAGCATTTTAAATTAAGGAACCATAGCAGCCCTCTTTCATGCTTTCCTTTTCAGGAATGTGTGAGAGTTTGAGAAACTGACTGATAAACCCCACACTGACCTCTGTCTTTGGACTATGTTGACTGTTTTTCTTTTTCTTATTGGGTATGGATTGGAAAGTCCTTTGCCCACTGTATGATGATGCTATCAATTCAGCTTGAGATACACAAATGTGGTGCTTGTGGTGATTTTTATGTTTTCATTATGTGTCTCAGATTGAAGAACTGGTTTATGACAAAGGAACTAGAGAACAACCCAAGGACACCGTTGCTACACTAGGATATAGGAGGGTGGTTGTGTGATTTATGATTTACACCGTTATGTGAGCTCAGTTTCTTTAAATGTACCATGCCATCAGTTTAAAACGACATGTCATCGTATTCTATTGTGGTTTTCTCTATTTATTGGAAGAGACCCACAGTAATGCATCACAATGCACTGTATAGCTATTTCTGCCATAAAAAGCTCAAACACTGATTATGTTTCATAGAAAATCCTTGGGGACATTATGACATGTGAAGCTAACTGGTGAACAGACTAATGGCACTTACCCACTGCTAGTACCAGCTCGACTCGGCCGCGGTGCCCCGTCCTCCATTTTCCATTGCAGATTTTGTACCGCCTCATGCCTGAGGCGAGCGTGGCTGGTCGTCGTAGCGACGCTGTAGGAAACTGCCGTGACCTAACGCGACACACACACACACACACACACACACACACACAGAACGTCGAAGGTGTGTTGTTTTTGATTCTCGGCATGTGGCTGTTTGCCAGAAGACACATTTTGTTTAAAATGATTTAAAAATGGCGGGTTTGTTCAGGACACCCCCGTCTGTCGCTAGCAATTCTCTCCGACCAATCAGTAGTCTCCAGGTTTTCATGTCACCTTTTGGTATCGCCTCAGCTCGCTTGGAACCTCGACGGAGGTGATACTAAATAAAGTACCTGTTGGCAGGTACCAGGGACTTTGTTTCATAATGGAAAACCAAAAAAGGTGAGGCGAGTCGAGCAGGTACCATGTAATGGAAAAACGGCATAATACTGTACGGCACATACAGTATGTTGTCATCAGTGACAGTGGTCAGACTAGACAAATAACATTTACATTAGCTGCAGTGATGACATTGATATCTATGTCACATTGAAGGCAATGGCTACTCAAATCTTTAGATGCGGTCAGATCAACGTAGCAGAAGTGGTGGCCCAAAGGTCAGAGAACCTTGTGGCTAAAAGGTAGCCAATTTGATCAATAACAAGGATGGAGAAATCTGGCTGGAAGGCGAAAGACCAGTATGTGTCCCTTCTTCAGTACCACAGCTAAGGCCCCCTGGAGTAAGACAACAGATGAGACTAAGGTTGTTTAACTTCTAGGATTGTTTTCTACCTGTCACGTTTACTATGACTTTAAAGGTCATATGACATGCTGCTCTTTGGATGCTTTTATATAGGTCTTAGTGGCCCCCTAATACTGTATCTGAAGTCTCTTTCCCGAAATTCAGCCTTGGTGCAGAATTACAGCCACTAGAGCCAGTCCTACAATGAGCTTTCCTTGGTGTGCCATTTCTGTGTCTGTAGCTTTAAATGCTTAAAGTGCTAACTGCCACTTTGCTAGTTTGAAAGCCATGATGTCTCTCTCTTTCTCATGGGTTGGCCAAATTCTCTGGACGGGCAAAGCAGAGAAAGGGGAGGTAACCTTGCTCCTTATAACCTCATAAAGAGGAGATTCCAGATCGGCCCATCTGAGCTTTCATTTTCTCAAAGGCAGAGCAGGATACCCAGGGCTTGGTTTACACCTATTACCATTTCTAGCCACTGGGGGACCATAGGCAGGCTGGGGGAACTCATACCAATGTAAAAAAACTCAAAGTGAAATTTTCATGCCATGGGAACTTTAAGGTATTTTGCTGCCATTGCTGTCAACAGACAGTAAAATGGTAAGGAATGATGAACAGGCAATGATAACATTCATGAAAGAAACTAGTCCCAGGGTTAACCATTTACTGTAGCTGTTCTAGACAATTGCACTGTTGAGTGCAAACAAAAACGAATAGTGAGTCACACAGTCCAAATCCATTCTGAAGTGGTTGACAAACTAAGCCTAAGTATTGAAATTCATAAACCCACAGTACAACCATAAGCTTAACTCCGATTACTCCACGTACTGCATGCGCTATGTTTTTATTCCTAAATGAACGAACACAGAACACTGTGAAAATGCACATGCAAAGGAAAGGTTTTGTGTCTAGCGATGGTTGCAGTGCATCTAATTTGAGTTGTTGGTACAGTGTATTGATTTACAAAGAGACCACTGGCTGAAGATATTTGTAATATGACCCTTAGTTTTGGCTTGTAAGTGCCATGTGCGTCACATATGTCAGCGTTTCTGTCTGTTGTTGTGTATTTATGTCAGATGCCTAGAGGACAGCCCCAGCACAGTTCCTGGGCTACTGATTAGGAGTCAGGTTGGATTAGGTGGTTTTGAAGAACCAGTGATGGAATATATAACTGTGAAAAAGCACTTAATAAACAAGTTGGATTCAATTCTACATTGTATTACATTATAGCCAGAGCAGATACAAATACAGCTTTCTTTCACTGATCTCTATGAGCTAAAGGTTTCAACCATATTTTCTCTTCTTTTTCTATACTACTTCTACATTTTCCTCAACATCAAGTGGAGGGCATAAAATTGCTAACAAGAATGTTAGTCTCATAGTCTGTGATTCTAAATCATTTCTAGTGTTTACAAATCTATAATGTTTGTGCTTTTATGCCACTCCACACCTTTGACAGACAATGGAACACAACCTGTCACTGTCTGCTAATCTACAGTATCCATAATGTGTGATGTGCAAGGTGCCTCTTTTAAAAACCTGGGACCAGTGCCCATTATCGGTACCGTCTACTAAAAGTTGATGAAGCATGCAATGTGTTGTGTACTTCAAATTACTATTGACCCACAAGCGGTGCTCAACATAGTTTGAAATCTATCCACTGTTGAATTTAAGAACTTTATCTTAAAATAATTCTAAATAGAAATCTCAGTCACCTTATGTTACAGTACATAAAAGTGATTTAGATTAGAGTAGCTCGTCAGTTCTTAAACCTTAATGACAGAAAATCCCCAAAATATGTCAAAGGCAATGCCAAAGAACCACAGCAATGAATGCTTACATATTTACATTCAAAATATGGCGCAAGCCAGCAAAAAAGAACATTTGATTTGTGCATGTTATGGTGGGTGAGAAATGACAATTGAATTATTATATCACTTTGTGAAGATTTAACAAGATGTGTGCCATAATCCAGTGACCCTGAATCTATAAAATTGTTCTTGTCGGCATTCAGGCCGCAGCATTGTCTTTGCACCAGTGGTCTTAAAATGCTCCTCTCAAGCATTTACATGAGCAGGGTGACATTCCCTATAAAGAACGGATTTTTAATGTATGGTCTTTTTTTTTACTGCACAGTATTTGCAGTGGAGAAAAGGTGATGCAAGCACAGCAGCCAATGTGTATTAGGTTAGCATTCAAAAGCTTCAATTTATTCAGTGTGAAACCTTTAGGCCTTTTTGATTATTGCTCTGTTTCCTTTCAGGCCTATACCATATTTCAGTTTAACTAAATTAAAGGGGTGTGTGGGGGGGTGGGGGGGCTTGCTTTTGATTTAATTGGGGCTTGGCAGTACATTGTGCCATTGGCCAACATTATTAATAACTGTGGAAGAAAGAGGGTAAAGGAGAAAATGAAGGAGAGAGGAGGGAAAGGTGCTGACAGAGAGCTGTATAATAAGCTTTTGTATCTTGGACATCTGCCCCTCTCTAATTCTCTCTCTCTCGCGCTCTCCCTCTTTCTGTCAGTCACACTATCTGTTCACTCTAAGGGAATGTTGTGACTCTTTCTTAATTATTTAGCCACACCAACAATTGAGTTACATGTATAGATGATTAAAAAAAAACTCTGTTTCAGCACAGGTACATTGCACAAACTGTCTAATTTGTCTTTAGTGTTGTAGGAGGTTTTTTTATAGCAGAAAATAGATTGCAAGTCATCTCTGCCTAGTTGATGGCACCCCAACCTTAAAATTGCTCTCTAAACAAGTATTACGCCTTGAGAGTGAAGACTGCAGAAAGTTTAAGCTATGTTGGAGAAAGCCCATGTTCAGTCATTGATATTCAGAGGCTCTATGAGTGAGAGTTGTAAACCAACCAGAAAGCCCTGGAATTGGCACCTGAGGCATTGCAGGACACACGCACACGCACACACACACACACACACACACACACACACACACACACACACACACACACACACACACACACACACACACACACACACACACACACACACACACACACACACACACACACACACAGTCTGCTTTGTTAACAATGCTAGACATTCACATGTATTCAGACTCTTTTCTAACACACACACACACACACACACACACACACACACACACACACACACACACACACACACACACACACACACACACACACCATAGCCCCCACCACACTGTCTCTCTCTTTCTTTCACTCCCTTGCTCTTCTTTCCTCCCCCTATCCGTGTCTGCACCACATCAGCAGCAGCTGGAGAGTGCAGCATAGCATTTCAGAGCAGAGCCAAGGAGGGCAAGGCAGGCAGAGTGGCCCTGTGTGGGCCATCCAGTGGAGAGAGGGAATCTGCCCACTAACGTTGAGCATTTCTCTCCCTCTCTCGCTCTCCCTCTTCTCTAGAGCTGCAAGCAGATAAACAACCAAGCTCCTCCTCCCCTGCCACTCAGGAACTGATGACAAGGCTGGGCTTTTTACTAGGAGAAGGGATCCCGGGTACGGCACGCATACCTATGGACGACAAGAATGAAAAGAAGGTATTTTATTTTCCCTTCAACTCCCTCCCTCTTCCAACAGCAGCTGCTGCCACTGCTGCTGCATCAGCAGCACACAGATAGAGATAGAGGAGAGAGAGAGAAGGGATCAGAGAAGGAGGGAGTTGTTACAGTCTAACAGAAGAATGGATTTTTTTGTTGCAGCTTGACTCATTTCTTCCCCTGTGCATTAACTTTGGATGGGGATTTAGGAGGCACCTCTGGGAATTATTTTTTTGGCACAACAAACAACGGTAACTGTCAAACTGTTTTTGTTTGAGATGATAAAGATTTTCTAAAGAAAGTAAATGCATCTTTAAATTTGGCTGCATGTGGTTTTATTCTCTTTCCAGTGTGATGTATGAGTCTTCCAGTAACTTTAGTGCTATTTCAGGGGCTCTTGAGTATGTAACATAAGTGTCTGAGTCCCGGACCAGAAATAGAGTTATGTTAGGTTTGAGCCTCAGTTTGTTTGGTTCTACTAATTAAGCTTGGGCTCTGTGAAGAGCAGAGCCCAGCACGCTACGCTTCCCTTGTGTCTTGGACATGTTTTGACACAGAATCAGAAATTCTAGAAATGTGAAAGACACTTACAAAGAATTTCATGAATCATGTTCATTAGTTGAGATATGGGTAGTGTAATGGGTTTTACTTTGTGTTTGTTTGTGGTTAGTTGTGTGTTTTCAGTGCCTCGCTAGGGAGGAGCACCTTATTGTCATCTGCCAGCAATTCTCTTTTCCTCCGTGCTGCTGTTTTACAACATGTCTTTAACTCAGCATCTGCCGAACAGTAAATTATTAAATGTCAGGAAACTGTTTGGCTCTCACTGTGATTTGTTAGGTGGTATAAGCCCTAGGGTGGAAATTCAAGGCAAAAACTACTGGCATGCTGTCACAAAAACAGGTGGGATTTATAAATAGGAAATGTTATTTAGTTAATATTAGCATTCCGCATGTTATTAATGGTGCCTTAGGCCATGTAGCATCCCTCCTATTTTTCTGTTAATATTCATTAAGCATGCCACTGCACAAGCATGTAGACCTTTTAAACAGCAACAGTCAGTACATCAGTACATCATTAGAACAAGACGTTAGTCTCGATTCTGTCTAAGCATTGGTGAGTCTTACTATTTGTGTTCAGTTAGGTTGAAGAATAGATTCTTGTGCATCAGAAATACTGCAGTAATGTTTTAAGAAGGAATTATTAAAAATTGTAGTGCAATCACAATTTTCTGTGAAAAAGGCTTTTAAACAGGCTAGGGATGAGTTCAGGTGTAATGTTAGAAATGGTTTGTGATGGTTTGCTGTGCTTTTAATTGGTGGAGTGTGTTTCAGGCAGTGCACAGTCTTGTAGTAAGTGGTGCTTGAGATGCCAACTGTGGTTGAAAGTCCCTCAGGCTACAAACTATCTGCAGTGAAGTTGGTGTATTAAGGATGAGGGTTGATTTAATTCAACCTGGCTTTGTAACAGTGGGTTTTAATTGGAGTATTAAGGTATGGAGTGGTGTATGTGGAACTGTTTGAAGGATTTGGCTCTTCTTACAGTGTGACAAGGATGGCCTTCCTTCCTGAGCTACATTGTATTGTGTGCAATCAGAATACAGTTTACGGAAGATGGGGAAGCAGGACAAACCAGCTTAAATTTGGATTTCTACGGTTGTCAGTTAGCTCAAACAAAGATTCAGCGGCTGTATGGTTGTCAGACAGGCTTGGTGACTTGCATGAGAAAGGTACCTATTGTGTTACAACAAAGTAGAGACTTGTGAAATTCTCTTCATGAAATTCTCGTCAGGCTTATTTTGGTTCCTCCAGACATATAAGTGTGTAATTTGAAAGCCTTGCTCCATTTGCAGCATGTATGCCCTTCGTCTTGTTTGTCATGTCTTGGATAGTCTTGGATCAAATCGTTATTTCCAGTTTTCGCAATTCTCCTTCCAAATAAGGTTAAAAAAAATATTTTTTGTTGTATTTATTGCTGCTCATGCTGAAAGAATGTGAACATGTTGCCAGCTACCAGTTTATATTGGGTTGACCTCATACTTCATTGACATATTTGATTAGGAGAGCATGTTCTTGGTGTACCTTAACTTTTTTCTTCTATCTTTTTTCTCACCAGTGCTCTTTGACTAGCCAGGGTATCAGCCCCTGCTCTACACTGACCAGCAGCACGGCATCGCCCAGCACTGACAGCCCATGTTCCACGCTCAACAGCACGACTAGCCGCCCCCCTCTCAGCTGCTCCAGCCCCTGCGGGACCATCACAAGCCCCAGCTCCACACTTGAGAGCAAAGACAGTGGGATCATAGGTTAGAAATAACCAACTCTTTTATGGTACCCACTACCCAAATAGTAACTTGTATGGTGCAGGAAAAACTGATCTAGTAGTATCCGTGTCCTTACTTAAAGGTATCCTGTAGAATTTTTTTCTAGAGCGATGTTTTTCCAAACAAGTCCTCATTTTGTTTGTTTCGTGGTGGACACAATACAAATTCTTGCCACAGGTTTTATGCTATTGGCTGCAGTAATGTGCAGATTGGAGTACTGCAACAATGGACCAAAGCTAGCATACATGAATGGAAACAATATAGGATTTCAAATATCTTTTAAAAATCAGCTTTGCAAATGTTTTATGAGGAAGCAATGCATTCAACACCTTTGTCGGGGTCTCTAAGATAAACACACACACACACACACACACACACACACACAAACACAAACACAAACACACACACACACACATTTGTGAGTGACACCGAATGAAAACAACTTACTTGTTGACAAGAAAACGCCACAGGTCACATTTAAGCTTAGAGGATCCACATGCAGGCCAATGGTGGAAATGTTTACTGTTGTACTGCATTTGTATTTAAGGCAATTTATTTTTCTTTATCTTCATTCATATTGGAACCCTCATAACATAAAGCATTATAGAATGTTTGTCAAATAACCAGCTTTAAACTGACTTCACTGCTGTTTAAAACCACCTGTGGTGCCTTTGCCAAAATAGTCAGTAACAACGCTAGGAATGCCAGGGATGAGCCAAGTCAGCTGTAGATTCAGTGGGAAACCAGGCACAGTGAATCAATAGCTTAGTTAGGAGCGTGAATAGCCCACCTCAGAGTAATGACAAAAAAATGGCAGCTTACCAATGGCTACATCGGTTGCTGGGTTTGATTAAAAACAAAAAAACTCTGCTTACCTCTCAATAATATTTTCTTTCTTTTTTGGCATTTATCCTACACAATACAACTGTCAGCACAAATTTCTCTGCACACACTTACTATATTATTATTATCAACTATTACAGTTTTCCCACAAAGCTCTTGTATCTCTAATTTGGATTCTGAGAATGTTATCTCATGTGCACTTTGTGATATATACCAAAAGGTCTTACAATCTTTCATTTTGTTAACCCCAGTGGATTTTTTTTGTGGCACTGAATAGCATTTGTGTCAGTCTGTCAGATTCTGTTCAACCTCTACCATGTGTCAGTTATTGAATTTGTATAGAGCTGTTCTAGTATGAGAGAGCATTGAGGTGGCAGTTTGCCACAGTTTGATGTTATATTGTATGTCTAGTAATAACCCTGTAAGACATCTGGGGATTTACACAAGCTGACAGGAATACGACGTAGTCTATTGATATATTAATCCGTCTGCTGCTTCTACTCACAAACCTTCCGGTGGCTTTACATATGTTAGAAATTCATTCTAAAAAATGGCTTTTAAAAATTTGTAGTGGGAATTCAATAGCAAATTGTAACTGTATTATCCTGCAGTTATCCTTGGTTGAACTTAAATCATTTCTGAAGGCACTGGTAGATTTTGGGGATAAAACTTAATATCCTTGTATGAACTGATTGACGTGATGGTTCTATAGAGGAAGGCAATGCACGCCAAAGCCAGATATGGTATAACAATTTGGATTACCAATGCTGCGGAGACTGATTACCACGAGTCAGTGATTCTGTCCCCCCCGAGCAGTATCATAGCTAGCTGCTAAATAATTTATGGAAGCTGTGACATCTTTTAGCATGGAGCATTGACATGCTGCCACCCAGGATGAGAGATACAGTCACATTGCATGTGTTGTGGTCTCACATGTGATGTCATTGTAAAGATACTTTATTTGTGCCAAATCAAAATTTACTTTGTGAGAGATGACACAATGTGTTGTTGGTCTGCAACATCCCAGCCACACGCCTTGATAAGAATGTGCAGGCATGGAAAAGAACAAAGCTATGTTGTGTCCACAAGTCAGATTCCAGCCGGTGATTAATGTTCCATGTTCTTTGAAGTTTGACTCTGACTGATTTCAAAAGCACATTAATTTGGCTTTGTATTGCATTTAAAGTTCTTTGGTAGAATTGGGGAGATTTTGCAATGTCTTCTTAACATTTACAAAATAGCTTCCAGAGGAGTTTCTGCGTTAGGTGCCTGCAGAAGGACCTATAACAGCCCTTTAGCAATGACCACAACCAGCTCTTCGTATAGTAAAATGGCACGCTTACCATACGCTGAAATAAATAGATTATAATGTGTTCTTTGCCAGGGGCTATTGTTCAACAATTTAGCAATCACTGTAACCTCTTCTTCACCGTGATGACTGCTAATGCCATGCTCAGAGCAGGGCCAGACATGACTCTGCTGTCATGAATGACTTCATTTCTGTACAGGTAAACGGCACAGTAGTCACAAGGTCCAGGATGTGTTATAGTAATATTAGTATTAGTGAGGATGCAATGTGCCGTGGCATTATGATATCCAGACTAGGGTTGTGTGATGCAAACGCAGCCAGCTGGCTCAGTTCCTGTCCTATGATTGTACTGATGTTTCTGTATCCAGCTGCAGCCTGTGTAGCTTTGGCCCTCCACTCATATTTTAGGATCGTATTAGATGGCTGGGTTGGCCTTAGGGAGGATTAAAGGATTTTTTTGTCATGTTAGCAAAACACCTGTCTGAAGTTAAAAATATTGAATGCGGTTTTCAACACAAGTTCTTCACTCTACTCTTACATTTTTTATATTTTGTGAGTGTGAATCGTGTGTCATAGTACAACATTAATTTGCTATGTAAGCTGTCTTATATAGGATCCTTCATCTGATGACCTGTGAAAAGAACAAAAGACTGGGCTCAGGAAATTAATTCTATAAGTCCATGCTATCATGGACTTGTAGAATTGAGTGTGTTTGTTTCTGGTTTTCATTAGTGCAAGCAGATTGTCTTTAATGCTCCTGTCTCTGTCCTGGTGGTGAACAGTGTTGGCAATGAGGAAAAGCAGGGAGTTATTCAAAGTTCTATTACAGCTCAGTATCTCATTAGAGATGAAGACAGATAAACGTTCATGACACAAAAAAAGCATCTTACCTCCCTCGCTCTAATTCCTTCTCTGTTTTTATCTCCCCCCCCAGCCACCATCACTAGTTCTTCGGAGAATGATGACCGCAGTGGCTCCAGTCTGGAGTGGAGTAAGGATGGCAGCCTGAGAGGCAGTGGGCGCCATGGCCTGGCACAGAGTGTGCGGGCTGACACCTGCTCTCCCGTGGCTGAAGAAGACTCCAACAGTGCCACAGCAACGGCAGCTGACGCACCATCCAGGACAGACCAGCAGCAGTCCAACACATCAGCAGGGGCACCACAGCTTCCAAGTCACTCACCTGAGGGACCCATTCCATACCCATCACAGACATCTTCTTCCCTCATGATGCCAAGGCCGAACTCTGTAGCAGGTAAGAGCCCTTGGTTTTGTTTTAGCTCTCGACATCTGGATGTCTCCTGTGCAGAGGAGGGAAAAGAATGGATCTGTATACCTTTCCACAGTAACTGTGTGCGTTCATTTAGCATTACATTAAAGATTTTACTTACGTTTTCTTCTTGTAGCCTAGTAACCTTTTGTTATGCTGACAACATGTAAAACTGTGACTCTGTAATGGGGTGTCTCAGTGCATTGTATTGCCAGTCAGTTCAAGATTGTGATGCTATATGACCTGTGATTCAGGCTGACAAGTGTGGTGTCATTTCTAGTCCAAGCAAGTGACAGACACAGGCAGGAAAAAGCTTTGTGTAGATATATAAAGGGATTGAGACGATGAGTTTTTCAGAATCCAGGTTGCACTTTTCGACAAGGAGTATCATGGCAGAAGTTTGGGATTTTGCAGCTGTTGTATGAGGTGCCTTGGTCCTGCCATGTCAGACCTAAGCACAAACCACTGTTCTGCATTCCTGCCCTGGAACCTCCCTGTTATGGCTCAGCTCGCCATATCCACACAGCTGTCACAATTGTTGATATCCCCCCTGCAGCCCCTTTTCCCCCTCTCTCTTGCCCCCCTTTTCATGATCTCCCCCACACTGCCTCCCTCTGTTTTTGCTGTTGCTGCTTTTGACCTTGGCCCTGTTGTAGTAACTCACGCTGTCATAAGTTTTACATCTTCCTTTAAAACTAAAGTCCAGCGAGTTGAGAAGTTGATGCAAAGACCAAAATAAATGGTTGAACTAGTGTTTGAGAACTATCATTTTCAGATGTTTTGTACCCTAAAGATTCACTAAGGACAGTTTTTAGTTTTCAGGATTTTAATGTGTAAGTAAACTGTGAAATCATCAGCAATGTCATCTGGAGCTCTACTTACAATCACATGCTGTTCATCATACTCCATACCCAGGGGAATATGCTGCACATGCTTGCTTTTAGGCTGACTAGACACTAGAAATAACAGCAACATACTGTAAATGTAAAGGACATGAGTTAAATGTTTGCTTGTTATAGCAGTTGCAGACTGGAGCGTAAGTAGTGTGTAAATAGTACATCGGATGAAAAAAACACTCTTCTTGGGAAGATAAAGATTGTACGGAAGTGAGAGTTACAGTTTGTAGTGCAGATGAACTTTGTCATACTGCCTTGTAGTACAAGCAGACAATTTTATCGATGGAATTACAAAGGCAAGGGCAGGCTGTGAAGACCTGGGGAAAGACTCATATAAAAATACTATACTCAGATAAAACATAAGTGGACTCAGGTCAGACCAGTGGCTAAGATAGTAGTCAAAGTAAAAAAAATAATGTTAAGACTGAGGCAGCAAATAAAATATATGAGTATATCACTCAACACATGAATATTTGTTTTTAGCTAGGAGATGATGTATTTTGTTCATATTGTGTTGCTTAGGAATATGACAGGGTATAGAGAGTGTTTGCTGCCAGTGTGTTCAATATCAAATGCTTTAATTCTCCTGCAAAATATATCAATATCTTGGGTTTGACCTTGATGAAATACAGTTACTACCGGTATTCACTTGCGTTTTTTTTTCTTTGATGACATGTAGCTCAGGCCCCTATCTAGTTTGAATGCACTTATTTTGAATCATCTTGGACAAAAGCATGTGCCAAGTAAATGTAATGCGAAGTAATGTGAAGGTACACTGCTTTTGCATAACACTTGGATAAGTGTTTTTACAGCCCAAAGTTGAATCTGTGCCCACATTGTAAAGTGGTTCATGGTGTTGTGCTGTTCAGTGGCAATTCTATTGTTTCACGAGCCCATACCTAGCCTAGAAATCTAGACGCACCCTAGCGGCAACAAATTTAATTTGCAGCTAGGGTCAGTCTAGGCATGCTCCGTTGGCTTGCGAGCTGGAAAAACCAAATTCTTGCCTGGCCAATCACATCGTGTATAGAGTTGGTGGGCGGGCTTATGGCTTCTTCTGGAAGACTTGGAGTTAAGCTTTTCTTTGAGAAAAGAACAAAGAACGGCACTGAAGTAATTCTTAAAAAAGGAAGATGTGTTCGGAGTTTTTCCGACCAGATACGGCAGAAGTTTAATCTATCAACTAGCTCCGCCATCTTCTTCATTGCTCTGCCTGGTTGTAGCGCTGTCCTATTACATGCAGAGGGAGTTTGAAAGACAACCGTTTAATCGGTAGAGCTTGAATCGCGATTCGAATATGAATAGATTTTTTTGCTACTGGCTTATAAAGCTAACAGACCAGGAAGTATTTGACTGTTTTTGTGTGTTTGTTTGCGTGTGAGCGACAGTGTGCTCGTCTCCCTTTGTGCTCTAAGGCCCCATCCAGACAAAGATGTATTTTGATGCAAACGCACATCTTTTGCATCGTTTGGGCCGACTGTCCACACGAATCCTGTAAACGCACTGCCCGTAAACGCTTTTTTTTTAAACCTGGTCCCAGGGTGAATAACCGGCGAAAACCGCATAAGTGCGTATCGATGATGTCATCCCCACACACCTCAGCCGCACAGCTGACTGCCTTCAACCCAGCTGACGGCTAACAGGGACGCAATGCTGTTTATAAAGTGGAAGTAGAGAATTTATCAATTAGCTAGCTAATCTGTCTGCTTATCAACTCCTTGAACGGATTATAGTAACTTTTAGCACCGCTTATTGTATAAAGGCTACCGCAAGAAAAACGTGTAGCTAGATTATCAAAAAGACATCGGATCATTGATGTTTGTGTGACTGCCGATGTTGATGTTAGCTAGCAGAGCTAGCGTTAGCTAGCGTTAGCTAGTGTTAGCGTGCTAGCTAACGCTAGCTCTGCTAGCTGCAATCATGTCCGATAGAATGTAAACAAAGTTTACATTCTTTTTCTAGGTGGCCTTTATATAACGAGCAGTGGTGTAAGTTATTAAAGTCTAGTCCATGGATGTGTTAAGCTAAGAGAATTAGCTAGCTAACAGTCATGAAAGGAAGTCACTGAAGGCTGCTCTTCTTCTTCGTTCCAATAATTTCTGTAGCAATAACAGCGCCACCTACAGGCCTGGCATATGAAGTACCGTGTTGAGTCATTTACATATGGATTCATGTGGACGTGAATTTTCTTGAACCGAACACAGGGAAGACGGATGCATTTTCATCCTAACGTCTTCATCTGGATGGGGCCTAAGAGTTCATTGGCTGATGTCATAGTTATGCAGTGTTGACGTCTAGGGTCCTGCAGAATTCACACCTCAGATTTTACGCTGTGTGGCAAAGCCTTGAGAGAGGACACCAAGGACACAGTGAGACATCTTAATTTATGGCCCAAACCAATCTATGTTGTTGTCACGGTGTGCAAGGGATAGTGCTTCCTTTCGGTTGGTGCTCATAGAAATTGTATTAAATAAAAAATTATGATTCTAAAGAAGCAAATACTGAAGCAGGAAGGAGCTAAATGGATGAGATACCATTGTACAAAACAAAGACAATTGTCCATTTACTCCTTGTACCATAACCTCTTTTTTTCTCCCATTGTCTGGTTCTGTAGGCCAGCACATTGGATAAAAAGGTGTCTGCTGTGACTATACTTTACCTCATTGATAGACATTAAGTTAGGACAAGGAGCATGCAAAACGGATAACAGTAGGTAAATGATCCCCTCCACTCCATAAAAGAAGGTGGGGGTTGAAAACTGTATTTTTATTTTATTCCATACTCTTTCATTCAGTAAACTTCTATTCTGTACTCTCTTGGGATGAGAGTCCTCGATGTCTGAGACCAAAGCACTCTGCTTGAAAACCGCGGATTGCCCCCTTTGGGTTGGGAGTGACTTCTGCTCCAAATGAGGTCAAGTATCTCAGGGACTTGTTGACAAGTGAGAGTAAGATGGAGGATAAGTTCCACAGGCCGATTTGCGTGGAGTGGGCAGTGATGCAGACCTTGTACTAGACTGTTACACTGAAGAGGGATCTAGGTATGAAGGCAGAACTCTCTCTTTTACAGTTGATCTGCAGATGAGGCAGTTGGACTGATCAGTTGGCTCCCAGAGATCCCAGATTTTCAACTATGTGAAGACCTGAAGTGGACTTTGAACAAGCTAGAGGAAATTACATATCTTACCTGGTCTGGGAACACATCAGGACCCCCAGGAAGAGCTGTAGTGTGTTGAAGAACCTTTTTTTGCTGGGTTGATGCCTTGACCCTGTTATGTGGGAAGGATGGATGGATATAAACTGTATATAATATTTACCACACCTTGTGGTCAACCGTTTTCATAGAGAGCTATTTTCTACAGATGCTAGACAATAATGAAACCTTACTGCTTCGTTGTTACATGATCTGGCAACCCACGCCCAGGAGGCTCCTAGAATACTGCAAAATATAGAATGTACTTGCAGTATTATTTCACCCATCTAAACGAAACACGGTGCTGTTCTTGTATTGATTGACTAAGCATTGGAATATCCAGACAACTACAACAGACAGAAACACATGCAGTTGCTGAGAGTTGCAGCACAAAGACCAAATTTTCTTCGAGGCAAAGTGGATTTTGTCCATCTGTCTCATGCCAGTCAACGGGTGTATAGCTGTGCCTCTAGAATGTTAACTATGCATGTAGAAGGAATGTCTGTGTATTGCCGCGAAGTGTCATTTGCACTGCCTTGGTGAACACACACACACTCATACTGTGGCTAGCTTGTCCCTGGGCTGCTGTGGGAACTCAAGCAGCATTGTGAGGAGCCTGCATGTGCTGTGGCAAGTTGCACAAATGTTGGCTCGCACCACCTGTCACCGCCACCGACAGAGCTGAATTCAAATGCCTCTTTAGGAGCAGTTTGTAATTGCATCATTAGTTGGTATTCTAAGGAACTATCTTGGGCACTGTTCTTGTAAGGCAGCATTAAAACGCTGTAAAATGCCACACAGACATTTATCATCTATTTAATGTCAAAATCTGCCCTGTTTTAAAACTAATAGCTGGTCACGTGTAAGGGCTATGTGGGATACATAGATGGCACAAGAAATGTGGTTGGCTATTTTTCCTGGGCTTTTTTGTGTTTTTAGAAAACCTATACGGGAGGGGGAATAAAGGTTTTCTCGCAGCAAACAATCTCTAAGCATTTAACCTCCCTTGATAATGCAGTCCTTTCTTTTTCTTTTCAATATGGTGCAGTTTAATATTTTTCAATTCAATAACTACCAGTCAAAAGTGTATAACCATCAAATAAATGTGCAATAATTCAGTGAAACATTTGCAACAGAATAACTGTAATAGAGAAGAGAGTACGTTTAAACAGAGGTACTGTAAAGACTGAATATATTTATGATTGACAATATATTACTTTATGTGTCTCGCACTCTTTGCCACTCTTACTCAACATTATACTTAGGTAATAAGAATTCTCTTTGTTATGTCATTTGTTTTAAAAAAAATTAATACAGAGTCAAAGGGAACTTGAGTTGTGGCCACTGGAATTCCATAGTTTTTAAATCTTAGCTTGAGCTGCTTGTGGTCGGGTTGCTCAGACTCAGAGATTGAGTTAGGGTCACTGTGGGTCAGGAATGGTGCTACAGTGCATCTGTGGTGTTTTGCTATTCGACAGAGCTTGGTGGTTGGCCATGTTGAGGTACAGTACACACTCATTTGTTTCTACTCCAAAGTCCTTTGCTTTTCTGGCTCATGCTCTGTGATAATGGATCCAAGATCCTTCGTTAGACTGTGTCTTGACCTAAGTCATGGACTATTGACAAGCAACATTCAAGGATATGGTGTTCCTCTATCAAAACCTTGGAGAACAGTGACGAGGTAAGGTTTAAGTACAGCTCACATCTGTGTTTTATTAGAATGAGTGAAGTCATCGCCACCTGGTCAATGTGAACACAATCTGTGACTCAATGATGTTTTCAAAGGTCCGACAGTCATTTTCTCAAATTAAAAAATCATGTCTGTCAGTACTGCAGCATGAAGGTTATGGCTTTTTATACCATGGTCTGGGTGAATACTCGATTCTGATTGGCTGCTGGGTGTCCATAAAAAAGTGATATAGGACACCTAGTAAAGGTGTTCCGGTGAAACGGACTGTTTACCGTTAAATCAATAACTAAATGAATGCGCTACATTAAATCAAAAAGGAAATGTGGATCTGTTATTTCCAACTCGTCCTCTAAACACCACAGGATGGCGCTAACACACACGCTGCAAGAAGAAAGTTATATTTAATGTTTATATAACGTTAACGTTCACATCCCGTTCACTCTTCAGGTCGCTACTCCAGGCTGCGCTGCTGCGGCCGACAGTAATGTTACACATCACGGATCAAATTGTTCGTAAAAGTCGTTACATTGTTTCGGGGACAATGACATGGCTGGATAGCTAGCTTGTCTTGTTGTTTGACATACTGTCAAATTAGTTTTACTGATTGCCAACTGTACACAATGTTATTGACTTTGGATCTTGCTAGCATAGCGTTAGCCTTCTGGCTCGTAGCTGAACTGAAGGGTTCTATCAGCTGAGCGGACTATAAACATCTCCGGTTGCTAAGGATGGCAATTTCGTATCTAAGGTCCTTCCTATTTCCCGGAGGAGTGAACAACGTTTGCATTGCATAAGAACCTGATGGATGGGAATGATTGTTCCAGGTATTAGTCAAACCGTCAGGCGTAACCAGGGAAACAGAGTTATTGTTTGTAAAAACTTTAGATTTCGATTGTAAAACTAATTAAAATGTGAAATAAAGTTTTAAAAATGTTCTTTGGCAAGTGACCATGGTATAAGCGGGTTAATGCCCTTCGATGTGTCCATTGTCGGGTATTAATGGACTTCACGCCTCGCCGTCGTCCATTAATACCTGACAATGGACACCTCGTCGGGCATTAACCCTTACTTAAATTCAATATGTTGTAGTCTCTCTGTATACTGGAGCAGGAAGGCATGATGTAACTGTTTTATCTGCCATGCTGTAAGCTCATGTCTTCTCTGGTAGTTTCTGAGAAAATATCCTTAACTTTTGGATTAACCTTTGTGATGTCTTCAGGTAACCATGGAATTCTCATTTGCCTCTAGCTTTGTGTATAAACATTGATCTGTTCAGATAACCCATTCATATCGTCCAGCTTTCTAAAAACATCACAGTGACATCTTTTAAAATGTCCACTTTCAGAGAATTGTTGGTGCTTCTATGTCACAGCAGGAGCAAAATAAAAACCGTTGCAGAGATCAATCTGCTTCAGTTTTGAAAAGCCATTTAAAATTTTGCTCAGTGGCACTCCATTGACAGATCAGAAGTTGCCAAATGCCTAATCTCAAAGGGACAATGTGTTAGCTAACTGTTCCATGCCACCACAGAGCCATCTGGCTATGTTTGATTGACAGCACCCCACTATTGAGAATAATGTAATAGCTGTTCAAGTACTATTTAACTGTTCTGACAGCATAGATATCTTAATGTCCAGCTCTTGGCACAGAGCTTTTTCAGTGAGGTATGGATTGGCTTGTGTTTCAAATTGAACATGCTATTCCTGTGTACAAAATCAATTTTAGAGCAACTCTCTCTATTCTGCTTTTAAAGTCTATAGTTTTATAAATATATAAATATATATATATATATATATATATATATATATATATATATATATATATATATATATATATATATATATATATATATTTATAAATTTGTCTGTCTTCAGGTCTGTTGGCTGGTCAAAACTGATCTTAATAACTGTGTGATGGAATGCCATGAAAGTTTGTACAGAAATTCAAAACATGTTTCCCTCGGGATGAATTGTAATGGTTTAACTTTTATTGTAATGCCGAGATTAGATCACAATTTCAATTTGTCCAGTAGTTTGGTTTATGACCAAATACTTTAAAAAATATTGACATTCCTATAACCTCAGCTGTACTTTGGTGTTAGTGCTAATTGAGCACACACGGCATGAGCATGCTAACATGCTAATCTAAGAGGATGAATTTAGTAAACATTATACCTGCTAAACACCACCATGTTAGTATTGTTCAGTATTTCTCAGGGCAATACAGAAAGTCTCCTGTACATGCTTCAGTGGGAAAACTGTTTCAAAATCAAAGCACACCTTTTAAATATTAATTTTTCACAAACGTGGACCATTGCAGCTAGAGAAATTGGAAAGTGTCGATGGTAATAAGCCAAATTTGCAGGCCACTTAAAATTCCACTTTGCACGTAGTCAAGCAATTCTGACCTAACAGGTCAGAGAAGGACTGGAGCTAGAGCTGATGTTAAAGTATTCAGTAGACAATTCACCACCACATCCTAAAACATAGTTATCATTAATAGGGATGGGTGGGTGATAATTAAGTTTTTTTTTGTTAACTGTTTGCCTCTTTATATCATATTATTGTAATACATTTTTTATATCAAAATTCAGTCAAATCACTCAAAATTAATACCTGTGATTTTTGTGTGAATATTATAACAAATTGATGTCATGATTTTGCTGAGATAATTATCACAGTAATAATTCATCCCTGTCGCCTCCACTCTTATTACAGGGAATCAGACATCCATCTGAACCACGTATTTTGCCTTGCATTTTAGAGAGAATTTGCAGAACTTTCAGCCTTACTCTAAAAACTTTCACTCTTATTCATACAACGACACACAATGAGCTCCTGCAACTTGAAAAGCAAAAAGGTGGGCATGGTGATGGGAATACTGATTGTATCTACTGGCAAAGAGGAAAGTGGAGTCAAGTCAGGGCGAGAAGGGGGGCAGTGGTTGGAGCATAGGAGCTCAGCTCTCTTCTCTGTTCTGTCATGGGAAACACAAAACTGAAGGTTTCAAAGGGCAGACCTGCCTCTGGGAAAAAGAGTCTTCATCAGAATACAGGCTGACATATTTGTACAGCTTCAAAGTCACTGCAAGCACAGGCTTCAAGGTATCATATGTATGTTTTATCAACGAGTAAAGATGTGCAAGAATAGGAAAGAATCTGGAGACTGAGGGTAGAAAAAGAGCAGGATTTGAGGGATATAAAGGCTTTCTGTGGGAATTATTGGCCTTGAAAAGAAAAAATGGTTATTGTGCAGGATGCATTATCACAGACAGGAATGAAGGGAGTATGTGCATTTAAACTACTTAAACTGAGTATTACCTTCAGTATTAGTTTATTGGACCAATGGGCAAAAATATATACCTGGTGCAGAATGAGGTTCAGTGTGGCCTTTACATTTTCCACTTCAGAAAACTTAAAGAAATCAGATATGGGGAAAAAAAGAGAAAGACCTCTTCTTGTAGTCCTTGTGTCAATATTCAGCTTTAATGGTGATTTTGCTGCATAAAGTTGATTTTCTCTCCTCCTCTGTTCACACATCTCCCTTGCTGCCCTGCAGTGCCATATTCTTTCATGTAGTTATTTGTAATTGCACTGCCTTTTTTCTACCTCTTCTTTGCATGCATGGACAGAGCTGTATGCATGTAGGGAGCTTGACACTCTTCTGGAAAGAGTTGCATTCATTTTGCAAGTGCCTAATGCTGCAGATGCTGTGACTGGCTGAGCGCTATAGAGGGGGTGGCCAAGCCCTCTGCTCAGCAGCTGAATGCTGCCAGTGTGCCTGCATAGGAGCAAAGGGGCAGAGGAATTGCTTTTGTGCCCTCAGTGAGCTCATCCACTCGGTGCACTTAGGATTTAGGTGAGGGTTTGCACCCTGCCTATTGGTCTGTATGCCTGCCCAAGTATACTGCTCAGGGCTTTCAGAATTCCCACTGTCCCTTCCTGGCTCTGCTGTTCAGTTTAGCTTTAGAATCACAACTATTAGTGCTGTATTGCTCTGCACTCACTGACTTCAGAGTATGTGTTTGCCTTTCTTGATTTCTTTACTTTTAGTTATAAGTTTAACTTTGTCCATTATAGTTAATTGTGAAAGCACCATTGTTTCCAGGCTAAGCTAACCTGGGCTTGTAAAACAATGGAAAACAGCTACTGAAGGCTTACCTAGCTCTTAACATTAATGGTGTTGGTCTCCTCTCCTTGTGTGTTGCATTTAACATGAGAATGAGACCTATGCTTGCCTGGATGAATGTATACTTTCCTACCTTGTTGGTTGTGCTGTGTTAAACTGACTCACCCAGCCGCTTTTTCAATTCGCGCTCCAGAGCCGTGCCTGCTTGCTTTGGTGACCATGCCATCTTGAGCGACCTCCTCATAATCTTTCAGAGTCTTTGTCTTCAATAGTGTTCTCTGTGTGTAAACATGTGGTTTGCATCCATTAGCCTGCCGTTTGCTGCTCCTTTCTGAATCAACCTACTGAATGAATCTCATCTCACACGACGTAGACGTAGAGAGTCATGAGCCTGGAGGGATAGCTCAGGGCTTGTGCCCTTTTCTCTCCATAATGACATCAGGAGGCAGCCGGTGAGGTGGGAGGAGCCAAAGGACTCGTGAGGTTCCTCACGCACCTGCGATGGCTGGGTTAAATTTGATCAACAACACCACACCCCCTCATGTGACATGTCAGTGTGACCCTGTCAATCAGCTAACCATGCCCACTTCTCTAAAGACATTTGACTGATATAACAACAACCATCCCCTGCAAAAAAAAAGTAACCAAGAGGGCTGTCTTTTATTCCAGTCAAAGTTGTATTGATGACAGCTTCCTCAGTTACTCTGCCGTCAACAGACAGGTTTTAATTAGTGGGACATTCCAGAGAGTAAGTTAGCGACGAAGTGAGGGGAGAGAGGGAGTGAAAAGAAGAGTCTCTCTCAGCTGAGGCTTTGATTCTGCTCTTCAAGAGGGCCAAGAGAGCATGGATCACCATGGTGATAGCATTGTTGAACAGTGAACAGCAATTTGAAGAGAGACCTTGATCGACTGTGCACATCTTTATTATGTTTACAGACCGTGTCTCATAACAGGAAGTTCAATTGCTTTGTTATCACTGGCTTATCAAGTAGTTAATCTGCTGAGTTTAGTTTCAGCAAAGGACCTTCTTTTCTTGGCAGTTGAAAACATTTCCTGCTTTGAGACTCCTGCTAAAAACAACAAAATGTGGATAGAGCGTGACTTTAAACGTCCAAGTTTTATTCTGGATCTATTATATTTTAAGGTGTTAAATTATTAACCGGCTCCAAAATGAGTATAACATTAACAGTAATTTGGATAGTGTTCTCTAATGCATCACGTTATTCTATACGATCTATTATTCTCTCTATTTTTAAGAAAGGTGAAGGTAATCTGCTCTCTTTGTACGCACCAGCGGGGGTGTTTGTGGGGACCGATCTCTCACTGCTATAATATTGTGTGTAGCTGTCAGCTCAAATCAAAAACAAAGGGTGCATTGCTGTCTTGACTTAGGGATACTGTTATTCTTTCTGCTACAGTACAGCATACTGGTACTTACACACACGGCAAATGTCAGAGCGCACTGGCTCGCCTCTTCTTCCCTCATCTTCTTGGAGAAATGCCAAATGTGCCACAACATTTTTCTCTTGTGTGTGTGTGTGTGTGTGTGTGTGTCTGTCTTAGTCTTCATAGTCAGTGTGACAAATGCACTCAAGATGCACCAGGGTGTCTGATTCACTTTCTCTTTATTTCTGTCTCTTTCTACAGCGACCAGTTCCACAAAGCTGGAAGACCTGAGCTTTCTTGATGAACAGCGGAACACCCCCCTGCGGACATCTATTCGCCTACCATGGCATAATACAGGAGGAAGGCCACCTCAGGACTCTAAAGGTGACTGCACTATTCATTATTGCTGTAGATACACATGAGGCAAGCCAATGAATTTACTAGCCAATGTCCTTATTTTGTGCGACAATTTATACATTTGTTTCACTTTTGTCAATTGTAGTGTCAAAGTTAGTGTTTTCATTGTTTTGGCTTTACTCCAGTGCACTAGATTTCAAATGAAACAGTCCAGTGTTTCAGGTTTAATGGTGTTTGGTGTGTTCATATCCATATAAGGTAGTGTTGGAAAGAGTGTAGGAAGTTTAGGTTTTTATACTGTTAAGAGGTACTGTATGTATAAAAAGTGCTACAATTCATGCACAGTTCATCTGAGGTAGATGTAAACACCCTCACACCCGAATTAAAGATAAAAGTGACCACTTAAACCTCATAGTTGTCGTTTAATTTCAAATCCAGTGCGTTTAAGTGCAGAGTCACAAAACTATCCTAATACTTAAAGTATGCAATGTAAACACTATTGCACTGGTTTATATTAAAGGTATAGTGGAGGATTTTCTTTTTTCCGGGTGGATCATCAAGACTATTGGTCCTCCTAGCTGTCAATCATTCTGGGATATGTTTACGTAAGGCTGTCGTACGTGCCGTAACAGGTCAGCGAGCAGACAGCCACGGACTCTGACCATAGACAGTATATAAAAGCCTCCGACCGCGGCGCTGCCTCCTCGCTCTCAGCAATAGCTTGTTTGTTGGCCTGTAGCATGCTAAAGTTATCTATAGAGATGCTTGTCGTAAATAGATTTCCACTTACCGGTGGTGAGTCTGACAGTGGAAAAAGTGCAAATCTTCTTTTGGAAAGTAGGCTTGTAGAGCCATGCCGACAGCAACTTGTAAACAGAGCGTGCACGAGGAGAACTAGGCTCGTGCATGCTCTCTCGTGCACACGTTTAATAGGCGCTCCCTGTCGGGAGCAGGTAGGGTGTTGCGCATGTGCATTTTTTTAATAAGTGGAGAGGGTGGTTCTTTTCTAAAATTCGGGAAAATCCTCCATTATACCTTTTAATGCTATACTATCAAAAATCAGGTTTCCTGCTTTAGCTCTACAGATAAAAGCATGTCCTTGGTTCACCAGCTTTTATCTTAGTTATATGTTTTGAAAACTCGGTCTCACTCGGTCTGAGAGAAATCCCACAGAGTGAATATTTTATGAGAAAATAAATAATTTAAGATAACATCATTAGATACTCAAACTATTTAACTCCATTTTGAAAACGTCCTCTTCCTTTTCTACACCTCCTTAAACATGACGTTGATACAGAAGCATCATGTCAGTGGATTAATTTGTATATCCCTGAAGAAACATCAGTGCTGAGAAACAGTCCATGTCAGTTCAGACTGAATATGTGTTCTATACTGTATGTACAGTATACCAGTATTTAGTTTTTCGTTATTGCCAAGGACCGAAGACAGTCGTATGCCACTTCATGTTACGGTCTTAAACTGTTCTAGACTGAAGTGAGTGAAGAAATGAGATATGAGTAGTGTGGGCAAGAGACACCACGACAGCCCACAGGCCAGGTCAAATGTTTGCCAGCAGTTGACCAACAGAATGTTTAAATATGTTTTTAAACCTCGCATGTATCTGTATATCATCATAACCTAATCTGTCAAATGTTCTAGTAATCATTATATTGAAGAACATACAATCATTATTTTACATAATATTCCGCCTGTATGCATTCTTTGTCCCATTAACTGAAAAGCATGTGTACTTAGGGGTCCTGCCAACCGTCTTTTCAAAGTAGAAATATTAAATTGTTTTTCTCCTCTCCAAGAAGCCATTACTTTTGATTCATCTATAATACATTTTTCAATATAAAAATTCAAGGAAACTTGAGCATCCAAGAATTTTTTTTATTTAGAACACAAAAGCCAATAAATCAACTTATTTCAAAGAATCAAAATGTTTTGGTCAAAATCTGCAAAACCGATGAATTCTCAGACCAAAGGTATTGTTCTTTTTAAAAGGAGTAGTTATTTGGACACTATGATATATTATATTATTTTAGTAGTAACAATAATAGCAGTAAGTTTAACAATCAAATAGTATAAGCAATAGTTGTAAAAGCAGCATCAGCAGTCATATTGGTAGTCGTGATACTAGTATTAGTAGAGGATCTGAGCTTTAATAGAGTTCCTGAGTGAATGAGTGTTCTGAGATCTAATTAGTGCTGAAGTGGACCAGATAGTGTCCTCTATCAAGTCCACTTACATTAACATTCCACTTAAATTAGCATTTATCCAAGCTAAAGCAGACAATGAACAAACGACACAGTTTTAAGACTACAACGTACATTTTTGATGTACGTGGCACAATCTGGAAGAAAGGAACTATTGAGATGATTCCTTAAAAACTGATATACAGTTGGTATCTATATCTATCTATCTATCTATCTATCTATCTATCTATCTATCTATCTATCTATCTATCTATCTATCTATCTATCTATCTATCTACGCAGGTTTGTCTGTAAGGGATAGAAGATGAATTTATTCTGGGATTAATTAAAAACTGAACTAGAATGCAGCATCAGTTTGAAGTTGCCAGTATTATCTGAGGCTGCAGAAGAGCTTACAGTTGAATGGTTGATGTGTGAACATGAAGACGCTGTAGTATTGCTGACAGAAAGTGGGATTAATTCCAAAATCAAACTGAAACATGTGTCATGCCTTTGTCTAAAAAGCTCTGACACTGAGAAAAATAATCACACAATTGTATTTCTAATGTGTGTTTCTTTCCTATCACTTTTTCTCAGCTCGTTTTGCTCCCTACAAACCCGTGGACATCATGCTCAAGCCCTTGCTGTTTGAGGTGCCCAGCATCACTACAGACTCTGTGTTCGTGGGCCGAGATTGGCTCTTTCAGGAGCTGGAAGATGTCCTGAAGGCCATCGAGTCCACAGAGAACCACGGCGTTGTAGTGGTGGGCAGCGTTGGTTATGGGAAGACAGCCATTATCTCCCGGCTAGTAGCACTGAGCTGCCACGGAGGCCGAATGCGCCAGATTGCCTCTAACAGTCCCAGTGCCTCCCCAAAAAGTAAGCAATTTCAGTATTTGCCTTTCGATGTGAGCACTACATTTTTAAAGTTTTTATTTTATGTTACTTATTAATATAATCTTGCAGGGTATGGCAGTGAAATGAGGATATATCCATTGACAATGTAAACTCTACACTTAACTACTGTTAAACCGATTTCAAATATATGCCTTGACAACATAAAACCCAATTTTGCTAATGCATGAAATACAAAATAATACTTTTATTTAAATGTCATACTCATCTGTAAACACATAAGTCTGTATTTACACACATGTGACAAAGTGTGTGTCTGTGTCTTCCAGGTGGTGGGGGACCAAGCACAGAACTTCCTCTCAGCCAGCCACCACAGCCCACTCCACCTGCTAGTGCAACCAACACACTGAGGACCAACAGCTGCCCGGGGACCCCCGAGATGCAGCGACGTAGGGAGGAGGCTGTCAAACGCTTGGCTGCAAAGGTACAACTTTAGCTAATACTGCACTTAGGCTTTCAGGAGAAATCACAGTGTCAATGAAAAAAAAACATTTACTTATAAGTAAGTTTCACTAACCCTAACCATGATGATCCATCCCAAAAACAGACTATTATTTGTCAGTCAGCTTCATAAAAAGAAAAAAAACAAAACAAATGCACAGGTATCTGTTTTCTATTGTTCTATATTAATTGATAAATTGCGTCCACGGTTTTGGACAGTATATATCTTCCCTTCTTGCAGTTCCCTCTGTCTGTTCTTGCCAGTGATATGATCCCTTATTACAAAGATGTTCATGGTGTGCAGATTTGCTTTTAGTATGTATGAGATGCACCACAGAAACCTGATGTGGTGTCAGCTCAGTTGATTAATGTTTATACATGTTTGTATATGATTTATGGTTGTTTATGTTCATTTGTTTGATATTCATCCTTTAATATATATGGATGGTCTTCAGCAGTCCGCTGAGATTATGAAAGACGGTGCCATTGTTGGTCTCTCAGAGACCTGTCATATGCCAGGCTTGTTTGATTTGAGAAGCAGTGAGCTTGGTTAAAGACTTGGCCATGAAAAGCAAGTTCAGTATTAATGCCCGCAGCATCTCACTACTGCAGTGTGACTGTGAGGTAGTGGGAAGATAGAAAACTTTGGCTCAGGTCTTTAGTGTGCCGTTTTAGCTCTCAGATGGAAGGCTTTTGCATTTTGTAGGGGGATAATTACCACAGGGTCTCTCTGTGTGGCCATGGGAACACACAACAACAGTATAGTCAGAAGTTTTGTCCTAAAGTTCTGCTTCATCAATTTTGATCCTTTTTTTTTTTTTTTTTTAAATGTCTTTTATTGTTAGGATTGAAATGTTAAATCAGTGGAGTGCTCTTTTAGCCCTCAGGCCATCAGTACATCCTAAATACAAACAATTTAAAATAAATCTACAAATAACATTGTTAACATTAGGTAAAGAGTTATTAGGAGACCAATCCACAAATGGACATCTACTAATTAATATTAGTCCCCACCCTCCCACTCTATGTGAAAGTCTGCATACTTGGGATTTCTTTAGCCATCTAAGAACAGTTACATACGTTTAACCACTGACCTGAGTTAGATACATATCGCTTTAATCAGAGATTCAGTATTACTCGCAGGTAATATAAAACATACTTTTCAGTTTGTTATAGTAGTAAGTGAACAGTTGTTGTATTTTAGTCAGCAACACTGCCATCATTATTGTTAGGGATGCACCAAACCCAGATTTTTGGGGTTCGGCCAAATACCGAACCCACTGGTTAAGATTCTGCCGAAACCCGAACCGAACTCCACTCCCATCTTCTACTCCCATCCTCTACTCCCATCTTTTTATCTTTTATTTTATTTTATATTTAATTTTTAATTTAATACATACTGTATACTGTGTACATATATTTATAATTTACTTATATTGTTTATATTCTATTTAGAGAATGTGTGACATGCACCAACAACACCAAAACAAATTCCTTGTATGTGTTAAAAACGTACTTGGCAATAAAACCTTTTCTGATTCTGATCCTCAGTCCATTAACACAGTAAACACATTAATGAAGTAAACAATGTCCACAGCCTCTAAAATAGTTAAATGTAACAACTTAATGTTGAATTCACACGCTCTTTACACATCGTAGGAAAGCACATCGCTATCGGCAGCTGAGTGACAATTTTGTTTGGCAAATTTTCGCTAATCCGTGTATGATGAAGGCATGTTGGGTGGGTGAAATTAGAAAGCTAGTGTTAGCTAACGAGCAGCGGTCGCTCCACTCCCACTGTAGGGAGACTCATTTGCCAAGAGAACAGCTGACAGCCCGGGAGAGGCACTGTCTGGTTAACACAAGATTTTAGCTGTGACTGCACAACTCGTACGCAAATGTTTTAACAGCGGCGATGTTATGTATTGTTTAGGGTCCTTGCCCCCACGAGTCAAATCAGCATTGCCAATTGAACATATAGCTCTACTTGAATGGCCTTCTTTTGACTGAAAGTACTGCCAAACAACACTTTTTCTGCTCACAAGTTCCATTTTCACTTTCTCACAGCCTACTGCATTGAGCGCTCCACCTACGTAAACACCTTCCTGTAATCAACGGCGCTACCATTTCGTCGACCAGCATATCGCACGTAGTCCAAGCGTAACTCGACAAAGAGTATAGAAGTAACAACATGCTTCAGTCCAAGATGGCGGAGCTGCAGCTCGGTCATGGGTGCGTTTGTTTGCAATGGAACGTTCTATTGAGTTTCGCCTCTTGTTACTTCTATACTCTTTGACAACAGCAGAAACTCAACACAATGTTCGCCTCTTTTTCTTGAGTTTTGCCTCTTGTTACTTCTCTTTGGTAGAGTTCGGTTCGGTGGAGACAAATTCTGAAGTTCGACCGAACCCGAACACAAACTCTGGGTTCAGTGCATGCCTAATTTTTGTAGATCACTTGTCTGTGACACAGTTGGCAGCAAAGACACAGTTGGACCATATCTCTGCCATGGTTTCTCCGATTTATGATTTAAAAAAACGTTCAGTGGGCAGACAAGTCCTCATGGTACCTGTCTGAAATGTTCTCTATGGCTGTCTTTTTGGTTTAATAATTGTTAGCTCCACATCTTGGGATGCTGCTGTTAAAACTGCCACAGTGGTATGCTTTTGTCAATCAGTTTCTAATCATCAAATCATACATGTTTTGTATTCAGCATCCTGAAATAATTTCAGTGGCAGTAACTTCTCCACTGGTCCTTCCTCCTGCCCCTTTGGGGACTACTGACTACAGCCTATCCACATGTGCGGTTTATAAAACAGCACCACTGCTGCTTACCATGCAATACCTGCACATTCAGTTCACAGTTGACTCTCATTTAATAACTTTGGCATTGTTTTGCATGCAGAGAGTTTTAAAAAGGAAGAAGGGGGGCAACTAAGTTTCACAGAATATTTTGATTTACAATGGCATTCACTTAATTTGAATACCTTAGTTATGACGGGTTGTTAGGTCTTTTGATGGGTGACACAGCTTTCTAATAGGACCCTTTGATGCTTTGTCCTCATTTTTACTGATTGCATCCTGGTGTCCCTGTAACACTCTTGCCCTGTCATGATGCCTCCTTAGTAGTGAAATGGGGCATGAGATAACTACTGTACAGTTTGCCAATGCCTCTGGGAACTCTAAAGTTCATGCATCAGACAGCTGACCTTATACCACTGAGGCTCATCTAAATGTCTGAGAAACCCAAGCAATATCCCTTCAGCCAGTTATTGTGTAAAGTGTTTACAACAGGCTCTCTCCCAAGAGCTCTGTTCCTGTGATGTTTGAATACCGAAGCAACACTGAGCCGCTTCTGTTAAATTCCATCAGTTCTTTTCAATCACTGATTTGAAAGTGGTCTCATAACAGGGGCACTGAGGCCATTATTTTGATGGGTTATCGCAAGTTTTATGTCTTATCCTTATGACAAAGGCACATTTTTAAGCATTGTTTCTTTACAGTGAATCCAATGTTGTGCCATTACATGAAGTACTGCAGGTGCACTGCAGAATGTTGCATCATCATTTGTTGCAATATGTATTGCTCATTGATGAGGCAGTAGTCTACATGAATTGTACACAAACTATCACTGCAGCCTCTTTGTCAGGCACCTATCTAAAGTTATTGTATTTATACAAACAGCATGTAACTTTAATTTGCTGTATGTACTGTATATTAATTTACTGTATGCCCCAAGAAAAGATTGTTCCACAGTCTCTGTTTTCTCTGGAAAAGTAAACCACCATGTCACAGTCCTGTTTGCAACACAATTATTCCAGGTGACTGATGAGCCATCGTGGCTTACAAAATATAGAAATAGAACAAATTTCACTGTACCAAATCACCCAGTATAGTGTATAATGTTTAATAATGTTTTTGAAAGAATATCTGAATCAGTTGCTGTGTTATTCTCTGGGTTTAATTTAGTTCATGTTCTCTCACGTTTGTTTCTTTTTGTGATGATATGTAGAGCCAATTTATTCCCATGGAATTTACTAGCAGGCAGTCCTAGGATGGTGTATTATTTACCTCTAAAAACTTGTGATAGTTTTCTTCCTTTGCTTGTGCATTTAGATAGATAGTAACTCAGCGAGAATACTCGCTGAGTTACCTACGTTTCTCACAGACTACCACATTAGCTTTGCAGAGGAACACATTATTTTGCCACTTTTGTAAATAGCACACATCTGGAGATAACTAGTTGATATTGTAGTGATGTATAGGGATGGAATGTGCCATATAAAAAGCTCCAGCCCCAGTTAAATTGTAATTACTTGTTTGAATCACATTCCCTTCTTTGAGCACTGCCATCATGAGGCGCTGGATTGGTGTAGAAAGTTTATGGTATCATTGCTCCTACCTAGTCTTGTTTCAGACCTCTAAATCACTGTCATCATCTTCCAGTCAGAGTGCTCATAGTGGATTTGTTAGTTCACGTGGTTTATATTTCCTTTCAGATGTCACTGTTGTATGGCTTAGAAGAAAGTAAGCTTTAGTCAGTGATTTTTCCAGAAGCTGGTCACTGCTGTTGATGGAGCATTAGGCAGCAGAGGAAATAGTCACCTGTTCCTCCTGCTGATCTCGGAAGTGTGTCAGGTCCTCCAGGTTGCACTGTAATTAGAACAGAGTCATACATCCCCAGGGCATTTCTCTTTCCTTCTTCCCCATCCCTGTCCCTCCTTTTTCCTTTGAAATCAGACCTCCTTTAAACACTGCAGCAACCTGTTCCGGCTCAGAAGATCCTTCTTTTAGAGCTCCACCTGGGATCCGCTGGCTCCTTTTTATAGTAGAGTTTATTTGAGGTGGTCAGCCTTTGCCCAGTTACTTCATCATCCATTCTAAACTCATGTTCTCAACTTGGTTGAAGGAATATGTGGCTGTGTGGATGCTATGAATATAAGAGGGCATCAGACTCAAGACTGTACACAGAATTTGTTTTTTAGTCAACAAGGCAGTTGGCTTTTGCAAATGCAGTGAGGTTATTAAATGTTCTCAGCTTTGCCAGAACTAATTTACGGTCTTCATTTATTACTCTAACATGTTTTTAATACTCATTAAGTCTAAAATGACCCTGGCTCTATTGTTATTTCCCCCCCCGTCTCTTTGTGTTCCAGGTGGTGGCATATCACTACTGCCAGGCGGATAACACGTACACTTGCCTGGTACCAGAGTTTGTTCATAGTATCGCTGCCCTGCTGTGCAGAGCACACCAACTCAGTGCGTACCGGGAGCTGTTACTGAAAGAGCCCCACCTCCAGAGCATGCTAAGTCTGCGCTCCTGTGTCCAGGACCCCATGGCCGCTTTCCGGAGGGGGGTCCTTGAACCACTAGCCAACCTTCGTAAAGGTAAAACACCATTGTATCATATTTCACTATTTCATGTTTGTTGGCTCCTTCTGTTGTGACTCCATAGTACTCCAAGAAATGTATCTTATAGAAAACATTATTTAGATGGCACAGCACTTACCCTTGGCAGAAGTGCTGACAGGCATCCTAATAATTTTTGTGTATGTGACAAAATGTTTTTAGATACCTGGGATAAATTGTACTTGTCTTTAAGGTTTCTAACTGACAACCAACACTAACTATGCCCCAACTGATGAGTTTTGATAAACCAACTAGAAAGCTATAATAAGATCATAAGCAGATTCATTTTGAACCCTGCTTGCCTCACATATTGTCTGTACTGTTCTGTATTATCCCTTTCTAACTACTCCCTACCTGTTATTGATGTGTTGATACATGTTTACATCTGTTCTTGAGCACTGAACCCCAAATTGTTCCAAATGGTTGTGTATGGGAGCCAATGTAAGTTGCTCTGGATGAAAGCGTCTGCCAGGTAACTGTAATGTAATGCGACAAGTATTGATTTTATTTGCTATGTCATTAAGAGACACTGCAGCTTGCAAACATTATAGGAATGTACAAGAAGACAATTACAAGCTTATAAGTATACCAAAGTATCAGGGAAAGTTAATTTCTCCCTAAGAGTAACTCAAACATCTGGCACTGAAAGTAACTGTTGTCTTTACAGAGCAAATGTGACTTAACATTCAATTAGAGAGTGAAGTAGGAGCAGTGCCTGTGTAGATGATGAAGCTAAGTAAAAGCCCCTACCACTCACTCTCAATGAACTTCTGAGAGAGAGGGTTTAGTTACTGCATTGAAACAAGGCACCTCCCTGCACACACACTATGGTGCAGTTTAGTTGAGCTAATACTTTATGAGCTGTACCTCACTGCACATCATCTTACCTTTGGTTGTTGTGGGTGTGTTTCCAGAGCGGAGGATTCCAGAGGAGGACCACATCATCTTGATAGATGGGCTGAACGAAGCGGAGTTCCATAAGCCTGACTACGGAGACACCATTGCCTCTTTCATCACGAAGATCATTGCCAAGTTCCCCTCCTGGCTTAAACTGGTGGTCACTGTCCGGGTCAATTTACTGGTAAGAAAGGAAAAAAAAAACATTGTGTGGAGCTTGTCTTACGCAAAATATATTTTCTTGCAATATGACATATGTCTTGCATTTATTACAGACGGTTAGGTAATTTAAGAATTTTCTCAACACGATTGTAGGATGTAACAAAGCTCATATCCGATCTGCCGTCACCTCCTGATACTCTCGCTGCCTGCCATCAAACCCTGTGTGAAAGTTGAACGTTTTGCCTGAGCTGCTCCTCCTTGTCATACTCTACTCTCTACAGAGTAATTTTTTTCCAAGCGTATCCAGGAACATTCAAGAAGGAACTGAAGTATCAGTGACCCGGGAATCAGGACTGCATGACAAGGAAGGAGCAGTCACTTCGAGCTGACTAGCTTGGAGGGAAAGTGACACTAGGTCGATCAGTTACAGAGATGTGCTGGACCTGTGTTGAACTGAGCTGAGGCTTTGACATGCCTGATGAGACCCAAGACGGCTGATTTTCTTTGCTGGGATGAAGCACTGAGCCAGGGATAATAATGTGATAGTTGACATCCAGAGCTCAAGTTATTAATGCTCAGGCAGAAGCCTGGCCGAGGTAGTGTCCATCAGTATGCAGTGCACTACAAAGTTCAGCCCATTTGTTTTTTAGAATTAATATTCGGTTTATGTCAAAGGTCTCTGTATGTGCTTAATCAATCTATTGTAACGCTGATATTTCTTATTCAGCTCTTAAGTATTCACCTCTATTAATCTGTCAGGATACATTGATGGTGTGGAATTGTTTTTCTGATGTCCCAGTTAACTACACACAATGCAATTTGCTTAAAACATTTTTGTGAAAGTGAATATAGTTGGGCTCTGATTGACACAGTGAAGCAGTTTTTAAATGGAAGCGATTTTTTGTCGCAACATCTTAACTTGCGAGTCAGTTTCACATGTTACTGTCCGAGTAACTTCATTCAAATCATTTTACATGGCATCGGAAAAAAAGCCACATAATACTCCGTCTTCAATGGAATCCATGAAGAAATGCTACTCAGTTTGCAACCACAGCATCATATTTGTGCATAGAAGTGTCATGAACGTGTCACAGTTTTGTATTGCACTTAGAGCAAACAAATAGGATGTCACCAAGGAGGAAGGTTCAGGATATTGGCCTTTGCTTGCTAGACTAATATCTGGCTTATCCGTGAGCTGTTGCTAGCACTTCACTCACCTTGGGGATTATAATCAATGTGTTTCAGTGCATGTGTGGATACATGTGTCTGTGTGTGTGTTTGCTGTACCTTGTCGTGATGAGGAAGAGAGAAGTCTTATCTCACTGAGGCAATGTTTCTTTAGCCTCAGACAGGAAGAGGATTGGAGGATTAAGGTGCATTGATTTCTCCAAACCCCAGGACATAGATTGAAATGTGAGCTCTGGGTCAGACCTCTGTTAGAAGTGTTCCTGTTGGCCCCCCATCCTCCCATCCATCCCCTACCTCTTAATACTCACTTTCCCAGTCCTGTTTTTCCTCATAGCCACATTACCAATAGTAACAAGTGTCTGCTTTGGCCTGATAGCTCAGTTTGTTTGCTCCCCTACTGCTCAAGACAGTCCTCCACTCACAAGCCATAGTTCTTATGTTTGTCTGGTGTGGTAATGAGGAATACAATTTATATTGCAGAGGTGAAAAAGAGAATACTACTTCTTGTTATTCGGGTATTGAGATTGAATTGGTTCATTTTGTCATCAATATAGGATCATTTGTATTAAGCATGGAAATATGCAGTACCAGTCAAAGGTTTGGACACACTTTCTCATTCAAGTTAAATAAACCTTTGACTGGTACTGTAACTTATATGTTACTGACTGTTTTTACCTTGTCTCTTCCATAGGAGATCACTAGCCTTCTGCCCTTCTCCAAGATCTCCCTAGATGACTTTTCCGACAACATGGAGATAAGCAATGACCTCAATGCGTATATCCAGTACCGTATCAATGGCAGCAAGGATATCATGAACAATATTAGCCTGAATGGCAAGGCCGACCCTGTCACAGTCGGCAAGCTCAGTAGCCACCTGATCTCCCGCAGCCAGGGTTCCTACCTGTATCTTAAGCTCACCCTGGATCTGTTTGAGAGAGGTCACCTGGTGATCAAGAGTGCCAGCTACAAAGTCGTGCCCGTCTCGCTGGCTGAGCTCTACCAGTTACAGTGCAACATGAAGTTCATGACCAATTCAGCCTTTGAGCGCTCACTGCCCATCCTCAATGTGGCGCTTGCCTCACTGCACCCCATGACTGACGAACAGCTGTTCCAGGCCATCAACGCCGGCTTCATCCAAGGGGAGCTGCAATGGGAGGACTTCCAACAACGCATGGAGTTGCTCTCATGCTTCCTCATCAAACGGCGGGACAAGACGCGCATGTTTTGCCACCCTTCATTCAGAGAGTGGCTTGTGTGGAGAGCTGATGGAGAGAGTACAGACTTCCTCTGTGACCCCAGGTCAGTCCTCTACTTTTTAGGCAAATGCAGTAACTCAGCAGCTCTCCTTTTGGGCTACTATTACATGACAAGTCTGTAGCATTACAAGTAGACCCTAAACAATCTGTAGGAAAGTACAAATTAAGCCATAGTAATAATTACATGGCAGTAGTCAAATTTATTAAATTTAGAAGGCTTTTTATCAAAATATCCTTACAGTAATTTTGAGCCATTTGTGTTCAAATGAATGCACACCAGACAACACTCTCATGTTTGAGAAATAACCATGTTGTTTGTCCATGAAGTTTTTACTTGTGTTTCTGAATTAGTTATGAATATGTGAATCATGGCCAAAGTAGACTGACATGAAGTACTTTGTGTAAAGAGTAAGTAGAATGTTTTTTCAATTAGTGCAGCATAACAAATATCTGAGTTGGGGAGGAGATTTAGTTTGAGATGTTCCAGGTATTTATTGTAATCATAACTGTCAATATAACTGTTTGTAATACAGTCGCTAATGTAAGTAAGTAAGTAAGTAAGTAAGTACAATTTATTTATAAAGCGCTTTTCACAGATAAAATCACAAAGTGCTGTACAACAGAATAGGTAGAACAAACAGTATAAAATGCATATACATATATCAAAAGAAAGGGACGCTAGTGAGAACCCATCAACCAAAAGCTTTCCTAAATAGGCAAGTTTTCATAATAATGAATAATGAATAATAATAATAATGAATGAATAATAATAATGTACTGTATTGCAACTTTAAGTAAGGTAAGCAATACAGTGGGTGTCACCCTAATTTAAAATAGCTGGGTGTCTAAATGATATGGGATTATTTAATAAAAGTCATGTTATCAGTGTGTATTCCTACCAATGTGTCCCTGTTACCTAAACACATATATTTGAAATGGACCTTTGAATCAGTCGGGAAATGGACAAATATTATAAAACAAAAAAAGTTGAAAACTATGAATACTTATTTATTTATTTTTTGGTAAAAATGTTTGCCTAAACATTGTACATAATGTATGCAGTCGTGTGCATCTACTTTGTATTCCACTTGAGTTTCCAGAACAGACTTCAGTCTGTAGAAATGATCTTTGTTTTCTGCCATGCCCTTCTTGCCCTGTGAGACAGGCTTATCTGCTTTAGTATTGCTACCTTATTGGAATTCTGTAGCCCCCTTACCCACATTAGAGACTTCAGTCATTCACGCTTAATAAATTGGATGATGTCACATTGGCATGCTTTCTTCCCTCCCTGTTGCTCGTCAGTATCACCTCTGCCCACACAGTGGTGTCTCTAAATGGACCAGTGCTGAGCTTCGTATTCTGGTCATTCACAGCCTTCCAACTCCGTCATTAAAAAACAAAGGCTCAGAATCTGGCACAGTAAATGCACACACAAAAGCTTGCTGCACTGCCTCTCTTTGTCGCAGGGCACGAATAGGGAGAATTCTAACCAGATCAAAGTGATCCGCAATCATGCATGTCCTTTTAATGAAGTTTTGCATTAATTAACGGCAGAGTGTCTGAGTGAAGAAGGAAAGGAGAACCCAGGGGTTTTACACATTTACATCAAACTCACAAAAGGACAGAACAAAATAGTTCTCCATGACAATGCCAATGACCAAAATGAGTAGTTTCATTTTAAGTGAGGCAAAAGAACACAAAATGCATCAGATTTACATATAGCAAAAAAAATACCATCCAAAGTTTATCCTGAAGCAGAAGACCTGATGTGGCTATATTATGATAACTTTATACCAACATTAAGTTTTCAACAACAAAATGGAAAACGTATGTCTCCTGGTGTTTTGCTGTAATCCTATGTGTTACTTATTCTCTTTTACAGCTGAGTATCCTTTCTGTTGTTTCCTCACCCAGGACTGGCCACGCTCTTATGGCTTTCATGCTTTCCCGCCAAGAGGGGAAACTGAATCGTCAACAGACCATGGAGCTGGGGCACCACATCCTCAAAGCACACATCTTCAAGGTACAGCTATGGAAGCTAGACAAACTTTCTACATTCATCTTTGATTGAAAGCTATCCCTTCTAGAAAATTAATGTTGTTCATTCTCTGTATCATGTGACTATAAAATAGTTCACCAGAGGATAAGCCATAGGATGTGAAGGCTTGTTCAACTTAGGTTCATTGGCTTTATGTATGTATGTATGTATGTATGTATGTGTGTGTGTGTGTGTGTGTGTGTGTGTGTGTGTGTGTGTGTGTGTGTGTGTGTGTGTGTGTGTGTGTGTGTGTGTGTGCGCGCGCAGGGCCTCAGTAAGAGAACAGGTGTGTCATCCAGTGTGCTGCAGGCTTTGTGGATTAGCTGCAGTGCCGATGGCCTTTCTGCAGCCTTGGCCTCCCTGAGGAATCTCTACACACCCAACGTTAAGGTAAAGATATTCTGCAGCTCTTCTCCAGTTCTTGTATGTCAGTTAGACCTGATACAATTAGCCCATTAGCTGATTAGATGGCAAAATAGAAATTAATTGAGGATAATTGATCCATGGCCGTCTCTTGTCTGCAAGGCCAAAACCAAATACCATAAACAGGCAGGCAAAAGTGTTAATTAGTACTCAAATAGTTAGTCAGAGTGAGTTACATAATTTAAATGGATTGTAAAAATAAAAAAAATATAAAAGCTGAAAACTTGTCTTCTTCACCTCCAAACTGTCCTTATTACTTCCGCCAAGGAGGTCATGTTTTCAGTTCTCGGGTTGTCTGTTTGTTTGTTTGTCTGTCGGCAGGATTAAGGAAAAACTACTGGCCAGATTTAAATGAAACTTGGTGGAAGTGTATCACAGGCCAAGAAAGAACCCATTACATTTTGGAATGGATGTATCTGCCCCGAATCACAGGACAGATACACAAATAATTTTTCTCTTTCTCTAAGATTAACATTTTGGCATTTCTTCTATTTCTTGCAATATGTCCCATTTTCCTTGTTGCTTATATTATAATGATACGAACATGTCTCAGTTTATTCAGGACAACGATATATGTAGGGTGTATGTGTATCTCGTGTTAGCAATGAATATAGATTAGAACAAGTGAAAAGAGTGTGTCAGTGATGAAAGACAGTCAGTGTTATGTTAGTTGATTAAAAACAGTTGGATGCCAACCGCTTATTTGAACACAAGAAGAAAAGAAGGCAGATAGGCAGTTTGCATTTTTGGCCAACTGTAATATCATTTATATCTTGTAGCGTAATAATATTTCCAGACTAAAACTGGTCAGTTGCTTATTCCACACAGTGATTAGCCTTTTAAGCATTAGATAGTTCCCAGGCATTCTTATTCTCATATAAGCAACACGGAAAATGAATAATGTTAGCAGGAAATTGAGAAACGTGAGGAGTTAAAATGTCAGCAGATGAATGGGGCACAGAAAGTTATACAAGGATAAACTTCTTTTTTTTTTACCATAAATATGTTTTTACTGTATAATTTATTCAGATATGCAGTTACAGTTTGGACTCCTTGGATAGTCTATTAATGATTTGTTGCTTTTGTTTGGAGCCCCTTCCAGTTTAGTTTTGAGGGGGAGAAAATCATTGGCCTTTCCTAGATTATGTCACAATGATGTATTCTGGTTTGAAGTGAAATTATCCCACATATTTTCTCAGCGGTTTAATGGTATTCCATCACTTGTTGTCATCCTCATTGTCTATTTGCGAGTTATTGTGTGAAAGCACTCAAAGCGACATTTACAGAATGACCTTGTTCTGTCCTCTGGGGAAAACAGAGAATTGCTGTTAATTTATTCCAACACAAAGCACACAATTTCATTTCCTTTTGTCGGATACTCATTCCGCTCCGTTCTGTTTGACTAAGCATTTATTATTGATTTCCTCATCACGGAAGAGAATAACACACTTAATAAGTGCATTCAGTAGAATGTGACCACTTCATTTTGTGTCTGACCTTTGCTTGGTGAAAAATATCTGAAGCTGAAGCAATAAGAGCTTTTGCACTGAAATGAGCTACAAGGGGAAAATCAAATGTATCTTAGTCTGAGATCTAGATTCTGCTGCTGTTTGAATTAGTTATTGCCCATGGTGTTCACAAAAAATGAGCTTAGAAAATTGTTTAATCCTCCATCTTGTTGCACCTCCATTATAAGAAACTCCTGCCATGTACTTTATTTAAAATGTTAGTCAAGATCACATTTTTTTTCTTAAGATACCTGTAATGCATTTATGTAATGTTGTAAATAGTGTAGAATAAATGTATCTACCTTTTGAAGGTACTTCAGGGAAATCTTAGGAGAAAACATGAGTGCATAAAAAAATCACATGATCCTACTAGATATTTTTCTTCATATATGTTTAAAATGAATCTATAATTTTGTCATCCTGATTTTTGCATATTTAATTTTCCTATTTGGGTTGATTTTGTACACAACATCTGTTGCATCTCTGTCTGTCCTGGAGGAGGGACCCTTCCTCTGTTGCTCTTTCAGAGGTTTACATTTTTTCCCTTGGGGGGGGGGGGGGGGGTTGGGAGTTTTTCCTTATTAGAATGAAGGATAGAGGGTGTTGTATGCTGTACAGATTGTAAATTCCCCTTGAGGCAAATTCATTTTGGATTTGTGATATTGGGCTGTATGCATAAACTTGACTTGACATGGTTGAATACGGACAGATTTTTTTACTTTGAAATCACAGCATGGCAGCATGTTGTCAGTCTTTTGTTTCCTCATTCAGGCAATTACATTCATCTTTAAAAGTAAAAAATAAAAGATATATTTTACATAAGAGGGCTTATAAATGCAATAAAATGGAATTGTTTACAGATAATACAAGATAGTAACACTTTGATAACATTGTTCCAACACCAGCTGTCTGTGTTTGCATTTCATTTGTACAATCAGGTGAGCCGCCTGCTGATGCTGGGTGGGGCAAACGTGAACTACCGTACAGAGGTCCTGAACAACGCGCCGGTGCTTTGCGTCCAGTGCCACCTCGGTCATCAGGAAATTGCCTCTCTGCTGCTCGAGTTCGGGGCCAGTGTAGATGTGGTGTCTGAAAATGGCATGAACCCCCTCTGCTTCTCAGCTGCTGCAGGGCACTTGGGACTAGTCATGCTACTCTGTAAGAGGGGGGGCAAGGTGAGGAGCCCACATTTTTAACCCTCTAGTGTTATAAATAAAGATGAGTTATAAATATCTTTAGGCCAATAAAACTAACCATGTTGTATTCCCACCAGGTTAATCATGTAGATAAGAGTGGTCAGTGTGCACTGGTCCATGCCGCTCTCCGAGGACACCCAGAGATTATCCAGTACCTGCTGGAGCTAGAATGGAGTGCTGAGGGGCAGCAGCAGGACTGCACTCTGAAGAACAAAGCTCTTCAGCAGGCTTTAATAGCAGCCTCCAGCATGGGACACACACAGGTCTGACTGACACACATGCACATATTTTAATTTACACACAATCAACCCTCACCAGTCCCCCGAAACATGAAAACAAATGAATGAACGTTCCACATTGAATTTCAAAGAGCAGAGGGAACTATAGATACAATCTGAGCACGTCTTGTTCTCTGTGATGATAGAGGTTCCAAGTGTTATTCAGCCTTGTATGTCTGAAAGCAGGATTCAGGGATTGATCACAGTGCAGTGCCTTTGGCTGCCCAGGTGTGATGCAGGCTCAAGTTTTTTTTTGGCTTCCTCATTAGTTGGAATGGGATCCCGAGGCCCAGCTCAGAATAACAGAACTGGGCCAAGCTAAGCTGTCAACCCACATGTAAAAGAAGACCCTGTTACAGTCGAAGTACTAATCAGACTGGACACAACTCACATAACCTCATACAGTGGTTCAGAGACAAGTGGTTCTCTAGTCTGCTGTGTTTAATTTAATTTAAGTTTTTTTCAGGCAGTGTTATCTCTTTTTTTTGCCATTCTACTACAAAATTAGCATGTTGTTCAACCTCCTTGAAGGTTTATTTGATATCTTATGCTCACACTGTATGCCATTAATCTAGGTTTCTTTTTTGGCAGGTTGTGAGAGGCTTGCTGGTGTTGAATAATGAGCATGCTGTGCAAATTGATAGCCACGACACTCTGTGGGGAGAGACAGGTATGTTTTCATTCATCTTCTTGCATTACGTGGCTCCCTTGTATCATCAACTGCTGTTTTAGCATTCTGGACCTTGCTGCTGCAATTGCATGCAGCAGTGGAAGGTCTTGTATCTCTCTTCTGCACAGTAATGCTCTCCGTTTGATGTAGAGGTCACTCATCCCAAATGTGTGTGCTTTCTGGTAAAATCATTAGTTATTGTGGCTCATGTGGGTTTCTACTTAGAGTTTGGTCAACACAGCATTTCCTCTGAACAATGATTTTCCAACATGCTGCTGGATTTCAGCTACAGTATCCCCTTGGTGCTTTATGTTAAGATCCTGCCAACAGTTAGGGCATTTTGATGTTACTCCAACATCTGTTGTATACATTGCATTTAGGTATACCAGGGATATTACTGTAGAATTGTAGAAACACTTTTTTCTGGCGACTGGTAAGTTTGTGCGTCTGCCTTTTTAAAGGTGAGTGATGACAGAAAGTAAGAGCCAGAGTTTGCCATCGGGAGGTATGTTGTGGAAGAAAGAAAGGTCCAGGGAACAATATGAAGTCTAAAAGCAAGAATTGGCTGTCAGGTGTGAAACTGGCTAGGAAAGGGTCCAGGCATCATGCTTTTTAAGCTATTGCAGAGGTGATGTGGTGATAAATGTACTGTATGTAGCTGTACATTATGTCATTATCACTGCACACACCAAGTGGTCATAAGAATAATTATTCACACATGCTGTTTTGTAGTATTTCTGATTCTGAGTTTCAGACACATGCACTGTTAGAGCTGCAGTAGTTTTACTTGTGAATGTTTTGAAATGTTGGACACAATTGAAATGTTTGTCTCTCTTTTGCTGCAAAACCTTAGTGATCCAGAGCTATAAATGTTCAAATCACACCCCTTCTTCTTTGACAACAGTGTTTGATGCTTTTTTGTGCACAATCATACTAGAATAGATTAAAAAAATGAGAATTTTAATAATAGTCTTTTTGTGTCTGTCTCAGTTGTAAGCCAGCAGCATTTAGCAGTAAAGTTTTGGTGCTACAGGAATGTAGGTCAGCCCATTAGTGGAGATGATGTCCACAGTGTGGCTAACTGGTGCTTGTGCCCTGCTAAATGACTGCAGGACTTCAGACCTTATTACAGTCCTGGGACAAAGAGTCGTCCCTCTGAAATATTCCTTTGTGGAATTGCTCGTTGCTTGTTTCCACTGATATGACTGGAATCTGTGTTCTAGTACGATTGAAACACCTGCCTGCTCGTTGTTGAAAACATAATACATTTGTCCAAAGAATTGAGTTGCATTATAAAACTTGATATGTAACCTAGACATGACTATTGCTGTGAATAATAGTAATCATACTCTCATAAACATTGGAGCTGTTGCAGTATTTACCTGTCAGCTCTGTTTACAAAGTGGATGTTATATCACAGCCAGCACCCTCTTGGCATGCCTTCTGAAGTAATGAAATCGTATATCACAGGTAGCAATAGAAAGAAAAATAGCACCACTGATCTGAAACAGAGTGACTCCAAAACCCTTGGCACGACCGCATATTCAAATATTTTTGCACTCATTTAAAACGAGATCCAAGCTCATCTGCATTCAGGGCAAACACAATTATGACTAGAATGTTCATATTTTGTCCACCGGGTCATGCTTGAAATAAAGCTGCAATTTCTGCAGACGTAAAATGAATATTTAGTGGTGTATTACATGTAGAGATGCAGCATTGTAGAGGAGTTCACTACAGACGGTAAAAATCACTGCTCATGTTGGCTGGATGCAAACAACAGAAATGATTAGCACTGAGCGATATATTAAATCTTACTTTAACCGAAAGTCCCTTTCCTACCATTCAGCATGCAGATTTAATAATTCAATCTGGTAGCAGCCGGCGCTCTGATGCAGAGAATGCCAAAACCGACAAAGTTCCTCCAATATCCCCTTAAAAACTGCCATTCATCGTTATCTCCCAAACAATTCTCTAACACCCTGTGAAGAAGCAGTTCATATTTAAAAGTCAGTGGTATATTACATCTCTATGTAAATTGAATTGCACATCTGTGCAAGCTCCATCTTTTAAAATCCCCTCTTAGCATTCAAAACTCTTTTCCGTTATGCAAAGAAAGGTAATTTAACTGCACAGAATCATTCTCGTTGTGAGCACGCAACAGCAGGATTGGCTCAAGGCAACGCCCAACAAATTCTTGTGTTGCAGGAGTGTAATCTTCTGTAAATCACGTATCATTTTATGATACGTTTTGTTGTTTTAACCCGTATTATGGACAGATGAGTATAGATCATCCTCTGGCATTTTGTTAGGCATCTTAAAAATTAATAACATCTTATGGCAAATGAAGTAGCCAGTGGGTTCTTCTGTGTATGTTATTCATGTCAGTTGTTGTCATGGCAATAATCAATTTAAATGACAACATAATTTTGGCATTGAGCATTTATTTGGTGGTCAGGGCCTTTCTCTGTTTGTAAGTTCATGCTGATGTAGCCTTCTTTCAAGTAGTCTAACGTTCTGGAGGTTGGCTGCCCACTGCTCTAAATACTGTCGTTAGAATGACAAACACAGGGGACACATTCTGAATATGTACAATATAAAATGCACTTGAGGTCATTTCTGCCTCTGTTCAAGGCTCTGCTGTTTTAGCTTTCATTTGTACAAAGAGGGCGAGCATTCCTACTGTATAATAAGAGCACAGCATGATCTGTCCCTGGTGCCTGGGGAAAAGATGCTCTTTATTCTCGCACCATGTGACAAACACCTGCATTTTACTCTGAGCGCTGAAACCAACACTGTTAACTGTTTTCTGATGAAAAGATATGTCTCTAGGGGCTTTATTTATCAGCGTTTTGTAGAAACAGGAAGCTGAATTAACTTTCCCTTTTTATGAGCTGCAGGAAATTTAGCTCATGTCTTGTCACAATTTCTGTCTTTCAATTCGAAGCAGTTAAATGTAAAAGACAACTTTTCAGGTAATAGAATTTAGCCTGGTAGTGAAGTGGTGGGGGTGGTGGATAAGGACATTATTATGTAATTACTTTGTAAATGTGTTATATCAGACAGTGATTCAGAGTCTTCTCACTACACTGTCATGGTAGCTTTAAAGGCAGGCTACAAGAGTAGGCAGAGCAGAGTGGAGACAAGGCTGATGAATAGCTTACAAAACACAAGATAAGAAAAAATTAAATACGGAATGCTGAGATGCTCTAGTGTTAAGAAAAGTGTTTGTGTAAATAATGCTAACTTAACATGAGCATATGGGAATGGCACTAAGCACAGGGAACTAAATAAAATAAATAATAAAATGAGTAATATTAAAACAGGAGTCACTTTCAAACATCAACAAACTGCACAGCTGTTGATAGTTTGTTCAGTGTAACCCTGGTGTAACCCAGCATCATCCCAGGTGCTGTTAATGTTGCTCCCTGGAGCCCTAACATAGCTAAGTTTAGCTGCTCAGTCATTGTTCTTCACTGTGCGAGGATATCCATATTTTGAGCAGATGGAGGGTGGGGTTTGGCTCTGATGACTGTTCATCCAGATGGATGATGTCAGTCAGATATGGAGGATCAGCAGCACCTTAAATCTCTCCGAGGTGAATGTGAGAGCAGAGCTGTTGCGATTCTTACGGTGGATTCTACTCTGTTTTGACAACCAGCGCTCATTTAAGACCGGCCCATCTGCTGCCATACGTCAGCAGCAGCCAATAAATTGTAAGCATTGAACATTTCAACAAGCTGTCTTTGTTTTCTTCACAGACGCAAATACAAGCATAAATAATTTTTTTCTTTTCGGTAAATAAGAATTAGACAGTTAATTCCATTTAATCGTGTTCTGAAAAAGATACAAAATATAAACAAGAACTGGTGTTTAACATAACTGTTTGACTTTGTTGTCTGATGTTTTGCCTGTTAATGCATAAAATGACTGGATTCTCATCTCTCTGTTCAAGGCCCAGGGAGCTTGAGGCAGGAATTTAATGAGTTTAATAAGCATAACATAATTGTCTGTTTTAACACTCAATTAGCACCAAACATCAGCCTTTTTTTCTCTACTTGTCTTTGAACAATAGGAGGGATTCTGAGATTGCAAACACTATTTATATCTGAGCCTTTCCTTTTCCACATGCTTGGGTTACTAAAGAACTGGGATGTTGCTCATGGGCAACACAAGTCTGTGTACTGTACATGTTAACATGTTCACTAATGCTTTTGCTATACAGTGTCCTCTCTGGCTTGGAGTTGTTAAGTGGAATGGTTTAAATTCCACTTATCTCATCACTGTACTGTATCCTTACCTTAACTTGTTCTTCTGAATAAAGAAGTCAGGCTTACATCAATCCTAACATTTCCCCTTTCCTCCTCTCTTTAGCCTTGACGGCAGCAGCAGGCAGGGGGAAGATGGAGGTATGCAGCTTCCTGCTGGAGCAGGGGGCATTGGTGCAGCAGGTCAACCGGCGGGGGGTGTCTCCTCTATTCTGCGCTGTCAGACAGGGACACTGGCAGGTGAGACACGCTGAGTGGCTCTTTTGAGCCAGACAAACTATCCCTCTGTATCCATAGCAACCACACTGCTTCAAACTACAAGTCAAACACCTCAACATTTTCTTCCTCTAAATCTTTTAACGGTGTGTGGTATTTAATTGTTATCCACTTTAGGTTTTATGTCCTGCCCTTAGAGCTATCTCTGGTTTAATTGTTTCCTGACACAGGGTCACGGTCCCTGTGTGAGCTCTGTGCACCTAGATGTGTTTGATGTTTGTTCTCTGACTGTTCTTGTCTGTTTCCTAGATTGCAGAGCTACTTTTGCAGCACGGTGCTGATATTAACATCAGCGACAAGCAGGGCAGGACCCTACTCATGGTGGCTGCCTGTGAGGGTCACCTGAGCACTGTAGAGTTTCTGCTTTCTAAAGGTGAGCATTCAGTCTCATTCACCAGGAAATTACAAGGCAGGGAATACTTGTTAGCGGGATGTATTAGGTTAGCGGGAGTGTGTTGATAAGAAGTGTTTATTGACCATTGTTTGTTTCAAAGGTGCATCTTTGACTTCGATGGACAAGGAGGGATTGACACCCCTGAGCTGGGCATGTTTAAAAGGACATAAGAACATAGTGCAGTTTTTGGTGGAGAAAGGTGCGGTCATCGACCACACGGACAAAAACGGACGAACTCCGCTCGACCTCGCTGCCTTCTATGGAGATGCAGAGATTGTAAGTTAAATTAGTTTAACACCCCAACACACACACCATCACCATCATTCATTTAGCCTTAACTGAGAGCATCCCTTGGCCATTATTGAGCACATACCGTTCTGCGTTAGGCCAGCACATGACTGTCAACACAGTGTTTGTGAGTTTTTTTAACTGTTGGTGCTCTCATGTAGGTCCAGTATTTGGTGGAGAGAGGAGCAGTGATAGAGCATGTGGACTACAGTGGGATGAGGCCTCTGGACCGGGCCATAGGCTGTCGGAACACGTCGGTGGTGGTGACTCTGCTGAAGAAAGGGGCCAAGCTGGGTAAGCACAATGCTGTTGTGTATAAGCTACTGGAAATGTAGAGCATGTACGTGTATGTAACTTTGCGTGCAGATACTCAGTGCTGTCTGTAAGTTGACCACCTAGTCAGCTGTTACTCCTGTGGTCTCTAGAAGCAGTCCGTGGGCTGCTGAGTTCTTTCACGTCTCAGTAAACACTGAGTGACTCTCAGTATTTTGTTTTGCCTCTATGTTGAGCTTGTTTCCGTCTTGCTCAGTATCTCATGGTACTAAAAATAAGATTAGACTAATTTTGTGGAATGTGGAAAAAACGTTTCCATTCCTGCTTTTCACTCACTGTTCAGTGTGTGTGTGTGTGTGTGTGTGTGTCATTCCTCTTCTCCCTCATGTGCTGCTTGGCTAATTTAAGAATGTGACTTATCACCTAAATGACATTCATAGAGCTATCTGGGTCTACGGCTTATCTCCAGTGCACTCTGCTGTCACCGAAAAAAAGTAATGGTTGGAACCTTTATTTTCTTTCAGCACAGTTAACACTGCATAGCCTACATTTACTGCTGAAAACAAGGCCATTTGAAATTGAGTGACACATAATTGTACATTGTCACACTTTTTCCTTTTAGTACAAATGGCTACTCTTGCTGTTGCATGACCTCTTTTCTCTTCACTGTCTCCCTCCTAACTCTTTAACTGCCTTCAATAAACTAAGGCTACAGAACGTCACCTTACGATCGATCAGGTACAATCTTTAGGTAACCTTACCTTGTACCAATTTCCAGAGAATACAGTACGATCTTTTGGAACCAGGAACAACATAACACGCCTCTTTCTACTTCTCTCTTTCCCCTCTACACCCACAGGGAACGCCGCGTGGGCTATGGCTACTTCCAAGCCTGATATCCTGATCATCCTCCTTCAGAAGCTGATGGAGGAGGGAAACCTACTTTACAAGGTAATGTGCAACTGGAAAAGAAATGTTTCATATTCCTAAACTGCTTAGCTCTACTAAAAGAAACAAATATAGCCTGAGTTATTATCAAATGATGTCATGTTTTCTTATATAGAAGTGAAAAAAAGCACTGACCAATTAATTTAGTTCAGCACAACAATGGCCCGATTACCATCCTTTTCAAGCTCTGTTGAATGCAGAAAATGAATAGTGTGTGTTCTGCACCACTTGCCAAAGAAGCAATGATCGATGCCTGACATTTAACAAATTGAGTTTGTGGCAGAAAGGACAAACCTGTCCACTGTTACGTGTTGTGTGTGTGCATGCGTTATTTTCCGGTGTTGTATGTGTGATTGATGAGAAGGGAAGGTTTGAGCTGGAGAGCAGCTATTGCGGGAGTATCTGGTGAATTCCCCCACATTTTCCTTCTGGTTCTGTCCTCATGTTTGCCCTCCATGTGTCTTTCAGAAAGGGAAGATGAAGGAGGCAGCCCAGAGGTACCAGTACGCCCTGAGGAAGTTTCCTAGAGAAGGCTTTGGCGATGACCTGAAGGCATTTAAAGACCTGAGGGTCTCTCTGTACCTTAATCTCTCCCGCTGTCGCAGAAAAACCAACGTAAGCCTCTTAATAGACATTTTTTTCCTTTTCAGTGCTGTATTTTTGGCGTGATCCTTTAATGACTTTAAATAAGGCTTTTTACTCACCGCAGTTTTGTCAGTGAGTAATGAATATGATGGGGCATCATTAAATGGATATTTAGTGAGAGACTTTTTTTCTGGTACGTATCCAATTGTTTGAAATGTTTTAGACAAAAAGATAAGTCTTGGACTCCAGCATGTGAAATGATTTGAGCATGTGTGGGCAGGGGAAGCTTGTTAGTGTTCAGATGGTAGCGGGGCAGAGTTGGGGAGAAAGCTACAAGCGCACTGGGCAATGCACTCAATCTCCTCAAATCTTTTGAAACAATCTCAGTTCCTGCATGTGCCAGCCTGTCTGCTCCCTCAGCCAGTTTTCAGCCAGAGTTTTTACCCAATGATGAATTGAATGACTATTTGAGATGGACTGGAAATTAAAAGAAATGGTAATTTAAGCTGTTCTGTCTTTGAATTGCTGGATGATCTGTTCATAAAAGTGTGTTTACGTAAGTCTTAAGTCTAGTCATAAGTCTAGCAGGCAGACTTATGTAGCGAGCCAGCTGTTGATTACATGCCGCAAACTAACGGGATCCGAGCGAAACTGGCATCATGAGGTTGTCTGTTTGTACAGCACCTGGGGTGCCTGCCAGTTATTCTATCACTTCACACAGGGAGCATAATTGCTGGAGAGAGCCATTTAGTTTGAAAATACTGTTATGTCCTTAACGCAGTAAATACGACATAAGTGTGTATACTGTATATTTTATAATTATTTCTGTGATCATCTTAGCCACATGTGCTTGATTATCAACTGGTTAAATAATTTATTGATTCTGCTCTTTTGTAGGATTTTGGGATGGCTGAGGAGTTTGCAACAAAAGCACTGGAGCTGAAACCCAAATCCTATGAGGCCTTCTATGCCCGCGCAAGAGCTAAAAGAAGCAGCAGGTAGACTATTCAGCACAGCTCCTGTGGTTTGTTATTGGCGTTCTGGATCTGGTAACAATGTTCCTCTTCATTCTTTCTCCAATCCACAGGCAGTTTTCGGCAGCCCTGGCTGACCTGCACGAAGCAGCCAAGCTGTGCCCCAATAACCGGGAAATCCGTCGTCTGCTTGCTCGAGTAGAGGACGAGTGTAAACAGATGCAGCGCAGCCAGATCAAAGGAGGCCTCGCTGGGGCTGCAGCTGCTTCCAGCCAGGCATCAGGAGGCCACGAGTCTGACCAGGAGCAAGACGAAGGACAGGAGGACTATTCAGAGCGCTGTCTTGCCAGGAGGGTGGAAGGACAAAGAGACATCCTGGAAGAGGAAGAAGACGAGGACGCCTCGCTGCATGACAGGACAACTGATGCCTGCTGGTCACAGAACAGTTATTCCTACAACAGAGTCTTACCTTCTGAGCCCGTCAGCAACAGTTTGGGACATCAGAGTCAGAGCCCCAGCTCCCCCCCAGGCCCCGGCAGGCTCCCCCTCCACCGTTACCCTCGAGAGCACCGGGAGGAGCTGGCCCAAAAGGGCCTGGTCCTGCAGCCCACCAAGCAGGCCCAGATAGTCAAGACCAACCAGCATATGAGCTCCATGGGGGGAGGGTCCAAATCTCAGTACGCTCCCTCCAGTCCCTTACCGAGCAGACACATGTCTAGTATGCTGAAGCCGGGCCCAGGCATCGACATCAGCCCTCTGCCGCCCCCAGCTGACGAGCCTGTATACGGGAACCGCATGTCGCTGGCGGCTGTCTCCACCTCCATGGGTCAGAGTTGTGAAAATGAGAGCCTCCATTTCTCCCAGGCTTCCTACTTATCATGCAGCAGCTCCAAGGGTCTGGGGCAAGACAGGTTGTCGGCCCACTCCGCATCCTCCCTGGATGGATTGGCCTGCTCTGGTCCCGGACCCCAGGGGAACCACACTGAGCCAGGAAAGGATGGGATGTGTGGTGCAATAGGATCACAGGGAGGAGGCAGCAGCATGCGCGTGTCCAGTTCTACCAGTAGCCTGGCGTCCAGCAGCAGTCTCTCAGACAGTGGCAAGCTGGGACCTGATGTCCGCAACAAGATCTCTGACAAAACAAAGCACAGCCAACAGGCCAGTTCTGCATCAGAGCACAAACCTAGACCCTTCATGGGCATAACTGACAAGACAGCACGCTTTCTCCAACAGCAGCAGCAAATTCAACAGCAGCAGCAGCCCCACCACGGCTTGCCAAGCCACCCGAACCTGCAGTCTGCCGGCCGTGGCTGGCTGAACCACTCGTCGGACGGCCTGGTGTGTCACAAAACGTCAACAATGGGCCTGCTGCCTGTCGACTGTGAGCCGCCTTACGCCAAAACAGTGAGCACTTACCAGGAGCAGCACAAACCTCCACCACCTCAGGGTGCTATGGCAATGAGTAGCTTACAAAACGGCATGCACGCCAAGGAATTCACAGAGAAGTTCTGCCAAGCCGCCAACTGTTATAAAGAGTCCAAGCCAGCACTGGCGATGCCGCACACATTCATGGACAGTAAGCCCAAGCAGCCTGGCCTAGCCCGAGATAATCCTGCCATTCACGTAGCTTCAATGAAACCAAAGCGATCATTTATAGAGTCGAATGTGTAGAGATGTTTGTTTTATCTCTCATACAGTCCACAACGCACACAAGCAAAAATATAAATTTTTTAAACCAACCCCAATAGTCTCACTTTTAAGCCTGTAAGAAGTACACTTTGCAAGCAGTTTGTTTTCCTGTGTGAATATAGACTGCAAGCAGTGTACCGAATGCTCCAAATTGTTCTCCTCCCAACCTGTCGCTTGTGGCTGTCAGCTTCTGTTACATGACAACATGCCCACCGTCATTCAGCCAAGCTGGAGACATTGCACTGAAGGAAGTATTTGGACATGTAGTGTACAGTCCTCAACACAATGGTGACAGTGAGCACTTTATACACACTTAGGCCGCTCAAGTGCTTAAACAACATATTCAGTTACAGCATAATGTTATTACAGAATAGTTTTGAATGAGTGAAATGGGGTTTGAACGGTGTTCATTACGTCCATGGTGCTGAGAGGAGAAATAAGGAAGAGAAAGTGCTCAGTGAAGGTGTCAAAGTCTAAAAGGACGGGCATTCCTGTGTTTTACAAAGGATGTTATAGATCCTCTGGTGTATATTATATAAATATTTTTCCCTCTTTTCAGTGAAGATCTATGTTAAGTGTATTGACAAGTTCAGAATTGTGTATTTTGAGTTTAATGCACAATGTTTAAATGGTGTTAAAAGTTCTAAAAAAAAAAGCATTTGTTAATGTGTTATACATTATAAATCACCATTAACATTGGATTCCTTTCTGTATCTGCTTGTTGTTGCTGTCTAGTTTAATTTATTTACAGCGCCAATGGCTTGGTTAATTGTAAAAGCAATATATTTTATATAGTTATTTTTGCACAGCTATTAAGACATTTAATGATTCTCAATAATGTTGAGTTTGCGTATGCTACAATTGCAGTTTATATTCCAGACAAATCTATAAAAACAAATGGTTTTGGGGCACAGTGCCATCAGCTCTATTTTAATATGTACATTAAATGCAATTGTTGCCATGTTTCCAGTATTGTGAGCTTTATTAGCTGTGATCACATACTGTAATATAACATTACTGCCATATCCACCATGGGAGAGAAATAAAGACCCACTGAGGCAAAAACAAACAGGTCTGCTGACTTTTATTCTAAAAGACAAGGCTGCTTAAGTTAAGAGGATTTAACAATTATCATGAGCCTAAAGGAGTGTAAACATTATACAGCCGTTTGGTTGCTGCCAAAAAGCTTCAGGTAAAGCAACAGATCAATAATTTGATAATAAGATTTGTGACAGCGGCCTCTGTGGCCATAAGTGGCAATTACAGGACAATGGCACAATACATGTTCAATCATTTCTGGCGAGGTACAGCGTTTACTTTTAGCCACAAGAGAAGAAATGAGTCAATCTTCACAGTTATATAGCAATTTATATCTAGTTTGCTTGAATTTGCCACTGCTTGCCACTGACTGGTCAACTGTTTGTCACAAGTGACCATTATGGAATATTAATAGATGCTAAAACATAAGCTAACAGTAGCAAGTACTGTAGAGTAGTTTGCCAACATCAGCCACTATAAGCTACCCTGAGTGTATTGAACAGTTGTGCATTTCCATTAATATAAATTCAATTTGATTTGTAATTTTTACATTCAAAAGTTACATAGTGTTACTTTGAGTGATGTCTTCAAATACATAATGTCGTACAATTAGCAGGTATTCGTTAACTTAATATCGGATTCTGATTAGAGTGGTACCCTGAAAAAAACTATTCATAGTAATTACTTCGTTCAATGATGATAAAAGCACTTGTTATCAGATAAGCAGCTCCTGTGTTATGATGAAGTACCTGTTTAGTTGGCAAACGAGCTTAAATGAGCTGCTGTCTACTGGCTCGACTTCCATCGTGTTATCGCCATCTTCAGAGATCTATTAGGGGTGAGGAGCGTGGTCTGGAGGAGCAGGTTTGTCATGGGGCTTGTTTTGTTTTTGCCCCTGATCCAGCTCTCCATGGATTCTCGCTCGTAGGAATACCCATCTGTGGAGCGGAAACATTTTGAAACATTATATACTAGGGCTGTCGAAATAACGCGTTCATTTTGATTAATTAATCTGAGAAAAATGAGTGAGTTAAAAAAAATTAATCACAGAGTCTGTAATTAATTCGATTACATTTTTTAATCGATTGACAGCCCTATTATATACACACACTGAGATAATAATGTATGTCTGTCTTTGACTTAGAGACATTGGACAGGTTTTTAAGCATTTATCGTCTAACCTGCAGCAATGACTGGATCCTTCATCAGCTCTCTGGTGATTGGACACAGAAACTCATCTGGGGCATCTGAACCGCTCTGCTCCGCCTTCAAGGCCTCGATTTTCCTCAGGAGACGACTTCGGAGGCCCACAGACTCTGTGAAAACACGCCGTTTAGTGCAAGAGGCAAATTGCATCGCACGCAGTGCAATTTCTTGTAACACTTCAAACTTAATCTCTGATGATAAATGAATAGATAAACAATGAATATACAATTTTTGCTTCACTGAGTACTTCACATAAACCAGTCCAAATCTATTTGTATGTTAATGTTATTGCACTAAGAAGCATCAGTGTTTTTTTTCTGTGGAACTGAATCAGCGAGGCGACAGCCACTCGACAGACTGGCTGTCCCCTCTCTGCTCTCGCAGATAAAAACAAAGCAGGAAGAATAAATCTGGGCCGCCGCTCAATCAATCTGTGCCGCGACACAAAGAGCCAGACACGTTCACTGTGTGATGATGGCTTCACAACTCGGCAAAGGTGTCTCTGTGGAGTTTGTGTGGGTTGTAGTTCAAAAAGTTAACATCTTATTATTCTACTTATTGTATAAAAAAAAAAAAAAAAAAAAGGAGAAATCACTCTGCACACAGCTGCACGTCTCTGCCCGCTAACCGCACCTTTTGACTTTGTCATCAACTGCAAATTTCAACGCCAGTTACAATGGAGGGAGGACCTTTACAACCACTCAGGATTAGTGATGTGTCTGTGTGTAGTGGCAGTGCAGGTCTCATACAGACAGAGATACAGTGAATGAGAGCCGCTGCAGTGACTTTTCTTTTTTCCCCCGCCTGAACTCTCAAACAATACATTGTTTTCATGTACAAATAATATTTCAGTGCTCAGTTTAACAATTATATTGAGCAAAGGGATGTTCTGTGAATCTATAAGTAAGAAAATAGGAATAGTGATTAAAAGAAAGCAGTGATAACAAAAAAAAGAGCATACTGTAGATAATATCTCCCTGCCGCACTATTCCATCCATTTCCCCTGTCTGTATTTCACTTGTATTTGTATGATACTTTGAAATATTGCAAGGTGTAAATGATCTATTAGTTTTCAAACTGTAAGAGAGGTTGCTAACTTCTACCAATTCTACCAAACATATTGTATCTTCTTCAAGTGTAAGAAATTAGTTACCCAGGCACATTTTAATTATTTGGATTTATCTCCGTTAATGTCAACTTTTCGTGAGCTACGAAGAGCGACCCCGTTTTCAGTTTTGTTAAGTTAATCTAATGGGTTTTAAATGGTTTATTCAGCCCAATACATTTCCTCAACACAGAAATTAACACTTAATAGTTAAGTTATCTGAAAATTTCTAAATCACAAAAAGTGGAGAGAGGAAAAGCATTCAAGTACGCGTTACAAGTGACTGGCGACTAACACCATGAACTCGGTGGCGTGAAACTCCTGGACCAAAAAAATAAATAAAAAAAAAAAAAAAAGATACATCTACACACACTCCTGCGCCATGCATACAAGTTTTAAAACAGGCAGATGCAGCAGAGGCCTGCTGTCGCAATCATAAATACTTTGAATCCTATGGGATAAGTGATGTTGCTCAATCAAAACGTCTTCTTTTGGTGAAACACGTTGAACCTCTCAAGTGCTCCAATTCATTCAATAAATTAGTCTCAGATAGAAAAACGGCACTTAACAGCTCTATAGGATTTAAGATTTCCATAAGTTCTCACGTTTTTCATGGGGGCACAAACCATTAGTACTATACAGTCCACTTTACATTTAGATTGATGAGACGCTACAACAAAACTGCAGAATGAAGCCGTTTCCACATAGATACACCGAATTATATCCAAGAGGAACTTTCTTTTCCTCCCCTTACTCAAAGATTCATGTATAATTCATGAATCTAATTTGCTGTGTGTGTGTGTGTGTGTGTGTGTGTGTGTGTGTGTGTGTGTGTGTGTGTGTGTGTGTGTGTGTGTGTGTGTTCTAATTTACACAAACAGCATGCATTGAAAATGATAGCTGTTGGTTCCACAGCACAAAAATAACAGGAAACGTGGCAATCTGCCGTTTCCTCTGTGGTAATGAGAGCTGACTTCCATACTAAACACCTGAAAAAGAGATGCTCGGTCCATAGGACATGCTTCATTTCGCACAACTGAGCAGCATGCAAGGGAAGTTGTTGTTTTTTTTTACTGTGTTTGCTGCTTTCCAATTAAAGCAAAAACAACAATAGCCAGAAGGACGTTTTTACCATGATTAAGGGTGGGACTGTGATGCAGCTAGTTACGTGATTACAGTCGGCACAAAATACCAGTAATCAGAGTCAAGATGCCTTTTTCTGGGCATTATGACATTCATGAAGCATGTAAACTGTCTGCTAAATTCCCCTCAAAACTGTATAAATAAAAATTCAAGATGTGCTTAGCTGAAAATACCAGCATTGAAATACTTACAAGAAAGCACCCAAATCTCTACCAAGGAGACACAGTACAAGATTAGCAATCACATAAATGTGTCATTTTAACAGAATAAATCTGATGCAAAGAGCGCCTGCACAAATTTGCCTTTTTTTCGTAAACTGAGTTTTAGTCGTACACAGTTTTGGGCACCTAGCTCCAGGAGTTAAACAATCCCAAAAAATCCTTAATAAAGAGTCACATGATGCTACCAACACCAAAAAAAAAATAAAAAAAATAATCACTTGCTCTTGGCCCATAGAGCCTAACTTGGCCTAACTTTCTACCAAATTTAAATGCAGTCAGTTGAGCAATTTTGAGGTTTTTCTTCATACATACAGGTCTCAAGGAACAGTTCCAACACTTTGGGAAATGCGCTTATTAATACAACTCCCATGTGTGTATGGTAAATATGAAGCTGAAGCCAGCAGCCAGTTAGCTTAGCTTAGCATAAAGACTGGAAATGGGGAAACAGCTAATCTGGCTCTGTTTGAAGGTAACAAAAACACATCATATCTCAGTTTAAAATCGTACAAAAACTCAAGTGTAAAAACCACAGTCTTTATGCTAAGCTAAGCATCACAGACTGATGCAAGCGTGGTATCAATCAATCATCAATGTTAAACTACAGTATTTCTTGAAAACATACCTGCCTTGGTGGAGATAATGTGTACATCTACTGTACTATAGTTTTGCAGCTTCAACACTGGTGTCTGCAGTGTGTCCATCCACTGCAGGGAGTTTTCTGGCTGCAGTTTGTACAGTCACTATCCACACTGAGACCTTGGACGACCCTGAATGGACTAATCTTATTTTCAGAGGGATTATCATTGTTTGTGACGTAAAGGTCATCCCGTGGGGTTCTGTCCACACAGCGTGATTTGTGATTGTATAAGCAGATAGAAACGCTGCAGCGTCAGGTCCCTAAATCAGATCACTGTTTGGGAAAGAGTTGTGGGGGGTGGGGGGGGAATAAATCAGAACATCGATAAAAAATAAAAAAATAAAAATAAAAAAGCGGCTTATATCACGCTATCCAATTGAAGCTTGTCATGTTTTAGGATCAAACAGTAAATCCCCACAAAAAACACCGAGTCCCAGTGAGTGTGTGTGTGTGTGTACACGCTAATGTACATGACTTTTATAGTTTTATATTCCATCCTTACTAATTCCCAGCTCTGCGGCTGTTTCCTTGTTCAGCTGGCTGAGCTCTGCTCCGTCGATGTCGTTGGCTTTAAAGATGCTGACGAGGTCCTGCAGTCCTTCCTCACACAGCCAAGTCTGCACATCCTCCTCTGACCAATCAGCAACCAGCAGCCTGGAGTGACCGGGCAACTTCCTTCCTGCAAAACGCACAACAGGAAGGGAGGAAGTGCTCTGCTGTTATACTCCCCCCAACCTCCTACAACAAACTTATCTGGTGCAAACAAACAATTTCCCCTCACACTCAACAGAAAAGGACACACTCCCTCTCTGTGCTGATATGACAATTACTTTCCTGCACGCAGACAAAAACGCACACAAATCCCTGACCTCGCACACAAGCATGTGATCTACCAAAGAAAAGAACATTCAACCCAGGGTTGCGTTACTTCAGATTGTGCCAGCATGCAGCTCATCAACCTTTACACGACACAATGCGAGCGAGCGGTCATCATTTATCATACAAGGCTGAGACAAACCGGCCTGTTGTGCGCCGGCCTCGTTAACGACACCTCGCAGCAGCCTCCTGGTTCCCATCGCCCACCATTAGCCGTGTGAAGGATAACCCTGAAGACTGGGAGGTGTTGATCAGGACCGCGTTAACATAACCCATCTCTTCCTACCTCTGCTAGACAATTCATCAGTGCATATTTTCCCCCACAAAAGATGGTGGTTTCAATAACCCCCTAAGAACATGCCTGCGCCTGAGAATGAGTGAGGTTTTGCAATTGGAAAAAAAAAATAAAAAAATAAGACACGCCTCACTCAAATTGTAACATGTCCTGTGGCTGCACTGCTTTCTGGTCTACCGAGGCTTCTGAGAAACTGGCATCTCTGCTTGATTACTTTCTTTGTGAAGGTTTGGCATGACAGCACGTCTAGAGGAAAGGATTTGCTCTTGAATACCAAATATGCTAACATGCTGCTGTTTAGCAGGAACTCTTTGCCATCTTATTTACCATCTTAGTTTAGCTGGATTGCATGCTAACATTAGCACTAGAGACAAAGTTCAGTTAAAGTGAAACTATGCAAACAGAACTCCTGCCCCAAGCACAGTTACACTAAATGGAAAGATCCACTTCTTGGGTCCGCACGACAGTGTGCAGAGTAACACCACCTCCTCTCTGCAGCCCTGGCTGATCGTGTGTGGAGTCTCCCAGTCTAGGAGGCTGAGTCATGGAATCACTGTGCCAAAAGCATGAAAACCTCACAGAGCTTCACTGCAGACTGGGACGGCTCAGACTGCAGTGTTAAATTACTTGGACAGATGCACATTTGAAGCTCTCTTCATCATCCATCCATTTTTTAGCCACTTATCTGGGGGCCAGGTCATGGTGGCATCAGGCTAAACAAGGCAGCTCCTCCTGGGGGATCCTGAGGTATTCCCAAGTCAGCTGAGATACTGAGGCTGCAGCTCATGTCTCTTGTTTCATAGCTCATCGCTCCTCAGCTGAACCGGAAGTTGTTCTGAAGGCCGCCTCAAAGCTGTTATTTCTACCCCGAGGAGCGAGCATCGAGGAGGGATCACCGAGGAGCGAGGAGCCATCAAAAAATGGAACTGAGATGTACCTCTCGTTTCCTCTCTCCTCCCATGATTTCCCCGCGTCTCTCCGGTGCTTCCTCGGTGGGACGGACTAAGACGCGAGAAAGGGAGGCAAGTGGAGGAGCCAAGGGTGCAATTTAAGAGAACTGAGACATAGCCACAATCTCTCCAGCATGTTCTTGGTCTACCCTGGGGTCTCATCATCATCTCCATTACTCACAGTACACGTCTAGAGATATCTATTTTTCTCATTGTCAACAATAATAAAGCCTGATCGCTTATTCCTCTGTGCCATAGACCTTCATTGTCGTCCAAAAATAACATTACATTTGCACTAGGGTGACATGCTCCTACATTACCATGAATACGGTCAACTTCCTGCTGCCATAAATACTCACCAGCATGCCTGATGTGTATCAATCCGCAGCTGAAAATAGTCCCGTACAAATGCACTAGTTCCTTCTGTTTAAGTAAAATTCAATTTTAAAACATTATTTATGAAGCAATTCGAAAAAACATTTCTGATCTGCTGATACTCCATCCAGACCCGACTAACCCTGCCCACGAACACAGGTGTTTCCAATGACGGGTGGAAGCTGGGTGGAGTTCTACTGGGAATCACCCGAATAACAATAGGCTCGTTCGAGATGAGCCAGATCTGCGCAGAATCGATCACCGGCGATCGGCGCCCGTTGCATGCCGGTTAGATTTGTGTCCGACTTGATCCCGACTTGCTCTGACGTCATGCATACGTAGGCAACGATGATCTCGCGAGAGCAAGGCAGCCGCAGGTTTGAGACGCAGGTAGCGCAGTTGCTTTTCACCGACTGCAAGACCCAGGCGGACACAAGGCATGCTGGGAAACGCCGGCCTCTCAGCTGATCTAACAGCTGATTGGTTCAGAATCGACAACATGATGACGTTTTATATGAACTTTTATATTGATTTTGAATCAGAGGGATTTTAACTGCTGTGTGTCTGATTTAAAGGCTTATTCTGTACAGAACACGTGTTGTGTGGCTGACAGTTATGTTTAGAAGTCAGAGAGACTAAATCTGTTCAGATTACAGATCATCTACAGTCTGTTGGTTATTAAAATCAGCAACATATAACATGTAGAGCATGTTGACAGCTACTCTGTCATAATAAAAACAACTGGAGACTGTGTACAAGCTGATATATGGGTCTGATAACACTTTATTAAATCGGAATCAGACCAAAGTGTTTCTGTGACTTCCTGTTCAGCCTGCAGGCTGCTGGATACGGCTGGAAACTGTCCGACTTCACAGCGGATTTTTGTCACCGCCCCCGCTTGCTGCCGCCTGCTCTCGTCCACTTTACAGGCGAGGCGCAGTTCATCTTGAACGAGCCTAATGATAACAGGGTAGGTTGTCCCACCCTAACAGGTGCAACTAAACTAACAGGAGAGTGAGGGAGGTGTCAATCAAGCCTAGTTTGTAGAGAAGAGGTCTGATTAAACTTTAAGTGAAAACACCTGTGTGGGTGGAGAATGGGTGTGTAGGGGATTAAAATGACATTTTTGGTCAGTTATAGTCACATCTTCCACTGCACTGTATTTATTTCTGTTTTATCCCATTTTAGTTTATTTTGTTAATTGATTGGCATGCTAGCATTTGCCATTTAGCGCTAAACACAGAGTACAGCTGTGGCCGATGGGAATGTCATTTGTTTTGCAGGTATCTTGTCATACAGTAAGCCGCCATATTATTCCTCTTGATCCTGAGGGGGGGACAAGAATGTTGCCCCCAAATTTCATGGCAATTCTAAAAACTACTGTGCCCATATGTTTTAACAAATTACTGAGCCTCTTTTGAAAATCAAACTACATTTTTTGTGACCCATTTTTAACGATTCAGCAGGAAACGAATTGCCTTGGGAAGGTGTTAAGAGACCGACCAACACACTGGTGTTATAGTCCCTTCATGGGATTTGCTGGCATTAAGAAAAATGTTGAATACCAGCCTTATCCTTTGAAGCCAGACAGGTTTTTTTGGATCCCATTAGCTTCACCAATGCACCTTTGGGTTTACACGACACGATATACAGTATAAACACATGACAAACACAAAAGCTTTCAGCCACATACAAAAAAGACATAAGAGTGCGATACAAAATAGCTCAAAAGAAAAGATGTTTTCAGGCCACATCAATTCATTACATGACCTTAACCACTCACACATAAAGAACATAATACAATACAACAGTGTCTTTTAGCTCAAAGAGTACTGTGAATAACATAATAAGAAGAAGATTTGTAAGGAGAAAAAAGAGCGATGGATTCATTTACCTTGGCACACTGTCTGTCTTGATTCAGCTGCTGCAGAAAAACATAAAAGGGAATAACTTTAATATGTGAAAAGAAAGAAAGAACCAAGATTAAAGGAAATGGGAGATAAAGAGAGAAAGAGGTAGAGGCATGAAAAAAAGACAGATCTTCATTGAGATGGAATTTCCTTGTCAACATCAACCTGACTAATGGCCCTGATGAGGCTTCAAGGCCTCCAGATGTCTAACAGTGCACCTTTTCATTTAGTATTCCAAATGTTTTCTTTCATGTTGGGTTGGAACTTTTTTTTTTTAAAGAGGATTTGCCTCCATAACAACAGCCCTCTGAGGCTCAGTGGTAGTTTACCCTGCTGCACCAATAAACATCAATCACAATTCCTCCTTTAGACACTGCAGCCAGACAGCAATACACATGTAATAGGAGCTTTTCCTGCTGGATATCTCCCAAAACACTCTTTTGGGAGCCTTTGGCACTCCAAATGGCTCCTGGGCTTTGAACCACTGCTAACCATCTGTTTTAATACAAGGAGGAGTGATTGTGCATTTGTAGGTGCCAACCTAAACAATTCTCTGTTAAATATTTACCAGTTCTGCTGACTCCATCTCCTATTCTCCACACCTTTACGGTTCTGTCCATGGATCCGGTTGCAATCCACGGCATGGTGGGAGACAGAGCAACAGCAGTCACATACCTTCAGGGAGGAGGAAGAGGAGCAGGAATGTGAAGGGTGTGTATGACAGACTAAAACTAACGTAGAAAGAGATTGACTCTAAAAGTCAGGTTCCTTCTACCCTTGGAAAAAGAAAAATCCAGTCTTAGATTGTACAGTATCTCAAATCCTTTCAAGCACTTCAAAGAGCTCTGCTGGTGCCTACCTGCGGTGCCACTTCAATAACTGTCTGGAAAGCACCGCTGGATAATATACTATTGCATCACTGCACCCAGTGCTTCTGGGAAAAACTAATCAAGCAAAAATCACACATTTTGATTTTAAAACACTTGGACTCCTAGTTTGTCTGATAGCTGCAGAGATTGCATAGCAGCGGGATGTCAGGTCATTTACCTGTCATGCTGTTTCAAATTGTGAAGCAGGGTTCCCAGGTTCTGTAAACAAAGTACAAACAAACATGAACAGAACAGGAATGTTTGGCGTCTGTTTACTGCGGCTGACATTTCATGTTGAGCGGTTAACTGAAGCAGCAAAGCCAACCAAAAAAAAAAAACAACTACATTTTGTACGTGTTTTTGTGCTTTACTTACCGCATCATATATTGCAACACTTTTATCCACCGAACTGTTGAATAATTAGAGTAAAATTCATTTGCAGAATCCATATGCATGCATTTGCAAAAAAGTGGATTCAAACAAAAAAACACACACGTTATTCATACGTGCTACAAACAAAGTACAGATTAACCTTCAGCATGTTTGAATTAAAGGCAGAAACAGCAGAGGGATGCAAACAAGCAACAAGATTCACTCCTCCTGTGGCCAACTGACGGAACAGCAGGATACGTGCTCAGCAGTGGCATCTGCTGTTTACAGCAGCAAAAAAAAGGAACTTTTTCAACATGGACGACAGACTAATTTAAACTTAATTCGTCCCAAATGAGCAAATTATTTCACAGCAAATAATACAACAAATGACATTACAAAACATAAGCCTGACAGGCACAAAAGTCAATATTCAGTTGCCAAAGCAGGGGATGTTTATTAGTGCTCCTCACGTGTGTCAAGAAGAATTGATTTGTGTGTGTGTGTGTGTGTGTCTCACCCCGAGACGACAAGCTCTCCATCAGAAGAGAAAGAGCAAGACAAAACTGGAGCTGACTGGCTGGTGAGAGTGTGAATCAGCTTCATGGCACAGCCTGAGGGACACACACACACACACACACACACACACACACACACCTTAGAGTTCAAATAAAAATGGTGTCTGTATTTGTCAATAACTCTCTTCCCTCCTGCTGGCTTGCAGCTGTGCCACCTGCTGACTTGGAAATAAAAGATTTTATTTTTGGCAATAAGCCTGAGACATTCACAGCTTAAGATATTAAGGACACTTCTGAGAACAGAGTAACAATTCGTTGTGCAATAATCCTGTGTGCCAAAATCAATCGGACTATAACAGAATTTAAATGATCAGCCTGTAAATACACGTGTATTCAATTAAACCTCCCTTTTCTCCATTAGTGTAACAATGCTGTTTTCAGGCTCTGCGGGAGGTTAATTTGTTATTTGCATGCATATTCATGATGCGAAGTGAAGCACCTGTACTTCTTGGAAGAAAAAAAAAAACATTATTAAACCTGACAAAATCTAAATGTGCACTTGAGAAAATAAATTAAATGTCCGAGAGGTACAGTATGCTGGTGGAGGAAAGGAAAAGGCAGATTTGCAGTCTTTTCCTTTCCTCAAAGCATACCTCAAAGAGTTGACCCTCAGAGCTTAAATAAGACCATATACTTTGGATTTGGCGCCATAAAAATATGGGGCTGCAAACACAAGTAAGCCAAGACAAGAAAAATGTTCCATTTAGACAGTGATCCCAGCTTCAAAATTGGCCCCTCGGTTCCCTGATTCATCTACACTTGAGTCTCTTTATCATAACAGTGGAAGAGGGGTTCAAGTATGCAATCCTCTTGCAAAGTCAAGATAAATGCACATTTCGGGAGGGTGGGCAGGTTGAAAGCTCCTCCACAGAGAAACACAATACGTATGTGAAAAATACATTTTAAAGAAATGAAATGAGCGCAGACATTGTTCGGTGTCTTTCTACAAGCTGCACAGAGATGAAAAATCCCCATTGACCGCAGCGGGTCACCACGTGTGACACATCTTATCCTCCCCAGATACAGCCGTTACCACGGAAACACATCTTAGGAACAAATAACATGGCGTGTTCACACACTAATGAAAATACAGTCTGCAGGCTGGTTACACAACCTATGAACATACACTTCATACACTGTTCTTGTTCTGCTGTCGGTTGTACAAGATATTAATGTCACGGAGGATATACTGTATGCACCTAATTTCCCCTCCAACTCTTCTCCACACACACACTCATACACACTGTCCTCTGCAGCTGCTGTATTTCAGCAGAATGTCTTAAAGGGATCCATTATTAATGAGTCAGTCTGCAGCTGATTTATTCCACACTCTAATAAAATTCCTCTATTCTGCAGAGCGATATCAAGGTTAAAGCAGTCAGCAGGTTCTCTCTGTGCCTCTCTCTCATGGGAGATGAAGTGAGAGAGCTTTCAGTTCAGCGAGGAAGAAAGAGGGGTCGGCCTACCTGCACCTTCACGCTGGGAAACAATCCATATTTTCAGCTGGCTGTCCTGTCCGCAGGAGGCTAGTCGAAACTCCACACAGCAGCCCTCTGCAGAACAAAAAACATTCCAACTTTCTTAATGTTCATGCTTGACTGACTTTAATAACACAACAACTGCCTGTATGTGAAGTGTACCAACACATGGCAAGCATATTTTTCAGTGTATGTGGCATAAATATAGTGTTTGGATTAAAGGGGGATTTCCAGAACAAAAAATATTCTTTTATTCCCCAAACGTGGCAAAGAACAAACACTGTTTGATTTAAGTTATTTTTTTATTTATTTAAGATTCTTTTTTGGAGCTTTTTCCCTTTATTGTAGTGACAGTGGATAGACATGAAAGGGGGTAGGAGAGAGATGGGGGATGACACGCAGCAAAGGGCTGCAGGTCGGATTTGAACTCGGGCTGCTGCAGGACTCAGCCTACATGGGGCGCGCACTCCTACTGGGTGAGCTAGAGGCCCCCCCTTAAGTTGATTTTAGTTACAAACTAAAAGGATTAGTTCACCCAAAATCACAAAAGACTCAATCGTTCTGTTTCCGGATAGTGAAAACTCCTATTATTTTCATAATTAATCTATAAATCTACAGACTAATTGTCATGATTAATCAATACCATCTGGTTAACGAAAAGTCAGAAAATAGCTAAAAACTAAAAATTCAGTTTCCTAGAGCCCATGCTGATTGCTTGTTTTGTCTGATCAGTAGTCCAAAACCCAAAAGACATTTAGTTTACAATGATTAACAACAGTAAAAAGCAGCAATGAATGTGAAACACAGGAAAGAAAACAGCAAATGTTTGGCATTTTGCTTGATAAATGACTTAAAAGAATAAACCATCAACAGACAAAAGTATCTGTATGTCTAGACACCACTATTGATAAGTGATTGGTGAGTGTTCGTTGGAACTGACTGTATGGACTCGGAAGTTGCAAATGAATTACCCATTGGGATTAATAAAGTGTCTGAACTGAACTGAATATAAGTGAAGTAAGTTTTTTTTGGTGATTTTGGTCAACTGGTCCTTTAAACACTAAGAACTCACCAACTTTAAACTGCGGTGCAAAGCTGCAGCAGGTGACTCCCAGGTCGTGGGCGTCCTTCTCAGCATGCAGGAGGTTGATGTCCGTATCCCACAGTTTGAGGTCTCCGTGGGTGCAGCCGGTCACAAACATCTGGCCACAGGGAGAGAAGCAGCAGGCCACAACACTGGCCTCGCTCACTGCACTGCATCTGTAATAGACAATGTTAGATTAACACACTGGGTTAGGCTTGTTATAAACAGCAAGGTTTACTGGGAATGCTGTAAAATAAAGGACTTAATTAATCCTGGTTTAAAATGTAGCTGTGTGAAACTAATGTGGACGAGGCTATGGAGTCCTGGACTGAGATTAATTTAAACCACCTGTGAGAGTGTATAATTAGAGAGCCACAGCAGCCCTAAGGGGGCTTGTGAGAGCTGTGATCTTCAGATAAAGACGGTCTTATTAACACATTTAAATTCAAGTTGTTAGCTCTTGTCAATAAGTGCTTGTCTGGCTGGTTGTGTTCATTAGTCCCATGTGTCTCTATTGTTAAACCTGCCTTAATGCAGTAGTGAGCTAAGTAACCCTAATCTTTCTTGAGTAGGCTCAATGTACTGTGGGTCTAACCCAATGGGAGGTACAGATGTTTTAAGGTCCTGAAAACCTTATTTTTTCCAACCAGCTTCTTATTGTTAACCAAAGGGTTCCAAATGAACACAAAATGTTCTGCCAAACATTTTTTTGTAATTTCTCTGTGTTTTTATCTGTGCTTTTCTAACTAGTTTGGAGTGGGCGTGGCCTCTGATGAGATAATCACATGAAACATATTCAGTGCACCAATCACAATATTTCAATGTAAGCATCAGAATGGTGCGGGGGGACTATTTGCTGATGAAGGCCATAAGATGTGGCTGTAAAAACCAAGTTATTTACCTTGTGATTGGAATTTCAAGTTCAAGACTGAACCTTCAAGCTTGAGTTGAGTTGTCAGGGAGAAATCATTGTCAGTCTACTCTGATCAAACAGCTATTTTGATAATCAATTAAGTAATTTTTCAAGCAAAAGTACCAACTGGTTCCATGTGAGGATTTGATGTTATAGTAAACTGATTCTGGTCAGATAAAACAATGGGCTCTGAGAAATTATAAGTGGCATTTTATGCACTAAAAGATTATCGAGAACAACCCCAAACACAGATTTGCTGAGTTTTTGAGTAATTTATAACAACTTGCTTTGACAATTGCTTACTGTAGTCATGATTAATTATAGAGAAATATGTAAGTAAGGAGCTTTAAAGCTTCCCATATTGTAAAAAGTGAGATTTCTATGTCTTTATTATTATAAAACAGGTTGAGGTGAAAGCATCAAAAAGCTTGAGCGTTTTGATACTTTCACAGTATATGAAGAGAACAGCCCATACTGAAAAACGGTGTCTGTAAACGAGCCGTCAGGATTTCAGTATGGTTGAGATGTCACAATTATAATATAGGTAGAAAATGCTACTACAGTTCCATTACAGTGATTCCATGGCTGCAATGACCGAGAGCGCTGATACGCAATAATCAGAGCAGACTGAAAGGGGGGCACTAAAACAGAGTGTTTCAGACAGAGAGTGAATACATGTATATTTAATCATACAGTATAAGAAAAATAATGTGTTTTCTTAGCATTAAAGCATGTAAACATGTTCTAGTAGAAACCCAAAACACAAGTATGAACCTGAAATTGAGCATGATATGGACCCTTTAAAATGTCACTTTAAGGCTGCAACTAGGCAGCAAACTGGCCCTTGACTGCTCCGCCATACTGTTTGATAATACAACTGTTGACGTGATTGACACTAGATCACACAGTAGTACCTGCGTAATGTCCTGGAGCGGAAGTCCCAGAGGGCCACGGTGCCATCGCAGGCCCCTGCCAGCAGCTGGGAGGAGTCTGGTGCCACCGTGCATACTCGGAGCGGACTACGGGCCGGGTGCTGCAGTACCGCGGCCACCTCACCTGTCTGTGAGCCCCACACGATGGTGGATCCGTCTGTGGAGCAGCTGAGCAGATAGCTGCCACATGAGCTGAAGCAGCAGCAGTGAACCCCGTAGCCGTGGCCGGAGAGAGGAGAAAAAGGAAGCTCCGAGAAGTCCGCTGTGTTATAAACACGGAGAGTTTTATCACCGGAGCAGGTCGCGAGGAGAGATGGAGAGAAAGCACAGCAGCTGACCTCGTCTGTGTGGTGTCGAAGAGTGCGAACTATTGACACCATCTTGTGACAGGTGTATGTTGGCTCTGCTGAGGGAGCAGTTCGCTCACAAGGTGGCGCCATAGACAGTATATAAGGTTGGCGCAAACGCCCAAATATCCGCCTGTGAAACGAAAGAGTGGAACGACAAACACCTGATGGGAAGCTATATTGTAAAATACCACAGCAAAGAGACAAACGTCAACACAAACTGTTGCTTCTTATGTGTCGACGGTTTCTCTCAAGTATTTCCTCTTCCGGCTTTAAAGTCTGTTTTTATCTCGCACAACTGTTATCAGTCATGTGAGTTATTAGGAGTTGCACAATGTTCACAGTCCATTTTTTTAAAACTATAATTTCAATACAATATACAAATATTGTCCGACATTAAAAGCAATATTCAATGTTATCAGATAAATTCTGTAAAGTAGGGTACTCATAATCGAGAATGGCTCTTTTCAGTGTTATATTTATATTATTGGATTATAATTATTGACGAATTCAAGTGGAAGCAGCATTTTATTTTGTAGCTGGTAGATGTGGAACTTATTTTACCAACTTCACTCTGTTGGGTAGTTGTTTTTTCAATAACAATGCTCCATATTTTATTTGTTGTAAATATAGGCTACTTTGTAACATTCCACTATTGGCACTGAATAAAATCAAACGATGCATTAACTCCATTTCAGACCATTTCAGTTGAGCATTAAACCAATATCAACCAAATAAAAATGTTTCAAATGAAATCCATGGTTCAAAAATTGCAAGGCGATTATTATTTAAGATTTTACTTACTCTGAATAAATAGGGAAGTGTTATTTTTGAAAAACAGGTTTATTTTTAATCTGTGCCACACACACCCACTATTCAAAAATAATATTCCCACAAAAGTCGCTACTCATTTCACAATATTCATAAAAAATACAGTTACTTCAAGTCTCCTGACTTCAGCTGTCTTGAGATGCCTCCGGTGGACCGTGACTGTCTGACTCCCAGCTGGATTAAAGCCCAGTGCAGGTTTCACGTCTGTCCACAGGATGTCTGACCAGACTGGCTAAAGGAAATGCTTGGAGATGAAAGACTATATGCACCACATCAATTCTTTTCAGAGGAGAAGCTCGAAAGAGTTTTACATTTTGTGTAAGGGTTTCCTACAGTATATTGTGCAGGACACACTGAAAATAGAAAAAAACACACTTCTCCATACACTGTTTAGAGGTCAGAGGTCAGGCACTACAATACTGAGGAGACCACGTGTTTTGAGTGGATATTCAGCACAGGCAGAGTACAGTATAAGACATATGAAGTGCTACAATCATCCTTATGCATTAACAATATTTTAACAAGAGTGCACTGTATGTACACTCTATACATGCTAGAAATTAGATTTGTAAATAGTGACAGTGATAACACCTTTATACAATTAACTTGCAGATTAACAGTAGTACTGCTGGCACCATACAGACCAAAAACTGTAAACATTTTTTTTTTGATTGGCTTGTTCAAAAGTCCATAAATCTTTAGATTATTTTTTTTAAAGCTGAGTGCCATGTCCTGCTTTTTCTTAGAAAAGTCTGTAACATAAATACTTGAGAAAATAAATACACACATATACACTAAGCTAAAGTACTGATGGTAAAAAAAAAAAGCCAAGGGCCTATCTAATGTGGAAATATTTCATTCCCAAATCAAATATTAAGTCCAAGTCAGTGCATTTTGATAAAGACAACAGTATTGCACTTTAAGATATTCAACAAGTGTGTTTTCTCAGCAGGAGAATTTGTCCTTTCACATTGCAGTGTTATTATAACTTGTTTGTTGATTTAGTGTGTCAGGTGAAGAGAAGGCCTCCAACACCAAAGAAGAAGTTTGATATGTAGAGAGTAGCGTAGAAAGTCCACACTGTCTTTGTTTACTCCAGCAGTTCAGTCCATCGCTTGTCAAAAAATCTTCTCATGCGGTGGCCGGCTTGTCCAATTTCAGAATCATCTTCGTTAAATGTTTCGCAGTTATCGAAAACCAGGTTCACGTCAACGATGAAAGTTTCCAAATTCAAGTACCTGTAATCGTTAGAAAAGGTTTATATTTATATGCAGCACCCAAATAAAAAATGGAAAATTAGAAAATACATAAAGAGAAACATTTCTACTTATAAACCAACAATGTGACAGAAGCACACATACTGGTTGTTGGTGAGCTTTTCTCTGATGGTGGAGAAGTCCATGGGCTTCTTGATGACCTTCCTGTATCCCGGGACGGCTTTCTGGTTGACGGGCGTGAGAAAGGGCCAAGCGTCCTGATGGGCCTCCAGCTCAGCCAGCAGCACTCTGGAGAGAACAAGGGATATATATATATATATATATATATATATATATATATATATATATATATATATATATATATATATATATATATATATAATTTCAGATAATTTCAATTTCATTTCCACCAGTTAGAGAAAAGGTTTTTAAATGTCGTCAGATTATGTGTGATATGAAATTACATGATAAAATGGAAAAATGGTTTGGATTTTTGCACGAGAATGATTGTCTTGTATTCCAGGAGCTCATCTAAAAATGAAAATTTTTACAATGAAAAGAAGTAAAGTAAATTCTGCTATGCATGCTGGGAGTATGTGTTTACCGGCACGTCGCCAGCCCATTTGTGTTGTTGTCTTTGGCTGTTTTGGCTTTTTTCACACAGGAGACGGGGCTCTCATGGACGGCCTGGGAGCTGGGCGGGCTGTCGTCTCCTTTTCTCTTTTTGAACTCCTTGGTAGCCTTCTTTGGCACGCTGTTGCTGCTGGCAGCCTCCTCTTTGATGAGCTCTCCCACCACAGATGGCTTACTGTTTCGTTTTACCTCACTGCCTTTTTTCCCTCCTCCAGCTGTTCGGCTCAGTTGCTTCCTACTCCGGGGGGATTGACCACTCTCCTGAATGACAGAACACACAGGAGACTGGTGAAGAGCCACACAAAACATAACATATTCAAATCAATTAATTGGATGTGATACAGCTATGTTATCACTTGACAATTAGATCTACTGTAATAGTGGAATAAACACATGCTGGTGTACCTTCGCAACACAAGTGGGACAAAACCAGTCGCCGTCAGGTACTGTAGTGATCTTGGGTTTCTGGCAGTAAGTGTGGCAGCCTTTGTCGCAGCCATCACAGAGTAAGAGCAGTTCTTCATTGTCCCCCTTTTGACAGAGCTGGCAGTGCTAGAACCACCAAATATGTGTAGGTATGAATTTAAACTGAGATACATCACTATGAAAGCTAGTGATTTAGCTAGTGGTCAGGCATGTTGAATGATGTTGATTTGTTAATGATTGTGCTAGATATGGTTGTTGCCTGGTAATGATGTATTGTAATTTGATGCTAACACAACATTCCTTTCTTGTCACCTCTAGCCTAAAAACAAACCCGCTTTAAGAAACACAAGCTGTGCAGATTTATTGTTATCTTTAATTGCTTTCAATAGGCTTATGTACTTTAAAAAACACTTTTTTTTTCAATAAACCAATTTTATACAGTAGTTTTTATATTGAATATTTTGTGAAATGGAATGAGAAGCTGTGTAGCCTTAAAGATCAATCTCCACAAAGAGAGACATCTTAAGTGAGAGCTATAAATTGGTGCTTCAATTTATTTATGATGAAACGATATAAACAAATCTGTGATTATGAGAGAGAGAGTGCCACTAACCACTTTCATGATGGATCGCTCCCAGGCGATGGATTTCTCCAGCTGCTGAGTGCAGAGTGACAGCTGAGCGGAGCTGCGGACTTCACCGAGGGCTTTGCGCCACAACTTCATCCCCGGTGCCACCTCTTCCTCCCTGCTTTGAGGTCACAGAAAGTGAGACTGCAGCATCACTGTACACCAACAACATATACGGTCTGCAACATTATTTCACTGAATGATAACAGCCATTAACAAGCGACTCCTGTTTAAGAAGCAGCCTACTGTGAGGTTAAGAATCTCCAGAATGAGTGTGGGATGAACGATGGTGCAGCAGCAGGTACAGTGACATTATCCAGCCGGGTCTTTTCTCTCTATTTACCTTCGCTCAATGTTTCTCTCCAGCTCTGCCAGCCTGATGACAGCTATATCAAGGGGATTGTCAGGCCGCCGCACTACGGTGCCAGGAAGTTCATCCTGGCTGGTTTCTCTCCGTGCCTTCTTCTCTGGAGCAGGGGAAGATAAGAGCTTGTGCTCATGATACAACAGATCCTCCCTCTCTGACTGGGGCTCAGGATGCATCCAACCCTGAGGGAGACATTGTCTCATTTGATGACACAGTAATTAACATCAAGACAAAGTGAGGACACGGGACAAGGACAAGCATATATTGGATAATTACTCATGAAAATGAATTTGGATTAAAAACCGTGGCTCATTATCTATATGAGCTGCACAAACATAAAAGAGTAGAATGCTCATTTGCCTGTACCTTGACCTGCAGGCGAGCAGAGACGACTTTCCTCTCCAGACCCTCGACTTGTTGCAGCAGGCTGATATCCACCTCCATGGCCTTCTCCTCAACACACCAACTGTCCACCGTCTCCTCACTCACTTCCCGCTTCTCCAGCTCTGCCACATCAATCGCTGCCACCACAGATGCATGCAAAAATGATAAACTACTGTCTACTGAAAGCAAACGTATTATATTGAATGTTAAGCGAACAAATGCAGCATCGCAAAAGGTCAAATTACAACATTTTTATATCACTGCATGTTTGTTGACTTAACGTAAAAAAGGCAGAGCAAATGTGGACCAACCATCTTTGCTGTTGGCACAGAGCTGGGTCGTATACTCCATATGTTTTTGGATCTGTTTCTGCAAGGCCTTCTCTCTGATGCCTCGGCTATGAAGGGCCTTGACCAGACTGTGCAGTTCCTCTATGTCTGCCACCCTCCACCAGCCACACAGCATCTCTGCCAATACACATATGCACAAACGTTTGTCACATAATTATTACATTTTCAGTAACGTAGAGAAGTTGCATAACTGAGTGACAGTCTATCTGGGCAGTGAATATCTTTAGTCCAGCATATCTGACTTGTGCGTACTGGCAGTAAGCCATTCTTACCCTCGGGGATAGGCTGAGGACTAGGGTAGTCCTGGGTCTTGGCCACTTCCACAGCAGGGAATGACACACAATCGGGCTTGTCACTCAGGGGCTCTGGGGTCTCACTCTTGTTGACAGAGTTGTTATTTGCCAGGAAGAAGACCATGTTGCCATTACCCTCTGCATGCTGGGAGGCCAGATCCGACATGGGGGGTAGAGAAGCACCAGAGAAGGGCAGGCTGGGACTTGCTGCGCTGGACACGTCGCACCGTGTCAGTCTGCTTTGATGAATGCCAGACTTTACTTGCTGAGGGGAAAAATACACGCACACACACACATACACTTTAAATTATGATCAGACGCTACTTCCATATGCATAAAGGCCATACAGTGGTAGCACCTAAAGGTGTCCAACTTGTGTTTTTAAAAAAGCACAACATGATCTGGAATAATTGTGACTGAGATTATTGTTATCTAACAACCTGAAGGACAGATGGCTGCATGTTATTGATCCCAGCAGGAGCACTCAAACTGGCTGTAGCTGAGGGATTAGGGGAGAGGGAGAAGGGGGATTTGGTGCTGACGGTCTGTAGCGGAGAGGAGGAGGCTGGAGGGCTGGAGCCGGAGGTAAACGAAGACTCGTCACAAGGAGAGCGAGGCAAGAGGCTAAACCACTGGTTGCTCTTTTCCTTTAGTATCTTGGAAAGCTGGTCGTCATGAAGGACAGAGTGAGGGCTGCAGGTTATCCAGGGACTACTTCTGAGTACAGACGGCACTAAAGTATCTGTTTTATCTATAAGTCCCTGCTGAGTAGTGGCTGTCTGAGAGGTGGGATATGAGGAATAAGATGCAGTGGTAGGGACTTTAGCAGAATGACTGTTGTGAGAATTGATGTCTGAATCTTGAGCCATTTTGGCTACTTCAAGGAGTTTGCTGAGCTTAGAGAAAGAGCCGGGTTTCTGGAGGAAGAGATTGAGGCTGTCTTTGTCCTGCTGGCCCTCTGGTGTGGTTATATCGCCATCTGTGCTCTGTGCTGGGCTGGACACCGTTGGCTTCTCCATCTCTTCCTGCTGCTCTTCTTTTACCCTGAGCACCTGAGCAGTCCTCTGTCTTTTCTTCTCTTTCTCCGCCTCTTCATAACCTGAGTAACATGAAAGGTCAGGCAAAGTGCACCAAAAGTTTCTATGCTGTACATGGTGAACAAGGACAAAAGTATCTGAGTTATCATTTTTGGTTTGTACCTTCACAGCTCTCCATGCCTTCAACAAAGATGCCACTACACTGTGGTAGGACCCAATAACGTCTCTTGTAGCGGTCCTGTCCAATCGTCATGGAGCGTAGTGAGTGAGATGAGTCAGATAACTTCTGTCTGATCTGACTCTGTTGCTGAAGAGACAGATAGTACAGCAGGTTGAACCATGAGGTATTCATTGATGAGCTGATCCTGAGAGAAAAAAAAAAACTCTTATAGGGTTTAATTTACCTTGTATGTTTTCTCAATCTGTTTCTCTAGCTCCTCCATGCTGGCTGAGTGTACACTGTCGTCCTAGATGAAAAGAAGTCATTAGTGTGAGGCCAGTGGACCGGCTGAACAAACACTGATTTAAGCCGCTGGCTACAGTAAACGAATCATGGATGTCACTAACTGATAGTTCAGAAGTGAAGCAGGAGACCGCAACAGATGAAGTCAGGTGATCTTGGATTCAAGTGAAGCTTTATTCAACAATGAACAACTCTCGCGTGACAATGAGACAACCGTGCACCCACAGAGTGTGAGCACAAATATGTCCGAATTCATGCCTGCAGCTAGAGTCCTTTTATCCTGATATTCTTGCTTACATCGTACATAACTTGAGTCTAGTGTCATTCTATAGCCTTAAAACTATGCCTTTTAGGGCACAAGCCTGTTAATAGATTTGCCATAAGAAGATGTTTTTCTGTTAGACTCAGTCACCTGATGCTTAGGCATTCTCTGAAAACAGCTGGAAGAGCTTTAAACCCAGTTGAACCCACTGCATGCTATATTTCGGTAAAACCTATCACTAACCTCCTCCTCACACATCTCTGCTTTCTTTCCCTTCTTTCCCCCAGATTCTTCTTCCTCATCGTCGTCGTCGTCCCCTTGGTCTTCACTGTCGTCATCTTCGTCCTCTTCCTCCTCACTGTCCCCTTCTTTCCTCTTGCATTTGTTTCTGGCAGTGGGGATGACAAGGCTGTGGCTGTTTTCTCCCCCCACACTGCAGTCTCTCTTCCCTGTCTTCTTGGCATGAATGCTCCTGAGTCTTTAAACATAAAAAAGGACAGCCAGGTTGTAGAGTACACCTTCATTCAGACTAGTTGAGAAACCCAGATTGTTTGCCATCTCATTCAGAAAATGTTTAAGTGTAAGCACAGAGTCTTCCAATAACGACTTAGATGATGCATATACTTACTTGCGAAGTTTTCCTTCGACAACCCACTTATCCTTCCTCAGGTTGGTTATGTGATCTATGTTTTTGTCGATCTCACTGCAAAAGTATCAGACAACATTGACATAGATATTTCTTTGACCTTTTTTTGTATAAGAAGAGCACCATGTTTTTGTGTCAGATGTGTTTCAAAGTGTTTCCAGTTCTACTGAAAAATTGATAACATGTAGTTTGATGCAACATTGTGAAACTGTCCATCAAACCACGATTACATCTTATTCCTTTTGGTACTCACGTTACTGCATTAAAATTGAAGCCTTTATAAATAAAACAAGCCAACACATTCCACTCTCAGGCAGAGATTAACTTGCTTGCTTGTGGTACATAAGGAACACTTGTTAATACAGACTTAGAATGACCAGGATTGTTTAGATCATTAACATTACTACCCTACAAAACTGCTTTATTTGAAGTAAAAATCAAAGATGACTGTCAGAAAGAGGCAGGCTTCTCACCTGATCACTGCCTTACTGCAGCAAAGCTCATTAACCAGGAATGCCAGCATGGAGGCCTTCTGTGGCGGGCTGTGGGCCTGAAACGCCTTGGTCCTGAGGCTGAGGGCCAGAGCAGCCAGCTCTGTCTGCTCACAGTGACCCTCCATGTAGATCTGCAGGATCTCAGACACGTTGTCTCGGTTGATCCCCACATTAGTCAAGTGGTCCCCCAAGGCGGTCTTATTCTGAGAGAAATATGCGTTTCCAAAAAAAAAAATGTTTAGTGGCAACACAAAAAAAAAAAAATGCTTTTTTTTAAACCAACTAAGTTAAAACCAGAATATCTTTTTATATACTGTGACACAGAGCAGGGCACGAGTGAAGGGTATAGCCCATAAGAGTGCAATGGGAGTAAAACACTGTCCTTTTGAGCAATTATCTCTTTGTTAAGTTAAGTGAGCAATGTCAGGTGACTCCTGGGATGTGTCATGAAACATGATATTTTAGTTGACAGTCTTGATATGTCTTGTCCTTGTATCACATCTCAATATTTTTTTGACACAGCCTATGACAGCCTCTTAGTAGGAAGATATTTAATAATGCATTGCAATGTAAATACACAAGTACACCCTACAGCACACAGCATAGACAAATGGCTTTGGGGAATGTATGAAAATGGTGGTTTCATAGTATATGTGTACTAACAGCTCTAAACACTGATACCCTCCTAAACACACTCTTCATTTAGCTGCACAGAGCCTGAGGACAATTCTAAATAAATTCTAGATAAATTATAACATGTGTGTTCTGAGTGATTTTTGTACAATAGCTACGTCTGAATCAATACATTTTATGGGCACACAGTAGCATGTGTGTTTTTGTATGTTTGTATATGTGCACATGCCCATGTAATTTGCATGTGCACATATACAAACATACAAAAACATACGTAACTTACAGCACAGGAACCATTTACAATTCAACAACGGACTCTCACCTTGTGACCTGCAGGTATACCAGGATCACACACAGCTGCAGACAGCATGCTCACCAGCAGGTCCTGCACCTTGCCCAAACTGTCCCCAGTGTTGAGCAAGCCTTCTTGAAGGTCACTTAGGTTGAGCATGTTGGGATGTATATCTAACCTCAGGACCTTTCCAAAGCTGTGCAGAAACTGCAGCACCATCAGGCAGTCAGAGAAGGTACTTCCAGGTAAAACCAGACCAGGGATCCGGGACCACTCTGGAAGTGGCTGGACAGAAATACAATCTTTAGTTTTTTTCAGCATTTCTGACAGTACAGATGTGACTTGTTTCATACTAGTTTGTCTGTGAAATCCTGTTAAAGAAATCTTATGATCAGATAAAAGTATCTGATCAGTAACACTCTGGTTGGTGCTATTGCATCAATAGCCACTTGGTGGCAGTATTTTGACCTACATCTGCTTTATTTTTTAATCAATTCCAGATGCTTTCAGTGATATTACACTGGCATCTATTTTGGTAGATCTGATAGTGAAACAATGAAACCATAAAATTGTCAAAAGCATTTTTAATCTTCATGCCTATAGCCCCTACAGTGATTATACTGATTGATTTTCATGTCAAAGAAATCCCTGTGCTGGTCGAAAATCCAACCTTTTCCATCTACTCCACAGATGGAGACTATTCTTGGTGAAATACATTGGCTCTCATTTTCATCTCCTAGCAGCACCACAGTGTATACCTTATGATCTGCTAAACACATGTCTTCATTTGGTTTCTTTAGCTCCTTTGCTTTTTCCAATTCCAGTCTTCTGAGCTCCAGTTTCCTCTCCTTGTTTAACCGTTTCTCATCCTTCTTCTCTTTTTTCAGACGCTCTTTCTCCTATAAGCAAGAGAAAGCATTTTTGACACTGCTGCAGACTACTCAGAATTACAGCAACAGCAACAACAAAAAACAGTGTAGTAGGACACAGGAGAGGGAATGACTAGAAACAAGGGTAACAAGGGTATGTGATCAGAGCAGGCGTTACCCACCTCTGCCTTCTTGCGGGCCTCCACAGCCTTAATGAGCATCATGTGCTGCCTGCGCCTTTCCCTCTCCTGGTAGAGCACAGACACACAGTTTCTTTTTTATTCATAGTTCAAACTACTTGAGGAGAAAAAGTGCTCATAACTGAACGGTATGCATACATATATGCAGTACACAGTATGAACCCCCTGACATGCACAGTAGAAGAAGAAACACAGATCACCATTTGTCATCAGACAAAATGTTGCCCATTGGACCGTAGTTAAAGTATAAAGAAAAAAACCACAACAATGATTGACGAAAAAGCTACATCGCACGTAATGATGCACACACAAAGCAAAAGCTCAAAGTTAGAAACAAACAGCCATTATTAATCTGAGCATGTCGGCAAGACGGCAGACTGAAAGGTACGGGCCAAGAGGTTTAGAACTATAAGCAGCAAATATTAAGTGTCTCAGGGACAAGCAAAGCACATCATTTATAATCAACTGATGTCTTATGAAACTATCTCCACTTTGAATTATTATATTTTAACTCTTTATTTACTGTGAAAACTAAACTATGGAGTCCATCTATGCTAGTATTCCCTCCCTTACAGTTAAGATATATTTAGTGAGAATAATGATGCAAATTAACAACCATAATAAAACATTTAAATCTCAAATGATGGAAAAACAAGAATTTAGTTTCCATTAACCCAGTGGTATAAATCACTGGCAAAAATACACACTGCATATTGATTTTTCTCAGGTATTGAATTATTATGAATGAGAAAGTTGGCTCACAAACGCTTTAGAGTAAAAGGATTTGGAGCACCTATATTTAATCAATCTAAAAGAAAAAGAATGTAATAGGGAGTTGGTGTTCTTTCAGGCATTTCATTTCATTATAATGTTTTGTATCCTGTTATATTTTCTGTGGAGTTGAGGTGTTTTTGATCGTATTGGCCAGATAATGGATGTGTTTTCTTTGAGACAAAAAAAAAAGCGCACACGTATGCAGTGCACCGTTCTGGAAAAGCCATGCAGAAGGATGTAGTATGACTGCAGCCAATGCTACTCTTTAGGCATTGCAATGATGACAACCATTTATCACAACACATTCACAATATGTTGTTAAATGTACAGAAACAAACATACCCATACCATATCTAGTCTATGCCTCTCCAACTCCTGGTAGAAAGAGTTGGCAAAGTATTAAGAAATAGAAAATCACAGAAGAAAATCAATGCAAGAAAAATACAACCGGTAAGGTCAAATAAAAAATACACCCAATAGAACCCTAAAGCATAATTTGACAGGATATATTGTGCAAAATAATTCCATTAGGCTACCAAAAATGATCATTAGTTAGAGACCATCTCCAAGACATTTAGTTTAAACAAAGAGTAAGAATGGATGTGGTATAATGTGGTCATGGATAATAATAATAAAACAAATACCGACCTGGTGCTTCAGTATGACAGCTTGCAGTCTTCGTATCTCCTTCTCCTTTTAGAAAAAAAGTCAATTAGAAACTAAAACGTATACACACACACATTTAGAAAGTTCCAGGCCTCTAGACTTCATTGGTTAAAAATCTTTCATAGATACATGTAGAACGCAAGGAGATGATCCAACCTCTTTTATCACAGTGATTAACCAAAGCAAGGAAAATCTCTTTTGCACTGACAAGCAGCACAATGGAGCAAAAACATGTAACTGCAGCCAATCAGGGGCAAAACACTGGGAGTCAGGGGCATGAAGGATATTTGTGGCAGCTTAACAAGGGAGCAGGCTGTCTTATGTTTTAGAAGCAACAGTTTACAATCACGGTTTGTTCATCTCACCTTGTTTCGCTTCTCAGCCTCCAATATTTTGGCATTGGCTGCCTCTTCTTTCTTCTTTCTTTTTACCTGTACATACAAAGGTCGTGCAACAGAAGCAATAGACAGACTAATGTAAAACATATACAGTACATATACCACATACAACATTTGATTGGGGCAGCAAACTGATTAATGAAAATCAGATCACAAAAATCATAAAGTGAAAACAATAAAAGGACTAGGACAATTATCTTAAATGTATAAAATACATGTACATCTAGTTTGTAAAAAGGATATTCATTAGGTGTTGTACTTAATATTATGTATACGTTTGGTATGTGTTTGCTAGATTGCTTTTTTTAAATCTGTTAATGCCTTCAATGGAAAATATTCCACAGCTAAATAGTGCCAGTGGCTCGCTGATAATGTCACATCTAACATATTGAAATGCTGAGCAATGACATGATTATTTCCTCCCAATAACACTGAAAGACAAAATGGCTACAGTTATTATGAAACACCAGCAGGCAGTGAGAATAAATTAAGCAACATTTCTATCAGTAATTATAGCCACAACGAAATCCGGTTAAGAGCTGCTTGCCAAGCGTGTCAACTAAAATTTGATTTATAAAAGCTAAAATACTTCACAGCTTCTATTAGTGACAGAATGCAAAATATGTATTCCACCTAGCCATGGTAAACTCTGGGCCACCTCTTACTTAATGAAATACTGTATTTTGTATTAAGCACAATCACGGTCTAAGGAGATTGTCATTGGCACTTTTGCAAAAAAACAATTAGGCATTAGTCACATGTACTCACTAGATGTGACTTAAAGTGGAATAGCCTTTGTTTTGTCAGTTTTTTTTTATTATCTTAGCAACAGCAGAAAGGAAGTGTTTTTTACAATGTTTCTGCAATAACTTTCAGGACGAACCTCGAGAATGTGCTGTGCACGGAGTTCTTTCTCCATACGAATTTGCTGAATGCGCTTGATCTTCTCCTGGTAAAAGGATGAGGGCAAGATCAAATGAATTAACTGTTAAGTCATGCATGTTATAGAGTGGCGAGGGGGGTGGGGGAGTAGTACACTGGGTCTATGCAGATGAGGAAGGTGCAGCATTTAAAAGGGTAGCAACTTCCTTGTAGAATTTCAAAAGCAATTCAACTGTGTGTTTAAAACCTTTTTTTCCACATTGGGGCACACAAACTGAACAAACTCTGAATATGAATAGAGCAGCTGAAGATGGCTATGAAGCTTTGAACCAAAAAATTTGAAAAAGTCCTTACTTGCTGTTTAAGAATCTTTATCTGCTCCCTCTTTTTCCGCCTCTCCTCTGCAGCCATCATTGCTGGAAGACAAACAAATTAGGCTTGCGCACAGCATTATGATGCAGTGTGTTAGAGAAGAGTGTGACTGGAGAGTAGCTGTTCACCTTGTTGCTTCCTTGCCTCTTTGGCTGCTTGCGCCATGGCCTGCTTCTCAAGTTTCCTCATCATTTTGATCTGAGCTGCCTGTCGAGCTATTTCTGCAACATGATGAAATGTGTTACTGAACACATCACAGACCTTATTAAAACCTTAAATGAAAAGTGACCCACAGATACTCTTGCAATTCCCCAAATCCCTCTTAACAACCTCCAGAGAAGAGAAGTTTTTGCAACGAGCCATTGTGTTCATGTGCAATAATGGCAATGTGGCCTACTGAGACATCAATATTGCTGCCTCTTGTAAGATTTTAGAAGAAGATTTTTTTTATCATGTGTGAATCTCAACACAGCCCCTTACAGCTTGATTTTGAGGAATTGACACCAAAACATTCAGCACAGATATTTTAGATTGTTAAAAATGGTTCTGCTATTAACCTCCTCTATAGAGCTATTGGATGTCTTTGAAGCTGAGCTGGAAATATAATGAAGTGGTCACTTTATCACCAGTTGGCCAATTAATGCACCAAACCGCGTGAGAAAATAACTGATACAATATATAGCCAATATTTGTTGGTGTTATAATGGTTGATTTTCTCTTGACCAGGTGCCACTGACAGTTTTGGAAGAAGTAAACTGACCTTGAGCCTCCAGTTTGCGTAGCAGCTTTGCATCACTGACATCTTGGAAGTTATTTTCACCAATATTAAGAGGATGAGAATTCCACTGTCTGGCCCCAGTGCCATCACCTATCTGCTGGTGCTTAGACGGTGTGCAATGACTGCGCCTCCCATCCATCGCTATGATACTGGGAGCGATCTCCTCCTCTGCCAGCAGGAACCACTGTAAACCCTGGGTTATCAGACGACGAGAAGGACAGATTAAAACCAACAAACCAAACAAAATTGGCTAGACTGATTATCTCCTCATTGCTTTAATTTGTGGATTTTCATGTTGACCAGCGCAACTACTCATTGCATTGAGGCTGTGAATACACAACATGCCTCAGAATGCATTTGTTGTACTTTTCCTGCATGTAGACAACAGACAATTTTTCATGCTTAAAACACTTTTTAAATACATTTTTCATTTCATATAAAGAACTTTTTCATCTGTTTAATCTCTCTTTAACCAAATTTTCAAAACAAACACAGATGTGAGCATTGTGATTTCTATCAGTGCAATTTCATCAAATACAAATTGCAGCTTTAAAGTGGACGTGGATCACACAACCACAATGATAGATTGAAATGCATATATATATATATATATATATATATATATATATATATATATATATATATATATATATATATAAACATATTATATATTTCTTTCCCATCTATGATTAAATACAATATTTTATAATTTTGTTTTATATTAAATGTTGTTGACATAATAAAAAAAACTAAATATTTAACACAAAAATAAGTCATTTACCTCTGGTCCTTCTCTGGCTTCATAGAAGTCACCAACTTTAATTTTTGTACTGAAGCTGAAATTATCCCGTGAGATGTCGGTTATTCCATTCCGGAGTAAGTACTGTACACAAAAGAATAATGCATTATTAATTACAGCCATGTTAACTGGTAAATCACCACGCACGTCATCAATTACCATCTGAGGAAAATAACTTAATGCTATACTGATGCAGTGAGCATGTGCAATCATTTAAGGCTTTAAATCTACTTTCCATAAAATAAAATGATACATTGCAGATTTACCTTCATTACATCAGGATACTGACGCAGCTTCTTCCCACATGGAGCAAAGTAAGCCACCTCTCCTTGTAGACGACCTGCCACAGTCCTGATTCGGGTCTCTCTCTGCCACCTGAGGAACAAAAAAAATGCGAATATAGCACATACAAGGTACACAACAATGTCATAACCACTGAAGGCTGTATTCATTCATCATTGATATTATATATATTATAAATATACTGTATTTTACTTTTATCTGATTGTTTCTCTCATTCAAGTTCCCCTCCGCGGCCTTAGCATATTGTTTTAGTGTCAAGACAGATACACATTACCCTCTTGTTAACAGCAGCAAGCAAACAAGAAGATGAACTATGTAAATGATGTACAGCAGTGTAGTGTGTGCCCTTGTCATCCTCTGACCCTTATAGTAATCACACTCCTAAATGGCCATGCGCCAAGTGGGGCTACCCCTTAGTTCCCATGAGCTCCGCTGGAGAGCAGCCATGGCTTACACACGATGTAGGCTGTTATCCCACACAGAGCAGGGACTGATATACAGCCTGATGGCCTCTGTTTCCTGTGAACCTGCTGATGAAAAACATCCCTAGAAGATGAAAGACGCTCTGATCCAAGGCTGCAGAATTTGTGGGCAGGGAGCTGCTAATGTTGCATGCCTGTGTTGAGGCTGGCTGCAATTAACCCCTTGATGTGCTGGGCCTCATTTCATTTCCTGCCTACTGCTCAAGATTGGGGTTTTTAAGGCCCCTAAAAGGAAGGCAAGGATGTTTTTTGTGGTCTACTCCTACTTAGCTCTTGCTGAAAATGTCACTGTCCTCAAATCAGGAATCTAGTGGTGCTTTTTACAGTAACATTTACAGTATTTATTCTGGGTTAGTGTGAGGTCTGAGTCTTTCTTATTAATTTTTCTTACTGGAGTGAATGTGTCAACACTGAAAGTGTTCTCGATCAAAAACAAAGTGATCATGTGTCTTGGGCTGCTCCAAGTTAAGATGACCACAGATGGCCTTTTAGAAAAGGTCATTCATCAGCCTCCAGTGAGCTGACATTTTACTACAACACCAATTGCATAAACACAAATAATACAGGGAGTATAACAGTAAAGAAAAAAGGAACACGGTCAGACCGTCAAACCTTTATGCGTCTCTTTTAATGTGAAGTGCATGCACAATATCTTACCCAAACTCAAGAGGCAACCGCAGAACTCTCTCATCCGTTACTCTCCTCCTCTTCCCCGATCCTAGAAAACAGGAGAAATGACTCAGCGCTTTTCACAACTCCAGTGGGATGTGAACAAATCCATAAACCTGCCATGTTTACAGATATATCCACTACACAAAATAAGGAGGGGGTGCACATTACTGCAAATAAAAAACCTCAAACAAAAGGAGATCGTGTTAGACATCCATTTATTGTGCATTGTTGTTTTTTTTAAATATATTAAATGGCAAACTTTACAACTATACTTAAATGACCATACAGGTCAGTGGACAGGTCACAGCAACATAAATAGCAAACAATTCTCAGACCTTTTGACACATAACAGAAGTGCAAAACACAGGATTAGAGCTTGTACAGCAACAAGCCTCGCCGCCACCATGACAGTTTAGTGGTTTTAGAGGTGGGGATAGTGTAAAATTCACATCTAAATTACTCAATAAATGTAAAAGTTTATAAATGTGTCATTAAGAGTAATTCACGACATACTGCTGTGATATGATTTTTCAATTAATGCTTTTAAAAAAGGAAAAAGAAAAGAATACTTTTCCATTATGGCAATTCAGAATCCAGCACTGTTAGTAGCGTAATATGCTCCGTGACTCATCCAGTATCAGATGTGTAAAGCATCTGCCTGGGTTATTAAAGCAAAAGCTGCCGGGGGATCATCCAAACAATGATGCAACCAATTTCTTCCAGAGAGCTCATTTTAACCTGGAACCATTGAGTACATTCATGTTTTCATACTGGAGAAATAAGCATGCTTTTTCCACTGATGGGTTGGATAGTCTGAATAAGCAAAGTGAGTGGAGGAAAAATAAACACCATGCTGACTTTGGTCATGATCCTACTCTGTTATCTGAGTGAGTGAGTGAACACTTTCCTGAAAACTGAATCACACATTAAAGTATCTTATTAAATTCTAAACTGAAACTGGATGCATTTGGCTTTCAAGCAACCCCTGATTTGTTACCTGGGAGTGTGGCAAACTTGAAGGGAGGCGATAGGGTGCTGTGGTTACTCAGTGCCACTGAGCTGGTCACTGCGGTGGGGGCGAGTAGGCTACTTGGTAAACTAGGAGGCTTGATGATCTTCAGGTTCAGCAGGGAGCCGTTGGCTGAGAGGTTCAAAGACGATGCTTTAGCGAGTTTCAGGGGAGTCCTTTCTGTATCGCTGTCTGCTTCTGTCTCACCGCGCTCCTTCATATCATCCTCAGAGCCATCAGAGTCGCTATCCAGATTGCTCCCCGACTCTGCAGAGGATTCCAGCGTGACACAGGGAAAAAAATATGATATCCTAATTAGCATTCTTCTCACAACCAAACCTCATCTAACATCTTATATCTGCAATAACATGTTGTCAATGGCATTCCTTTGTTCAATTAAAGAAAGGTCTGTTGAATCTAACCTGACAGGCTACTGCCAGAATCTTCATCCTCAATATCGTCTTCATCGTCTTCCTCATCAAAGTCATTTCCTAAAGAGTCGTCCGAGTCCCTGCTGCTGTGGATATCAGACTCACTACCTCTGACTGAGTCTACAGGTGGATAGGATGAGTTGGATTTAGAGAGGCTCTTTCCTGTATGCAGAGACTTGGGAGTGTTAGTCTTCATTGTTCTGTGAGCAAGACCTGATGAGGCTGAACATTTAAGTGGGGAAGCAGAGCTGCCCGACATCTCCTTAGTACCAGTGCTTAGGTTGATGGGCAGGGGATAGGGAGGGCTGGTGGCTACCAGGAGGGGCTTGCTACTGGGGGTGCTGCTCTGGCTGCGTGGTTTAGTGATGAGGGCCAAAGGGGCATCCTGAACTGCGCTGTGGATCACTCCATTAAGGTGGTGGTTCAGGAACAGATTGGTGTCATTGCTGTGTGGGAGAGACAGACTGCTCAATGTATCTGACGAATGTTTATGCTGTGTCAGCAACGACGAAGAGGATGCTGAATTTTTGTGACTTTTAAACCAGTTCTGGCTCTTAGGTCGCAGAGAGAAAGCTGGCTTCACGGAGTCCTTGGAGTGGTGGGGCTTCAAAAGGAAAAATGGAAAAGGAAACAAAGAAATAAAAAAAAGGTTAGTAATTATACAAGCTGTCACTTATATTACATTGCTGTGGGCTGTGAATGAAGGAATTCAAGGTGTAATAAGAGACAGGGACAATGACAAGCAGGCCCAAGCCTGTCAACTACAGTAAAGAAAAAAAGGATGCTGTGAAAAACATTTTCAAATTGTTTGGCTTTGTGCCATTATGCGACTCTAGCTGTCATCTTGTATTTGTTGCTATTGTTATACTCAATCAAAAGTCTGTATTTAATGTACCACCATCATTAAACTCCTCCTGTTACATACTGCTACAGTTTCCCTCCTTTTCAAAATAGTGACAATAACACAGTCCTTAAAAGAGACAGATTTCTCCTCTTCTGATAACAAACATCCCAGAGCGTAACAGAGCTAATTGCTTGTCAATTTTGTGAAGTATTCCCAATAGAGCTAAATGCATTGTCACTTCTTGTCATATAGCGGTCAGACTCACATGCAGTAAAATATAAGCCCCAATTTCATTGCAGTATTGTTTTTTTCTTCTTTTTTGCACCTTTGGCAAAATTAATATAAACAAAACAGAATCAGCTTCAATGGAGCAATGTGAATAACAAATATGACTCACCTGTTTTAATATAAAACTGTTCAAGTGCAATGATGTTTCGTCCATAAGGTTTCCACTGCTCTCCTTTATGCCATCAACCAGCTGGGTGTGCTTCAGAGAGGGCATCAGGAATTTTGATTTATGGAGGTTTTGGGGAGGCTTTTGTGAGGCTAACAGTGTTGGTGGTCTGGATATAGAAGAGAGGGAGAGAGGCTTGGGTGAGGAACACAGAGACTGGGGTTTTGAAGGGGAACAGAGAGCATGAGATTTGGGAGAGGAGGCGACAGGGCTATGCTGTGGTGAGGACAAATGAGAGAAGTGCTTTGGTGAGGTGGAAGGATGTAAGTGTTTAGGTGTGTTGGAGAAGGAGATGGGGTTGGGTGAGGACCTGGAGGGCAGAGGAGAGGACTCCCTGCGGGACGTTGCTAGGGGACTGTTGCCAGCTGCCAACCCAGTGGCCTGGATGACACTGATGTGCTGCTGGCCTTCCTCCTCTGCAGTCCTGGAGCTCTGGAGGAACAGCGCTGCGGACTGTGACAGGCCAGCGGGATGAGAAGAGGACTGCAAGCGGTATGGGGAAGTCAAAGGAACAGTGTCACGACTGTCTTGAGTTGTATTTCCATCTGCAGTGCAAGGTCTCTTCTTTTTACTCTCAGACATGTTCTGTGTCAGCCGCTAAGTGGGAGGATGAGGAAAAGACAGCATGTCATGTCAGCTCCTACGGAGAGAGCCTCACAGTGGCAGCTCTGTCAGCTAGCACATACATCCAGTCTGCCGCCCACTACCATGGCTGCTTTTGACAGACCATCTAACATTTACTTCTTAGAGAGCAAATTGGTCAGACACAAACTAACTTATTTTCATCCAAGTACATTATTCTGAAAATAAACAAAAAAAGGGAAAATCTTTGTCAAGCTTTTAAAAATGTTAGACGTAAAAAAAAAAAAGGTGTCCACTGGTTTTCAAAACTGAGTATGCTACTAAATATTTAAACTAAAAAAAAAACTTTTATTAGAGACACTTACCGTGACTTTCCTTTTCATGCGACTGTCTTTTTCTGAATCAGAGTCCTCACTGGCATTGCTCTGATCATCCTCATCTTCATCATTGCCCTCCTCCTCCATGTCATCGGGATCACTGCTGCTCACCTCACCATCACTGGAGGAGCTATCTGACAATGATCCCGATTGGCTGCCACTCATGCTGGAGGTCTCTAGTGGTCTTTTGTTGGGTTTCTAAATAATAATGAAAGTCCACATTTTTGAATCAAGGAAAACTGAAGAAAGGGTGCCGGAAAGAACAGAACAGCGAAGTGGGTGTAATGCAGTGTATTGTTAAAAAACAGTATTACCTTTTCTTTTGTTTTCTGGGTGATCTTCCGTTGCAGTTGGCCCAGGTCCTGTCTGCTCTTTTGACTCTGACTACTATTGGCCTCAGTTTTCTCTGTGTTTCCCTTCGTTGGAAATGAACTGGTGTTCACAGCGGAGTGCCCAGTAGGAGAAGAAGCACTCCTACCATTCACTGTTCCAGTTACGCCTACAGAAACTGACAATGTGCATTTCTTTAGATGGATACTCATGAGAACAAGCAATATGAGACATTAGGAGGACAATATGTCTCATAATGTTAACATTAGTATTTCAATGTTATACAAAAACATTCTTTTCTAGAGCCTCTTTGCTTTAACGTACTACAACATGTTTTACCTGAGGTACGTGATTGCAACTGAATGGGATTGTGGCTTTTGAAGGTTGATGCAAATACAGGATGCAGACCCAGAAGAGGAGGGAAAAAGGCTGCTGCTCCTCTGGTGTGTGCCTCAGATGACCGCCACCAGTCTGGAGTGGGGGAGCAAGATACCGCACGGTTCAGTTAGGCACAAATAGCCACTTTATCTAGATCCAGAATCCAATCTGCCAACATGTTATACGAGCATGTTCTATCCAACCTGTCAACAGAACTAATCACACAGTTTAAAATATAGTTTTGCATTGATAACAAGAACATTCCACTGACTGTGACTTCATCTTTTCATATTAAGAGCTGATAAGTTAAAGCAGAGGTCATCTGGCAGAATAGCTGCAAAGATTCACCTCATCTACTAGACATGTCACAGCTGCAACAGTTTCAAAGAACAGCCTTCTTCTAAAACAGCTACTGCTTTGTAAAACCTCTATTTACTTTGTACTGAGTGTCAGGATATCACACAAAAAGCATGCAATCGGATATTATTAAGAATTTAACTATGTTTTACATAAAAACATGTAAAAAAAAAAAGTAAATAAAGTAAACTTCTATTTCTGACAACCCAAGAAAAAGCTTACTTTTGCACAGTTGCATTTCATGGACAAGGCAAATACAAACAGATATACAGTATACTATTGTCCTGATAAAGATATAATCCAGGAAGACCGCAAAATAACGACCATGACAGACAAACAATTAGAAGCCAATTTTCCTCTTTTAATAAAACATAAAAAGCATTGCACCTTAAGCTCCCCTACCTGGAAATGTACCAAACTGGGAGTGAGCAGCCAAGGCAGACAAACCCAGGCTTCCTAGGCCTCCAAACTCAGAACGTCCTGAACTTGACGCGTAGAGCCCAAAAGCTGGACGGCTGACCAAAGGAAAACCATTGGAGCTGCCAGACATGTTTAAACGTTCATCCCCAGTTATCTGGAACAGATGGCCTGGAGAACAATGGAGACAGTTCGAAAATGCTTAAAATATAATCCATTGATTTACATATTCATTTATCGGTTATTCTCGCTATCTAGAAACACGGTCTATCCAGATATTGTATTTACATACCCAGTACATGTAGGCAACAATGGATTTAAGATATCATGGTATAATTGTACATTTCAAAACTCATCAATTGTTAATACCATTGAAGACATCTTGAGACACTATTTTATTCTTTAAAAAAAAGGAAAAAAGAGTAGAGTAAAACTGAAGAAAAAGCTGTGAATTCGAGGTGATCTGTTCAAATTGTTTCAGCAAATAAGAGACTCGGCCATCTGAGAATCTGTTCATAGTGATAATCATGAATGATTCAGGGTCTGGTACACCCACTCATATTTAGAAAATGAGAAGAAAAACAAACTAACCAAACTATTTACTGGATCACAACTGTTGATGTATAGAATAATGATTGCCACAAAATCAATCAGAACATGAATAACTGAAAGTAAGAAGGAAGGGAAAAGGAACACCTGCTGAAAGTAGACCACTGATGCCAAGTCGACCTTTTCCTTTTAGAACAGCTAAGGGCAATATCTCCGGTGCTTGTTAGCAGGACTGTTTCTATCAGACAAACCAGTCCAGCCCAATTAATACGATCTAATGGCTCATTGTCATTAAGAACCTAGAGCTGTGCAGGAATGAGACTGATAAAAGCAAAGCCCAGTTGATTTGTTCTGTGTAAATGCAACGCTAACCAGGCTAAACAGTGTGTCGGACTCTATGTTGAACACCATCTGGCCAATATGTTTTATATGTATTTGTCTGGAACTGTTTATATATCAAACCCTAACGGTAGTTTTACTAACTTCAGTGAAAAATAACTGAAAGGGCGCTTTTGTAAAATTTGCTCTGAATTTAAGCGTATTTGCACTAGTCAGTAATATTCTTGATGAAGTTTTAGTGTATGAAGCTGGTATTAAAATCCTTGCTGATTAAACTGGAAGAGCATTTGGGTCTGATGTTAACAAACTTAAAATATGTAAAGACCTTGGGTACTCTACTTATTCACAACTTTATGATGCATGCGTCTCCCCCATATTAAATTATGAATCTGGGATTTGGGGTTTTAAAGGATCTAAAACAGCAGACTGTTCAGAAGAGAGCTGCTCACTTTTTTTAGAAGTTCATAAGTTTGCACCTATTTTGGCTGTTCAAGGTGATATGGGTTGGATTCCTAGTTCAATAAGAAAGAAAATGTAAAAAGATAAGGCTGTGGAATAAGTGCTTAATGTCAGATAACAGGACTAATAAAAAGCTGTTTCTCTGGGCTAAAGCACACTATTCTCCGTGGACTACTGAGATTCATGCTGCTTTTGAAGAAGTCGAATTACAAAATATATCTGGTAATAATTTAACGTGCAGCATGAACACAATCAGAAGTAAGTTACTTGTAAGATTTGAAGAAAAATGGTCAAAAGACATTTTGTCAAAACCAAAATTACGAACTTATATTCAAATCAAACACTATTATGGTCCTGAACTTTATCTTACAGCAAACTTATCGAGGAGTCAGGGGTTGTTAGTGGCTCAGTTAGAGCTGCAAAGATCAATCGATAAGTTGTCAACTCTTAAATTAATCGCCAACTATTTTGATAATCTAGTAGTCGGTTTGAGTATTTTTTTAAGACAAAAGTAAAGATTCTTTGATTCCAGCTTCTTAAATGTGAATATATTTCTTCTCTCCTCTGTGACAGTAAACTGAATATCTTTGAGTTGTGGACAAAACAAGACATTTGAGGATGTCATCTTGGGCTTTTGGGAAACACTGATCCACATTTGTCCACTAATCGAATAACCGAGAAAATAATCAACAGATTAATCGAATATGAAAATAATCGTTAGTTGCAGCCCTAGGCTCAGTTGAGAACAGGAATCCTTGCCCTTGAAGTTGGTAGATTTAAAAAAATCCAAGAAGATCAAAAGTTGTGCGAACTATGTGAATTAGGAGAAGTTGAGAATTAATCCCATTTTCTTTTGTATTGTCCTTATTACGATGAGTTAAGAACACCCATCTTACATGAAATGTCTGTTCAAAATCCAGAAATGGTTTGGTGTACTGATGACAACTACTCCATTAGTGGTTGTTTAAATATTTAATATTTATATAAGTTGCCAACCGTTGTCTCTAAAGCATGGGGAAAACAACAAGGAGGTTTATTTGTTTAATATGTTATTTATGTTGCTATTCTGGTATCTGGTCCTTTGCTGTAAATAATGGTGTCTTGTAAGCCTGTTTGGGCTGGGAATATTTTTATTTTATGTATGACACAATAATAAAATCATTCATTCATTCATTTATTCAATAGCGTAATTTAACTGACGTGAAAGTGGAGCTAGAAACCCTAAAAACCCCACAGGCTTTATTATCATTATTGAGAGTCTGCTAAGGTTTTAACCTTGGCTTTATATAATGTACTCCTGCTGTAATGGAACAGTAAAATCTTTCACCAACTTCAAAATAACCCGCTCATGCCTTTTCTCAGATGCCAATACGGAATCAGAAATTTGTTCTTACTGGGTTAAATTCACTAGGCACTTAGTTTACACCTAGTTTCTGCAAGTATAAAGCTTTTAAGAGTATGAAAGCTTTAGTATAATCCTATTCAGAGGTGTTACCATTATTGGTTGTGTGGTATCTTTCTTCTACTTCCCACAGGGGATAAGAAATCTCTTAAAAGAACTCAATTTACTTCATAATCATAAGAGCGATGTGACTACAGAGGTGCCAATGTGCTTTCAGCATTTAGTGTTCAGTCCAAAATAAATTATCTGGGAAATTTCTGTGCACGTTTGGTGTGGGGGTCTGAAAATTAATAATTTATGAGAATGTCTCTAATGTGTTTTTCATTGTGATAGCACGACAAAAAAAAAACTTCTTTTTGGGGCATCTTATCATGAAGAAAAAAAAATAAATCACAAACCACAGTATGTAAATTTGCACATTATTTTGTGGTCAGGGGTAATCTGACAGCTTATGCATCACCGCTTCTCAATGCATAATGGCTTTGACCACAATTAGTATTCAGAGAAAACAAGAGGATGTTGGCGGCTGCATGCACACTGTGAGGCTGACAGACACGTCAAATCACACAGGATAAACTGGAGCTAAAGGTTGTCAAAAGACATTCACAAGGGCGTACATACTTTTTAATTGTGGGCATTCATTAATTCAACAGCCTTTCCATTCCTATCAAAATTGTCTGTAACATGTTAAAACTGGGAGAAGGTGTCTTAAGCCCCCTCATTTTTGCACAATTTTAATTCAGTGTTTTCAACTAAATTTAGTTGGACGTCTCCTCCAAATGGATTTTGGCTCTTCTTATTAAAAAAAAAAATGGTTGTGTGGAAGGTTAGTTATATATAATATATATATATATATATATATATATATATATATATATATAAGTGTATACTGATTATAAAGTGAGTCATTGTTTACATGTATCAATAGCTTGTGAATTTATAGCTGTTTTGTTTTCGACTATTAATGTTGTTTAAAGCACTTTAAAACCTTAACCCACCTAAAATAATGAATCAATCCAAATGATAACATATAATGACTTCAAACTAAATAACACATCAAAACAATTAAATCATATTTGATCTTGTGCACATCTGAGTAGTGTGTGTGTGTGTGTGTGTGTGTGTGTGTGTGTGTGTGTGTGTGTGTGTGTGTGTGTGTGTGTGTGTGTGTGTGTGTGTGTGTGTGTGTGTGTGTGTGTGTGTGTACCACAGGTGGTGACAGGAGAGCTGGCTGCAGGGCTAGGGGCCGGGCTGCACTTTGTGGAGGGTGTCTGGGGTGGAGCAGGGGAGGAGCTGGCTGAAGAGGAGGCCATGTGACGGGAGGACGGGGCTGATGATGGGGAGGCCAGCCGCTCTCCAAACTCCATATCTGTCAAACACAATCCAGTCAACACTTAGAGATGCAAGATAAGAAAAGAAGGGGAGGGGGGGGGGGGAAGCACTCATGCCACACACCCCACTGAGACTTAGCGTCTCTCTGACACACATCTGAATTACCGTCAAAACAATACTTGATTTCAACCGCTGACGTCTCAATGTGTACAATAGTATGACTCCTTTGTAAAGTCATGTTGTCCACTATTACTACAAATTACACTAGCTAATAATTTAATTGTATTGTTTATTGACATTAAGAGGTACTGCATTGTGATGGTACGACCAATCAATCAACAGAAAATTATTTTTATTTTAAAACTATTTTCAATTGTTTATGAAGCAAAAATGCCAAAGAATTGCTGCCTTAAAGTGCTCATATTATGCTCAATTTCAGGTTCATAGTTGTATTTAGAGGTTGTACCATAATAGGTTTATGTGGTTTAATTTTCAGAAAACACCATATATTTGTTGTACTGCACATTGCTTCACCCTGTGTGTTGAGTTCTCTGTTTTAGCTACCGAGTGAGGCATCTCACTTCTGTATCATTTTTGTTGGGAGTCGCACATATGCAGTAAGTACTGCTAGCTTGTCAGTTGCAGAGTATGAGGTTGTGCCATCCTAGCAGCTAGGCGAGCATTATAACGTGTGTTACAAAGTGACGCACGTTTGTCTCTGAAGTAAAGGCTAGACTACAACAGAGCTGTTTGTGAACAGTGTTTTCTGTTGGAGATGGTAAATGCCTTTGGGGTGGACTTTGGTCTTTTTCACTTTGTAAACCTAGAACGTCCACAAAAAGATATATAACACAATAAAGGAAAGGGGAAAAGCCACAAAAGCATAATATGAGCACTTTAAGCTTCTTGAATATTACGATGTGCTGCGTTTCTCTGTGTTTCATATTATTGTAAATGAAATATCGTTGGTTTTGGACTGTTGTTCAGTCAAAACAAGCAATCTGAAGCCATCTCCTTGGCCTCTGGGAGAATGTGAGGCATTTTCCACTGTTTTCTGACATTTTATTGAAGAAAAGGTCAATCTATTAATTAATGTACAATTAAATAGTAGTATGCTAGTAAATATAGTTGCAGCCCTAGATATAATAATACTGTGTAATCATTTTACAAAACACTGATGTCTTAATGAATGATTCCAAGTACATAGTAATTAAACACTAATAATGAATTTTTGAAGTACACGCTTAAAAGGTTCAGTTGAATGTAAAAGCATAACAGTGGAACACAGTTCATCGAACATCAACATGATGATTTCATATGTCATTCTGCATTCAGTTGCCTTAATAAATATATATTATAGCGTCACACACACACACACACACACACACACACACACACACACACACACACACACACACACACACACACACACACACACACAGTGCTGGTAACAAAAACTGTCTAATGAAGCAGTAAGCCAATCTTCAGTCTCTTAGAAACACATTTTCATTTATCCTTCCACAATCTTTACATCAAGTCCATACTAATGAATAAACAGGAGCTGTAATCATAGTCTCCGCCATTTTCTCTGATGACTCTGACTACTGTTGTTCTGCCCATCGTCCAAACCATGCCACAGAGATTCTATTACTTCTGTGCTCCTTAATCAGCCCCATATTTCCTGGATTTTCCATTATTTATGCCACTTCACATCCCCCTGATCACAAAAGCCCACATCTGAAAATATCTTAAACGCACGTTTCCAGGTTGTGTTTTACAGCCTGCCTTTGTTATAGTATCGTACATTACACCAACAATGTCTAGATCTCCCTGGTGATTCTCTCCTCTGCACAAGAAAACAGGAGCAGCTGATTAATTTGAGGAGACAAAGCTACCCTCTGAATATCAAGTATCATCCCTCACCAGGAACAGCACTGATGAGACGTAAATGACATGAAAGCTTCAGCCATGCTTCACTGGAAAGGCCAGTTTCCTGCGGTAATGTGAGTGTGAGTTTGTGCAGAACAAAGAACAAAAGGTGCTGTCATATTTATAATGCAGTATTACAAAAAGAAAAAGAAAAAAACATTTGGTGTCATTTTGACCTTGCTATCACACTTCACCTGTCATTCAAAGATGTCCAGTATGATAATGAAAATCAAAAACCTTTTCTGCATATCAATTATGAATCTGTACAAATGAAATTAAATATTCAACAGGGGGGGTGGGGGGCAAATATTTTGTCAAGGATTAAAAGGTCAAATGTGTCACTAATAAATTCTGCACACTTAAATGTTAGTGTTAATTTTACTTTCATTTTAGAGCAATACGCTGCAGATATGATCTCTTACTGGGTAATTCTTTTCTACTGCATGATTAAACTGTCATATTGTTTTTATCAATATGAGATTTGTGAAATGTCGCAGATAGCCTTTCTTTTATGAATGTTAAAAATGGACTTACAGTTGACTTCATCTGTCAAATCAAGTATCGTAAACAAATAAAAATATATGAGCAAAAAGCCAAACTGCTCTGGAGGAGAAAGACTGTTTTGCAGCATTTACAAAGCCCATCCTGACTTCTTTACTAGAAATTAAAATGGGTTTAATAAGCAAACAAGCTGGAATTTATAGGCAACAATAAAAATAACAACCACAGAGGCCTCAGCACAGTATTCTGGGGTTTTTATCATCTACATAAACATTTTAAATTAATTTGATGTATGTATGTACACCATCTTGAGCTAATGTAACCATGCGAAGTGAAAGACAAACAGTGCCAACATCCCACACAGCAGGATGCAGGTCCTATGAAAGCACACTTATGCTAATATACCGGAGAGGAACAAATGAATCTGATTGAATCAAACATGTTCACACATATGATTCAACAAGCATAAAGCAGCTTGTCATCTCCGAGTAAAAATGTCTCTTTAACAGGAAAACAATGAACTTATCAACAGAATGGGATGCTAATGAGACAAAGCACAAAACGCCATCAATCATTTAAATGTAGGCTGCTATAACTATTCAGATAAGCAATCAAACCAATAACGTGAACACTCTGCAAGTGATGTGATGATGCAGAATTTAAAACTTTCACAATGAACAAAATAATGAGAATCCTTTATTACAACCCCAAATCAGAAAAAGTTGGGACAGTATGGAAAACACAAATAAAAAAATAAAGTAGTGATTTCTAAATGTACTTTGACTTGTATTTAAATTGCAGACAATACAACAGCACATTATTTAATGTGTTCCTCATGATTTTTATTGTTTTTTTTTTCAAAAAAACAATTCCTATTTTGGTTCTTGCAACACATTTCGAAAAAAGTTGGAACAGTAAAGCATTTACCACTTTGTAATGTTGCCATTCCTTTTCACAACACTTAAAAGACGTTTAGGGACTGAAGACACCAAGTGATGCAGTGTTTCAGGTGTAATTTTGTCCCATTCTTGCTGCAAACAAGTCTTAAGGTGGGCAACAGTATGGGGTCTTCGTTGTCGCATTTTGCGCTTCAAAATGCGCCACACATTCTCTATTGGAGACAGGTCGGGACTGCAGGCAGGCCAGTCAAGTACCCGTATCCTCTTCCTCCGCAGCCAGGACTTTGTAATGTGTGCAGAATGTGGTTTTGCATTATCTTGTTGAAATATGCATGGACTTCCCTGGAAAAGATGTCTTCTTGAAGGCAGCATATTGTGCTCCAAAATCTCTATGTACTTCTCAGCATTAATGGTGCCATCACAGAAGTGCAAGTTACCTTTGCCAAGGGCACTGACACAACCCCATACCATGACAGACCCTGGCTTTTGGACTAGTTGCTGGTAACAGTCTGGATGATCCTTTTCTTCTTTGGTCCGGAGCACACGGCGTCCATTTCTCCCAAAAAATACCTGAAATACTGATTCATCTGACCACAGTACACGTTTCCACTGTGTGATGGTCCATCCCAGATGCCTCCAAGCCCAGAGAAGTCAACGGCGCTTCGGACACTGTTAACATATGGCTTCCTTTTGGCACAGTACAGTTTTAACTGGCATTTGTGGATGTAACTACGTATTGTGGTACTTGACAAAGGTTTGCCAAAGTAGTCCTGAGCCCATGTGGTGATATCGCTTATAGATGAATGACGATTCTTGATGCAGTGTCGTCTGAGGGATCGGAGATCACGGTTGTTCAGCTTAGGCTTGCGCCCTTGTCCTTTACGCACTGAAATTCCTCCACATTCCTTGAATTTTTTAATTGTTATGCACTGTTGAAGGTGAAATAAGCAAATGTCTTCCTATCTTTCTTTGAGGAACATTGTTTTTAAACATTTCAATAATTTTCTCACGTACTTGTTGGCAAACTGGCGATCCTCGGCCCATCTTTGCTCCTAAAGGACTAGACCTTTCTTGGATGCTGCTTTTGTACCAAATCATAATTACAATCACCTGTTGACATCACCTGTTTCATCATTATTTAACCAATTTACCTGATTACTAGCCCTAAATTGCTCCTGTCCCAACCTTTTTTGGAATGTGTTGCAGGTCTGAATGACAGGAAAGGATGTATATTTACAAATGAAATTAAGTTGACCAGACAAAACATGAAATATTTTGTGTTCACATTGTCTGCAATGAAATACAAGTCAAAGTACATTTAGAAATCACTACTTTCTTTTTTTATTTGTGTTTTCCATACTGTCCCAACTTTTTCTGATTTTAAGGTTGTATATATAGAGTGGTATAAATGCTACAAATGCTCTTGATACTTTGACTATGCAAACTAGCTTGTAATAAAATAAGGAGGTTAAAATAATGTTTAGTTAGTGGCTGGAAAAATGTACTTTGCATACTTGCATATTCCTCCTCAAGGTCATGGGTAGCTGGAGCCTATCCCAGCATGCAATGGTACATTGGGCTGGAGGTAGTGAAAATGCTTCATAAGACTGCCAGTCCATCGCATGTGTAGGCACAATCCCCTTGACGTGCATGTCTTTGTAACGTAAAGGGAAATGCCAAAACCAACAAGAGAAACATGCAAGCACAGGGAGACCAATCAGACTCCATAAGAACAGAAGGGGCCCAGGATCAAACACAGGAACTACCCTGCTGTGAAGAGGCAAAGCTAACCAACTAATCCAACACGTTGCCTTGGATACAAAAACAGCTAAATACAGATGGCCTCAAAAGCAAAGTAAGTGCTTGTTTTCTTTTTGCCTCTTTAGTTTTCTACTGTTATCTGCTATCTATTTGGATCTTTATAAAAAGGCCAGCACTCTTTTTTAAATTTTGTTGATGCCACTTGCTGAACTGGCTCTTAACGTCAAACACCTCATATTCTGAAAGCTTTCAGGAAGTTGTTCAGTTTATTAAATAAATAGTTTAACATTCTGGAAATAATGCTTAGGTAGCAACCTGTTAGCTTAGCTCATTAGGGCTGCAATTAGGAATTATTTTTATTAATCGATTAATCTGCAGATTATTTTCTCAATGAATTGATTTATCATGAAGACCGGAAACAGGGGATAACAGCTTGCCTGGCTCTGTCAGAAAGTATCAACGTATTTATCAAAATGTCCAACTATTCTTTTAAACTGATTGCTGAAGCAAATAAAAAAATACAATAAAACGTTTTGACCTGTGATGAATAATCTAGTACAAATTATGTAATTTTGAGAGTTTCTTATAATGAAAAACTGATTCATGTTTGCCATGCATTTACTCTTTCAAGTTGGGTCTTTGTGTGAGTGATGGAGCGATGGATATTTCACCACATAGTGTGCATATGTTTCCCGTTTTGTGTTTCTCCTTGTCTATGTTATCTTTTTGCACAGATGGTTGATGTTAACAATGATAATCCAGTAACAGTCATCAACGTGGATCAGCAGTATTCGGACTGCAAACACTGTCTTATTTTAAGCTAATGGAGGGCACACACAAGAGAAAGAGGTAGTGTATCAGAGTGTCTTGACACTGTTCTAAGATAAAGAGCTGCATCACTCAAAGGCCCTCTATCTGCTCTCTGACAATCGGTGATGAAAGTGAAGTTTTGTTTTAAATCAATTGAAGACAAATACGTCAAGTTCTGACTATAATTACCATGCATTCCTGGCGGCCTACTAATATCACAATGTTAAATCCACCTCCTCAGACTTTAACATCTCCCACGATTGATTCGATACATGGCTGCTCTGACACCAGCAGCAGTCTCCCAAACCTCACAAATCACTGCTGGTTTTCATCATCCCACTAAACACAATTCATTCCTTCTGCTACAAAGAAAAAGTAGCAATGCCACCCACTGTTTGGCCTCAGTGATTTTCTAAATGGGAGGAAATAAAGGGATGTAACGGGCAGAGAGACTGAAACCTTCCCAGTGGTTGACATCAGTAGAGCAAACAAAAAAAGCAATTTTTTTACCCATGTTCTCTCTTTGAGGTCAACCAACAGAACATCTGAAATTAAGTCAATTATTTGTGAAAGTTTTCTTTCTCCCCCATTTGTGTGTACATGCACAAGATGTGCAGGATGAGAGCTTGCTGCGGGGCAGGCTTTTACAGTCAAAGAAGGACAGAAAATGGAGTGTGGGGTCGCTGTGGCTATAGGTACATAACAAGTTCAATGGAGTACAGTTCAGTTGGGAGTACCATGCTCCTGTGAGTTTCCATCAGCTCTTCAGCCTGCCCATGTCTTCTGATGACAAGTTGTTGTACGTGGCCCTGACTCCTACTCGACCTGGAAAGTGATAAAGTGATCTGTCTGACCCATCCCACCAGCTAAGAAAGGTAACTTCAAACTGACCTGCATCAAAACTACAGTAACACACAGCATTACTCATAGAGTCAGGCAGGAGGGGGGTTTTCATGGCCAACTAATGCATTCTATGTTTGATGATTATGCATTTGGGGATTGATGTACCCTTTGAAAAACATCTTCTTTGTTTCCACGGAAGTATTTTTAAAAAGTAAACTAATAGGCTACTTTGTGTAATAATGTACATTTGAGTTATTTTCTGCATACAATCTAATATATGTAACCTTGTGCAATGTTGTTCACTTGAAATGTGAGGATGCCTTTCTATAACATTGTAAACTGAACATTGTCTGACTATTGCCAGGGTTTCTATAAAATACAGTAGTCTTTTCAATTGATGTTATTCAGGAACACTAAGCATGCTGTCATGAAAGCTGTGTAGAGGAAAAAAGGAAAACATGGCATTGCTAAACAATCAATACTCTGCATCAACGGCTGATTTACCATTCATATCAGCTTTGCTCTTTGCAGCAGGGCCCCTTTTTTATAAGCATGCTGGGAGAAAAAAAAATAAACCATATGCATTCCAGAGGTTGTGTTCATGAGTGTGTAAGGATGGTTGTCATCAAGGATGGAAACGTTCAGATGAAGCTACTGGATGTAGGTTGTAAATAAGGAATCTATGGAGCAAATGATCGACTATTACTGTTGGGTAGATGGCAAAGCAGTGTTGGTTACACTGGAGAGCCTACAGGATGCTCTGTGACACCGATACAGTCCCACTGTTACTAAATGTGATCCATAACAAAGCCTGACCTTGTGTTACTAAACACCTTCAAACGCCATCTATTTGCTGATTTGCCTGTCTCAGCCATAGTCTTTTATGCGTCAGTGTAATCACATCTTTGACCTCCTATGCAAGAACGCACACATGCTGCAGCCCTGCAAAGAGACCCATCTGCGCTCATACTGCCAGGATAATAATCCATTTTTGCTCCTGAGAATTACTAGCAAAACACAAAGCTTAGGCATTCTCTTATCATCATTCTTCAGGACACATCCATCTTTTAAAGAGACCTTCATGGCAAAAAATGAATTTCTGTTTGCATCGACCGCTTCAAACAAGTATTGAATGCTACCACGAATACATTGGAAAGGCTGGTAGTTAAGGAGGCAAAATGGACTCTGATAAATGATGTGAGGCCTCAAAATGACAAATGTTTCAAGAGATGCATTTGTCCTTCACAGTAGTGTTAGCACAGTTTGCATGTATATCATTTTCATGAGGAGTGATCTGGGGGTGGGAGTCCCACATGTTCTGCACAGACTGACATCCATCATGAAGACGTTCCTAGAGCTCCTGCTGCCCCATCAACAGCAAGTATTAGCCATAAATTGTGTAGCTCAACCTCCAGTTTTTAATTAGACACATACACAGAAGAAAGAAGAGAGGGTGTAGAGAGAGAGGAAAGGACAAGTAATTTCATGCATCTCCCAATCAGCTGCTATTAATCTGTTGTTGTTGTTATTGGCTTAGAAAATGCAGGTGGTACAGGGAGAATGGCATCCCCTGGATGACATTTTCATTGGTAATGAGTTGCTCGAGCAGTACATTTTCCAATAGAATTCTACACTTAATATAAATGAGCCATTAACAGAGAGCTACACTGTACCTGTTTACTGGCTTAATATGCAGCTGGTTCCTTGTATTTGCAGTGTTTTCCAAAGGGAGCAGGTGAAAAGGCAAGCCACCACTTGTTAAAAGATAATCACACGTACTGTACACCACATTATTATCACTATACACATCACACAACTCCATCTGTGTTTACTCCTGCATCATGTGTTCACCATCATTTGCTGAAGGTATCATTTTAATGTGTATTTCTTTCTGATGAAGAACATGGAGGAAAGATACTGCTCACTGGGGCATGAAATGGAGATACTAAATTTATATCTATGTTAGTTTTTGTCCCCCAAAAGTCTACGAACTTCTATGGTTTAAAAATGAGGGGTACTTCATGTGATTATTATGCGCACTTTGCAGTACACAGATTAGACATATAGTAATGTATTGTAGAGGCAAAAAAGAAAAGGTTTCTGCCTCTGAACAATGTGCACATTGGAATTGACTTTAAAATTGTACAACAAGAGCAGGCAAAATGTTCACAGGTAATATCAGTTTCCTTTGCCACTTATTAGATGAATGAAAAACATGTGCCATTTCAAAAATATTGACTTGCCCCTATTAAGAAACATAGGTAGGCGTGTTTGTATTTAGTCCAGACTTCACACTTTTATTTGTTAAAACACTTTCTGGCACAATTTTTTGGTGGTAATGCAGTTCGACTGTGACTCCAAATTTTGTACAAATTCAGCAGTGGAATATCTTAGTTTAACATCATTGGGTTGTGAAAAGGTGTGCATTTGCATGCAAAAAACTATTGAATATATATCAGGTGCAATCATCTGACAGAAAGCATAGCTACAAATTAAACATGAAAGTAGGATGCTGGTGCAAAGGTTATCTCTGCGCTGCTAAATAACACAGCAGAGCAAAGGACACCTACTATTTTAGATTGACTGATTTAGATTGTAAACTAGACTGCAAAAGGAGACAAAGACATCCTGATTATGATTATTGCTTATTTTCTTGTTAGACAAACCGCTGTGAGGTGGCCATTTATGCTACAGAACTACAATGTGTCTGCCTGTAGTAAGTTATCAATCAAATATCGGTTTGTTGTCTGTAGCTGGAAGGTGTGGTCTGATGGTGTGACTGATCAGAGACAGTGAGGATGAAAAGTCCAAGGTTCTGTCAGTCTTTAAGGCTCGACACTGCAATGTCAATAACACTCATTCTTTAGATGATCAAAGAAACAGCATTCATGTACAGGAAAATATGGGGCCTAACAGGGCTTTTAACCCATTCTCCCCACTGTCAATGTCCAGGATGAAATAAAAGGCAGCCAGGATCAAGGTAAACATTGCTATCACGGCTCTTTCATTCCCCGGCTCCTCTCTCTCTCTCCCTCTCCAAAGAACACAACATAAATCACATGGCAACCGTAATGGGAAGTGGGACTGCGGTGTGCCAAATGAAGCAATAAAACAGATCCCGAGTGTCCCTTTCAAAGCATTAGTCACACAGTGTCCATATGTCCACTGCTTTACTGAAGCAGGCCATGCTGGTTACACTGAAACAAACACCTGTGCACATACACTGAATGTCCTAAATGAAGGTCAATGATACAGAAAAAGTAAGATAATCAGGAATTTTAACCTCATAATTTGGCACTGTGCCCTTACAGCTAGATAATGTCAGGTTGCCAAAGGGAGAACACAATTCAATAACTGGACTCTTGCATCAGGCTTCTAATGGAGATGCATGAGGACTGACACATCCCATCTCTACACCAGTCGCTTTGATGTAGAGAACCATGGGACTATAGCCTACTCCCATAACAAATTCTTGGAACACAAAGAAACAAGGAGGGCCCCTCAACACTCCAGACGGGACGGAGCAGGCATGATTAAGACAACATGGAGTAACATATACTGACACAAGCGAGATACTTTCCAGCTTTGACGCATTCTTCCGACTCTGTAGTGAGTTGCTCAACTTTGCCTACAGTATTTTGTCTTAATACTATTAAGCGTGGTCAGTAATTATTAATACGATCTGCAAGTGTGCTGTGAGTAGCTGAGCTAACTCACGGTCAGCCAGCTTAGGCCTAAGCATTAGTTAAAAAAAAGAAGAAAAAAAAAGCAGCATACCACCTACAAGGCTGATATTCACCTTTACATTGCATGTCAATCAAATCCTCGGAATATCATTAGCAGTGTATGTGGCACTGAAATAACTATAGCCTGTAGAAAGAAAAAAAAATGAAGTGAACAAATTAAAAGTGGTGTACCTTATAGGTTACACCTGTAGACAAGCTGTCATCGGCTGACAGGCTTTCCGTGCAGCCATTTGGAAGCCATTCACTGTGAAAAAGAAATAATTACCTCTTCAAGGTGCAACGTTGTCCACACCACAGCTGCACTGTCTTTTCTATTCTCAATGTGTTAAGTTTACAAATTAAATGCAATGCATTAAGTGATTTCAGACACTACAGTGAATTCACTTTGGAACCATCAGGAGTCAGTGTGTAGATTTTACAAATCATTTGGAATGCGCTTTTTCTTGATATGTGAGAAATTTGTGTTTGTAATAAAGAGAGGAGAAGGAAGAGACCTGAACCTTTACCGTTTTAAATTGGTCGTACTTAGAGAGACAATTGTCTGTAACTTGAATTTATGGACTTTGTATTTTTCATGAGGTAGATTTTAGAATGTTTCCATTATCGGTTAATCGTTAAACCACAAGCAAAACCAGACTAACAACAGACTCAGTGACTAGGACTTTAGCAAAGGAAGAAAGGCTGAAAGTTAAATTTAGCTGAGTCAAAGGGGATTGCTAGTTTTGTTTTACCACAAATGTACAGTAAAATGAAACCACTAAGGCAGTGCAAAAGCAAAAACCTGCTTGCGTCCTTGTGATGAAGCCTGTTGCTACATTTCCTGTTACAGCAACCTTATACTACACAAACAGCAACGGAGAACAATCAAAAGAAGAACACTGTATGACAACCTTTTTACCAATCACACAAATAATGAAATTTGAGTTGAGCCAAATTGCATTGCTGCATATTTTAGGATACATATGATTGTGATGTACTTTCAAAATATTTAGGCTGCCCACTTTCATACATGCACTTTATTACATATTGCTCTGGCAATTCCGCTGCACAACAGCCACAGACCGAACAATTTGGCACATAGGCAGACGGTCCCTGTTGACATTCTGCTAGTTAGTAATTGAATCAAAGGTTATCAAAAAACGGAAGTGTCAAAGGCAAATATCTAACAGTTCTGTCATCCAGTTCTTTGTTCTCGGCGGCAGGATGCAACTGTGTTTCACATTGTAATTTTCGGAGAGTAACAGGTGGATTTTATAAAATTAAATGGGGCATTTTATTATTTTAAATATGCTAATTATTATGGCATAAAACACAGGACAATGGCTTTGAGATGAGGAAAAAGAAGAAAAATGTGCTCAAAAACACCTGAAATTCATTGGAGAGTTAATACTAAGTGCACGGCACATGCAGCTGTGGCTTCAATAGATGTGGGAGAGTCACTTGGGATACTCGTCAGACTATTTTTATTTTGATGAATGTGCGGGGAAAATAACTAATTTCCTGTCTGCCTCTGAGCCATCTTCACAAAGAGAGCTTCTTCTCTGCTGCTAAATGAATATTTCCATCACCTGCTTTCACTACTTTAGACACTGTGTACTCTACAGTAGCATGGAGCACTAACACAATGACTAGAAGGTATTGTAAGGAACCATGATAATAAGTGGACATTTTAATAGATGTAAAACATGATTGTACCAGAGACCACTATGGATACAAGCATGGTCACAGAGTTTGGGCTTCCAATGCTTCCTTTCTAAAAACAACAAATCAGAGTTAATTTGGAATACAACAGGGAATATCAGGGCTGCCGCGTGTCTTGCTCGTGCCCAGGACAAGATGATCTCCAAAGGCCTCCCCCCAGCAAATTATTTAAAGGTTAGAGCTATTTTGGGACCTCTCTTGACCCAAGGCCCAGGACAACTGACCCGGTGCCCCCCCCGGTGCCCCCCCCCCATCAGCGGCCCTGGGCAATATAAACAGAGATGTGCACTTTACATGCTTTATTTCAGGCCTAACCACAAAACTAAGTATAAAAACTGGGGTTAGTATCACTATTAGGACTAGGGGTGGGAGTGTCTTTGATTTTGACAGTTCTATAGCCAAAATCCTGACTGAGATCAATGAGCTACTTTGGAGACAGCTATGCACACATCATTATCATACAACAGTGTCTTTTTGTTGCATGCCAAAAAAGTGTGTCTTAGGCTGATAACAGATGGAAAAAAAGAGCAGCTTCATTTAATTTATGTAATCTTTATGATTCTTCAGATGTGGTGGAAAAGCAAACCTGAATTTGCAAAAAAAGGACTTTTAGTTCCTGGGGCAATTTGATGAGTCATTGGTATTGAAGAAAAAAATCAAGATGTGTGTTGGTAGCATTTTAACGATAAGAGAGTTGTTCAGAAACACAAAACAGGAATGAGTGAAGAATTACCCCCTGCGGCACTCCACACATTAACAGAGTTGATGAAGGAACACAAATACGCAGAGATTCCTGACAAATAACACTAAAACTGTGCATGTGCATATATACCCACATATACCCACCTGTCTTCTAAGGCTAACAGCATGCCATGACCATGAGTGTCACAAAAACCAGCACAGAGTGGGACAATGTAAGTGTTGCAAATTGTCAAAAACTGTCTAGAATGTTTTGGAGCTATATTGCTACTGCTTTCTGTTTGTTTGTTTTTTGGACAGGAAAGGAGGGAGGGAAGCGTTCAAGGGAAAGCTGACATTTGATTGCCAGAGAGAATGTCATCCTTCCTCAAAAACATGCACAGAAGTAGGTATCATTGCCCTGGGAACACTAATTCTAATCAAATCAAATACTTGCAAAGTCTAAAATGACGATAGGTTTTAGATACAAAAAAGCTCAATGTTTTTAACATCATTCTGGTCACAATGTGTTAGAACTGTCAGCAAGAAATATCAATCCCGAAATCTAAATTAACAGAGTTGTTTGATGCCACATTTATCTGCCTGACGCATGTTTTTTATATTGTCTACAGCAGTGCCTCCAGGACAGTACGAGATATGTCTGGCATAGGCCAAACTACTATTGATATACAGTACACGTTAATTTAAGTAGGTTACCACCTGCCCAATGAGGATCAGCATCTGTCCTTGCTAATATTGGCATAGCTGGGCAGTTGTAGGATTGGAGGATAGCGTGTAACAGACCACAACACAGAGAGCCTTACTAATGGGAAATTTTTTACACAGTTCCTGTTAGTGAAACTTGACAAGCACTGCCCTATGAAAGCTATGTGCAGCCAGGTCTGAAAGAGGAAAGGTGCACGGCATGGAAGCTTAATATCCTCCTTACAGAAAGAAAACAGCTTGCTTGTATGAGTAGTTCCATACATTACAACGGTCTCAAGTGAAGAGGACGCAGACCTTAAGCAAGTACATAACATTCAAAATCCGATTTTTGCACCACATTTACTGAAATGTGGAACATGCTGTTATGTATTTGAAAGGAGAGAAGAGCACAGAAGTACGTGGTTAATGCCCAAAGGAAGCTGAGCGGCCAACCTTTATTCATGGCTAACATGCTACAGATTTTGTCCTGCTGTGGAAGAAATATCAACCTAACTGACTGAGGTTACTACTAGTAATAATGATATACCAGTTATAATTATATTTAATGTTAATTAGACATTTAATGCAAAATTGGACATAACATTTTGGTTGTAAGAAAATAAAACTATACTAAAAATACACAATATTTGGAAGGAATAAAGAACATAATGTCTCTTTGGGGTGGCAGTAGTTTCGCATTGCCAGACCTTCCTCTACAGTCCTGCTGAGGAGGGTCTGGCTAGTTCACCCAGCATTCCGATATTGGGAGAAAAACGTGCTCTGGTTTATTGGCATTTCTTTAAACCAATCACAATCGTCATGGGCGGTGCTAAGCCCCAAACGGAGCCACGCTGCAGCTGCAAAATAGCCTTGAGGAACTTGTTTTGGTGGAACGCGTGTACATTCAAAGGTTGTTTTAGTCGTGCAACAAAAAACTTATACTGGACAGATAGTTTAGTTAGTCTCGATACGTCGTGGATATAGACTAGGGTGGCAGTAGCTCAGTCCTTAGGGACTTAGCTTGGGAACCAGAGGGTCTCTAGTTCAAGTCCCGGTATGGCAGTTCACCTCCTAGGAACTGCCAAGATGTGTAATATGTAAAAACAGAGTGTAAAATATAATAAAAGTATCTCTCCTTCCTGTATCAATATAATGAATATGGGGTAGGAAGACAACACTTTCTCTAAAGCTACTCAACTCAAATCCAAACATTTCCTCCTGAATATTCAGGCTACGTGAATACAATATGCATTTTACTGCAGGAGGACAGTCAGTGCATAACAATGAGACCTGCTAATGAAATCAACCATCTAGCTGAAATACATATATTAAACTGGGGGTCTCAATGTCATTTGCTTTTTGCATCATTTGTTCATTGTCCTCATTTCTCCCCAGGTTCATTCAATATTTTATTCTGACTTTGATTTGTTTACAGCCAATAATAATGACTGCATACCACAGTTTATTCTGTGTGCCTGTGTTATCTGTGTAATGAGAAGAGCCATTACCAAATTAATTTGCATAAACATGCTCACCTTAGCAAAATATCTATTTCGAGTCAAACAATGTTAATGAAAACCGCTTGCCAAATTGAAGCCATGCGATATTCTCTACTTTGAGGAATCTCTTTCATTAGCAATATTGTTTAAAGAACTGGAAGAAATCAGTCAGAGCAATTACAGGCTAACAACTGTATTGTAACAACATGAAATGACTGGAGCTAAACAGTTGCCATGTATTGGTTTTGTATGCGTCAATCTTACAGGGATTTATTTTCTTCGGTGCTTAAAAAGGGTAACACACAAAAACGCAAACTGCCTTCTCACTTACAAAAAACACCAGTTTCATGATTACACATACAATCTCTCTCTAAAAAAAACTGACATTTAAATCCTTTTACAATAGCTTAGTAAACAATGGAAGTGAGATAATTGATCATGTGCTAGGGGATATCTCTTTGAGCGGCAGAAGGTCACCGCCCGCCAGCCGAGCCGATAGGGTAAATGGCGTTGATGCTCCCGAGCTGCCATTTTTCTTCCCTGACAAAGACTCCATCTGCCACCAAGCCATTTGCAGGCTTCGAGTCAGAATATCAATGATTTCCAACCATTCTACAACTACTTCACCTTGGTGTCACCTCTACGCCCGTCTGAGCGCTGACACCACAGATCCTCTCTGCGAAGGTCCTGTAGGCTGCCAACAAAACTCTCATCCAGCTAAGTGGCATTTCTGCTGCTTAGGAACAGTGAGCATTTTATTATCACTGATAATATTGGAGCCTTTTGAAATATATGATCAGGCAGTTGCAAGGTTTCAGAATTTCTAGTTATCTCCATGACCTCAAAATCAGGCAGGTCAGAAATTACTTTGGAAGCTTTTTTCCAAAGACACACTGCAGAATCTTTATTTTGTGATGCACCATGCTGCTGTGTCCTGATGAAGTCAGGAAGAGACTAAAAATCCCTGTCGTTTAATGAAGACTTAATGTCATCAGTAAAAAAGGAACAGCAGGCACACAAGAAAATTCAATTTTCCTCAATGCCATTTGCACACCTCAGAGATGCTCTTGCAGTCCTACAGTCTTCCAACAAGCTCCCCAGCAGACCATGCCAGTGTTGTCCCAAAACCCAGGCCTGGCTGACCTCTCACCCCAGAAGAGAAACACACAGGATGTGTCCGAAATTCCATACTAACATGCCATTTGGTAGGCTAAAACTGTATGTGAGATTTTAAAGAATATGTCTGAAACCTTAATATGAAACCAATAGTATGTGAATTGCATACTATTTCCGGTAAAATATTACATTATGCAATACTGGACACTACACCGGGATAACGACAACATTCATAACAGACAGACAGAAACCAAGGAGCGCTGTAACGTCAATAACACTAACTGAGACTGTTGGTCTAGTTATTCACCTTTCAGTAATTTAAGCATTATCTGGCGATGCCGCTAGAGCGGAGGTCGGCAGGGGTTACCATGGTTACGCATCTTCAACGGCAAGGATCTCAGGAAAGGGACATGGAAAATTACAGCTTAGTGCATCCGAAAAGATACACACTACTGTTTATTTGCACAAAAGTATGTTGAACGATAGTATAGATATTGAGTATGTAGTGTAGAGTATGCAATTTTGAACAAAACCACAGTATATTATTAATTTCACTTTATTGACAACAATCTAGCCTCTGTGACTGCAGCTGTCTATGCTCCACATACTGTAAATCCATACAGCTGCCTTCACTGTGTTCCTATCTTACATTTTATATTACTCATATATAACCCAAACAGCACATAAGGAAAATAGAGAGTGTGCCTGAGCATGAGATTCAGCCGGTATACAGTATATGTCCACAAACATGCGCCACCTATGTGTTGGTTTGCTGTGCAGCCGAGGAAGTTAGTAGCCTACAGTACAGTAGATTGGTGCTTCTCCAAGTGGAAAGATGACACATAAATGAAATCCATTCAATAATTTTGTACCAGCTAGAATGGTCTTACATACAACATACAACCTCTGCCATCCACAACTGCCAACCAATCTACAAAACCATTTAGAAAACACTACTATTAAGCCCTACAGAAGAGCGCTATTCTATAAATCATCATTACAAAAACTAACGCTGCTGCTAAATTTTGCACTTTTGCTCTGTTTCCTCTGTCTTCCTTGATTCAATCAGACATTACTTTGTCCTTCATTTAAGATAAGTTGATATGACAGGTATACAGTCACCATCACTAACCATTTCTGTGACGCACTGTCATAGAAAAAAAATCAAAAAGACTGACAGAGAATGTTCTCAAAATACCCTAATGACCAGATCAGGCTAACACAGAGACAACACCGGAGAAACGTCTGTGGAGAAATCTCCAGAGGCAAAGATGTGTGCCATAAATTCTTTATTTCAGCAACCTATACCTGGTTTTTGCACTCCTTTTATATTCAAAGCAGGGGAAGTTTCCTTATGAGCCTTGTAAAGTATTATGTTTTCATGGTATCTTTGTGTTGTATTACATACATACATGCAGGTGCAGAGCCAAGAAGAACACGCCACCTCAATAAACTGTGGATTGGTCATCTGACCTGACAAATAGTTTGACACGAGGCAGGATGTGTAAAGTAAAGCTCATTAATCCCATAAGGCAACATGCCATAACCAGTGGTTCAAGATTAGTATCATACAGAAACACATTATGCACAAAATTGATGCTATTCTTAGAAGCTAAATATGTCTCTGTATTCATTGAACATCAGTGTGAATGTAGTGTCCATTCAACTAATACATATCATAGTTGCATCATTCACATGAGTCTTTGATTTGCCATTGACAGAGTTCTTTCATCACTTTACTTTTCTTTCCTTCATGTATTTTAGTGCCCCTCTGGGCAGAAAAATGTTGAGAGCAAAAGAAGAGTGGGCTCTGTGATATGTACCTCATAATATAACATAGCTACAGAAATCTGTTCGCTCTTCTGGCAAAGTCACAAAATACAGCCTACTCTGTGAAGCTACACTATTAACTGAAGCACATAAATATAAAAAAATAGGGGGGAAACTGTCGTAGCTCAACCTCTCTCTTACAAAACACGCTAAATGATTATGCATATAAAACATACCAATCACCAGTCCATAAAGCTGCCCTCCCTCTCAATTAAAGGAGAATTCCGGTGGATTTCAACACGGAGCTCTGTTGTTTGTAAATTTGGAGTGCTGTCATTAGCAAGAAAAACGAAAACAATTGCTGTTGCCTACACCGTGTTATCCTCCTGCTAGAGTTAGCACCCAACAGGCTTAAACAGGGCAGGTTTTAAACGTGTTTTTAGCCTCTAAACATGCTCGAAATGTCATTACAAGTGCCTACCCATGTGCAGTGATTCCTTCCGAGGGAACACAGCGAATCTGACCGCAGTAGATGTGACAGAAAAGCATAAAAGTTGTGTTAATCCATACCTCTGTTTACTTCCTGTTTTTCGGTGAGGTAAAAAACCTGCCCTGCGGAGGATAACACGGTGTAGGCAACACAGATTGTTTTCATTTCATCTTGCTACTGAAAGCACTCCAAATTTACAAACAACAGAGCTACGTGTTGAAAAAGACCGGAATTCTCCTTTAATTGGAAAATGATTGGAAAATGATGATACAAGTTTGAAGTGATACCAAATATCTGAATATCAATAATGTGACTGGAACTGATGATTGACATACAAACTGAACCTAACAACATTCTGTAAACTTCTAAAAAAAAAAAAAAATAACAATTAACTTACTTATTCATTTAAAATGCAATTGTAAAACACTGATATCTTTATTGGTTTAGAGTTGACCTGATATCTTATCAGTAAGAGAGAACATGTCCTGCTTTACTTTGTATCCCTTAACAATTCCTCAGAAAAGCATTTCTGCTTTGTCTGGAGCCAGACGTGCCCTTTGTGTTCATTGTATCTCCATTGTGTTGAAGTGGAATAGAAGTGAATGGCAGCACTGCCTGGCTTTCACTATAAAGCAGCTGCAGGCACATGGTATACAATGAAGTGCTGATTTAAATTTATTTTTGCTTGATTTAAGTTAGTCTACGTCTCTCTGTATATGTGTTTTCTCCCTATTTTTGTGGTTTAATTTGAAACTTGCTCAGGAGGGTTGGACTACAGCTGAGAAAAATCCCATATTGTGTTAAGCAGAAATCAGGTAGGGACCAATTGTTGGAATCATATCATCCGTCTCACTTATCACATCTCAGTCATAACTACATTACTCTTTTCACAAATTCTTTCTCAATTGGTTTCCGTTTTCCTTCTATTATTTCTGTACTCTGTCCCCTTTAGCAAAGGGAGGATGGGCTCACTGGTCACAGCTCAACAGTAACAGTTTTGTCCAGTTTGCCTGGGCAACCAAATTTCCACTAGTCATGAAGAAAAGTAAACTTTCACCAAACTTGATCAAACTATAGGAGACAAAGCAGAGCTGATAAACCGGGAAGTGCAGCTTAAACAAAGCAATCAGAGGCAGAGATCGCTGCATGATGCACAACTTAAACTGACTTTGAAATATGAACATTATGGGATGGCTTCTAGCTCACCCAGTAAGAGTGTTCGCCCCATGTAGGCTGAGTCCTTTGCAGCGGCGCGGGTTCGAATGCGACCTGCCGCCCTGTGCTGCGCGTCATCCCCCATCTCTCTCCCCCTTTCCTGTCTATCCACTGTCACTATGTAATAAAGGGAAAAGCCCCCAAAGAATAATCTAAAAACAAATATGAAAATAGTCAATCAACTTTTTAACACCACTGCCTACTACATCCTTATAAACAGCTGACTTCCCTCAACACAACCGACAAACCAATCATACTGATCTGACAATGTTAAAGTATACATATACACTGTATCAGTAAGCATAGTTTTGTGTGTGAATGTGAATGCATAACAGAGAGAGAGAGAATGAATGTTATGTAAAATATGTTTCACTATTCTTGAAACCATTATTTATCTTTCATTAATAAAATATGCATTTAATGACTCAGGGCCATATGACCACTGTGGAATTAACGTACAGCAACCATTGTGTCATCTTCTGACAACCCAAAGCAATGGCCGGCTATAACTTTCCAACCTGGGAACTGTTTCTGAAACTTACTGCTGGGCTCTGCAGGCAAACTGAAGGTTACTCATAACTGCTATAATAAATCCTTGAGGGCTTCTACTACGCACAGATGAAAGAGAGAGTACTCAGGTTTAGAGATGATGGGATTCCTGTGGCGAGGCTCATTTTGCCATTGCCATTTCAACTCAGCTTGTCTGCAGCACTACAGATGACCTGTCTCTTTCCAGGGTCACTCACATAAACAGTAGGAGACTTTTTCCTCCAGATCAGGAGGTAGCTGTGCACATGCCATAAATTTCATGGCACAAAAGCAGAATTTTTTTGCTTCATAAAAGGGAAAGTGAGCACCTCCACTCCCCTTTAGGATTTTATTTAATGTTGAAAGAGTCGAGAAGCACAAAAAGAATCAGAGTAGCAAAGAAACAAAGGGGGAAACTTTGGATTCAGCCCTAGGTATACAGTATGTGAGCACACCTTCCACAAACAGTAGCAATGATCGCTAAACTGTATCTGAATAATTTCTTGTTGAAGATATTTCGCTTGCAGCACATTTTTGATTTTATTTTAGGTTTGTCTGCTTTAAAACGTTGCTGATTTAGTGTGAGAAGTGTAATTTGATATATCCACCACCTCTGTCTTGGGGCAATTTTTAATAGCAATCAGGAAACATAAAAAAACAAAGCGAAACAATAGCTCCAACCCCACCAATTAACCCTGTTTGGCTCACAGTAATTTATCCTAATACACCCCCTCAGTCAAAAAAGTTTTCTTTTCTCCCCCCAGAGATTTAAATATGTTCTAAAGCTTTGACACTCTAATTCTAAGAAAGACATGAATTAATTAGATGAACACAAAATGAGAGCAAAGTGTAATTCAGCACAAACTAATTTCATAAAAGGAGGACTTTGTTAAATCCCAACCTAATTGGAAAATCCTAATCCTATACCTAAATAATACTTTAAAATGAGGTGTTCTGCTTAGTCCTGCCTTTCCATTCATACGTTACTTTTTCCAATTTAACAAAGTCAACTGGTTTTTCCCTTTACACAATCAAAAGAAGCACTTCAAAGAGCATGGCAGAGATGGACAATGGGTAGCTGATCTGATGTAACCAGAACACTTACTCGTATGAGACTGTCCTCAGTTCAGTGACATCACTGCTCTGCACCTGAAACACGAGACAACGACAGTCAGATTTATTTGGTTTTATCGATCTACTCTTTCAGCATCATTCCTATCTGAAAGCTCTGTGAAAATGAAATAAAAATGGTAATATGGACCCCAAGGGGAGAGGAGTTATCCATTCTAAACATCAGCAGAAAATCAAAGTCTTCCTCCAAGAGACAAACCCAGGGCAATGGGACATGACAAAAACACTTGGCAGAAATTGGATTACGGTCAAGTAGGCTAAGTATAACAAGAGCAGCTACGTTTTGATTTTGCAGAAATCCAAGGACCTTAGGAAACTGTATCGAATAAATGTATTTGATTGAAGTAGAAACTGAAATATTTTTTCCTGAAAAACACTCAAATAGCAAGCTTTACAGTCTGTATGCATTAGGCTACCATCTGGGTTTACTTTGTAAGGAATGTAAAGGAAACGGACACTAAACCAGCTTCAATCTTTGAATCAATCCTAAATCACTTAAATACATTTTAAGTCTTCAGACATCATTCAAAATAAGTGACTCTAAGGTGTCTCTACAACCACTGAACATACCATAGAACCAAAACCATTTTGAGCTCTACGGTACCAATAAAAATCACTAAGATGTTCTTAACTTTTAGATCATCACAAAGCAATTTTTCTTACTGTAAAACCACCCAGTTTTTCCATTTACATTCTGTGTACACCGCCCTTCTTTAAAAACTGTCCTCTTGAACTGCTGAAGGCTGTGATGTTATCCTCATAGTCTAGTTTAAGAACTAGTTCTCTAGAACAAGTTTTATTCTAGAGATAGATATAAGAACAAAAGATAGTTATTGCCAGGTTGCGCTTTCCCTTGAGGTTTTATTTTGAAAGGTTCGTGTTTAAAGCAATTAAAATCCCCAACTAAGTCTTATACTAATGACAAACCAAAATGTATTGGCCACACTATTACCCATTACTGTGAAGCAAACAAACTTGGTGGCCGGGTTGGTTCAGTGGGTAGAGCAGGCGCACATATACTGAGAGGTTTATGCCTCGACGAGGTCCAGTGTTCCAAAAACTGACCTGTGACAATTTCCTGCATGTCTTCCCCCTCTCTCTCCCCTTTGTCACCTAGCTGTCTTGTCAAATTAAAGGCGGAAAAGCCCAAAAAAAATAATCTTTAAAAAATTAAAAATAAAATTGTACTCACTTTAATAAAACCGTTTTGGTCCTAAATACCTGATGACAGTATGAGGACCAACATGGTATATATTCAGGGCACAAGTGTGCAGGTTTTTTGTTTTCCTCACAGTTACTGTAGCTATTCAAACAATACAAAAACTTGATATGTTAGCTATTGAATACCAAAAAGTAAGAAACTAATGTATTAACTCAAATGGCCTAACCTGAGCTTGCTTTAGGTCATCCAGTCAGTTTTTTGGTTTTGGTTTGTTGTCAGGTTTGTTTGGTTAATTAATTGTAAAAACAATAATCTCTATTTAATACAATAATTATAACATATCTTAGCACCTTTACAGTATGCTGTTTTTTGAAGGGCATCTAAGAACAACTCGAGGCCTCATATAAAATACAACAGACTGTTTAGAAAGCCTTTGGTATGGTATGATTTTAAGAGATATTTTACTAAATCAGCTCTAAATATTAATAGTAAAGATTGGATGTCTTGCAACTTACAAGCATGACCTCCATGCTCTTACATCACTAGCAACAACACTTGTCACCTACACACAGGTCACCTTACAGTTCCATCTGGGTTATTTTGTAGTGTGAATACCAGTGTAAAAGAGATTACTGTCTTCTACACTTACATGTTTCATTCAATATCAAGAGGGGAAAAGGTCATTCTCTAGTTTCAAATAATTGGTTGTTGCAACCATCTTTTGAATTACTACAAGGCTGAGTCTCCTCAGGTTACTCAGCTGTCCATCTATCTGGCAGATAATCGTAATGGCCTCCCTACACAGGAAGCTGTTTACTAAGTCATGATAACTAACAGGTATTTGGGGCATTTTTTTAGGCCTTTATTTTTAACAGGACAGCTTAGACATGAAAGGGGAGAGAGAAGGGGAATGACATGCAGCAAAGGGCCGCAGGTTGGAACCGTATCCGCTGTGGCGAGGACTGAGCCCCTGTAAATGGGCGCACACTCTACCAGGTGAGCTACCCAGGCGCCCAGCAAGTTCTTTTTTCAAAGTCTCATTGACAGTCCTTGTGTAACATGATTTTAGAGTTTCAGCTTGCTAGTGAGGTCAGGGTGTAACATTGTGTTTGTTACGAGTATGACTGTAGCATCTTAATATCTGTTCTTCATTTGTCAATCTCAGGGGCAGTAGTGCGTTTTCCCTCATTTACCCTCACTGCTTTGCTAATGCAAAATTGAAGACTTAACATAATTCGTGTGACATAAGCAGATATTGTCAAATATTACAGTGGCTTCACGCTTGAACAATGTCGGGAGCACTCTCCACAATACAATTCACATCATCCGAGCCAATGTGATCAAAATTGGAGTGTGCATACATATTGTTGTGAGAGGTACCTTATAGAGATTGTTTTTTATGGAGATCATTTTTGGATCATCTACTCCACCTGAATTGTGGATTATTTTGAACCACACAGCTAAAACACTTAAGAGCATTTCAATAAAAGGAGTTTGTTTAAAGTTGTATATATTCAATAGTGAGGTCTGTACCTTTATCTTCACAGTAAGAATGTGCACGTTTTTTTAAGTACGAGACAGAGAGGCAATACTCTTATGGCATGCAAAGATGCATGTCCACTGCCTGCGCAATGTCACATCATGGTCAGAAAAGAATTTAGTCAATTAGGTTCATCCAAACATTTTAAGGGAATTTTTTTTTCTACTGTCCCTTATCAGGCCAGACAATGCTGCAATGGTGCAAAAACTAAATATTTAAAAATGTGGCTGCAGCAGCATGCCTAGCGCAGCTTAAGTGGGAAGTGTTTGTGGCAGCAGTGACCAGATTTTAAATGCAGAGGATCAATAAAAAAGGGGGCTGCTGAGGTACAGTCTTTGTGTGAGAGTGCAATGGTCTACAACAAAAACTGGACAAGAGGGCTCGTGTTGGTCCTGTAACTATCAGACTGAGAATTGTGAATATGGAGAGAATTCATTAATTCTCAGCTGGCCTGCAATTTCTGCAGCAAAGGAGGCAAATAAATACTTATCAGTCAAACAAATAGACCAGGCCACTAGCATTTTAAACATCAGCCCCATTTACACAGCAGGGAGACTTCAATCTCAGAAGCATCATTGGTTCAAATAAAGCACTACGAAAAGCATCTCCAGGCGGAGAGAAAATAGATCAGGAAGATGAGCGAAAAAGAGTAATCTCCCTGACATATTCCTAATAATCCACCTCCCTCGTGCCGCTCCCCCCCCAAGCTCACCCAATCATAAAGTGTCAACACTGACCTACAAAAAGGGACTCCCGTCAAGCCTTACATGTTTAAAAACATCAATCACAGCAGACAAAGAGGGTACATTGAATTATACAGTATTAACCTTCAGGGCTTGCATATAAAGACCATAGATTTATTTATGCTTGTGTGTTAAGAGCCTCTGCACTGTTCCTTACAGCAAGCTGGCTGCCAAATTGATGAACCTGCTCAGCCCTCAGCAGGAGGCCAGCATCTTTGATTAATGAGTGCAAACTTGTGGAAAGGGTATGAATAGGAGAGACAGGGTGAAAATGGAAGAAAACATAATTATTAGCAGTAGTGTGTTTTTTTCTTTGGTCCTTTCAAAAGGCCAAAGGAAAAAGGGGCACTTTTAAAAGAGCCAAAGGAACATAAAAGGGGAACTTCTCATATTCTGTTAGAAAAACAAATGTTTAATGTCATCCCCACTTGAAATTATGAGCACTGTGACTAATTAGATAGTAGGTACAACTTAAATCTTCACTAGTAGCCCAGGTCTTGACCTTTAGCACAAAAATCTAACAGAGTTGATGATGTGATGTACTGAGAATGGAATTATAGTAATTATTTAAAAGTTAAATAAATAGTTTGTATCAAGTGAATACATCTCTTATTAATTATTTAGCAACCATGAGCCTCATTTACCTTTGGAGGACGAGCAAAAGAATAATTTTTTCACATTCAAATGCCAAGTTGCTGACACTTTTGATTTCTCAATGTTAAACACTCATGTTAGAATCCAAGTATACAGCACCTCAACATTGTTGTCTGCAGAGGTTTTCAAAAACACGTGCTCTGAATAAATATGGAGGCAAATTTAGTGACCTTCTACCTGTGTTTTGATTCATTGGCAGTTACGGGATGCATGCATAACACATCAAGGCTGTGATCTGATTTATCTCGCTGCCTTGGCTACTGAAGCCATGATGGACTTTACCAGGAATAATGTTTACTGCCGTGCCATTTTACTTAAGACTGTGTGTGCAAAGGGCACACACAAGTTCAGTACTATCAATTATATATGTACAAGACAAATTAGCTTCACAGTTCAGCAAACACAAGATGCCTGCCAAAACAAACTAAATGACAGAAGTGAAATTTACACCATCAAAATAAGCTCTACACACTGTATGAGCCCAAGTGTTCACAAATCATCATGCACCACACACTCCAGTATAAATAGTGGGGCTGATGCTGTCATGACAAAGTTGTTGTGCTTCTGTGGCCTGTGTGTCTTCAGAATTGACAGGAAAGGGTACGGTATCATTCAAATATCGTTAAAGGTTTCTTAAAATTCAGAGTAAGCCAAGTATTCCCAGCACATTGAAAACCACAGTACACATTCAAGAAATCAGGGCAATGTTAAAATACCCTGAATTCTACATTGGAAGTTAGGCCTAGTTTGTGTTTGTTGCGGATTATTACAGCCACTACAAAATGTTAAAGCTGAATTGGGCCTACTAGGGCCAGGCCAAAGGTGTGACATGTCATCACAGGAAGAGGAAAGTGGTTGGTTTGCAATTTCGTAGTTACTCAAGCAGTTTTTAAATCGCAGTTGCATAAATCAAACTCCAACTCCCAACCCTATTACATCTGTGTGATTAAAATATTGCTTTTACTTTCAGCTCCACAGAAATCAAGTTTGTAACGTTTTCATTGAGATCTTTTCATCTCCAAAGTTTCAGAACTTTGTTACAGATAACCACCGTTTAAATGGACAGCGCTCATCTAATTTAAATATCCCAAGATGGCGAATGCGTGTTGTTAATATGAAAGCAGAAAAATGGAGGGTATTGTCATAATCTCAAAGGGTAAATTTCAACCCAGACCGCAGCTGCAGCATTAGCTGCGCTCTCCTTTAAGAGGAAGCAACAAAAAGAGAAGATAGAGGGGGGAGACGAGACCGGCGGACAGCCCCCGGCTTTAACACTCATAACAAATCATTTCATTTTAAGATAAAACATTAAGAAAGCCCACCTGTGTTATATCCAGTTGTTTGATCATTTAATGGCATGTTGTCACACGAAGCTTGAAAGCACAGCAAGCATTACACAGTCAACCAGACACTAACGTTACTTTTTACTCGTAAGAGGCTTAAAAACCGAATATGTCTGACAAGCTAGCTAACTTATGAAAAAAAAAATGTTATCATCCTGTCCGGTAACGCACGGTGGATCCGCAGAGTGGACTAGCTGGCAACAAAGACATTATCCACGCTACAAGGTAATGACAAGACTGAGCAGCACTGCCTGCCTGCCTGCCTGCCTGCCTGTGCCAAGTAACGTTACCGGTGTGACATGTTAACGTTAGTTTCTCAACTCTACGACCGAACATTCTTTCTTTGACCAAGTTACAAGTTTAACATGACAACAGTTATCTTCTGAAAAAAGTTTGGATCACAAACAGCCGAAAACGCTTTATCTACTTTGACATTAACTTTTTTTTGTATCGCCGTGTTGAACTCACGGAGCGGATAACGCTTCAATGAGGCAAGTGTTGATGCTACTGGTTAGCAAAAAAAAAAAAAAAATAGAAAGAAAAACGTTAGCTTAGCTGTTAGCTTAGCAGCCCAGGCGATAAAAATCTGTTAAATGACAAAATAACACATGAACCTACGTTAGTTACGGAGCCCACGAAGGTAGCAAAACCGAGACTCTTAAAACTCACCTTATAGTCGAAAATCGTTGTAACGTTATTCCTTTAAAAAAAAAAAACGAAATGGAATAACACTGTTTATTTACTTCCCAGTTTTGCGCAGTTTGAGGGATGTTGAAAGAGATGAGTGGATGATTTGGTCAGTGTAATTGAGTCCGGGTGGGAGCGTGACTGAATGTCTTGGTCTCTGGTCGCAGATTGAAGACACTCTTTCCTCCGCTTCACTCCGAGCAAGTCAAGAGAAGTGACGTCAGCTCAGAGCTTCTACAATGCAAACTTTTGTTCCTCAAAAACTGCAGGCAGCAAGTGCACAAACTGACTGTCAACATTAGCGGATACTCCTCATATCTGTATGATGAGTGCAGCTAATGTCCTCTAAATGTAGAACCACTAAACAAAAAAACAAAAAAATGTATATCATAAATTAAATGATGATGCAGGCATTGTCAAAACGGTATTGCTATATAATTACACTTCTCATAAGACTATGATTGTATAAAGGTGGGTAAACTGCTTTACAAACAGGTGCATAAGTCTGCTTTCAATTTCCATCACATCCCTAGTGTGACAATGAAAACCCACTATTTTTTGAAATTTTAAAATGCTACATATTTTCAAGGTTTATTTATAACCCTTTGCATTGATTTAAAATAGATAGCCTACTTAGCTATATGATCTGGTGTAATATTTCTTTTTTTATTCATCATATGGGCAAAATAAAGTTTGAAAGACTGCCTATTGCATTTGGTGGTAGATTACATTGCACACATTCTTGTAGTTGTAATTAATATCCAAAGAAGGCTGGCACATAGGTCTTATAAATAATTGTATTCTTCCATATACTTAAACATTGCACCTGCCACAGAGAAATCCATTCATCTGTCTTAAAGGGATCAGCTTTTTGACACTGCTTTTGGATTTTTTATGTCAATTATAATTTCCTTTTTCTGGACTCTTTTGTTAAAATTGTCTGAAAGTGTGGACTGCTCAGATCAGAAGCTCGAAATGCGATAGAGAAACTATTAACAAGGCATTGCAATGCATCCTGTTCATTCAATAAAGTGACTCCAGTTGGACAAGCGCTAACATCTGCTTTTTTTCTCATCATTAAGCAAGCGTACAATCTGCAACAGGAAATGGGGTGCATTTTATCATTAAACTCAACAACAAACATTTACAACACAGTAATTAAAACAATGTAACAGTTTGAAACTGTATCACCGATGTGGACTGATGTAATACTGTACATCCAGTGTTTAAATATTACAAATAATATATAGCTTTTGTATTGAATTATTATAAGATCAGGATTTGCCTCTTTCCCTAGAGGTTACAATCAAAGTAATGAGATTTTTGTGTTTAATTGGATGGATAGATTGAAAAATGTGTTTTGTGTTTAGTGGATAGAGTGGATTTCAGCTTTTTCCAAAGCACACTACCTCAAGTTGAACTAATTGTATACAGTAATTTAGGCACAAAAGGCCTTTTACAAAAAATCCTTTTATAAAGAAATGTGTAATTTAAAACAGGATTATTTATTGTTCACCATCCCTTGTGCTCATTGATTTTTTTCCCCCACCCCCACCCCTAATTCTGTGTAATTTTAGATGCTGCAGTCACAGGAGCTACTGACTGGACTGAGTGAAACACGCCTGGCTGGATGAACACACATAGTGAGAGAGGGAGGGAAATTATTTGATAAATTTCTCAACCTAGCGACAGGATACCTGGGATTTTAATTGTATTGGACAATCTTCATTAGAGAGAATGAGCGATGGGAGAGATCAGGTCAGCGTCACTTTCAAAAGCTTTTTCCAGCCATGTTTTTTCCACATTGCACAATCAAAATGTCAGCCTACCTTGGTCATTTGTCACATACTAAGTCACAGTCGATGGCTGCAATGCAGCAGCATGCTGGGGGAAGGGCAAACAGTCTGCTTCTTTAAAGGGATTTTTAAAGAGTCTTGATTAGAAAGTATAATGAGATACCAAAGACACAGCAAAGATGATCTCTCTAGAGACTGATGGAAACAAATTAAGATGGTGCTTTTGTTTTTAATTATTATTTTCTATCAGTCCACAGAAAGCTTAATGTACCTGTAAGGCACAGGAGTTGGACGCTCAGTAATTTTTTTCTGACATATTTGAATAATACAGATTTTAATCATGTTAGCACACTGATCCCTTTAACACCAAAGCCTTCCAGCACTGCACATGCATTTGATTTAGAAAATGGCAGTGTCTGAGCTAAAAAACACATGGGTTTAAAATTTAGTACAGTGTTTTCAACAGTTCTGAGTTTAGCAATCCCAAAAATCATGTGAGCTGTCAGATATAAAAATTAATCAAACTATATCTTCTTATGGTGCACTTACAGTAGCTTTTTTGGAATGCTAAATTAATCATGAATGCAATGATTTACAAAAAAAATTGTTTTGCATCAAACATGTGTAAGGCATTCTATATATTTTTATTGTGATAAAGAACACAAAGTCAGGTTTAAAGTGGCCATATTATGCTCATTTCCAGGTTCATAATTGTATTTTGAGGTTTTACCAGAATAGGTTTACATGGTTTAATTCTTAAAAAACACCATATTTTTGTTGTACTGCACATTGCTGCAGCTCCTCTTTTCAGCTCTGTTCAGGTCTCCGTTTTAGCTACATAGTGAGACATCTCACCTCTATACCATCTTTGTAGGGATTCACACATGTGCAGTAGCTAGGTAAGGCACATCAGCTAGCTATCTTTTTTCTCTAACTTCAAGGCAGGATTAGCCGGGAGACTTCTTCTAAACAGGGCGCACTTCCAACTTTGCGTGGAATACCTGAAGAACAGGGACATGTAAGTAGTTCTTTTGTAGATTATGGTGATTATGGTGTGTTGTAGCAGTGTTTTGCCGTTGAGAACGAGGGGGCTAACTAGGGATGCACCGATCCACATTTTTTCACTTCCGATCCGATCCAGATACCTGAATTTGGATATCGGCCGATACCGATACTATTCCGATACCAGAGCTGTGTTTGCTTTAATATTATTATTATCATTATTGTTGATTTTATATGATGCTGAAATAAACTCCTCTCAATGGGCAAGTATGATATGTACGTACGTATGCATGTATGTCCCAAAAGGCAACTTGAGGTAAGTATAAGGTCAGAAAAGGAAGTCAGAAAAACAGGAAAAATCTCATTCTGAAAACCGATATGCACCTGTAAGAGTTTCAAATTTATTGTCATGTCAATATTTATTACATTCCCAAAATGTCAAATACTTGAGTCTTGAAAAATAAGAAAAGTGCAAGTGTAAAAATCTTACACACACACACACACACACACACACCTCTGTTTTCACGGCTGAAACAGCGGCCGCCGGGACACGATCCGGGGTCTCTGGGGGATGCAACAACGGGGAAATGAAACGCCAAAAGCCGGCGACAACACCGGGACAGACGGTTGTAAAAGTCCTGTTTTGTTTTTGCATTTTGCTGTCTTGCTCTGCGGTGTTTCCAGTGTGAAGTATTTCCAAACAGCGGACACACAGGATAGCATCGAGCTAGCCACAATGCTGGTCATGCTACTATCCTGCTAGCTGGCTGCAAACTGCGGAATGGATTTCCTGAGCGGGGGCGTGTCTCATAACTCTGTGTCTCATTGAGCCGCGCCTCCGTTCAGGAAATCTATTCCACAGTTTGCAGCCAGCCAGCCAACCAGCAGACCAGCTGGCAGGAATCACTTTTGGATCCATTTCAGCAGACAACGTTAAAGTGCAGACATGGCTCGTGGTATCGGAAATCTCCGCAGGTTGGATCGGGAAAATCCGATACCTGAATTAACGCTGGTATCGGTCCCGATACCGATACTGGATCGGATCGGCCCCATCCCTAGGGCTAACCACTAGCACCTCGCTAGCACCTTGTTTCGGCTAGTGACGTAGAAAGCCCTGCAGATTTTGAACAGCTCACCTGGAGACTGATGGCAGGATACATTCAGAAACCGTATCTCACTCAAAACAGCATGGATGTTTTTTTTTTCAAGTTTGTGTGCATGTGGAAGCACCAGAGACACAAAATAGCAACCCAAATCCCAGAAAAAGTTATTTTTTCATAATATCGGCACTTTAAGCATTTGTTTTACAAATTGTAGTGATTACTGTAGTCCTGTAGGTGGTGAAGAAGTGTAGTATGCCTGCCATGTATTGACGATGCAATAGAGTACACTACTCTTTCTCTGTAAGGAACGGTCAGCAAGCAGTCATATAAGTAGTGGCCTTTGTTTTCCTCTGTTAATTGAAGCATGTTCTAGGATAGTGAATGGGGCAGAAACATGAGATTTCCAGGACATGAGAAACAGATGCTCCACACTACCTTGGACAGACACCTTTCCCAGAACATGAATAGAGGATGAACTGAAGAGAAATAACTCATATGTAGTAGAGTCCTGAGAAAAAGAGACATGGGATTGTGGTGAAACCAGAAACGCAGGAAAGAGTTCTGACTGATTTGACTCTCAGTCAGTGCTGTTTCTTAAGTATTTACAAGTTTATGACATTTTGAAGCCTATTGTATTTTATTAACACATACCTTGATGAATTCTTAGGCTTGATGAACTTGTCTCGCTTATTTTCATTCCATATGTCATACTACTGTATGTCATATTTTATTCATGCATACCACTGTCCATTTTAATTAGTCTTTCTGGGTCGAGCTAGACCTCTTCCTGCTCTAAGGAGCGTGTGGCAGATGTGTGAATAAAATTCATGTGCTATTATTTGAGTGAAAATAGGCCTTAAGAGCCATTGTGATGAGACAACAGCCCTTCTATGGTAATAAAATACATACATCCCAGTTAAACAGAAAAGGCGTAACAGCATAAATCACTTCAGTTACAATCCGTTTGCAAAAAAATAAATGGTTATGCCTCAAAAGGTTAATCATGAATTCAACCCCATTATTTCCCAAAAAAATCAAATGGCTTTTTAGTATATTAGTGTTACAAATAATTATCATACTTATAATTATCCTAATTTTGTCTGTGTAGAAAAACAACCATTCTTTTTGCATGTCAATACACATTTTGCGCTACAGCATTACAACAAATTACAAATGTGTGTAGGTTCAGCAGACCTTATACAATCTGATATCAGACTCAATTGCCATTTGGTTTTCTATTCTATTTGAATTGCAAAAACGTACACAAACCAAAGCTTACTCACAGCATTCAGCTACTGCATCCCAAATAAATAACACTTTGCATGAGCGTGAATCACTCTTTGGTCTTGGGCAAAACTGATCCATTTTGGCTTTGAAAACAAATACTGTATCTGCTGAAATCTAACCAAGTCATTTTAAAAGGCCCAGTCTTTACATTTGAGGTGATTGTTAATTAAGAAATGCATGAAAATCAGCATTGTGTGTTTCTTAACCATACGTTTTGATAATATAGGCCTATTTACTCCAGTATTTACATTACAGTGTACACAATTCATACAACCATACTGATACTGTATACAGTAAACAGACAGATCTGTCTTACAGACAAACGTGTCTATACAGAAATGTCGTTATTTTATAATCCCCTAAGTGTTTGGTTATGAGAAGAGGAACTTTTATCTATAACTTGAGAGAAGCAGCAGTTTAACATGTCCAACCAACCACACATAAGCCCAGACTTACTGCAGCCACAGTCTTCTCCTGCAGCTCAGTCCCATTCTGCTGTTTGGACCTTCATCTTGCATAACATGTTAATTATTGGCCACCACAGCGAGTCTACATGACTTTCTTAATCATCAAGAGGACTTTCACCTCAGCTTAGACACAAGATACCCTTTCTATAACTTAACATCGGATCTTGTATTTCATGCACTATATTTAATATGTGTTCATGTTTAAAGCTATTTGTTGCCTCTAGAATTTAACAAGTGTGTCATATTTAGAAATCAGGGTTCTTATAGATTATTGTTTAACAACACATACTCATACAACCATATCAAACTGATTATCTTTCATGTTTCTGGGCCTCATTAATTAGTAGAAGAAAATCCCTTCCCAGCAACGTCAAAGGGAAGGGACCTGACAGAAATGTGAGTCACTGTCCCACCTTGTGGCCAAATCTAGAAATTACCTGAAATGCTCAGAGGAAAAGGTTATTGTTGTGGTTCTGTATTAATGTGCATCATCAGTAAATGTTAATGGTCCACAAATGCCTTTCATAGTTCATAAGATGTTAAAAACAACATTGAGAACGTACTCAATAAAAGAGGCACATGCAGCCGAGATTTAAAGATAATTTGTTAGATGACAGACTTCTTGGAAGTATAAAAATCAATGTGCATGAATAGGAAGAAATAAAAAAAATGATTTCCTGCCGACTTCTCCTAGTTCAGTTTCATCTCAGCACACGCTGAGATGTCAACACAGCCACTGGACATTTGGAGGGAGTGGCACTTTTCAGATGACAGTGATTTAGATATCCTTTCAGAACTAATTAGACTCCATCCCCAATTTTAGTGTCCTAATTCGTCATTCTTCTCCTCAATTATGCACTGACATATATATTTAGCAGAAATGTTCTATATAGATCACACACACACACACATTAATGGAGAGTGATTGTTCTTTTTTCTCAACTTGCACATTTTTGACACTGCTGGACAACCCAAGGCTGGAAGGCGACATATTACTGGTAGCATACTACTAGAAATACTTGCTGTTACTGCCTAATAGAACTTTCTGACTATGATTGATTCAAAAACAAGCACTTGTTATAGTTACACATACTTTATTATGAAAAACACACAGGGGCTCAGATCCTGCCAAATTAATCTCAAATATTGCACAAAAGCATTTATGCTGTTAAAAGTGTACATAAGTATTAAGAGGGGTACTTTACACAATGTAATATAAGTATGTTGTCATCATTCTAAACTACGCTCATCACATAGCCAAATATCGATTGTCTTTATTGCCACAGGAGGACTTATTTCCAACACCAACATCATGACCACTCTCCTAAAAATAAAGCAATGATAATAACAAGATTGGATTTCATGGGGCAAGGAAACACAAAACATACATAATGTTCTTTTGACGAGTAAATAAAAGACGGGAGAACTGTGAATGTAGATTATTGTCATGAAAGACACCTTTAAAATATCCTGGAATGAATGCAGACAGTTTCATCAGTGTTATTATTTCTAACAAAATTTAGCTTTACTGGTTACATTTTGGTCATAAGTGTCATACCTTGCCACAATAAAAACTAAAGCCCAGGACATAATGCAAGGAAACATGTCAAGATGTTCTCTGGCAGTATTGGTTTAGGACAGCTTTCCATTTCAAAATGATATTTTACTTGGAAAAGAATCTGCTTTATGGACTATGCAAATCTACCTCACTGGCTACATTTACATGTGCGAAATAACAAGGCAATTGCTCAAACTCAAGCTGGGTTTTTGTTCAGATCAAGCTATTTACATGTGCCCTTGATAGCCTGCAATTGAGAATTCCTGTTTCTTTGAATACTGCTTAAAAGGGACTCCACTGGTTTAAAAGACGAGCATTTACCAGGCAGTCAGGGTCTAACAGTAGCATGCGATTGGTTGCATTATGTGAAATGTAGAATCCAGCATTTTTGGAGCCTGATACACACTAGGGACTAAACATCAGGGTGTCTCACTCTCTGCTGCATCAATTGCCCATTCTTATTTCAATCTTCCTCTTTTTAGTCCCTCAAGGTTTACGATAATGCAATACTAAATCGCTGAGCATTTCTGTCTGCTCACAAAAACTGAAAGCTTTGCTCTTTATTTAATCCCTTCCATGAGCAATAGTTAGTTACTTTTAATATGCAAGAGAGAAATACTGATACCAAAGGTTATCGAGGAATGTGTAGTGCCTGATAATAATGATGTTACACATGACACGTAGACCAGGCTGCAAAGTTGCTGACGCACCAATCGGAAAAATGTACAGATGATTGTTCATTAGTGCAGATGACAAAAAAAAAGCAGAAGCAGTGAGATGTTAATGTGCAACAGTGAGACGTTAGTATTAGAGTAAGCCTGACGTCAGTTTATACATTATTCCGAGTCATGTGTGTAACGTGTTAACCCAAAACTACTTCAGTAACTGTTTTCTCTATGCATGAACACGGACCCGGCAGGGGGGGCCTGGTGCTTCCTGTTGTGGAACAGAGGAAAGGTTCTCCTATGGCATGCCGTCGGTCTCCTCAGCCTCTACCAGACAGGACCGGTCTGTGTCCAGGACTCGGAACGGAGGGTGGTACTCGAATGCTGTGAGGATAGTGGAGCCAAGGTTGTACTTATGTCGCAGGAACCAGATGACTGCTGAGACTCCCATGATAGCCACCACGCTGAGAATGACCAGGGCAGACAGCAGTGCACTGGGTTCTGAGGAGAGCAAGTAACAATGCAATGCAAGGCCACTAAGTATAAACACAAAATCACAGCGGAATAAGTAAAGAAACAGCAAAAACAGCTCAAAGATTGACTTACTCTGCTTGGCTTCCTCTGCCTCTGAAAAAAAAAAAAAAAAAAAAACACACTGTGAGATAGGTGGAAAACAATCCAAACCATATTTTCTGAAGTCTTACTTTCAAAAGATCTGGAAGTTAAATAGCATACCAATAGGTCTTAAAAACATACAAACTTTCATCTTACTCTGATTTGTCTCACAGACCACTCCATTCTCTGCCTGTTCCAGGCAGCTGACATTTTCCCACTTTCCTGTGTTGCTGTGTAGAGCCACACATGTATCCAAGGGCACGAGGTCTGATGAAGAAACGACGTCTTCCCAGTTACTGAATTCTACAGGTTGCTCGCCAAACCACTTCATGTTGTCACCTGACAAGACACAACAATCAGTACTCCAGCATAATGGGCCAGAATACAGCCACTATCACAGGCAATGTCAACCAAATAATGGCGGAATTATAGTGTCCCTTTTGCTTTGCCATTGATCTTCCTTCAGCAATCGCACAAACTATACTAAACTTTGTTACAACACAAAATAATGTTGAAAGTAAATGTGTTTCCCTCCTTAGAATTTACACTAATTGATGTGATTTATTGTTTCTGGTAGCTCAGCGTGCCCCACGGTTTCACAAAACAGGATTTCCTGAATCGTGCTGGGATTTAGAGACAATAATGCAAAAGACAAGACAAGCTTTCAAAAGAAGCTAGCACTAGCAGAACATCTAAAGCAAACATATTTCAAGAAAATAGAGTAATAACTAAAACAGAGCAGACAAAAAAACTGAAAATATCTAAGATGATTTTTGAGCAAAGATTATTTAACTTTACTCAAATTAAAGCTTTTCATGTCAAACTACTGTCTCCGAGGTCAAGAATAAATTTTCACGCCTAAGCCGACATAGACAAGAAGTCCGAAAAGTGCTCAAAACTATGTAGAAAAGTTAATAATAAATGATCACTTATGATCAATGGACTTTGATATATAACACTTACAATATTTGATACAATACCCTTTAAGATTCAGTGTTGGTTTTCCACCTAGTTACCTCCAAACAATTGTTAAACAAGTTGTATTTTTTCCTTTCTGATTGCTATAGAGAATCAGATTGTATTTTATGGAAGTTAGCCAGCATCTTCTCACAGTCCTCCGGTCACATGGTACTTACTGTTTGTGTCATAATACATTCCCAGCCACACGTTGACATTGTTTTTCCACACTGCTGGGCTATATTTAATGACAAAGTCATTCTCCTCAGCGCTCTGGATGGTCAAAAGCTCTAGAAAAAGCATAGCAATGTACAACAACAGAATTAGACACACCCACACATTGAGAATACATACAGTCCATCTGTCATTTTGTCTTTGACAAGATATTTGAAAATAAAATGTCTCAGGTACCAAATCCTTGGCAGAGTGTTTTTGCTCTTTCAAAAGTGTAGCTTTTGATTGTGTCTTCTTCTCCGTGGACAAAGTAGTAACATCCGTCTCCAAATGGTACCCAGGTGCGTCCGTCCGCAGGGCAGTCTGAGGAAAAACCATGGGACAACCAGGTAATGGAAAGATTGGAAAGAATGGAGAGAGAAGGCTCCTGACCAATCTAGATTTCTTTTAGCTGTGTGCATCTGTGTAGGAGGATTTAGAAATTATGTAACACCAAATCACCATTTTAAGATGCTGCAACAGCTTTGCATCATGTTTGGTTGGATAGTTGATACTACAACCCCCAACAGACTGTACATGTCTGTACAGTGGAAACTACCCTGTTGGTTAGTTTCAACTGATGACCACTGTTCCTCTTTATCAGTGTAGTTTGTGTCTGTGTTTGGCAAATGGTGTCGTGATTTTCTAGACTGTTCCACTTACTGTTTTACTGCTACACCTGCTATTTGGGGTCAGATTATGTTCCCCTCTATGGAGCTTTGTTGTTGGTCTCAAGCATTGGTGGAAGAAGTACTCAGATATTTTAATTAATTAAAAGTAGCAATACCACAGTGTAAACATACTCTATTAAAAGTAAAAGTCTTGGATTATAAATCTAACTTCAGTAAAAGTACAAATGTATTAGCATCAAAATATACTGAAAGTACCAAAAAACAGTAAACATACTCATTATGCGGAATGGCCCATTTCAGAATGATTCATACAAGATTGCTGGATTGTAACTATTGATGCATAAATCACTTTAATATTGCAGCTGCAAAGGTGGAGGTAATTTCAACCGGTAACACTTTACAATAAGGTACACAAAAAAATAGGTAGTTAATGATTAGGTACTGTTTTTGAAAGGGTAGTTATCGTTTTTCAGAAGGGTAACTAATCATTAGTTACCCTTTTTGAAAAGGGTAGTTACCCTTTTTCAGAAATAGGTAGTTAATGATTAGGTACTGTTTTTGAAATAGGTAGTTAATGATTAGGTACTGTTTTTGAAAGGGTAGTTATCGTTTTTCAGAAGGGTAACTAATCATTAGTTACCCTTTTCGAAAAGGGTAGTTACCCTTTTTCAAAAGGGTAGTTAAGCTTTTTTAAAAGGGTGAAAAAGCTTAACTACCCTTTTGAAAAAGCTTAACTACCCTTTTGAAAAAGCTTAACTACCCTTTTGAAAAAGGGTAACTACCCTTTTGAAAAAGGGTAACTAATGATTAGTTACCCTTTTGAAAAAGCTTAACTATCCTTTTGAAAAAGCTTAACTACCCTTTTGAAAAAGGGTAACTACCCTTTCAAAAACAGTACCTAATCATTAACTACCTATTTCTGAAAAAGGGTTGTTACCCTTTTCCTTCTGAAAAAGGGTAACTACCCTTTCAAAAACAGTACCTAATTATTAACTACCTATTTTTTGTGTACCTTATTGTAAGTGTTGCCAATTGTAGTATTTGAGTAAATTTACTTACTTAAGCTACAATCCAACACTGGTTCATACACTATCTTACACAAATGTTGCTTTAATCTGAGATGTCTCATCTTTGTAGCAGTGTTTTAAGTGGTAAACTTATTTTACAGTTAATACTGTTCCAGTTAGTATCCCTTTTGATTGGCAACATCGCTAGTCATTCCTCCACATGACGTTACCGGCCAAATGAGGCACCTTCAGGCAACATCTAAAAAATCTGTCTTGAAGTACACCCACCTCTAAAGGGAAAACACGGGTTTACATTGGTTGTATTTGCTTGTGTGTTTCGCAACATACGGAAGAACACAACTTAGTTACGTGAGACGTCAAGCTTGATTCATAAGTTATGTTGCCATATGCAAAACAACACTGTCGACATTCAGAAAAACTGGTTTGCTAACAGTGAGACGTCTAGTCAAGGCTACTGAAATCAGACACAAAACAAACATAAATAAATACAAAGAACAAAGAGTTAAGGGCTCTTACTGTAACACGGGCCTACGCAATGCTAATTTAAACGGGTACGTGCGTACAACCATAGCTAACCATGCCTGCAAAAAGGATATCACGTTCATTTATCTTGGAGTGGAGATTCAGATTTTAAACTCTTACCTCCCGTCAAACCCAACTGCAGCTGAACACACAACACAAAGACACAGCATATTGATGATAGGTAACGGTGACTTTTCTCCAGTGACTCCATGGCAGCGAAGACAAATAATCATGTAGCACCAAACTACTTTTCTGACTGTTGCTCGACTCTAGTGTCAGCAGCAGCAACGTGAGCGAGATCCCACCCACACAAACACACAGTACAAAGGCTCACAAACATGGCCTCAACACCTCACTAATAAATACAGAGTAAACCCACCAGTCTGCATTCATTTCACCTACATTAGTTTACAGCAAGTTAATGTTGATACTTGTCGTTATTGCTTTTACATATCTGACATTACAAACCAATACAATTTGAACAATATTATCTGCGATTTCATTACAAAAAACGAGCACGTAGACACTTTAATGCAAATGTGGGCTAATGTTGGAATAGCTTCCTTGGTTATTCAGCCGTTGTGTTGCTATGATAATAAAATCAAACAAGCTACAGTCCTTCAGGCTCTGATTATTTTATACACAGGAGCCTCTAGATGGTGCTGTACACACAGTCCTCATCACACTGACGTTTCTGGATTTGCATTGTTTTTTATTGTTTCATACTGTAGCCTATAACGTTACAATGCAAGCGATCTGCAACACACTCAAATGTTCTCTGCAAACTTCAATGGTTATCATTGACTATGTTTCTGATGCTGTGGTCACATATTTTTGCTGATATTATGCTGATATTGTTTACTAGATTCCATATTCTATAAATGTTGTTTACAATAGCTTTATTTTTGAAATTGAGAGCCTCTTAATTTGCTGTCTTTAAATGCCAGAAGAACATTTTATCAGTGCATTCATTTTTAAATGCAAGCCATGTATGTCAGTGCTTTTATTAAGACAGTCTTTTCAGCTTTGCCTTTCTGTTCCCTCAGTGAGGCTGTTTAAAGGCTTCCATCACATTTACTATAATTAACCATCACACATTAAATCCATAACCTATCCTTCCATCTTCTCAAATGTGAGGATTTGCTGCTTCTCTCTGCTTTATAGTAAACTGAATGTCTTTGGCTTTTGGACTGTTGGTTGAAGACATTAGAAGCAGTCAGCTTGGACTCTGGGGAACTGTCATAGACATATTTAAGTCATTTTATAAACTAAATGATTAATTGATTAATAAAAAAAAATCTTTATTTCCCTGGTAATTGTCTGTTGTTGCCATAAAAATTCTGTATTACTACAAAATTGCATCATATTGCATTTTATAAGTGTATCTATTATTCTGGACAAATGGCATCAAAAAAATCAGAGTTGAATCAGCGTTTCACAATGATCTCCACAAAAACTGAAGACTGTAAGATTTACAATGGTTAGGGGTAGTGCAGTCGATTGCAATACATTGTATTGTTGTGCCCACCCCATGTATCTACTCTGTCATTATTATTCTAGTCAAGCATCAGTCAGGTCCAATAAATAGTGTTACAATAAGACAACAATGCTATCTGAATAATCACAGTCAATATGGTGTGTTAGGACATCAGTGGATAGGAAAAAGCTGTTCCCTCTCCTTAAGTTGATGATTAAAAATGGTATAGATGTAGGGTACTTCCTACCTGAGCAGGTGAGGAGGGAGGGAACAGCAGAGTGCCTCAGGGGCAGGGAGGTTGTTTAGGGGGGAGAGAGGGTTTCAAGTCCATTGCTTGAAGGCGCAGGTGGCACAAACACAGACAGCTGGAGTGTGAGTTTTTGCTCTTCGTCTGGAGCTGGTGGCTTCCCGTAGGGTGGCACAACACCCTGCAGGGTACCGTGGGGACCCATCTGCCATGGCAAGGCCTGCTCACAGACGCCCCCATCCACCCACCCTACGCCATACCTCCTGATACCCATAACTCAGCCAGTCCAGGCCACGCATGTTGTCAACAATACCATGCGACAGTGTTTACATAGTCCTTGTTCTCACCCAATGGGAAAGCATAGTAATTCATAAATACTGGTAGACCATCTCAACAGAGCTATTACAACTATATTAACACGCTCAGAGGAGTACATTTCCTATACTGAGACAAGGCTGAGCTTAAGCTCGGTTATTATAATTGATAGCATAGAGAACTGCAACTGTCTGATAGTTATTACAGTACATATAGGATAGGTATGGTGTATATATCAGTCATATATTTAACTATTTTGTGATGACACATTTTAGAGAGAAACATCACCTTTGATACATTGTAACTTTTTAGTCCATGGCAGAATATGTCTTGCCAGCTTTAAGAGATAGTGTCTCATTAATTCACTGAGTGAATGTTTGAAATATTGGCAAATGTATGTGTAAGTAAGAGATGGCCACTGTTACAGTAATAGAGTCTGCTATCTGGGAGAAATATGACAGCAAAGTGACCTCTGTCAGCTGCTGTGTTGACGGAGGAACTTTTGTGTTGTTGAACTGGTCAATGGAAAACCCTATCAAGCAAGACATTATTTTAAAACTGTCGGAAGAAAAGTTATTCAGTAACACATGCATAAGACCAGATTCCTTAAAAAACATGAATCAAAATGTGAGAGACAAAGTGAGAGACAGTGTTTGGATATCAACCCCCTGAAGCTGCAGCCAATCTCCAGTAACAACTATCATCAGATTGAAATGTATTGTTCAACTATTAAAAAAAAGAAAAGAAAAAAACATTTTCCTGGCAGAGTACACAAATTACGTATTTACATAATTTCATCATCAATCCAAGGTTGGCAACTGACTATTTCTCAATCAAATGTAAAAACAGGTGTACTCTGGGTTCAGGATGAAGAACAGTAGCTCCTCCCGACAACAAAGACTAGACTTACAATGGATTAAAAGTTGAAAGTTTTTATTCAAAATGTCAAAGAATTGGAAAGAATAAACCTTAGGCAACATTCTACTGAGAAAACAAAAAAGTCTTTGGCTTTAACAAACAATAGAAAAACAAAATTTAAGAGGAGAGATTCCTTAAACTGTACATACAAGTTACCACTGGCAATTATGTGGCACAGGTAAAAATTAAAACCAATAATCTTTCATATATCTCCATGAAAATCTCTCATCCTCAAGCTGTCTACACAACAATCTTCATAAATTAGAACTTTTTTCATATAACTTAATGACTGTTCAAAATGGTGGTTACTTATATGAGGAATTCTTATGTGCACCTCTGCAACTCTTGACCCAGATACTATGGCACATGGTTCAGACACCACTAGCAGCATTAACCTCACAAGACAGTATTACTTCTCAGTCTCAGGCATTACACAGAAATCTCAAGTATAATCACAGCGGCCCTTTACATTTGTTGCACACTCGAGCTAACTACAGAGGAAAGGCTGCTGCGAATACATCTAGACCCTCGACAAAGCAACAAACATGTCTGTTTAAAGGAGCACAGATCCATTGAACACCACAACGCGTTGTTGTCATTGTTGGTCTACAACATTTTAAATCAGCCTCTGGAACAGGATTCAAAATTAACTGTCGTCCATCAGCCAAATGGCTTGTGAATGTTCAAATTTTACCAGCCACTCAATAGATTACCATTGTTTTTTTTTTTGGCTGGTGTGAGGAACAAATCTACCAGCCACTTGCATATTTTACCAGCATTTGGCCGGTGGATATTGCTTATTAGTGGGAATGCTGATTCAGCAGCATTCCAACTATTGTTATTTTGAACCCTGCTCTGGAATCGATTGCCATAAAAGCAGCAGCTCTTTTTAAAACTATGAAACTGAATGTATGAACATGAGTAGAAACATGTTGTTGCCCACCCTAATGATTACAATACATCATAAAAAAATTGGTTTGAAGAAAATCCAAAAGTATTCAAAACAACCTATAAGGAAACAGCTGTATATGGCCAGCTCCTGAGCGTGGCATTTGGTCTGGAGGGCGGGCTGGACCTGCTAACCCGACCTAGTACAGAGGAGAAAGAAAACTCTGAGGTAGATAACTGGTCTGACTGACCACCAGGTCGAATCACAGGATCATTGGAGGATACCATAATCAAAAAGCCTGCTTTAATCCACTTAAAAAAATGCTGACTTTTTTTTTATTTTTATTTTTTAAAAAGGTCATAGCACTGTCCTTTCATAGTTTATTTATTTTACTATAATGTTACAATTTCCATTATTCTGCAAGAATGAAATTAATGTGTGGCACTTGTTGGATCCAGGCCTTCCTTCATGCTTGTGCGTGTCTGTACTGTACAATTACCTAATAAAACTGAATGTAATTGTACAAAAAAGGCACACTGTCCAAATCTAGTTCGCAGAGTCACTTGTGCCCTGGTTAGAGACAGACGATTTCCTCAGTGTACTAGCTCACAATCTTTGGTGAAGTAAACTACAACTGAAAGTGCCTAGTTTGTTTGTTTCCTATTAAAGAGTGAGGTTCAATAACATACACACATCTAATTTTACCCCCCAACTCGCTGAACTATTGCCCTAAGTTCTATTACAAGGCTTTGATGAGTATTTTTTTTTTTTTTGCACAATCATAAGTCTGTTTTCCTGTTAGTTTTTTTTTTTTTCAAATAAAAGTGAAAAGACACACCCCATCAAAATAACAATTAACATCACCCAAAAAAGACAAAAAAACACGTCCGACAAACAAAATACATTTGCCCCTTCTCATTTCCCCACCCTGCCAAGTTCAATTTCAGCTATTCTACAATAATCAACAAGGCAAGATTCAAAAGGTAACACATTCCAACATCCAGAAACATGTAAGGTATTCTTACTAATAAATATTACAGCCAATAAAATTATCAGATGTGGAGACATTTGATTTAAAAATCTAAAATTTCTTCTACTTTTCTATCAGTTTTGGGAGGGGGAAAAGCAACAACATATTGATTTGCTTAAAAAAAGTCCTACATAGGCAAGGCAATAACTCAACAACATTTTTTTGCTTATTGCTGCTCTCTGTGGTGTTTCTGTACAACTACTGTATCAAAACTATGAAGGCAAATTTTAATCAGACAGCAAGATCAATCTAAATTACTAAGAGAAATCACTTTACAAGAAAACAACACGAAACACTTCACCATAGCAACACTCACACAGCAAGCACAAAAACATTATTTTCAAAATGTCTGACTGAAAAAAGTCTTCAGAAGAAAACGAAATCTGGAAATATTCACAAAAGACATATTTACTATCATGCACTTTAACAACTAGTCTTCCTTGTATCCTGCGGCAATTCTTGGTAAAAAATAAACATTTTCTAGTATGAAAATAAAACTTTTTAAAACTTTTTTTTTTATATATATATATAATTCAAATCATTTGTTGACAATGATACCAAAAATAGTCTCACTTAAACATTTGCAGAACCTGTGCAAAACAGTGAAAAGATCCTTAGCATCCGTTGCATTTGTAGACATGATTGTTTTAGCTGTTGTCCAAATGTTACCTCAGCACTACTTGGTTTGTTGGTAGGAATATGGGGAATGATTGCTGGATGAGTCCAGTTGTGACTGTGCACCATTTTCCTGTAAGAGAGTAAAATAACAATAAGCTGTTTAAAATGACGACGATGCTTCATGCACATCAGGCTGCAATGCTGTTAATGCACGTACCTCTACAGCAACATTTGATGTCTGCATGTGGGCATACTGTGGGATATATGCTCCTTGCATAGATGTGTTTGCGGCCATAAACTGCACAATGAAGGAGAGGAATACATATAGAGCATGTTCATCTATACATTTTACAGTTTAATGAAGCACGTTTAAACACCTCATTCCTAAAATAAGTATAATGTGTGAACTCGATTGATCCCAAGCAGAGTTCTCTTACCGTTCCTGCATTGCCCATAGAGAGGTGACTCATCTGCTGTGCAAGAGGTGCCATCATCGAAGTAGGCTGTAGTGACATAGATGGGTCCATAGAGGGCGATATCACAGTACCCTGGAAGAAAAGTGTCAGCAGATGAGAGGAATGTCTGCAGCTTGTGCATACAAAAAGTCACTAAGAAAACATTCTTCTTTAAACCTGAAATACTTCTCAAAAACACACAGTAAACATGACAGAATGTCATGAAAATGATACAGAATATCTATGATGTAAATAATAATGAGCATAATCAGTTTTGCAGGATTGGATTTCAGGCAAAGAGAAACTGAGTAATCTCCGACTTCACGTCTAATACACACACCAGAAGGTGAATAGTCACAAGTTGAGCTAAGTTGTCTATAAGCATCTTGGCTGGCCTGATGCATCTAGCAGTGTTTTCTCATCTATGCTGGCTCATTTTCAAAGCAAGAAAGGACTCTTCATTCTCAATTGAAACCCATCGGTTACAAAATACTCAGCATCTGTCAACAAATACGCAGCTTCACATAGCCTCTCCGAAGCAGTCGCTTTTACATTCCTATACAAACACTTTAGTACTGCAAATCCTCAAGGATTAGTGTCACCTTATGTGCAACTACTACTCTCACATACTGTGTCTGTCTGTTTACAGACATTTTTTTAAATTCTGTTATAACCATAGAGGGAAGTGTTTTAAAGAAATAGAAAAAAAGGGAAAGAGAGTTGTGATGAAGAAAGTGATGATGAGAAGATTTTGTTCTTACTGGGTGCTGCATAATGTAGGGTTGATGAGTCATCCAGGATGGGTTCTGCACCTGGAACATCACACAAACACACTTGCATTAAAACTGATAAATGAAATGTTGTGCCTTTGTTGTATTACAGTATCAAAGCTACATAATCATAATTGAAGAGAAGGGTTCAAACCTGGTATGTTGAAACTGGAGACATGTAAGGAGACATGGACGTTTGAGCAATCATCCTGTTTGAAATACTGTATGCTTGTGGGAAAAACCTGTGGACACAGAATAAAGTGTAATTTAGTAGAATAAAAAGCTAAGTACAATGAAATACACACTGACCATGACAGTGCAGTATTATCAGTTGATGTGGCTTACCCATTATGCATAGCAGCTGCACTGGGGTCATATGTGAGTGTCATTCCGGCCTGGGAACAAAGGAAGGTACAGGTTTGGCAACTAAACTGAAGAATGTAACACCAATACTTAACCAAAACAACGTCATGATACAACAGTCTATTGTGTATCTATTATGCTCATACCTGAAAGAGGGCACCCTTGACTACAAAATACTTTATAATTAACAGCATAGAAAATAACCAGGATTACAACTCAATAAAAATCAGGTGTGATTTATTCCTTTAGATGACTCAACAGCAACACTAAACAACAATAAAGTCACTCTAAAGGTTGTAATATTTGTTACACTCTCTGTTGTTTATCATACAACACTTACGGTGCACCTGACGTGTCCTTTATTATTCATATCATGGATTGGTTCCCTTCACCACTTACCAGTCTGGAGTCAATGTCCCTTCCCCAACCGCGGCCATTCAGGGCAAATTTATTCAGACTTTGTCGCTTTTTCTGTCCACCATCAGCAAACTTGCACAGCAAAGGTTCAGATGGTGCTAAAGAGAGAAGCGGCGAGAGAGAATAAACTGTCTGTTAAATAAATATTCACACACACACACACACACACACACACACACACACACACACACACACAATACACACTATACACACACACACACACACCTGACTGTTATTGCCTGCTATACAGAGTCATTCACTCCCTGAAGCCTGGGAATGGACATTTACTAGCCAGCCTGGGAATGCAGACATTTAATCTGGCAGCTGTGGCGCTGTGATCCCCTCCCCTTCTTAAAGGAGGCAAGGCCAGCAGAGACTATTTCAGTCTAATAATCCAATTAAAAAGCTTAGAGAGGGAGTGGAGGCAGCTCCCTCTCTCTCGTTTTCTTTGTCTGTGCTCTGCCACTCAGACCTGAGTGTATATGAGCAGCAGACTCACTGACTCCTGCTGGAGGCGTGAATCAATTGGCTGACCACTTCATCCTGCCTATAAAACACCGGCCATTAACACTGTACACATTATAGTCATTACAAGACAAATCCTGTTATTTTCTTTAACATATTATTTTCATGGTATGGCAGATAAACTACATTACATTTCTGCAGTGTGTACCTGTGAATATAAGATAATTATACTGCATGTCTTACCTGGAACACCTGCAGGTGTCTTAATAAACTTTCCATTGAAGTGAGAAATGACTGCATCACATTTTTCAGTTGACTCCATCCTAAAGTCATAAAAGACAGACAGAGCATAGCTACATCAGTAAGAACTGCAGTAAAAAGGGCGAGAAGGTGCTTTCCAAGAGCTGTTTTCTTTCTGGGTGGGTGGTTCAAGATAAAAGATTGCAACCCCAACGTGTACATATGTTATCAACTTGCAAACTAAACTTGCTATACATACCTATTAGTGGACGCACACAAGCAATCCTATGATGCATTATGACATTTGTGTTTTGTCAACAATGACCATGACCTCATCCGTCAGGTATTTTAGTTAAACGTCAGGTTGTGCAGGTTATGGTGGAAGCCAGCAGTCATTGTGAAACTATTTCATAAAGGAGTTTCCATACATGCGCTGTTCTCTCCACCCTGTTCTAGACAACAAAGCTATGTGTTTTTAAGTATTACTTTTGGAAATGAAACCCATTCAGCATTTAACTGCAAGGTTTTTTTTTTTTTTTTTATTTCTTTTTACAAATTGAAAGCTGTTAAATGTAATATTTTTAAACATCACTTCATCATTGGTAGCTGGTATTACCGATAGCCTGGATTTTAATCCATTGGTATAGTTAGCACTATTGTTTCTCAAATTGAAAAGTCACATTTCCCACAGACTGTGATGCCTAATGTTGTAAAGGGGGTATTGCCACTTGTCTCCCTTCCCCCGTCACTGACATCACTTCCATTTTACCGGTCGCACAGTGGTCTTTACTGCTGTAAAGGGGTCTCTTTATTTAGTCTAATCATACCAATGTGACATATTTGACATAGTTTAAATGTATTGATGTTAAAATGCTATATGTGGCATCAGTAAAACATGGTTTCTTAATATTTTTTCAGGACCATGAGTCATTTTTAATAAATTACACAAGGATCTGACCTTGCAAAGCCCACTCCTCTGCTGCCTCCACTGGAGTCCCTCAAGATGCGTGTGGAGATGACCTGGCCGAAGTGCTTTAACATGTTCTCCAGTTCCTGCTCATCCATAGACATAGGCAAATTGGAGATGTACAAGTTTGTCGGGTCTTGTTCCTGTTGCTGTATATTGAAAAAGAAAGGAGTAAGAGGAAGCCAGAGGCGATGCAATTACACTAAGGGAAATGCTTGAGACACACCTAAACACAAAAACATTCCTTTGTAGTATCACACCCACACTGGCTTTAGTAACAAGGAGGAAGAGAGGACGGAAGGAGAAGTTTCCTTTTGCATATAATTTATCCCTGGAAACGGCTAAACATTCATAATAGACTTCTAATAGGGATCAGTTATCTCTGCTTCTTCCCATCTGTCTCTGTTGGGTTTTTTTTGGTAGTAAAGGGTCACTATGAGCCGTAATAAATAGAGATTTGCATGCAGCCCGCGGTTGCTTGAGGCTCACATCAGCTGATTTCTTGCTGTATTTTAATAGCATCAGCAGAAACATAAGACACGGCTACGAGTCCCTGGGGATCGGCCTCCCACCATTAATATTCATCAACGTTGTGCTGTTCAGAGTCAGCTGCAGGGACAGGTCGGATTACTAAAGTAATACACTAACTAAATCTGCATTTCGACAAAATGTTAAACATTCAACAAAACCCAGGGAAGGAGTTCAGTCGGTCCTGAACACAGATGGATGGAGAGATGAGAGGATGGGGTGAGGATTGCAGGGATGTGTTTCAGCACCTCAGCTCTATGAAGCTTTTATAACAACAAAAAAAAAAAAAAGCAGGAGATGTTCAGTGATACCTGTTTTTCACACATGGATGTACACACACATGTATAAAAAAAGGCTGCTTTTCTGCTTTAACTTTTAGGTCTTTTTCAGTGGCAGAGCCAAGTGTCCCTTAATTGACCTCCAGTTAGGCAATTGATAAATTGTTACGTAATAACAGGAAGCTTATTTTCTATTGTTATACGTACATTACTTGTTAATTACTTGATGCACGTTACATTTTGACCTGACCTTTATTGTCACGTAGTTTATGTTATTTATTGCTGTTACTTTACTTACCATACTTTTCTGTACTTATTTCTGTTGTTTATTGGGACGGCTGCACCAACTGAATTTTCCCACTGGGGATCATAAATGCCACTCAGCAGCTTCACTGAAGCAGTTGGGACTTCAAATGTCTTCCTCAAGGGTGCTAACAATTGTGGAAATGAGGGACAGGCAAGTGCTCCTTTTTCACTTCCTCTGCCCACAATTAGACTGCTGATCCAGGGATTGGACTGCGACTTTCCGGTCACAAGAAACAATATAAAACAATGCTGTTCCTCTATTAATGTCTTTCACACAGCTCCATAAAACCATTCAAAAGAATTTCATGACATACAATGTTGCCTATATTAATAACTTCTAATGCAAACGTTCATTAGGTGAATCCCTTATACAGTATGCATACAGAGAAAGGGAAGCACATAATCACGTATCACAAGACATTCATTGAAATAACATATAATAACACATCGTAAAAGGAGATAAACTCTTATCTGGCCACTTCCCACCACCTGCCTTAAAATAATAATGAGAGGAAGCCCATTGAGGGTGCCTGGGCAGATAAAAAAAAATAAAATAAAAAACAGGAAAAGGGACCTTTTTCAGAGAATCCATTAAGCCCAAACAAGCTAGAGTGAAAGACTCACACTTTATAATGCCATTTACCTTCCACAATACAAAGATTAAACTTCAGCATGCCCCTCGGAGCTGCTCTATTTTAATTAAAAAAAGTAAAATGGGTGCACAGAGGCATGTCAAGAAGCTCTACAGATCCCCAGACAGGGAAATGAGGCCAAGGGTTCTTGCTCAGTGCTGTATGGGAACTAATTTCCCCTGACTGGTTTCTGTTACCATAACAACACACAATTATTAACTTCCTTTTTCGGATGTCAGAGAGTATAGGTGCCTAAAGTAATACAGTCCTACTTTAAAGCCCGTCATCTGAAAATCTCTGAATCAATAAAGCTGGAACTGTAGTGGATTAATGACACTGTCTGTCCACACAACATGGTCAGTATTTAAGCAATAGTTGGAACTATTTATTTTTAGAGGTTCAAGTATTTATCTTTCAGGAAGATACTAAATGTATGTGTAACGGTGCTTTGGAGGAGACAGAAAGACTAGTCTCAGCTCCGGTGGATAACGGTGGCTAATTCCTCTGCTACGTCAGCAACACCAACAAACACCCTAACGTCTAACTATTGGCGTCACTCACATCCAGAAACCCTTCTGAATCTTGGCTGGGAGCTGTCGTCAGACAGAATCATTTTGGAAACCTTAAAAGCAACACTCTCAGGGAAATGCACACACATATACATTATAAATCATGTATGAATACATTAGCAAAGTGCCAAACACATTTAATCATTGGGCGACAAATTTACTAAGAAAGTGGTGCAGCACAAATGTGCACTGTATTAACTACACTATTAATGCAACAGGAGTCAAACTTTATGGAAAAAGAAATGAAAATGGAGGAGGAGAGAACAAGACAAATAAGAAAGAGAGAAATGACGGCAGCAGGTGAAAGTTGGAGAAGCTGTTGGTACCGCAAATGTCTCACTAGAATACTATAGCTAAATTCAATAAAGTGCTCACAGTTATTATCTTGTCAAAACAAGAAGTACCTGACCTCACAGTTCACCAAACATCTGACACGTACACTATTTACACACAAACACTTGCAAAGTGCATCAACCTTGTGCATATGTGTCACATTTGTTCCTGAAAATTAGTGCCTTAATACATAGTGCTAAGTTGTGCAAATGCCTAAAATCAAATAAAGTTCCAAACACACACACGTATGCACAAATATTCACTGTTTTCAGCACATGCTTCCTTTAGGATTCAACAAAAGGGTTAGTAAGAATATACCCTGGAGTCAAGGATTCCAATCCTGCTATTCAATTACACAAAGATTAGGTTTAGGTTGCCTCGCCAGCTGGATGGAGGAGAAACCGTGTTACTGGGTGACTTGTATAGGCGTGATATCAGGATTAGACTGTAATGAATTCTCACCTTTGCCATCTGAGCTTGGACACCAGTGGTCTTTAGGGCAGCCACAGCTTTCTGAGCTGCAGCAGGGCTGTCAAAGTCCACAAAGCCATATCCTGAGAAGACACGCAGCACAATCAGGACAATATTCTATAGCCAGCACCAAAAAATGGCTGAGCCTCCATGTTGCATGGGCTGACCTATGCCTCTCTGTGGTGGATGGTGATGGGGTGTGTGTTCATCAGTGGGTAAAACACATTACTTTAAAGCTTTACATACAGTGTTACTATGTGACTTTACAGTATGTATGTATATACTTCTGCATTATATAGGTTCATCTAACTGTGTACAGCTTTTGTTTGTATTTGTGTGTGTTGTGTGTAAGTGGAGGTAGAAAAACGCTGAGGATGCAGACACCAATGTGACGTTCATGGCTCAGGTCAGCTCTTTGTCCTAGGGGGTACAAACAGGGTGAACCTATAGTCCTTTACCTCTACTGCATCTGCTATATTTAACCTATTCAAGCTAAATTATGGTAAATATGGCTGAAAAAAGGGTCACATTGGTACTAAACGTTTAATGTGAATTATTGTCTTGGTTTAACTATAAATTCTTGATAATTCTGACATTAGAAAAATGACAGTTTTGGTTGCACAAAGTTATTGCTGAAGCCGTCTCTGGCTTTTATTTAAAATTCAGTCAGAGCTTTACAAGGTCTATTACAATGTTCCCTTTCACTGAGAGCCATCGATTTACTGGCATCTGTATAATCCAGAGGAGAGTGACAAAGAGTTCTCTTAATCCCATCAGCACTAGATAGAATCAGTAAGTCCCTCTTTAGTCAGATGGGTAGTCTACTAGAAATGACCAACACTGTCACTCAGCAGAAAGAGGAGTCGTCGGACACTTCTTCCCAGGAAGCACTGGCAGCAGTGACACACCAACAGACATGGGCAGAGGCTTAAAATAACAAGAGCTGGGAGGCAGCTTTGAGCAGCCTGGCTGTCTGTTTCCTGACTTGCTGGGATCATCTGACACAACTGCATAGCTGTTGAATGACTTGATGTTTTGATAGGACTCCCACAATGGATGTCTACCAATTTTTGATAAAGTGTAGAAGTGATGATCTCTGTTGAGGTGTTGAAAATCGTGCAGGACGCTTCATGAGATTCCTTGATACATACTTAATTAAAGAAGAGATAAAAGAGGGCGGTGTTAAGAGGAAAAACAACTTCACACACCTTTGCATTTGTTTGTAGTCTTGTCCAGGATGGCCTTTGTTGACACAATTTTGCCATACCTACGGGAGGAGCAGAAAAGGGAGGCATTGTTAGTTAGGGATTATGTACCAGACAGAGCCAGTTATAAAACACACAGAAAGGGAGGGTTGAGCAACAATCTATGACATCACCGTAAAAATATGAGAAACAGGAAGCGGTTTCCATGTGGTGGTGAAAATCCCCACCATATGAGTGCGAAGCCAAACAGTCCCTTTTAAACTAAACCACTGTATCAAACTTTATACAGAGTCACCAAAGTCCCTGTTAGGAGAAGTTGGGTCACTTGGACAGTTGGGATCAAAGAGGCAGTCACCCATATGTAAAGTTCTGACATATAATTCATGTCTTCATTTTATATTTAGGAACACTAGTGACCTGTTTACACCTTCCACTTTTTAATGGCACACTTACTTATGCTAGTAAGTTTATCTGCAAACCACTGCCTTACCAAACACAGAGATTACAACATTAAAAAGTCTGGTCTGGCTCATGTCACTGTGTAATAGCTAAAACCCCTGTTTTTTGTTGTTGTTTTTAATTAGAGTCTCAATAGCTAATTTGACTTATTTAACTGTGAATTGTTGGTGCCGATTGTTTATGTATGTAAACAACAGTTAGTTTTAATAGTAGACAGTAGATTGTTTTTATATATGTTTATATATACAGTACATATGTTTTACTGCCTCATCAAACTAACAGAGGTCCAGAAACAATCTTTGAAAAAATTTAAATTGGGATAACAAGACTAAATCTTACAATTGAACTAATAGTTTAGCTCACATACAAAGTGTGAAGTACATTGAAACAAGTGAAAATTATTGCATTTAGGCTGCTCTCATAAATCTAAAGGAGGATCAATCAAATTTAAAAGTAAAGATTACATTCTCGCCGTACTGTTTTTTATCCATCTGAATAATAAAATCAAATAAAGAAGAATTAAATACAGACTCGCTGCTGAGGCCAATTTCAATATGTAATATATTTCTAAACACCCAAAGAATGAATTGCCAGCTTTGTGTTGCAAAGTCAGTATCGCATTGTGAAGAGGGGGCCTCAGAAAAAAGGCAAATAAAATCTCTGAGGCACCATGGTGGTCTCTCTGCTTGGCAAATATAAAGCATTCAGCACACAAAGAGAGCTGTGGACAAGCCCAGTGCTGACAGTATCTCTCCTTTATCCACACACATGATATATGAAACCTCTGCTGCTGTGCCCCACATGCTCAACTCACTCTGTCCTTGTGTGGTTTTCAAGATACATTTTTCATGTCATATTCAAATGAAGCCTGAAATACTGCCGCATTTGTAAGAATCTCAAATATGCACATGAATCCATAGGTGACTCACAACGCTCTCTGCATGGTCCAAAAGTACTCAGTTCTTCATAGGAATATGATTAAATCTTAAATCCTTTCTTAACATAGATATAGCTAATATAGATATTTAAACAGATGAGTAGGACTACATTTTTCATTCAAAGTCAGCTTACTAGAAAGGAAGACAAATTATATAAATTACACAAAAGACAATAGATTACAACAAAGACAAGACTATATACATTTTCTTATCTTTCAATACAATAAGTGTGCAATTGTACTTGTAAAATGGCATATTTACATCTTGTCTTTTACTTTTTCCACACCTTATTTGTATTTTAACAAATGTATGTAAAAAGTGACTGCCATTGCACATTTAAATTAGACTCTAAAACTAAGTAGGCCAAAAAATCAATGGCTGATCGATAATAATGAGAGGAAGTGTGGTACTCACGGCTGACAGAGCTTGACCAGGTCATGGTCTGTGGTTGAAAGGGAAAGGCCTCGGATGTAGAGGTTTGTTTTGCTGAGCTGGTCCCAACCTGTAGTGCTACTGCTGCTGCTATTGTTGCTTGGGCTGGGTGGAGCCATGGGGTGTGATGATGAGGCAACAGATGGCTAGAATAGGCAGGAAAACACAGAAAAACTAGGTTAAAATCAAGTTCAGGATGGCTGGTAAGTAAATAATAACATTTATTGTCATGGCTCAAGGTTCTCAAGTCTAAAGATTCACCTCTGACCACAACCGGCATCCCTAATGAGTGTGGTTGGGTGTCAGTGGCAGAAGCGTGCTTCTGATGTCACAGTGTACTGACAGACCCTGGAGTACACTTGTACATCACTGCAGAAATGTGATTTTCAGGTGGTGTTATGTTACTCTTAAAGCCACTTTGGGGCAGCAGAAACAAACTATAAACATAACATTGAGATATTATCCCTTAAAAAGTGAATAAGGCAAAGTTGTTAGCAAACAGTTGCTTATTTACACATCCAGCAGATACAGAGTAACATTAGTATTCATTTAGAGTTGCGTTTCTGGCAACCTGATGAATTGAAGACCAATATCACCTATCTTTTAGCTCTGTTTTGCTCTCCACCAACTACTGAGGGAAATGTCTAGTGATTTAGCTGCAAAATGTTATAGTATGAACACTAGCTAGCTGCTAACTGTGTCTGTCTGCTGCAGGGCAGGTAGCATACAGTGGGTTTTGGAACTTTTTTTAAGAGCTGAACAAAGCTGACTGTTGCGTCTGGAAATGGCGTGGATGCGGTGAGAGTGAACCAAAACTGTAAAGTTGCATACTGTAAAACCAAAAGAGTTAGACGCTGAAACGCTATGTTGAGCTGAGGGGAACTGCCCAGTCGGGCAACAGGCTAATCGTCTGTGGGTACGTCACTACGAGTGACCCCTTTTACATGCACATCGGCATTAGGTCCATTGTTAATTTAACAATATTGATTACAGCAGCTTTAAGTAAACCTAATCCTTTTCCATGTCAGGACAAACAACTTGCTGCACTTTTCTGAAAATAAAAAGAGTAAGATACAAAGAGATAAAATGATTAGATGTCTCTCTGTGTGTGATTTCACATACACATCGACCGAGAAAGGCCTGCTGTGTGCCCTCACCAAGTCACTCACTCTCATATTAAAAAGGGAAAAAAGATGAACAGACTGGACACTCCATCATTAGTATCATGTGGGTTTCTGTCCAGTGGGAGGATTCAGGTTTTACAGAGCAGTGATCCATATCTGCAGAACAATCTCCATAACACCTTCACAATCAGCACAATCAGGCTCCATAGGGGCTTGTAGCTCTGACATCAGTGTCACGACTGATGTCACACTGCCTCGGGTGTCAAATAAGCTCCTTCCTAAGTCCTTCCGAGGGCAAGGGGAAAACAAAATTAAAATCCTTCAGTGATTGGGCAACCCTGTCCTTTACAAGACACAGATCAGTCATAGTCGGAGAGAGCTTTCCCCCTAAGGGATGTGTCTTTCTCTTTTCTATCCAACACTGATTATCCCCCCCAAACCCCCTCTCTGAGGAATCACAAGCTAAAAGGAAGCTGATGGAATCCCAGGCATAAAGTGGTGATAGGATTGAGCAACCCATCTAGATTATCTTCTCTTGTGACCTACTGGTCAACAGCCTCAAATGCCTTCACGGTGAAACAAGTTTGACTCACTGTTTACCAACTGATTGGTGGCACAGGTCCTCATTTCTTCCACCATAAAAAAAACAGTTATCTGTTCTCTTAAGCATTAGTCTATGCCCACGACGTTCCACTTCCGGGATTGCACCGGTGCCGCCGGAAATTCCGCCGGATGATGTCTTTTCGGCCGATGTCCGTTTCCTTCCGCTTTCTTTGTGTTGGAATTTTAAAGCTATAGTGCGTAATTTCTGCCGTAAGCAACAACAACAAAACTGTCGGTGCATCCACATGATACAAGCCTTCCGTGACCGTGCACCGCCCCAAAGCTTTAAACTTTGGTCGATTTATGAGGACTGTGGTTAACTGCTCCTCCGATCTCTGCAGGGTAAATCTAGACAGCTAGCTAGACTATCTGTCCAATCTGAGTTTTCTGTTGCACAAATAAAACAACTTTTGAACATGTTCCACCAAAACAAGTTCCTTCCCGAGGCTATTTTGCAGAAGCACCGTGGCTCCGTGTGGAGCTTAGCGTAACCAGAGCGTGTTTTCTCCCATCACGGAATGCTATGTGGACTAGCCAGACCCTCCTCCGCAGCACTGTGAAGGAAGGTCTGGCAATGCGAGATTACTTAAGCATGGTATGTGTCACAAAGGTAAAATAATGAACATGCTTTCAGTATATGGGGCAAACAAAGTTGTTCCACAAATTAAAAGGTAATGGATGAGGACAACAGCAATAATGTTGCTACTGTTGCTACATGAATAAGTGACAGAAGAGTAGTCATGAAATATTTGCAATTCTTGTAAAACAAAATAAAAACCTTATCAACAGACAAACAAAAATAATAAACAAACTTTATTAAATGTGAAAAATGTCACTCATGACTAGCCCTTACTTACAAACAACCTAACCCTGGCCAAATTGACTCCTCAACTTACACTGAATAAAACTCATTTCATACCAATATATTTATGTCAGCGACAAAAATAAATAAATAAAAAGTAATAAACTTAAACTGTAGGGCTGGAAATGAGAAAAATAAATACAGCTAAATGTGGGAAATGAATGGGGCTAGAGACAAAAGCTTTTAGATCTAAAAACAAGAAAAGGTTGCATTTGTATTTAACTTTTACTTAAAAATAAAAAAGAGACATGCATTACATTTGAGCAATAGTTTATAACATACAAACCAACACTCAAGACAAGCCAGTCTTTAAAGAAAATGCCTGCCACAAAGTCCCAAGTTGCTTTTTTCACAGTCTGGGCTTCAGGTGAGTGCAGCTTCCCTTTTCTATGGGACTGGAAGAGAATTTCGTTTTCATACATGTGACTGCCTACTTAGATGCAGGACTGTGAGAGACTGTGATGGGGAGAGGGCGGTATCTTATCAGCCAGCTCCAGACCGGCAGAGGCCGTCATATCCGCACTGGAAATACACAGGGCTTTCAGTAACAGGCCTCGCCCATGGAGCTCTAGCCACAGGATAACAACATGAGCACAGCAGAGTAAATATGCTTATTCAAATCGTTTAGCTAAAGGGAGTTTTAAAAATATGTATCTAACTGGGACAAAGTAAATGCATCAGTAGACAATTCAAGTCATCCATAGCCTACTGTATAATGATGTACAACACAGGTAAACACCGCAACTAGGGTGTAGAATTAGGCCTACATTTAAGGTAACCTATGGTTTTCTATCACTGAATGTGGATTTGACAAAATAGAAGCCAACCAATCTTCACTGGTCCAAACTAAGGACAATAATATAGCCTGCTATGGAAATTGCAAACTTCGGTTTGGTCGAGTTTCTATTGCCAGCTCATGTGTACACTACTATACGCCAAAATATGTTGTATTACATAGGCCTATTTTGCTATGTGGCAACTATTAAATTAAGCATCAACTGAGGTCATAGGCCTGTATCTCTCCAGCAGTGTTAGACCTGGACCACAGCCCGAGCAGCAGGTATTCTCATTATGCATACTGTGGTCTATATGAATGTTTCATCACACAGAGGAACACAACACTGCCATTTCAAATTACATAAAACAAAGTAAGTTTTCTTTCTGTTTGAGCGCCGATTGGCTATTGGCTACGCAACGTTAAGTTTATTTAAACTGTGAGCTGCTGTCATATAACGTTAGACTTTTTCAGCGACTTCCATGAAGTCAGCTTGTGCTTTTAATGTCTGAAGGCTGGTCAAATATTAGCGTATTTACCTGTTTGCGATACGGAGTCCTTAGTGGGTTTCCAGTATTAGCAAAAATCATCCTCAGTTCAAATAGGGAGGCAACGTTAGTTTGTTTTCAGTTAAGCTTCAATTTTCTCGCGAAATACATTAAACTCTTCGTATAAGTATACTATTATTTAAGATGGATAGACTCCTGACTACGCTAAATTGCACAAAAATATGATGCTATACATATTAGCTGTATACATATCCTTATTGTCGTCGACTATCCGGCAACAGAAAGCTCCGTAAATTGTCCCAACTTCGATTGCCCAGCCCAGTTTGTTTGACTGGCTTCATTGATTTGCAGTCAGTGCTGCGCAGGACGAACGCTGCCAAGGTGGAAGAAACCATTCGACCATTTGGTGTAGGGGTGGTGTTTAAACAATGTTCCCAAAATACAAAACACTTTGAATCTTTTTTGCTATAATAAAGATTTAAAAGTACATTGTAGTTATATGCCAAATATGTCTCTGCATTTATGAAAATCTGAATTGGCTTTTGTTATCTAAAAACATAATGTAAAGATATTATTTCCACCTTGTTGTTGTTCGTGTATTAAAAGATGCATACCAAACATTCCACCGTGCGGAAGGCCCTGGATGTGATATTCTGACAAGTTTCAGGATATTTTTGCGTTTATCTCGCAGAACCTAAGGAGAATATAATCGGAAGTATAATATAAATAAAACAAAACATTATTAATAGCAGTGAAGGATTCTATGTAGTTCGGATGCAGCACTCTACCGATGATCAATAGAGCTATAGCCTAAATGGATATGATAAATTGGTGTGGTTTTATATAGCGACCTGAATAATGATTGCATAGTGTTGTAGTACAAACGCATCCCTTTCCCGCAAAATTAGATTTGATAAAAAAAGAAGGCCTAGCAATAAAAATAAACAAACACAGTAGGCTACTTAAGATCTGGATACACACAAGCTAGGGCTGGGTGATAGGGCCAAAATCTTATATCACGATATAGGTGATTTCATATCTCGACGATATATATCACGATATAGCATGTTTTCTGGTATTTCAATAAATAAATAGTCTAAAAGAAATAACCACATGGTTAGGCCTATTTTTGTATAGGCTACTCCTGTGATTTTCTCCACAATGCAGTGTTTTTTTGACATTGTGATAGAAACGATATAGAAACATATATCCAATTGACATTTTCATATGGTTTTGACAATTATATATTGTCATATTGCCCAGCCCTAATACAAGCATATCGGTATCACTCTGAAACCAATAAAAATAGACAATAACTTACACACACAAAACAGCCATAAAACATTGTAAAACTGTAGGCTTTTCCTCAATATATACAGCATATCTTTTTTATCTAATTGCTACATTATATCAAGGATAAGTGAAATGGGACAAATGTTTGGTTTGCAATTGAGGTAAAGGATCAGTCCAGTGGATATTGCAAAACCCTCGAAAACAAAATAGAAACAATCTGCATGTCTATAAACCACTAGAGAACATTTGGAAAAATATGCTTTTGATTATTCCGATGAACTAATCCTTTAAGGATTAGGTCTTGCAGTAGAATAACATTTTGTTGAAAGAGATGGCTTCTATAATGGATTGTGCGCAGTAAGACCCTCTTAATGTGAGTGACAGGTGGTTGTGTGTGTGTGTGTGTGTGTGTGTGTGTGTGTGTGTGTGTGTGTGTGTGTGTGTGTGTGTGTGGGGGGGGGGGGGGGGGTCTTTATTGGAGCAGGTAAGAGGGGCAGGCTGGGCTATAAATCAAAAGCAATCTACCCACCACTGTCATCAGCTGATTGGAAAACCAACACTGATGGCTGAAAATGTGAATTAATGGCGACCTTCAGCAAGGAACAAGCACCATGCTATAACCGCTGTCTTGTTCTGCCCCTTATAGACTCCCTAAACAGTTGAACCTTCTGGTCTCCCTGATTTTAGTTAGTTTTAGTCAGTTGTTGATATCAGTTGTTTTGTGTCACTCTGTCAATGAGAACAAATAAGACAGATGAGATGCAAGTTAAATTTGCACATTGTGTAGGTGTGATATGTGATATTTCTAAATGAAAGCAAAGGTCATCAGTAGAGCATGTAGAGAAGTTGACCAGGCCAAGATAAATCAATTGGTCAGCATTGGAGGGAAGGAAAAGTGGTCTGCTCATCTTACTAAGGGAGGGGGGTAGACAGAGAGGCAATAGAACCACCATCTTTTATGAAACAGTGGAAAGATTATCTCTGATTCCTGTAATTATGTAGCACTATAATGACACCTAAATAAACGTACACCTAATAATAATGGGAATTAATGTTATTATCACAGGTAGAATCATTTATAATTAAACAATTTACACTGTTTTCCATTAAACTAGAATATCTCTAAGGCCTACCGTATGTACAATATACAACTAAATCACTGAAAGCAGATTGCTTTGATATGAAAGGGCAGCCTTTGCCAGATATCCAGAGAGCATGACGTTGACAGGGATCTTCTTTCATTACAGAAGCAGTTTTAGATTGCACATGCACAATCACTCAAACAAGCACAAACATGCATAGATGCAAAGATTACAAGATCACTAAGACACAAACCCATAGACACACAGACTGTAGCTCACACTCACACACCATGGGTATTTCCGAGGGAAATAAGAGGGTGAAGTTATTTTAGGACATTGTGCTGCTTGTTTTCACTCCTCACTGAGCTAATGAAAACAGTCTCTACCAGCAAACAACTCTCAGGTATATGAAGAAAGTGTTGCTCTCTGTTTTGTTCTTGCAAATCATAACAGCAATTACAGTCTCACAGCTCATTCTGTGAAAGAGAGAGAGCGAGAGAGAGAGAGAGAGAGAGAGAGAGAGAGAGAGAGAGAGAGAGAGAGAGAGAGAGAGAGAGAGAGAGAGAGAGAGGGGGGGAGGTTTCTTCTCACGTCCCCTCTGTATAAGATTCCTGAGAAGTGTTTTAGCAGCTCCAGGAAGCTTTTAGTAACAGTCTCTGTACCTTCCTGCCTGGATGAAAGTATTTGGGTTAGGGCGTGTAACCCCTTTTGGCAACAGCAGATTCATTTCCCCTGACTCTTGACTGTAAATTAGCCACAAAAGAGAGCTGTGAATGCACATGTGTGTGTGTCACAAAGAAAAATGCCACATTCACAACTCTGGGCTTTAATTGAGGTGCTGATGTGGTGGTGGTGGTGTTCAACACAGCCCTACTCAGTTATAAAAAAAATGAATGAGTCACTTTACTGGTTCTGTCTAATAATGGACAATTGAGGATTCTGTTTTTGAGGAATAAATTACAGGCAAGATGTTTGAAACATGGTTTCATAGTCTTTATTAAAAGGATTCTGTGGAATCTCTCCCCATGTGTTTCATAATCTGTGTTTGATTTACTGCAACAGGGAACTTGGATATCATAACTCTGGTGAGGGCAGCTGTACATGGGTGATGTCCATTACACTCTTCTACTGTAGTTATTATTTTGTTTAGGTAAGTAAATCCCATACCTGTATGAGTATTATACTGCATTAGAAAACTTTTCAAATGTGTGTGTGTGTGTGTGTGTGTGTGTGTGTGTGTGTGTGTGTGTGTGTGTGTGTGTGTGTGTGTGTGTGAAATGCTCATTTTGACATCTCCAAAATAAGTTATTTCGTTATGAAAAGGATCATTAATGACAATTCATTTTTATTGATACCTGACATCACTTTATGAAGTGATATAAAAACATCACAAAGACAGGGTTGCAAATACAAATGTTTTTGAAACATTAAGAGCCTCCATGATACCACGCAATATAGTCTTCTTTTAAAATTGTCCTCACATACAGAGGTTTGTCTGATAGGTGGGTTTTATACATATGTTTCCACTGACATTTTTACACACATATTTGAAGCATTTCTGAATTCTTTCTAATATATGAGAGGAAATACTTGACAGCAGCAGTATAGGCTTTATCATAGAGCCTGGCCCTCATTTTGCTCATGTCAAATGTCCCGAGAATGAGAGTCATATGTGTACAAAGGCAGTTCTTTTAGGCCTGACACTGACATAAAGAGCAGCGCCACTGGGCTGTTTCATTGTGTACATTTTGCTGCCAGGCAACTCTCCAAACTTGATTGTAAACATTGTATGGTGCTGTTCAGTCGCAGCAAAATGCCATTGTCCACATTCTCACCATGGCAGTTAATGCATCCACAGTGACAATGATTTAAAGTTTACTTTGGTGAAGGCAGTCTGCCATTGCCTATTGTCAAAATATTACCAAATTAGCACTACATAACTGCTATGTGTTTTTAGCTCTGAACCATCTGTATCTATAGTATGTTTTATTTCAAGAGAGAGAGAGAGAACACAACCAACACGGTCCAAAAACAGCATTTGAACAGCATTCATATTCATTTTAAAGATAAATACATGTTTATTTTGGTGAGAAAATCTAAGAAAGGCCAAAGTGGGATAGCGGTGATGATGAGTGGAAATATATGGGGATCACAGTATAGGACACTTGAACACAGTAAAATGTTACACATCAGTTTATATGTCACTATAGTGCTTTGTTACTTTGAGGCAACTTCTGTTTAAAAATATCACAATTCCTGCAAAACTCACACTAATTTCATCTTCGCTGGTCACCTGGTAACCAATTAAATAATAATCAGATAAATCCAACCATCCTTTGTAATCACAAGAGTGAATGAATGAATGGCCCCATTCTATAAAGTCCACTCACTGAGAACCTGTCAGGAAGTGTTTTTGAGGACATATAATGCACCAAAAACTATGATTTCCACTACTGTTGATAGTGTGAATGAATGCATCTGTGTTTCCAGTTTCTTCTATCTGGAGCCTTAAGTCTCCTGCTGATACATTTTTCATGAGCTTAAGTAATGAAGAGGACTCTTTATGTGAGGTCGGCTGGGAACTTTCTTCTTAACCTCATATGCCCTTTCACTTCTTCAGTTTTGTTCCATCTCAACTGACATTTTTTTTACTATTTTACCCTACAAAGCGACATAACTGACTTGTAGTATGCTGCATATTCGGTTGCTATAATATTCTCAGTTCTGAAAGTAATTGAGAGCATTTGCAAAATCAATAGTTGTAAACATTTGCTCGGTGTTTCGTTAGGACATGTTCTGAAGAGAAAATACAGCATCTACATCACAGCTGCAACAACTTTCAACTTTGCAGCTTACAGAGATGAGATCTATATACAGTCAGCCAGTTGTGAACATCCCACATGCCTTATCAAGTCCACCCAATTCCTTCAGAACAAACAGTATATGCAACCCAACATACTGTACCTTGGTTTGCAAGTATTAGGGAAACAGCGGGGGAATATTTGTTGATGCCAACTTTTCACAACACATCAAGTATATATTCTCATCACATCCATATCTGTTGAACCTCACCCTCTGTGGGAAACACACACATCACTGTGACCCTCCCTTTCCAGGTGACTATTGATTTTGGATGTCCGAAATGCCTTTTCTTATTCTGACAGATTAGAAATCAATACACACATGTTTGGGGATAACCAGTAATATACTGCTGGCTCACTTTGGGGGCTTTTGGACTGTTCATCGATCAAGCAAAATGAGTATTTGCGTAAAGTGAAATAAGCTAAAATATGATGACATTTGACCAAAAGTGAAGGTTTTGTTTTTAAGACTCTTAAAATCTATTGAGAGGGCACATAACTTCTTTTTATCACATTGATTCAGTAATACGAGAAGTAACAGGATATGTGATTAAGAATCTACTCTTTAAATTACTATTGAAGAGATATTCAGGGATGTTAGTTTATTAGTTTGGTTGATACTCTTTACCTTGCATATAAACAACATTTTGTTCAATGAGAGTTTTGTGGTTAAGCTCTTATGTAACAGGAACAGGGAGAGAACTTCCTTTTGCTATCAATCAGGAAATACAATAAGCTTGCAGGAAAGACTTTCTGCAGAATTTTCTGCATCATAAAGTATAGTTAAGAGCACCATCTAATCGATCGCTGTGGAGGTACAAATAAGCATGATGGTGCTTTAACACAAAATATGCACAGTTGCATGTTTTTCCTTCTCACTGGAATTTGGCATATTAAAAAAAAAATCAATTAGCCTACAGGAGCGAATAAGAGTCAAGTATAGCTGACGATCATAAAATTCCCCATAAAGATTTAGAAAAAAATGACTAATAATGTACAATTCTTAGAACTACAGAATCTTCTCTCAGTTACTCAACACACTCATCCCCACCCCATCCTCTTCAAATAGCAGGAAGCCCCCGAGGCCAGAGCCTCAACCAAAACAATATTGTGTGCAGCTTTAGCTTCTGATGGAAACCACAATGGCTCATTGGTCTGCTCTGACACACCTACTTTCACATATTTCAGAAAAAAACACTAATTGCACCTCTTCACAGTGAGATAGGTTGTAATGAATAAATACCACAACACTATACAAACGTTTTTATGAAGAAAATGTGCAAAGGGACAAAGACATTTTTTTTGTCTTTCTTTCATTCATAGTTTCTTGGTCTCTTTACAGCAAGGTTCCTCTTTATTCACCTCCATCTCTCTCTGGGGCTCCTGAAATCTGATCTATGTGTTTCCCCCGCCTGCATTCCTCCTTTCCCCCTCCTCCCCCGGCATGTCAGAGTCCTCACTTCTGCCCTCTGTCTGATCTTGCGTTTCTGCAGACCCACAGCAGATTGTTTATTTTGCTAGACATGGAGGAAACATGGATGGACCCTTACATTAGCTCAAGATTTACTGCTGAGCTCCAGCCAGGCTCCAGTGTGATGTATATCTAAAACAGGGCCCCCTATAACAGCAAGCTTGGTATCGTTTTCAACAGTGACATATCACAAAGGACAATGGGATCGTTGGCCTGTGGGCAATACAACGTTACAACGATAACATCAGTTGATACGTGGTATTGTGCATGCAAATACTGCACTCATCCTACTAATTGCAGATATTGAGGGCACAGATCATTCAATAAACCACATACAGCAATATCCTATAATTGATTAAATTTACCGCCCCCCCCACATCTGACCCTTTCAAATGTCTTCTCCAGGGTAAGCTGGATGATGCCAGAAGGACACCGTCTCCCCAGAGATCACTTCTGGTGAAATTTATGAGGCCTCTCTGCATCACTGATGTCCTCTTGTAATTGGTGAGGTCATGGTATTGGACAAAAATCACTTTGGGAGACTCATATCTCAAGAAAAACCCCTCTCTGCTCACTTCATTGTGTACAATGAGCATATATATCTGTTTTAAGTGACTGCATGTAACAGAGATTGATTACAGTTCTGAAGGCAACAATGGTTTATAATGAAGGCAACACCCAGTATATTCCTCTTCTCTTCTGTTCAACGCCTCAGGTTATTGAAGTAGTAATACACTGTGGTCTCGCAATGCAGGAAATGCACATGTTGTCGGAAATGCTACACTATACACACTACCTTTCAGCCTATGTGAGTGTTGTAGCTGACAGTAATGCATGGTGGAGGCAATTATGATTTATGAGTCACACATGTACTTACTTTGAAAGACAGAAAGAAAGAGAAAGAGAGCGATCAAACAGAGCAGATCGCCACATGAAAGGGAACAGAGAATTCATGAATCTGTCTCATCATGTTTGCACGTCTCCCATCTTTAGTGTTGTTTACTCTCATCCAGGCATGGCAGATAAAGTTGATAACGACTGTACTGAAATATTCCTGATTTTCTTCTTTTGGGGTAACATATTAATATCCTGAGCAGCCAGCTGAGTAATATAATTTCCTCCTGAGGAAAGATGAACAAAGGGAGGATTGAGGACTGAACAGAAAGAGAAAATGGTACTTGAGGTAAATGATTGTGTGGTCATTGAAATGACTCATATGCCTCACCCAGTGTTCAATTATCAAATCATTGCTTATCAGTATACCACAGTATAAAATTACATTTTTCTTAAGCACAACCACAAGACAAGAGTTCAAAGAAACCATGAAAATTATGTGACACACTTAAGCCTGCCGTTCTCTTCCTTACAGGAATTTCTTAGGTTTTTTATATGACCGGAGGTTGTTGTTGGCAATCTGGGAGTGTAAGTCATTCTCAGGAGGAGTAGAGGTTGAGGTTGGAATGTCCGTGAGGGTCACAGACGACGCAACCTCTGTAGCAGGACTCCAGAAAACGACCCCTGGGAGCCAGGAGTCCCACTGTGCTAGACCGGCCACACAAAGCTGTGCACTAATTTATACTCAAACTGATAAGGGAGACAAGAAATGCTCATCCGTCTATTCAGCTTTTTCATTTGTAGACAGGATTAAATCAGACTGAGAAAACTTTGTTGGCTCATTTAGCCTAATACATACCTCCCTGTGTACAACTATGTACAAAATAAAAGAAAATATATGTTAATTTAAGCAATTATTATTAGTTGATTTCAAAAATATAAACAGCTGAGCAAGGAAATTAATTTGTCTATCAGAAATTCCACCGTCTGTGCCTCCTGGCCATTAGGGAGGTAACAGACAGCTGTGTGAGAAAGTTAGATTCAAATCTAAAGCAAATTGAGCCATGTTTGGAAATCTCACTCATATATATTACATTGTTATTATATCCAGTAAATGAATACATTACAATAAATAAAATATTGACTTGTGACTTACTCAGAAAAAGGCATTGCCATATCCCGAGATATTAAAGGGCCTAAAAGTAATGTAAGGTATCAGTGTACCAGTGTATTATGGTATTTTAAAAAGCTCATTTACAGCGCCTTTAATACCAACTAGCAACATATGTACATTTGGAAAATATTGCATGGAAAATGTTGGCTATCAGTGCTTTTTGATTTTACACTGCTACCACCCGACACTTAACATGATCAAATGAGATTGACATAAAAAATGACCTGTTTCACTTGGTTTTATAGCTTCAGTGGGTCATACGTTATACTCTGCCTCTGCTCTGAGATAACCCCTTAATAACCTAATGTTATAAAATCACTGTAAGGAAGTTAAAAAGACACTGCATCTCAATAAATCACTCTAAGCTGCCCTCTACTGGTTATTCTTTCTGTAATGCTAGTATTTACTTTTGAGTTCTCACTGTGCCACTCAACGCATGGGGTCAGAATTATCAACCCTAATACTCTGTATGGAGGTTTGATGAGATGTAAAAGCATTAGATGTGTAGAAACAGGAAGGGGATTACCAGTATGTCATAAGGACAGAGTATTGCGTCATAACTCACTTACTGTTGGTTCATGCTGAAAAAGAAAATTACTAATATATTTTAAGAAAGCATTGAGACGTTCACCATTATTTTAAGATGTTGGGCTTTAAAGGGGAACTATGCGAATCATTGGAATGGTTATATGACTTTTTTCGAGTTGAATGGTGGTCGTCTCGCTTCCCCTTAGCGCCTGTGAGCGGAAAAACCACCCGTGCAACTTTCGGCCGGTGAGTCGCCGCCCTGAGCGTCAGGAAGTATCAGGTCTCGCGATGTAACAAATTGCTTCACAGCACTGCACACATACGCCCATTCAGGAACCAGCTAACAAGGTAGCGATGGAGTTTTTCACACTATCGTCATGGCTGAGCTGGCAAAAAAGAAGCAGAAAGCTAGGAAAGCATTGTCGGAGGAACAGAGAAAGAGGAAACGGCAGACTGACCGAGCGAGGAGTAAAGGAGTAAACATAGGAGCTGCCAAATATCTATTCCGAAGCTGTAGGGGGAGCTCTATAGAGAAACATGCGAGCAAAAAGCGACACCGCTTTAAAAGAAGTGAAAAGAATGTACAAAAACAGTCCCAGATTAGGAATAAACAAAAATGAAGCCACTGCAGTTTTCATGTATGAATGTTTAAACAGTGAAATAGAAAACAGTTGTCTTTACAAACCTAAGGTTAAGAGTCTATATCGGTGCAAATGATAGTGCTGCAAAAGATGTGCAACCATGTACCGTAACTGTAGCCAATTTTCTTTATTTGTCCAAACAACTAAATATTCTATCATCATCATTCCACAGTTCTTTCTCATTGGGGATTTCATAGGTTTGGCTCGGAACAGAATTTTAGAGGTGGATTGGAGGGAGCATAACGAGGCCTTTACATTACGTTACTGAGTCTTAGCCACAACATAAGAACCTGATCCCATGTGGTATAAACTGTGGCCACAAATGACTAAATATTACCAGAGGGCTCAGCAAAGCACACCTCTAGATGCTGGTAATGTGGTGGTTTTCAAGGAGTATTGTGGAGCAGATGGAGCAGGTGACCAAACGTTACCTGGACCGTTGTGCTTCCACTGTGTGTCTGTGGGAGATTCTGCATATGCATGGGAGTGAGGCATGTCCTCTCACTCATGATAAGTCTCATTTGCAACTAATTAAAAAGCACCTTGTTTTTGCTGACCTCCAGTGGTGATAGTTCTCACTTTGCTGCAGTGATGTAGAAGAGTACATTCAGTACACTGACAACCATGTTGGCTGTGGTTAACCCAACAATGTTCATGAGCCCAGTTCCTGTACAGGGGGTCAGCTAAGTCATGTGTGCACACACAGAATACAGAATACAGAATATATATAGAATATATATATGTATGTATGTATGTATGTATGTGTGTGTGTGTGTGTGTGTGTACAATTCCTTATATTTGTTTCCTTATACTATGGGAGGTCACAGTAAAAAAATCATTCTTTGTTTAGATGATTGATAAGAAATGAGAAGACAATCATCAGTCAAAAAACCAATTGATATTAGTGAGTCATAAGTAGTTAAAAACAAATTCAGTTGAATAGGCCTTTTTCACAGCAGACATTTTGACTTGTAGTAGGAAAAGCATCTATGTCTCATTCCTTTCTCTTTGTGCTCTTTGTCTCTCTACCTGAATAGTTCTCTTTTTTTGTTTTATCAAATAGCCTTGTATCTCTTAATTTTCAGTATAATGGTGTTGTAGCATCACTTCCACCATTGTAGATTGATTTCCATCCTGGTATATTTTACCCTGTCTTGTAATGTTTATTTTTCTTGTGCTAAATAAAGATGTAATAAAAAAGTAGGAAAGCACAGGTGTTACTGATGACATTAAAGATGGCTCCACTTTTTCTTTAAATTAAATTCAGCCATCATTATTTTTTTTATTATTTACACCTGGGCTTTTCTCTATGACAAATCAACATGTCTTCTGTGAAAAAGGCCTCAGCTATTATGACTCAACATAGAGATTTTTCACTGCCTAGATATTTCCAAAATAAAACATAAAATAGAGAATACACCAATTATGAAAAGTGAGGAAGTATTATAAAGTATTTATTTTTTTTACATTTTTTTAAATTTCAGTTGGATGATTTGAAAATAAGTGATAACTCTTCCAAACTTTAGGGGCAAAGAAGACAAACAGGATCAAAACGTTTGTTGTCAGGCTCCTGTTGCTTCCAAGCCAGTAAGCACAGTGTACAGCACAGTACAGTGCAGTTTAATTGTATTTTACAGAGATCCAAAATATCACCTGCCCATTTTTTTCAGTGTTAGTGGTCATTTGATTTTTTAGGGTTATTCACGATAGAGCACAAGACAGGGCCACAATATTACGTAATAATGCAGGACACAGTTGACATTCTACTTTAGTCATGCACATTTCAGAATACATTAATAAATCTAATTCACACACAGTGAACCAGGGTCTTCTGAGGCCTCTGGAAGTCTGACTGGTGCTTATGTGGCAGTTGCCCAATTTGCCCTGTTTGTAATCCAGGTTATATGTGTTTTTTTATATTGCTTTGTGTTTCTTTTATATCTTCTCTTCATGTAGTTTATGTTTTATGTAAAGCATTACATATTAAAATATACTTATAATATACATATTTAAATTGCCTTGTTCTTGAAAAGTGCTATACAAATAGACTTGAATTGTCTGTTACCAACTAAGCTAAACAGGCAACTTCCCAGACCCTTAAAGCCCCAAACTCACTGCAGGGCAATTCTTTTTTGGTAATTTAATAAATTTCACTATGCATTATTGCATTATATTAGCCTAGCTATTATTATTATTATTATTATTATTATTATTATTATTATTATTATTATTATTATTATTATTATTATTATAATTTTTTCTGCTCACATGGTACATAAATAGAATGGTGTAAAATAGAATTACCAACAGTTTATGTTTTGCCTGTGGGCCCCCTAAAAGGTTAATCTGGCCATTACAGCTGTAACCTACTTACAACAAGGCAGGCTCAATACTTTCTACACAACTTATTGAACATGCAATAATGTAAGACAGAGTGTTGGAGAGTAAAATGAGCACAGTGTAACTCTAGTTTGGGGACAGTTTTCACATGCACAAAAGTCTGTTTGCAGACGCGTAGGCTGGAAGAACCCTCAACCAGCTAACCACCAAGCTCTCCTCTGAGCTCCGCGCTGATTGGCCAGGGTCGAGTAAAGGCGGAAGTCTACAAGCAAGGGGGATTCCCCGAGGGAAGTTCCCAACTCAACTAGGCTATGTAAAACATTCATTGCCATATCCTCTCAGGCGCTTCGTAATTTTGCATCTGAAGATTAGGCGACGACGCTGCGGTGGTGTCAAATAATACGTTCGACTTTAACAGTTACACGAATGAAGGTAAGAGGACACTCACTCACTGGCAGCGACGGGAACTGATCTGTGGAGTCGTTGCTCGGTCGCTTTATCCGCAACCGGTTGAATGAGCTATGGCTAACCGGCCAGTTACGGTTTAAGGAATACGGAACTGTGTGGATTAGGGTTTGAATGACACTTTAAAGTGTTACCATGTTGTTCCTCGGTGGGCTCCAACGTTAGTGTTAATGTAGTGCAATTCCTGTGGCTTCATCCAGCAGCCGGTGGTGTGACAGGTAACGTTAGTGTGTCGGTATGACATTTATAATGAAGATTGATCAGTAATTGATGAGCAGCCTCTTTCTTGTTTTGCACTCAACACGTCCATGTTAACTTGTATGGTGCTGCACCTGCTCAAAAGTTGTTTGAAAGTCTGTACTAACAATGGACAAGAACAGACACAAATGTAAGGATTGTTTAGGTCAGTGGTCTTATCAGTGCAAGACATTGACTGCATTCATTTTTTGTCATTACTTTTCAACAATCAACATAATCATTTCTTACAGAACTTGAAGGCATCGATTCTTGAAATGTCAATATCATTTTTGCTGTTGCATGTAAACTGATATTCCAATGGAACTATCAATAATCTTAATAAACAGCGATTAGGAAGTATGTTAGTTTAGTCACTGCAACAGTAGCTTACATAAATCAACCAAGTAACTTGATATCACTTTAAGGAGTTATTGACTTCTTTTTATCATTTTTAAAGCGTGCAGAGACACGTTGACCGTTGTGTGCATAGTAGAAACATTATAAAACTAGTAAAAAGGGTAACTAACTAAAACGAGAGGGGTTTTTGAGAGTGTGTATTGTTGTAGGTATGTTTTAAAACATGTGATTTCACTCACAGGGCTCATGTCTGCTGTGTCAGGGATGACTGTGGAGCACACGGCATGGAAAGGAACATCGGAGACCAGCTCAATAAAGCTTTTGAAGCTTATCGCCAGGTCTCCATTGAAAAGGACAATGCTAGAAAGGAGCTGCAACAAATGGTAACGATGTGAGCAGAAAAACCTGTTCTAACTTTGGGTGAAATAATCCAAACATTACCAATATAGCAAAAATAATAACTCACACTGTGGGTTTACTCGTTTTTATTGTTGTTGACAGTCAAATAGCATTACATCTGCTTTGAACATGATTATTAATAATATATGTGTATGAAAATGTGACACACACATGATGTATAGGCATAGACCAGATTACAGACATTTGTGCTAAAGAAAATAACCAAAAAACGCATTTTTACAGAGTGAATTTTATGAGCGATACACTCAAAAACTTCAAAAGCAGATAGAGGACCAGCAGCAGTTGATTTCAAAACTTGAAGCTAAGTTATCAGCAACAAGGCAACCATCAGGTTAGTGAGACGTGCCAGATGATCTCTCTGTTTGTATGACGACATGATAATCTACTCTTTTTTTGCATTGCATTCTGGGTATTGATATTGACATTTTTACTGAATCTGTTCATGTTTGAACTGTTAATTTCTCACTGTTTTGGATTCCAAGGAGAGATGAAATGTGAGCCTGCCAATCATCTCCTTGATGGGGCCAGCGCTTTTAAGAAAATGCAGTACCCGGTATGTTTGCCGTGCTAAAGTGTGCTCTTTCTATGTCTACGCTGTATTTTCTTCATTCTCACGCTTGAAATGAGAATACATACAGCTTTCTGCCACATACAAACACGTTGATAGGAATTCTACTTGTGTCTACAAGGATGTTAAGAAAACAAATTATACCAATGGAAATTAATATAGCAGTAACTATGAGGCTTAACATATGGTTGATCCATATGGGATTCATACTGTCTGACAACGTTTGAGCAGTGCTGTAAGATCTCAGCATCATCCTTTTTGTCAGTCTGCAAATATTTCATTTTTAAAGTGTTTCTGACCCTTGTTTACAAAGCTCTAAAGCTGCTTCAGATGATAGGTTGCAGATGATAGTTAAGATACATTCTATCCTTGTTTAGTAATTATTTATAATCAGAAGGGAATGTCCATGTACTTTCGTAGATTTATTATGTTTAAATTAATTTGTTTTTCAAAGATTCAGGCAATCAAGGAAAACCTAATATTACATTGCTGCTGCAATACTATCAAACCCTCTATTTCCCTCAACACAAGGTGTATCCACTTTTACTTCACCAGATGGTGCTAGAGGATAATATCGCTTGCACAGTCAGCAGCTTGAGCTTTATTGTTCATTATTTAACAGGCCAAGAAACATTTTCCACTAGTAAATGTAAAAAAGTTGTGATGTGTAAATCAAACTGCAGATGCATTAACAATATGGCTTTGGATAATTGTTGATAACGATCACTATAAATAGTAATGTCTTTTTTACAGGAGAATATGGTCACTGTTGCTGTGGCTTCTAATAAGCAAGTCAGCGTTGACTAGTATGTGTCTCTCCTTCCACAACGACTTTAAAATAAATAAATATCATGGAAATTACAGTTGAAGAATAGATTTTTTTTCTCACTCTGTATGTATTTGTCAGTCAGAACATGCTGGATGCATTTGAAGCAATTGAAGGGAAATTCCGGCAGATTCGCTCTCTTACCAGAAGACAAAAAGATCACCTAAAAAGATTCCATGGAGGAATTGATGCATCAAACGGTAACATTTACCAAATATTACCTGTTTTTTTTATTATATAAAAGAAAATGTGCTGAATTGAAATGGGATTTTATATGCCATAACAACCTATGAGTTGAGTATGAGACTTCATTTTGCTTTGTTCTTTGTGATAGTAACACCTTAAATAGGACTACACAAATGCCTCATTACCTTTTCAAACCGTGGCTGACCACCTCTGTTTAAAAAAGGGTTGATAAACACATACTGTAAAATAACAAATGCATTGTGTTGGTTCTAGATACTAACTATATATATAGATATAGATATATATATATATATATATATATATATATATATATGATATAGATCTCAAAAGTCAAAGTCAATTTTATCATCCCGCAAGGGAAAATTAATGTGTATATACTGTGTATATACACATTCATTTTCAATATGAAAGTGGTCCAGGATTATATCTTAATGTATGCAACTTCTGAAATCGTTGCCAAGCTCAAATATCATTAAAGCCAGCGCCGGAATACGTTAACATGTCGACTGAGACAGAAACGTGTAAAATCTCATGTTTTTCTGCCGTCTGACAGATCAGCGGTTCTCCATGCCCATCCAGTGCACAGACCGTACAGCAGAGGCAGAGACACCCTTTTCCTCAGCAGTAAGGTCAGCAGTGGATATCCCACTCCCGCCTACGTCTCTGGCGTCCCGCGGCGCCAGCCCCGAGGACAGGGACTTAGTAGACTCTCTCACCAAACTCAGTGTCAAATTCCCGCCCTCTGCGGACAGTGAATATGACTTCCTGAACAGTACTCCAGAGAGACACATTGGTCTGACCATGCCCACGAAGCAGCCTCTCAGTAGTGTCCCCTCCACATTAACAGAAGAGGAGCCCGTTGAACCTATGCCTTTTGTCTACCCTTCATCCCCCTCCCACTCAACATCATCTTCGCTCTCCCAGCAGGTGAGAATCACAGGAGAAGGTCTGAGAAAACTAGTAGCAAATTATCAGTCTCTGATTGGTCTTTGCTAATGGAGGAGTGAAACAGTGTGAAGTCCATAAAAAAATCCCCTTGGCTTAACTTGAAACGTATTACTGTGTAGTGTGTGCAGATTCTTTTTTTTACTCAAGCATGGATGCTCTGGTTATATTTGGCATCTTTGCTGGAAAGTGTGAGCCAGATGGAAGCACATTACAGTGTCTGAATCTGCTGAAACAAGTACGATGGTTTAGTAGGATTTTATTTGCTGATGTGTATAAATGCCTAATAATTAAAAAAAAACTGTGAATAACATGCAGTAAGATCTAAAAGTTGGTCCAGTTTTTTTATAGTATGATTCTTTCCCTGGATTATATCAACACAGGCATTTATAATAGGCAAGGCTGGTTTGATGGTGGGGTTGAACACATAAATAGTAAGATAATTAAACACTTGAGAATAGCCTTTTTGCCTTTACTGTTGCTGAGTATTTGTGCAGACTCGGGTTGACATGTTCTTGTATTCCTTAAAGCAACAGATACTTCAACTTGAAGGCCAAGCGGTCCAGCATGCTTCAATAGAGTGAGTGTAAGGATTGTTAGGAGCATGAATAATATATTGTTTTCTTTGGTTCATCCTGCTCTGCAGCCTCTCTGGAGCCCTGGGCTGTGTGATGCAGTTGATGTGGAGACAGAGCTAGCGACGCCTCAGAGCAGCAGTCCCGATAAATGTGCTTTCTGCCACGCTGTGGTTCCTCAGGACCGAATGAACAGCCACCTCTACTCGCATTTCTCACCTAAGAATGAAGCCAACGATTGACAGTGAAAGCAGAGACTGACAGGCCCCTGGTCACAGCTACTCCAAGACTTACTGTATTCATGGTCTAGTCCTGCCTGCCATGAAGAACATGCGCTGTAAAGGATTTGAAATGACACTGCAATAAGACTTGAATCCCTTTATTTAATAGTGAAGAATTGAATGGTACACTTTCTTGGTCATTATATTTTTCTAATATCACGCTGAGATTTTATTCTAGTACTAAGTGACGATGATGCATAATATGGTATATATGAGCAAATAAAGCCGACATTTACTCTTTACATTTTTTTATCATTGAAATCGTTTTCAACATGCAAATATAAAACAGGTTGGGGTACTCTTAAGTGTATCCATACATAAAGTCATAAGGTGGACAAGATGTGTATTTATTAACGTTCTGCAACATGTTTATACATTCCTATTTTTAAACATAAGGTGCATTCATAATTTCCTATTAAAATAAATAAGATTTGCTTTGTAAATGTGCAATCATTTCTGTTGAAGTGAGACACATTTGCCTCCTTTTTAAGTTAGCAAGATTTTATATCTCACACAACGTCACGTATTATAAATGCATGCATCAAATCACAACGTTAACCAATCTTATTCAGAACGGTTGACATGCTGATAAGCACTATTTTCACTAGCATTTCATTCCCTTTGTTTTTTCATGTTATATCCTCCAACCAGGATAATTTAAAGCAGCTGTATGTCATTCTTGGTGCAGAGTTGGAAAAATGTCCAACTTTTAAATCATTTTAAAAGCTTGTATGCCATGTATTCATTAAAAGTGATGACAGATGGCAACACATGACATGATGCATAAACTTATTGTTTAATCAGAAGCCCAATTACCTTGCTATTTGTATAGTAATGTTTTACCTCAGGCAGTATTACACTGTATTTATGTAGGCACATTTCTTTTAATAGACAAATGAACATTATATGACATTTTCACTCCAATAATGCAATACAATGTGATAAAATAGGACATTCCAGATGTGCCAGTTTCAAATGAAATTATAGACTAAGTAATTAGTAGTTATGGGAAAATATGACAGTTTTACAAAACGGTATAGAGACTAAAAAGTGAACACAGGTAATTGTAATTTGGAAATAGAACGGATTATGTTTCAGTCACTGATATAACGTACACTACCTAACATATGACTAAACCCAAGTCTTTTCTAAACAGCAGCATCATATTTTGACTTGGGCAGTATTTATTCACACTTTTGCAAACAATTGCAGTGATTTTCACCATTCAGTGTGATGATGTTTTTGGACACTGTGTGTGTTGGAACATCTTGCAGCCCTTCAGCTATGGGCTGGTAATACTTGGGCTGGGTAGATGAGCTGGTGTGAAGACTGCAAACAACCCTATTTCTCTCTTTGCATCTGTTCAGTATTATAACTTTCCAAAATCAAATACTGCTTAATAGACTGACCTGTCATTATCAACCTTAACTGATATTTTTCTCTGCACATTTCACTGCGTTTTATAAATAGCTCAGAAAGGGTGTAAAATATGTGATGTAGTAATGCTATCAACTATTCCAAACTAGTGAGTCATTAGCCTAAGATAATAGAGCACTGCTAAAACACAACACATCAGTGTCCACATCACCCACACTGAGGGGAGAATCTATTCAGAGTTTTTTTTGTCAAATACATATCCCTAATGATCCTCTCTGGTTAATCTGTGAAGAACTGAACATTGTGCAGCCTGCATGCTTTTCTCTCTGGGATCACGAACAGCTGCTTGCTCATAATTATGTTGTCATTCATTGTTATTTGGAAGAGGAAACTCGTACTGGCAGCTAGGATTTTTTTTGGTGTACTTTTGTGCACTATATATTTACACGCTTGTGTATACAGTAGTGTGAACTGTTTGAGACTTTAGCTTTAATGCATTGTTATTCCCATAATTTCCAGTAAAATATGAAATATATGTGGCGTATTTCTCATTGGGACATTTGCTGCCAGACGCAGTAGATTTGAAATAGATTTAAGAGCTGTAAAAAAAAAAGAAAAAGAAAGAGGACATAAAAAAGGAGAAGGATATGGATTGAGATGGAGAAGTAGCAGGCTGATTACAAGGTGTCAAAATTGCCAGGAGCAAGAAGGTGAAAGCAATCAGGGGTGAGAAGAGTGCAGCATTCGTGAGGGGCAACTAATTATCCATCTCATTTGTGGAGAGAAGCATTTGAGGCAGCTCTAGCCCACTGAATGGTGACAGATTGGTGCGGAGGAGAGGGGAGGTGTTAGAACAATGGAGCCCAGCTCACCATCATTACTGCATGCTAATCAGCAGTGCTTCTGCACCACCAGTCGGTGCTGCAGAGAGTTCGGGGAGACAGGGAAGTCACCGGCTTCAGGGGACCACAGTCATTTTCAAGCAGACGAGAGAGGGAGGAAACTAACGGCCAGTAAAGCTGTTGGCGCTTATTGAGCTAGTAGGTTATACTTTGCAGAGACTGATCTCTGTGGCCTGCGTTATCAGCTTGTACTTGCAAGATGAGCTGATGGTACTGGAGTGTTTTCAAGTGGATTGAGTGGAATAATAGGTCACCAGGGTGTAATACAGTATATAGTGTACATGTGGTAATGTTATCAAAAAAATGGAAATACATATTAGTATAAGTGTTGAGATCTTAGACAGTGACAGTGCCATTTAAATGCATACTATAAACACGAATGTCCATGACACTTAATAAATGCAAGTTGAATTTAAAATGATGAAAATGAACAATGAAAGGTAAGCAAGCAAGGAACATGAATATACTATATAAACAGAAAAGGAGAAAGAAATAACACTGTTTTAGGGATATAAAGTTTTTAAATATAATATAATAATATACCAAAGCTAGTTTGCATGCATGCAGCACTTACTTTATTAGTTATATTCAGCTGTATGTAATGTATGGCTGCTACAATAAATGTTTAAACATGGCTGATGCAGCAGCTGTGTTTTCTGCATTGAAAATGTACACTCATTCTATGAAGTAATAACACATTTTAATAACCACAGTCTAAAACATGAGTTTTGTCAATTGGTAAAGTTGCAATATCCAGTGTTGATTAACAAAATACACTATTACATTAAATGTACAATTCATATTTCACTTGTACGCAAAAAGGTAGCTCCAAAAATCAAACATTGGAACCTGTTATTACTACCAAACTGCTTGACAGGCCTTTTGACTTACACTGGGCAACAACTGCTATTGTTTCTGATGCTTGTGATGAAGGTTTGTTTTCCTCCATAATGGTTGTAGACACAGCTGTAAAGCAGGTCTATATTTTGGGGTTTGCAAAATAGTGAAAATGCTTATTTTCATATTTTTTAAACTCAAACTTCAATTATAAGTGTAAATCTACTGGAATTTAATATCCTTAAAAACATGTATTTTTCCTTTAAATACATTTGTTTTGTTAGTAGAAGCTTTTCACCAGTACCTATTCTTTCTTCCTGTTTTGCTCTCTACACCTAGTTTTAAAACTGTATACAATATACACACAGAAGGTTTTCCCTCACAATGACCTTCAATAGCTCCTGCATTGTAGACATCACATCTGTGTATGGTTCCTGACACTAAAAGATATCAAGCAATTAGTGCTTAAAATATAATAGTTAAACAACAATAATATTTTGAATATCTCAACATTATGAAATAAATAGATCTTTATTGGCCAGTAATAGGATTATAATTGCAGACAATAGACACATGAGGCACCATTCCACAAAGTCATTATTTTCAACAATTACGCTTATAAATGTTGAAACAATGGTTTTCAGATCGTGCCATTGCCAAAAAGATTTAACACGAATGGGGAAAAAAAGAAGATTGTTAAAGGATTTAATCAAATCGTAAAACAAAACAGAGAGATAGCAAGTGGATTAAGGTCACCTGACTAGAATGCCCTCTTCACATCAATGTCATTTCGATAATTAACAACTTTGGAGGGAAGCATATTCAACTGTGTGTGCACTGGTCACCGTTGGCATGAGAGACTGCCAACTCTCATGGCGTTGCGAGCTGAGAGTATCACCTCACAGTTGTCTTGCCATGCGTTGGGCTCCTCGTGCTCTCTGTGCAGCAGTGGTGGAGCTGACTTTGTGTTCGATTAAATGTGTTGAAGCCATCGCTGCCTGTGCAAAGTCTCAGAACAGCCTCCCCTCTCCATTGTGTTTGTTTCAGTGCTGGTCTGAGAGCCCTGGTTTCTGGAGCAGAGATTTGGCAGTCACAGCAAGTGATGACAGAGGCAGTGGTGAGATCGCACCCAGAACCCCAAAGGAGGCTCACATTTCAGGCGGATGGGAGGCTCGTTCAATACATAGAAGAGTGAAGATGATGCCATTGTTTTGAAGCTCTCATTGTTCAAATACTACTTTTATATTTATTTTTTACTTGTGGAGGGTGGGAGTGTTGGACATTTGTAAACTTCTGAACTTTTTAAAGACACTTGACTGCCAATTTGAAATAACTGTACGACTAAAAGTCTGGCCCTCAAGATGTCATCCTCCTGTTATGTTATTGTCGCTGTTAAATCAGTGTAGGTTGTTTTTTCTTCTTGACACATGGGGGTGGGATAGAGCATGGCGATGTTTGTGGAATGGTAACTTGCAATTCAAGGGTTAAGGCAGCATGAAAGAATCCATTCTCGGTTTAATGACCTAGCCTTGCTGGGAGCGGGAACGACAGGGAACATGCTCTTGACTTGTACTGAATTTGCCAATTAACACCTCTGATAACAGGCTGCCTCTGAACATCACCAATGTAGAGAGAGGAGGAGAAACTCTCATGCACTTTGTTGTTAAGCCTCTGATCCTGTAATGATGAGGTCTATGATTTCTTCATATACTGGAAATTATTTTTGCTTTATACACTGCTTGGTACATTTTATCTCATAGTAGAATTTCAAATGAATTGTTGCAATGGCTTTGAGATAAATCCTCCCTTCATGAGCTGTGTAGTCACTGATTGGCAATGATGTTGGAAATATTTTATTTTTCCACGTGCTGCTTGAATCCTTATGTAGTTGTTGGACATTCTATTTTTCGCACATGCCCATATGGCCATGTGCAGCTTCAATTAGACACATGGCTGGTAGATACACCGCACTTGATTGGCTTTGTCCCTTCCTATTGTTAGATATGAAAATACAAAACAACAGGGCTGTCCTCAATAGATATATCTAAAAAAGATCTGTCCCCTCAAATAAGGTTCCCCATTCTAGTCACCCCTCTAGTTTCACACATGCTTATCAGACTCCCAAACAACACCTAGTACAGGTGTGAATATCAAAATCCCCAGTGAAAATCACAGTGGGTACTTGTGTGTTGTCCTCGGAGTCCTACATGCAGCAGTGGCTTTGCATCGGGGCTGAGATGCTGCTGGCTAACAGCAACTGCAGAAACACCTTTGGCTAAGTGTAAGGTGGACATTCTTACACCAAATGTGCTTAATGACTGAAAAAACACCACCCGGATCTAATTGAAATGCTGCCAAAGTGTACAGTAGCTGGTTATTGCCCAGTACAATCACACCATAACACAGTAGTTTCACAATTCATTAGCAGGTACTTTAAGAATATACAATAATTGAAAGATGGCTGCATAATTGATAGCAGTTCACACCACATGGAAAGTGCGGTGATCCATCTAATGATAGTAAGAAAAAGTGTGGTGTAGTGGGTTACGACGAAGAAGTTAACACTTGAAGTGTGAGCTGTGTACAGTTGTGACGACAAAAGCCTTGTCCTAACACTTTGTCAACATAACAAATACAAACACTGTGAAGATGTTAGTCATATTCATAGCAGTAGGACTGGAGAGATTCACAATGTACCTCCTCTGGGTTAGCAGATCATAGCTCTTGTATTCTCACACTGACCACCTTTGTGTCACGAGGAGACGAATGTGAACCTTGTTAGAGATGCTCCATACAAATCAATTCAATTTATTCAGTGTTAAGAAACCATCTGGCTTGATTAGAGCTGAAAGTCATCCTGGCAGGCCAGTTTCCCGACTGACACCTCATAGAATTAGTGGGAGGACGGCTTCATTTACCAGAGTACACAAGTTATCATCTCGCTGTATTCTTACGCCCGTAGATATGAACTGAAAAGTCCTCCACGAACTCCATTTACCTCCAGTCTTTGTTACAGTATTAAACAGATTCAGCATATCTGGGTGGTTGTTTATTATTCTTAGATAGTGAGATATAACACTTTTTGTGTTCTCTTTGTGGTAGCTGTGAAAATGGCACGCCATATGTAATACACTTGCTTGCTGTTGGTCTTGCCAATTCCCCCCAGATCAGTTATTCCTGTGCCAACGTGCACACTGTTTCTTTGTCCTGGTGATTCGATTGAGCGTCGTGGATTGGATGGCTTTTCTCTTTGATGCTGCGTCTGGTGTTTAGTTGTTGATTTGATGTCACTTGCGGCCCAGTTAGACTAACCATTGACCAGAACATACGTGTTCAAATATACCTCCAAGCACATTTGTTATAATCAATCAAAGATAGTTAAGGCACTGATAAAACAGGAGGAAAGAAAATGACATATAGTAAACAGGAAAGCAGACAGGTATACAAACCAAAGCATGCTCCTGCAATGTTTTTTTCCCTTCTAATTCTGCACAAAACAAATTGGCTGCAGATTTTGTTCACACCTTTTGTAACCTGGGGATAGCAAGCGCAATTCTCCCTCCTCATACCTGTGACAACAACCTGCAAAGTGCTCCCAGTGCCCTAATCTGCGAGGTAGAGACCTGCTGCTGCTGCATGTACTGTAGATGTTGTTTTCTTCTTCTTTAGCAGCTTGTCCCTGTGGTTTTTTACGTTTATACGCCCACCAGAATCACACAAGGTAAAAGAGAATATGTGAGTGTCTCACAAGCTACCAATTTTTTTTCTTCTTGAAAAGCATGGTCGCGTTCAATCGAAGGCAATAAAGGCATACTGATGGTGTTTGATTTAGAAATGGCAGTCAGACCATGATTTTAGCATCAACAGATGGCCAGTAGATTGGTTTAAATGAGTAACACCACTGCCTGCTTTAGAGTTGGCTCAAGTAGTAGAGTAGTGTACTACTGTCTTATCATATCTCCTTGTGTGAATGATGATGTCACCATGATAGATGCTACTCAAGTGGGATCAGACCTGCTCAGTGATGCCTGTGGAGACCAGCTCTGGGAGATCCCTGTCTGGCTGCATTATTCAACAATACTCCTTACCTCTCCTCCCAGGGAAAAGGGACTGTTGAATATTTGAAAGACAGAATTAGATTTGTATTTAAGTGTATAGATGTAGTTGGGAGATGGTGGTGGTGGGGGGGGGCATACAGATAGTGCCAGTCGGTGCAGCCTGGATGGTCACCAAGGCAACTTGCCGAGTTTTTCGAACTGATCTACGGGTCTTCTTGGCCGTCTCACTTGGGGGACGTTTTGGAAAAGTGGGCTTCTTCGAGCGCCTTTTGACTGCAACTATGAGTTGACATTGATAGTTTTAGTCTCATAATTATGGCCACCAATTAGTTGAGAATTTGATCAAAGCTCACACAGAGCTTTTCAGTTACCTGGATGTTTTATGGCTGTACCAGTTGCTACTCCAACATTTCAAGAGCTCAAATTGCAGCTTAAGTGAAACTATAGCGCTATTAAAGCTTTTCTTAAAAAAATGTAAAATCAGTAAAAGGTTCTGAGTCTCCTCTGGACTCCTGGGCTGTTTTGTTAAATTGAATGTATCAATATTTCGGTTGCAACATAAGAAAGGAAATCTGCTCATTGATAACGCACCAGACATTGTGCTAGACGGTTATGGTCTATTTTCAGAACTAAGTAGAACAGCGTAAAAAAATAAAAATAAAAACATGGCTGCAGAACCACTGCTCAGATCCTGATGAGCCAAGCTGGGTATCGATCCATCTGGCTCTGAAGACACTGTCATGTCACCTTTGCATTTAAGTGTTATCTTGTCAGCTTCAAATGATCTAGCTGTCAGATCTGGAAAAAGCTGGCATGTGATGTTGCTTTGTCTCTAATGTCCAGCTGTTGATACAAGAGTCTGTCCCAGGAAGATATTTGAATCCAGTGTTTGGACATGTGTTCTGTATATCTTAATATGTATCAATAATCTCTATATCTCTGATAATCTGGATATGTCTTCATGATTATATAAATTGCATGTGATTGTGTGTTTACAGTTGATTCAGTTGAGCCCACAGCTTCAGTCAGTTTTCATCTTCATCTTTCCTTGGTGTCACCCACTCCCTCAGATAATTAGAAAGACAACTTACAATGATTGTTATCAAAAGCTCAGTGGAAGCTCAAACTGAGTGTAAATTGCTTCAAAATTGATTCCTTCTTCACTGCAGATAACTGATAGTTAAATGTTGGGAATCCAGCTTTGTGGTGAAAGGGCACAAAGTCTTTCAACCAAGGTGTGGTAACAGGGTGAAAATTTGAAAGCAAATTTACTCCCTGCTAATGTAGCCCACATTGCCCCTAATTATTACACACCCACAGCACTAATTTTCATGTTTTCACTCACATTCGCTGCAAATGTTTTTAGTCATTCTATGATTTATCTTCTCCTTTTTTTCTTCTTTTCTATTACACAAATCAGTGTCCAATGTTTAATTTAGTCCCAGTGTAGCGGCTTTGTTTCCCGGTCATTTAAGGAGCGGATCACTTCCTAAAGCCTCTTGGAGATGCTGCAGGCCGGAGCGCGTGTCAGGCTGCTATAAGGGCAACAGTAGGACACCAGCCAGTTCACACTTGTGAACTTGTTAGAGCATATGGAGAGGCTGTGGAGATGGATTATTTCTTGATATATACGGTACAGTCTGTATTTCTCATCTTTCTAATCAGTGTGAAACGGTGGCATTGTGTGAGATATTCTTTTCCCTATGCCATTTATGAAACATGAAATGTCCTGTAGCATGCGTGCAGCTGTATGGATTAAACATTCATATTGGCAAAAAAAAGGCAAATGGATCACTACATTTATTACCATTGGTAAAGTTTGTCAAGAAAAATAATGGTGTTTGTTTGTGACAGCCCAGATGTGAGCGATGGAGACATAAATCATGTCACATTTATTTTTCCTCTCAACTTGGAACATGGTTCTCATCCCTGTAGAATTCAGAACTGATCATTAACCTTTCTTTTAGTTCCTTCCCTTGCCTGGTCACATTTCCTCTCTATTTGATTCCTGGCCCCATATGCCACTTTCCTATTTCCTGCCTGCAGACAGCAGGGAGTAGCTCTATTATCACCTTCCGAGAGCTGTCTTTGAATGTGAGAGGCAATTCCATTTCACTCAGCCATGGGGTGGAGGAGGATGAGGAGGAGGAGGAGGAGGAGGAGGAGGAGGAGGGAAAAAAACACACCATAGAGCGCACAGAAATTGGTTTAAGGTTACTTCTTATAGTCGAATGTAAGACTATGTTGCTTTTCCGCTCGTACTGCCAGCATTATGCGATGTCAATTGTGAAGGTGCAGTGTGTGTGTAGAACAGTCCCAAATCAGAGCAAAGGTCAAGTATCATGTCTGGTTGTTGTGTAAACACTTTATCGTCCAGTCCATTTTAAAGTCATCTTTTGAAATATTAACAATCTTAAAGCAGCTATATTACACTGCTGTGAAGCTGTGCTAAACATATCGAAGATGCCTCTAATGCCTCCACTCTCAAGTGTGTTCTCTCCATTTTGTGACATTTTTTCTCGAAGCTTGTGTTATTTTTGGGCTTCCCTAAGTCGTATTTCAGCTTTTATCAGCCTGTAGTTCTTTGGAATGGTAGGGCTCTTGACAATATTGCTCCTGGATAAATTAAACATGAGTTACGTAGAGTGATAATCTGTGGGCCTCTCTTTTCACACTGCATTCCCAATGAGCTGTGTGTTGGCCCGGTGTTGTTGCCTGTGATTTTAATGAAGATTATTCTTGTAACACGACAGTCGCCTGTTTGCTCCTATACTCCCCCAAAATATTTTTTCTTCAAACTGAGAATTTTGTGTTCTTTCGAGGGATCTGTGTAGCATTCCTGTTTTATTTGAATTTCTGCTGCAGGTTATCATTAGTTAATCACAGATATCATTAAAGATATTTAGGTATCAAATGTCGGATGTTGATTAACCAGGTAACAGGTTTCTAAGTTGTTGGATGTAGATCACACATTCATCATCATGTCAGCCTAGCTATCGATTAAACAATACTCTGGCAGACACAGCTGTGACTGCGTAATTAGTACTTATTTTCATCCTGTCTAAGAAATGCAGGCTGCGCATCAAAAAAGGCAAAGCTTCAGTTACTGGATTGGAGCCTTCTGTTTTCTATTGTTCAGCTTTAGGCTGATAGTGCTCGGGGAAACCTCAGAGGATTCTCAAAGGACTAAGTGCACACTTCATGGCATGGCTACTCTTAAAATGGAACTGATGTTTTTTATAAATAATTTCAAAGTTACAAACATCAGCCTCACAATCACAGTGATTCAGTGATATTCATTTGGCATAAGTCAGTTTCATTTCTGTGTGCTTTTCATCAGAAATGGCTCAAAAAGTAGAGTTAGTCTGAATTTTTTATGCCATGGGCTTACTGGGGACAGTGGCCATGTTCTTCACTTGCAGACGTCTGACAGTGCATGGCAGCAGAAATAACAAAATGGTCACAAACCCCAACTGCACTCCCCGGGTCACACAGCCTCTTTAAAATTTAAAGAGACTAGCAACAAACCAAACAGTTGATAACGGGCCAGTAGCAGGTGATAAAAGAAGTTTTCAGAAGGACATTAGCCCTTCCACTAACTTTGTTATTCTTGACATTATATCCTCACCATTTGTTAATCCAAATGATACACATCAGAGAGCATGAGGCAGTTGTAGGCATTACTCTCTAAGGGTGTGTAGTACCCAGAGGGTTACAATATTTCACAAGTGTTACTTTGCTACAGAATTGGTACGAGACAAAATTCACACATTTATAATTATGCATACATTTTTTTATATATCGTCATCTGTATTAACATTATTCTATTTCTTCTTTTTTTTTAAATGTGATGGCTTAGTGCGTTCTACCATAGAATACTACTAGTATTTCCATAGGAGCGTGTTAATTACCACACTGTCACTGTCCTGTGATGTAGATACAGCTGACATGGATAGCAAGACGGAAAATAAAAATAACTAACGACATCTGCTTTACCCTCTGCCTTATTCAAGAGATAAACAAATGTGGCACAGGAATATTAAATGGCATATTGGTGATCTTTCACACAGAACTGAATATTGAATAATACAAACTATGTAATAAATCGAATTCGAGTGGTACGTGGTGACATCGTAATACCCGTGAATCAACTGGGTTCACATAATTAAAATATTAGTTTTCAAAAATCTATATTCTGTCATTTGAATTTCTGCACACTGTAATAAAAGCTAAATTGCATGTGACTTTGTTCACCTGATAAGAAAGTAATTGGAGGATGTATTTAGTGGTTGCAGGAATAGAGAGATAAATTGTTGACTTTTTTTTTAATAAAATAGAATTGGTTTTCTTTTATTGTTCTCAGCTCCAGATAAAGAAGCACATGTATAAATATTTGTTTTTGGGTGAATGATCTCTGGAGTGCGGGCTCAGGTATGGTATTAATACAGGTGCCATGTCACTTGTATTTCCACTGAACATCACGATCACCTGTCCTGAGGTTAATTTGAGCTTTGTGGTAAAGAACCATGTTTGGGTTAGAACATCAATAATGAGCAGGTGTAGGAGTGCACTTCTGCGTAGACGCGTGTCTTGGTGCGTTCAGGGAGGACGGCTAATAAGGATTTAAAAGCCACAACTGTCCACTCCGCCCCTTAGCAGGCCTCCAGCTGTCTTCCCTGTCAGAGAGCACCTTGATTCCCTCTGACAGAGCAGATCGCTGATGGCAGGAAACCACAGGGGGGAATAGTTATGTTAGCAAAGCACAAAGAACCAGCACACTTGATCATGATTAGTAATGCTAGTTAATTAAAGACTTAAGGTAAATACAGTTTTTTTTTTTTTTTTAAATCAAATAGCCATGAAGAAAGGAAGAAAATCCTTCACTTTGATTTATTGATGGAAATTGCAATGTGACGTCTGGCAAACAACATATAAATAACTAAAAGGCCATCTTAAATGCATTCCCATGAAATTTTTAGTGCCGCTGTAATATAAGCCACTACCTGTCATGAATCCCAAATAACCTTGGCTCTATCCTCTTAGTTCAGCCCAGTGTGCCTCATTCCTTATTACTGGCCTGACAAGGAAATGTTTACCCATCCGACAAGAGACAAGCCATTTCATAGTCGGAAAAAGCAATTTCACCTGACTGGAGTAGCACACTATGTCCCCATATCCTTGCTGGCTATAATTTTGTTGTCATTTTGTGTGCTGTGATCATATCATTGAAGTGACAGTGCTGGGCATTAGGTAAAGTCCCTAAGCCGGTGCTCACTTTCAGGCTTTTTCTCTCCTTGTCATTCACATTGATTAGATTAGACCCAGGTGGCAAGCAGGTTCCTTTGGCACAACAATAATAAATGATGATACAGCGGCTTGAAAAAAAGAACAAGCACATTGTTTTATGCTCAACTGAACATTGTTAACCAGAACTGGTTTTATGAAAAATGTTTTAATTGTATATATATTTTTTAATAATTTTAGTTTGTTTGTGTTTTACGGAATATTGAGGGATATGTCTAATGGAGATCTTTCAAATTGGTTTGTTGCAATTGAGTTTAGTGTCTATTTGCTTGCATTGACAAATTGTAGAGGTATACATGCACTTACTAGAATTAAAGTTAAAGTATTTTGATTTTGGAGTAGAAATGGCATAAATACTCTTCATAGGGACTCAGTGCTTTACACTCAGCTGGTCAATTGAGGGTTTGCACCAGGCAGGAGATCCTAATCTGCTCTAGCTATCTCCCAGAGGGGCAAGGTTGGCCACAGGCATAACAAATCAACCCCCCCCCCCCCCCCTCTTTGGTTATGTCCACTAGCTGGCTAAGCCAATAGAAAGAAAGGACTTAGTCTGATAAATAGGCACCAGAGCACCTGGGGAAACAAACTGAGCTGCTGCACAGGTGATTCAACAATTGGTTTGTTCAGGGGGAGAAAAAAAAAGCCCATTTTGCTTATTAAAGATCAGTGATGGAAGTTAACCATAATCCTGTAATGAGGAGAGCAGAGTGGCCCCTATTGCTTGGGCACAGACAAGCCTGTGCTTGCATGTTTCACAGGAATAGATTGCTGGACCCAATAGCGCTATACTGTAATGACCCCTCTTGTTAGCTTCAGAGATTCATGGCTGCTCCTTAGAGATACAAACACGTGGATGCACCAGTGAAATAGGCCTTGATTGGTCTTCTCTTAACCTTATCTGGTTCCGACTCCATGGCGCACGCTTGCAGGAGAACTAAACCATAAGTTATTCAGTGAATTGGAAATTATCAGTTTTTGACACCGTAGTCTGTGATGTTGCACAGCGCTGCTTTCCATCGAAAGGTGTTTCTAATATTTTGTCTACCCCCATTTACACACACGAGGAGGACAGATACAAACACATTTTGATATAATGCAATTGAATAAGTCTTCATAAATTGACCATAATGTTGTATGAACACCTTCCTGACACAGTATGCTTCATAAAGGTTGCATTGAGTTACATTATTGTTCAGGTGTACCCAATGAACCAAAACTATATGATCAGTACAATTAAAAAAGGCCTTTCAACCAAAGACTAGACAAGGCACTCCCCTTGAAAAGCAGTCTGTGTTAACTTGGTAATAACCTTGTTACTAAGTTACGCAGGAAGGTGTTTATACTCTGGGATTTTAACTTGTAGCCATTCTAATATTTTATTTCATCTTCTGACAGCGTCATCAGCATCGTCCTGAAAATGCAGTGAGGACTTCAGGGAGGCTGGTTAAGATAAAAGGTCTGATGGAAACATTTTATGTAGGCCTACTTAAACATAATGATATCAGCTCATCAGACCTGCATCCTGCTGACACCAAATATGATCTTTATTTGAATATCATTTTGGGGGAAATGCTTTATAGGCAGATCACATATATAAGTCAGACTTCATATAAGTTAATAGCCTCTAACTCTTACAATAACTTCTCCAAAGACAAAAAAAAAAGGATTTTGATTAAATGATATCAAAAATAAGATAACATATTTAAGATCTTCCTTTACTTTCTGTGAGATGTATTTGCCACAGCAGCCCTGTTATCAGTCCACTGGTTCATAACTTTAGGGCATCAAATATTTATCAGCACTGGGACTCATAAACACATCTTCAGTGGGACGCCATGATTTCACGCTATACCACAAACATTTTAAGGCATCAGATGCACTGCCTGTCATGGACTGTCATTTTTGGTGTGTTAATAATATATCTTGGGTTCTTCGGCAGACATACTTTGGCACTCATGGCGCATAAATAGGTAAATAACGCGGATAAATAGGTAAATAACGCAGCTGGCGTTCCAGCTGACAGTAGAAAACAATCTCTATAACCGTTATACTTTATCTTTATTTTTTGTTATTCGCATTCATATCCAATGACAGAAATAGTCGGATCCATATTTGAATCAGATATAGGCCCAAATCAAACAAATCACTTTGCTCACAGCGCTCCTCAAATTGTCCTAATTAAGAGCTGTCTAATTAAATTACAGCCTTGAGTTAACCAATGGCAGTACTTGTTTCATTAGCAAAGCGGGGAGAGTGATGGGAAGAAAATCTTTCCTGATTGCAGGATGGTGTCAATTGGCTAATTTGCTGCCTTCGGTAGCACAAGTCACAGCAAGGCGTTTTCATCGTGTTAGATTAGGGAAGGCGCGTGCAAAAAGCTTGTGATATAGTTTGAGCTGATAGTGGCTTCTTATTGAGCTATGCAAGTCGAGAATTGCATCTCGCAAGCGAGTGATCTCTCCAAGAAATTTATGAATGTGGGCAGTGGCTTTTCGAGCTCCGATGGATCAGAGCTTTCATTGCAGGACCATCCTATTATATCTGCAAGTGACAACCTGGAGAGAAGTTCACCTCTGAAAAAAAACTCTAGGGAGATGACGAATCAGTCAGAGGCAGACAATTTTCCCGACTCCAAGGACGCATCAGGGGACGTCCAGAGGGGCAAACTCTCTCCTGGTCTTCACGGAGTCTCTGACATCCGTCATAATTTCGATGGATCTGCAGGAGAAAGGTGCATCTTTTCTCCATCTACCCAGCCACAGTCAGTCTCAGCAGCGACCAGTGCCATGTTTCCTTACCCGACCCAGCATGGACCAGCGCACCCGGCTTTTTCTATTGGAAGTCCCAGCCGTTATATGGCCCATCACCCGGTCATAACTAATGGAGCTTACAACAGCCTTCTGACCAACACTTCTCCTCAAGGGTACCCGGCAGCAGGCTACCCTTACGCGCAACAGTATGGACACACGTACAACGGAGGGGCTTTTTACCAGTTCTCCACGGCGCAAGCAGGACTCGTTCCGGGGAAAGCGCAGGTGTATCTGTGCAACAGGGCCCTGTGGCTGAAGTTTCACAGACACCAAACAGAGATGATCATCACAAAGCAAGGACGGTAAGTGCGCGCATTTTGGCTCATCTGTTATACACCTGCAGAATGTTTTGGCTACATCACTGTAAAGCTTTTATTTCCAAAATATTAAATGTATGTGCAACTAACATCGAATCACTGTTTCCCCATATTAAAAGCATAACGGAATCAAGTAAAAAAAAAAAATGCAATCTATTCCGATTTGTGTGCCTTTTTTCGTTGTGAGAGGCGTTTTCTAAATCTCTCTTCCATTATTTTCTACAGACGAATGTTCCCATTTTTAAGCTTCAACATTTCTGGCCTTGACCCAACTGCTCACTACAATATATTTGTGGATGTAATACTTGCTGATCCAAATCACTGGCGATTTCAAGGAGGCAAGTGGGTGCCATGTGGAAAAGCAGACACAAATGTAATAGGTATAATTCATTTCTTCCTATTGCACAATTAACATTTTTAATTCCACGGTAAAACCTGTGTTTGTTTTAATAGATTTTGACCACTGTATGTGGTAGAGCATTCCTATTTTAAAATCGTCTTCTTCTTTTTGATAATAAACCATATACCATGTGTTTTAACTCTGTTTTTTTTTGCGTATTCTTTTTCAGGAAATAGGGTTTATATGCACCCGGACTCACCAAATACCGGAGCGCACTGGATGCGTCAAGAAATATCATTTGGAAAGCTAAAGCTTACAAACAACAAAGGTGCCTCCAACAACACGGGGCAGGTAATGCAACATCACATCCAATGCTTCAATTACAAATATATTTTTGGATTATTTAGGCCTATGTAATACCAGTTGGGGAAAAAATGCAGTGACTTTTCCCCCTTTCTTGTTTATTGCACAGCCTAATTCTAAGTTTGCATCTGTTTAGTGGTTCACTATCTTTAGAGCGCGACAGCAGTAGTGCAGTGTTATTACAGTTCTCATAAAATAGAGATAACACCGAGCTAAATCCGTGTAGCGTTCTGCTTTCATCATCTATCCAAAGTTTGAAGCTGAGTTTTTGACGTGCGTCTTTAATTAAATCTCCAGATGGTGGTTCTCCAGTCTCTCCACAAGTACCAGCCCAGGCTCCATGTGGTTGAAGTAAACGAGGATGGGACAGAGGACACCAGCCAACCAGGACGAGTCCAGACTTTCACCTTCACAGAAACGCAATTCATCGCCGTCACAGCTTACCAGAATACCGATGTACGACCACTTCATATGTCACACAACACTACAAATGTCGACCCAAACATTTAAAAAATAAAATAGCCTATACACAATTATGTTCTATATTTTCAAACAATAGTTATTTTACTTATTTATTTTGTAACGATCCATATTTGAAAAATAAATAGCTACGAAATATTATTTCCCACGCTGATTTTCTAATCAATGCGTTCTTTCCCCACAGATTACGCAACTGAAAATCGACCACAATCCGTTTGCTAAAGGATTTCGGGACAACTATGACACGTAAGATTTATTTTTGTTTTTCAGGATTTTGGAACATTCATTCGATTGTAAGCTTTTGAGTGTATCCTCTGAGTTCTATTAGACCGCTGTAATATAAATCCATGCAACTCTTAATCAACAACCAGGTTACTTCTCATTTAATATCTTAAATGCACTTCTGAATATGTTGTCAATTGATATCCAAATTACATGGGGCTCATAACATTTCAAAAAGGAATCGAATAAAAAAAAAGTGTTTTTGCAGGCTACTTTTGAATTGACAACAGCTGAAGCGAGGGGATATTTGACAAAAAGAAACATGAATAGTCCTATCAAAATATTGGTTTAAATGGTTCCGTTATTGTCTATTGATGACAACATTTCTCGTTCACGTGAGTTCGGCTTGCCTTGCTCTCAAAATAAGTGCATAGCGATTGTAATATTGAGCCGTAAAATGCAGATGTAAAACAAATGAACAAAGCGACAACGTTTTGGCAATGAAACGTTACATGTGGCCGATCTGTTTATAACACAGTATAGGCCTATTTGGAAACACTCCACTTGCGCAAAGATTTAGATTTGATGCCATAGCCTAAATGTTTTGAAATCATGCAATTCTCTCTGAAAATACTTTTCACATATAGCCTATGATATGTGAGAATGCTAAATAAAGAAATTGGCGAAATGGATATTGATCTACATTCCGTTGATTTCTATAGCGCACAGCGTAGTCACTGAATTGTTTCAATGTTTTTCTCTCCATCTTTTCAGTGTCTACACAGGCTGCGACATCGACCGCCTAACTCCATCACCGGGTGACTCTCCGCGTTCACAGATCGTGCCGGGTGCGAGATATGCCATGCCTAGCTCTTTCCTGCAGGACCAATTTGTCAGCACTTATGCCAAATCTCGCTTTCACCCTGGCGTGGGGACTGGTCCTGGCACGGAGCGCAGCGTCCCACTCGGCAACAGCTTGCTGTCCCCGCAGCAAACCGACGAGCCCACTGTTGCCACCCCCCCGCAGCGATGGTTTGTCACCCCTGCCAACAACCGACTGGACTTTGCTGCCTCGGCATACGACGCCGCTGATTTCGCCGGTAACGCGGCCACCTTGCTGTCCTACGCAGCGGCCGGAGTGAAGGCGCTTCCCCTGCCGACTGCAGGCTGCTCCAACCGGGCTCTTGGCTATTACGCCGACCCGTCAGGCTGGGGAGGACGCACACCGCCGCAATACTGTGGCGTAAACAGCAAATCCAGCTCGGTCTTTTCCTGCTGGCACGCTAACTCTATCGGGGGCAGAGCGGGCACCAACTACCTGGCTGAGGAGGGAGACTCCATCCCGACAGAGAGGTCACCGATCGGCGGCTCGGAGGAGCCCAAACCCAAAGACATGACATCTGAGTCGAGCTGGATAGAAACGCCGTCCTCCATTAAGTCCATTGATTCGAGCGACTCTGGTATCTTTGAACAGGCCAAAAGGAGAAGAATCTCACCTTCTGCCACGCCGGTTTCAGAGACAGTGTCCCCGTTAAAATCTGAGCTGCTGGCACCGAGAGAGTGTGAGAAGAACTGCACAAAGGACATTGGTTATTACAGTTTCTATCCTCACAGTTAAAAACAACAAAACGTGAATCAATCAATCAATCAATCAATCAATCAATCTATCTATCTATCTATCTATCTATCTATCTATCTATCTATCTATCTATCTATCTATCTATCTATCTATCTATCTATCTATCTATCTATCTATCTATCTATCTATATATCTTATACAAATTAATAAAGATGAAAAGGACTGCTTCACAGTTAATGGCCAAAGGGTAAATTATTCCATGGCTTGGGAGCCTTGTTTCCAGAAAACACTGTAATTGTGAATATAATGTACATAATATTGAACATTTGGTGATAGTGATTGGATGTACATAGAATAGATTAAATCCGATTCATAAATAGCCTAGTGTTTTAAAAAGCTCTTCTGTTGAGTAGCCTAAACTGTTAGTAAAGAAAGATTGTAAATGAAACGTTCTTGTGTAGCATATGCTGGCATATTAATCCCTGTCAGTGAAAAAAAAATGTATTTTGTACTTCATTAAAAGCTGTAGGATTCCAACAGTTTATGACGACCACTGCTATGATACCTGTGGCACAAAAGTGATAAATGTTGGTAACGTAGACGTTTAGTCTTTTATTTTTTATTTTAATTTATTTCAGCCGGTTCTTTTTCATAGGCTGTATAGGCCTATGCTCTGCTGTTGTGAACATCTCTGTATCTGCTGTAATGTGATTGAAACATAATAAAAGATGTTATCATCAGGACAAGTAAATCCTGTTTTTTTTTTATTACCATGCTGCTTTTAAAATGATTTGCATTTAAAATGATTTGCATTTAAAATGATTTGCATTTAAACAGTCTTAAAACAGACAAGTAGCCTATACTGCATTTGGAAATTCTTCATGGACGCATCATCATTTCAAAAGACACTGTGAAGGAATATTTGAATCTGACTATGATCAATTAGAAATGATCCCAATTAGAAAATGTGTGTCTCATCATACTTTCTTTTTTTTCTTCTTAAAATTGGAGACCCTGCCATTTTGTGTGTCTACTGATTGGTCCGGAATATGAACAAAAAAATCGCGGATTCAAAGATTCGTTTACTAATGAGACTTGCACGTGGCAAAAACGGCACAGCCAGAAAAGAAAAGTTCAATTAAAGATAGCACAAAAATAATATGAGACACTAATAATGTGAATGGAGCTATACACTGTTTCAATGTGTATTTCTTTTTTTTTTCTTTTTTAAAAATAATCGGCCATAATTCAAAGGTATCCAGGTGGTGTTTGCTGTAACGCTCATGAAAAGTATCTGATATTTTTTCTGACTCAACCCTAAGCATTGTTGCAACAACATTTGGTTGGAATGAATTTGCCGATCTAAGATGGTAAAAACTTAATAGTTAACTAGAATGAAAAAAACAAACAAAAAAACTGTGAAGTTGACAAGTTTTCTGTTCGGCAGCCAAAGGAAGTGACACATCAAAAGAAAGTCTTGCCTGCGTGAAAGAGGAACAGAACAACCTCACATGAAACCGTTTATAAAATATGTGGCGTTTTGTATTATTACTATAACTGATTGCATGTTGATTGGTTGGTTAAGTAAGGATTGAATGAGTCAGCCCCTATGCATTCTCTGCCTTTATCTTTAGATTTTAATGGCTTCATTTGAAAAAGATGTTAAACACTGATGCATAATAAACCCAATGTGCACGCAATTGGAAGTTTGGTGTAAAGGAGATGCTCACAGCTGTCAATAAGTCTTAAATTGTGTGTTGCGCACTCTATCAGTGAGCGACAGGCCTTCCCAGGGATAAACAGTAGATGGCGATAACTGAATGCAGGTCCTGTGATCATACAGCTTTTTTAATATGTGGCCCTTCAGGAGGTCAGTCAAGCCCAGGGACAACTATATTCTTTTAATAAGCAAACCTCTATGTATGTCTCAATTAAAGTGGTTTGCCTCTGGATTCAACTACACATGGTTTGTGATCTACACCAGATGGCGATGCTTTACTATTATTATATCAGCTAAAGGAATCCCTGCTGTTAAAAAGAGTCAGAACTGCAGTGCTAAAAATGGTTTCAGTTGCTACCCACAAGCTCTGATGAAGAAATCAAAGAGGGAAGTAAACACTCGCGCACTGTGTTTATTGTCTTGCTCATCATTGGGTGCCAACAACACAGTCACCACTGCCTTTGCAAGTGGGGATAATTTCAGAGGCCTAGAGTTGGAGGGCACCCGCATCATCTTATAAGGGGGGGGGGGCAGAGCAATTTTTTAGTATGCCTCATGCTCCTGTTATTGTAAATCATATGCATGTTCTTACTGCTCCACCATAACATCCCAAAATAGCCTACAAAAAAAAAATCGTGTTTGATCGTTTTTGCCTTTGCTCTGAGCTTTTCTGTCTACAGTGGGGTGCTGTATATTAAGCAGTAATACATCTGCTAAGTTCGTTTAAAGGTTACAGGATGTCTCAGAAGACACAGAAAACGCAGCTGCAGTCAAAATTGTATCTTTACAAAGTCATTTTCTCCAGAAGGTTTTGCAGTATAGCATTGCAAAAATATGCAATTTTCTGACATATGATTTTATGCCAATATAGTAATTTTAATTACAAAGAAGTACGAGTGAGATATTGTATTGCCAATGTGGGGGGAATCATAAACAGAGATTGCAGAGCAGAGAGTTGGAGTGCAGCATTTGCTCAAATAGTCCTCATGAGTAGCCTACGCTTATGCCCACGGACTCTGAGCGAGTCTGATACTAAATCATACAGAACTTGATATTTAACTTGCACAGGACATTTTACCCAGAAAGCACGCGGTCTCTCTCCTCACATCTGCGTCCGCGACAAAGGCTAAAAACATTTCAGAGTGACGCGTCCACGTCTGCTGGCAGAGATGCGCATGTTTCTATGAACGAGGGGCGGACAGCACGAGAGGCGCAAATCACCACCGAGCTGCTGACCGACGCTGGTATGAACATGTGACAGCGGAGGTCTGTGCTTCATCTCTCTGACACGGTGATATACGGCTGAGAGGGGAAGATGGACACCGCGGACCGAGGTGCTCAGATAGAGCCACTGCTACCAACGGTAAAGAAACCTCTTGGGACAAATATTCACTCGTGTAGATTCATATTTCAGGACGCCTTTTTTATCCAGACTGTCAAACTTAATCTATGTGCTGTATACTGCCAGAGGACTAATGATAACATTTAAGAGATGTTAGTATTAAAATGCAACATATTCTTCAGGAAGCAGATACAAAATGTTTAAGTCAATGTGTTTCCACAGGTGAAAAAGTCGCTACCTGTAGAGCTTTGAGCAGGTGTAGCTCACCTGCAGAGCTCCACACACTTACAGGCAAAGCAACATTTTTATTCAATCTATTTTTTTAGTGAGTCAAAATGTGACTTTATGTTGGCATGTTGTAAAAGTTACTTTCTGAATTGAAGCAGGCACTACCCTAGTAGGCTGTAAGTGTTATGATGCTGTTTTACAGTATAACATGTAGGATGTAAGAGTGATTAGGTGATGTCTCATTACTTTATGCTATATATCATTTTAAATATGCAAAATCCCTGTTGGGGCAGATATCCGATTAATATAGTAAATTCAGGCAGAAGTGTCCTTGGGCCATTTTATGTTTTAATATACAGTAATTGTGACATGGATTGAGGTTTATGTAATCTACAGCAGCACATTTATGATGGTACAAAAACAAACTATTATCTGTGGAGGAAATGGTAAATCCTATGGATGTAAAAGAAGTTTCTCAGGGGATTTGCGTGCACCCATCCCCATTGGTCTCTGCTTATCACTTTGGAGATTTGTTGTCATTATTTATATGCTGTTCACATCAAAACAGATGTTTCCATTTAGCTGAAGGTTTTAGACTGACAGGCTTTGGGCTGAGAGTGTCTTTGCTCTCGTTGGACTTTTAGACCCATGTGGCTTTGGTTTCAAAATATAAGGTCGCAACCTGGCCTTATAACTCACTGAACATTTAAAAATCTAAAAAAACAACAACTCAGAGTTAATCTTCATCTGATTTGGAGCAACACATGTCTGAATGTGAAAGTATGTTGAGTGGCCGAATGAACTCTTCTACAAAAGTGATGATTTATTATCTTTCAGGTCAATTCTTCCTTTTGCACATCAGTTGGGCGCAGAAGTTTGGTGAGTTACATTCATGGCTTCTATACCAGCATTAGGATAAAAGTTAAAATAAAAATAAAAACAAGCACATAAAATGCAATTTTTTTGTTGCATTGAGGTCATTTTTTACTTTTCTTGGATCAAATTCTAAAGAGTGCAAGTAGAAGAGAGACTCACGGGTGGAGCTGCAGAAACATTCATTGGAGTGACCAAGTTGATTTTAAGCTACATGACAAGTGTATAGCTATACTTTACATACATATAAAGAGGGAAGAGAGGAGGGATGGTGGGAATCAAGCTCTGTCTTTGATGAGATGCTGCTGGGCAGCAGCGATGATGTCACTGCTGTAATCTCGTGACGGTAGACTGGTGGCTGTCGATAGATGCTCAATCACAAACCCTGTTCTTTGGCACAACAGAAGGGCATCAGTGTCTAGGCATGGTGTGAAGCAGAGCAGCAGGAGTCTGTACTGCAGAGCTCAGCTTTTAGACCGTGTTGCACTCTGTCTCAACTGATTATATAGCAGAGGACACAGAGGGAGAACTCATGCATTCTGGAAACTTGGAGGCTCCTTGGCTCTTCAAATATCAGGTAGGACAAGCACGTCTTTCATATTCAGATTGTTATGTGGTTAACAGAGGGCAGAGGACATTTGGGACAATTTGTAGGAAGGGACCCCTCTCTCTGAATCTCCAAAATGAGTGTAAAATCCTGGCCAAAATACAAAAATGGAAAACAACTTTCTTCCGCTGACCATTACTGATCCATTTTGCAGATTGGAGATACATACAGACACTAAGTCTGCCAGAATGGGGGCTCAAAGCTGTAAAACTACTTAAATTGCATCTCTGAAAAAAAACTAGTCCAATACTAATGTGTCCTTTAACAGGATGTTGATGTTTATAGCAAACACATTTAAAGATGACCGTGTATTTTATGCCACATGAAAGCCTGTGCAGTTCGTGCTGTTATTGCTGCCGCTGATGGTTCCAAAATTGCCACAGCCATCTGTAGGGACCAGATCCAAGTATGTGCCACATCCTGTGATATCACTTCAGTCGTGTGGTTTGCCAGCCCTTTAAAATGATTTGTGGTGTATAGATGATCAGTCTAAAAAGCATCTACAGACCTCTATACTTCTTTGGATTCCTGTTTTTATTCAGAACCTACTTTGCCTTGAGAACAGAGTTTATCTGATCTTCTTGTTCTGATCACCATGTCTAAATTAGTAGATCAATCTGTCATGGTTATGTGTTAACATCCAAGCATCTCTTTGTCCAATCAACCCCTCTAACAGTTCATCTAACATCCAAAATGCACTAATGTAACCAAAACAATTTATACATATCTAAGGATGAACTCTTGTACTTGAACACCGACAACTTTTGTCTCCTAACAGTAACACCTGTCACTCATTACACAGGTAGCACCACAATATGTATAAATATTGGCTTTTGACATATCTTTTATTTATCTATTTATTTAATATTAAGTTAAAAGCGGTCTAGCAGCTGAGCAGACAGAGAGCTCTCCTCCAATATGAGCTATGTTTTACGCTACGAAACTTGGTGTTTTGTCGGGAATAAGGTATAAGCAGAAGTAAAGTCTGCTAGCTGCTAGGCTAAAGTGCAATGGCAAAACACTGCAGCGGTAACGTTGATGCGTCCACCCCAATTGAGAATGGAGAAATGTCTTTGCCTTCCCTACGGTGTAATTTATTACATGTACTGTAGAAATAATTCATAATAATCGGACACACAAAAGAAATCCCCCATATATTTAATGGACTGTCCATCCTCTTGTGCAAAGCTGAAGTCATGAGCAACTTAAGTTTTTTTTCTACATAATCTCTTGAATATAGGATACAAGACAGTTGATGAGGATAACTAAACAATGATTATTGTGTTCACACGACATATGCACTCCTGTAACTTTCATCAGCAGCATAATCCGGCAAGGGAAATTACAATGTTTTCACTCTGTTGTTATTATTATACACATTACACACAGGCCTGCATTACACACAGCTGCTCAGTACCATAGATGCACTAATGGAGAGATGTCAGAGTGAGGGGGCTGCCCATGGAAAGGCGCCCCGAGCAGGTAGTGCCTTGCTCAAGAGCACCTTGGCAGTGCCCGGGAGGTGACCTGGCACCTCTCCAGCTACCAGTCCACCACCATACTTTGGTCTGTATTGGGACTTGAACCTCCGGTTCCCAACCCAACTCTATGCTGACTAAGCCACTGCCACCCGATGTACAAGATCACTGTCTAAACTCATGTTTTAAAACACATCGGTGAGGAAGACAGAAAAAATTTCACTGACAAATGACTTTTAAAATGCAGGAAACAAACGTCAGTTCACTCCTACTGTACATACATAAGGTAGGCCACAGTCCGTCTGTTGTCACTGATGAACCTGGTTATTATCTCTGAATCACTTTTCAAAATATATTTTTTTTAGATTCAATTTAAAATATGCTTTATAAACTTTATCTTTAAGTCTGCGTGCTCCCGGAAGGTAAGTGCACGATCAGGGAAACAGTACAAAACAAAATAACAGAAGAATAGAATTTAGACTTCTTTGGATTCCTTGTTTATTAGCCTATACTTCCCATTTCAAGACAAAACAAGAAAACATGCAGTCGTTTTCTTTTTTTCCAGGGCTACAAAATATAGACTATTTATAGTTTTTAGTTTCTGAATTGAATTGAATAATTAAATTGAATAACTGAATGACTGGATAATACACAGGCCTACATGGACCATTAGAAGTTAATGCATTTTGATTTATTTTTAGATGTAGCAGAATGTAACCAACTGTAGTCCAATTTACAGTAATGTTACACACAGGTGTACAGTTTATTTCACATACAGGTATGTGAGCATGGCGCAAATTTAATATGGGCTAATGCGTCTGGTGTTTTAGTAACAAATACTGTCGGTTTAATCTGAGCAGGGATGTTGATCCATGCCCTGTGTATTTGTAGACAGATTATCAACATCAGCCTTGTGGCCTGGCCAGCACATGTGGCACTGCAGCTGTGAACTGCAGTGCCCTTCATTATCATAATGCCTTGATGGTCAAATAGTGGTCAAGATGGCTCATGGAAAAGCTGATATCAAGCAAGCTTTCAGGATAAAAAATACCTACTGTAAAAAGTGCTTTGATCTGTTTGTAAATTCCAGGAGACAGGATTAATTCTTCAGAGCTCTCTTGTTGTATGTTTGTTTTGCATTTCAATCCCAGCTGTGCGGCATGGATTTTAAATTAATGACAGTCAAATGAGTTTTACTCTTAAAAGTGCATACCATGGTGTAATCAACACCAGGAGTGTTTATTTGTCACACATTTCACATATTGTCCATCAAAAAGGTTAGTTGTTTGATGAATGTTTGCAGTAGTAATGGTGGCTTTCTTTATTTGTTCTGTATGCATTTATTGTTCATCAGCTAACATTACTGCTGAAAGTGTAAAATGCAATTATAGGATACAGTCAGTTTTTAACAAAACACTACCTCTGTTGCTCTACAACGGCCGTTCATTCAGTCTGTCAGTGTTTGCTCCAAAGTGAAAAGCGTGACAACTACTGGATCCTCATGGCAATTGGTAATAACATTCATGGTTCATAGAGGGTCTTTCCTAATAAATTTGGTGATCCCTTGACTTAATCAAGCACCACCGTTTCATGTACTCAACTCCACAACAAAGAGGTTATAATAATAATTATATAATATAATATATTATTATATAATATAATTATTATAAACTCTTTGTCCACAACATAACTGAATTCATTTTAGCTTGCTAGCATTAGCATGGTAACCTGCTAGCATTATCATGGTAATGTTAGTGGCTGTGCACTGTTCACTTGCCAAATCAACCAGTTAACGTTAGTTCACATTCATGAAGTCTTTAAATCTAGAAAAAAAAAACTTAAAAATACTGTTTGCAAACATTTCCGATAAAGCATAATCTCACCTTTGTGCCGCTTGTCGAAGTTCATTTTGGAGTGTGGTATAGACTTTTGTTGTTGTTTTCCCTTGTGGCTATTTGGAGAAAAACACCTACTATAAACATGGTTCTTCACCAACCGTCCAGTGCCAATGGTGTTTTCCGCCCTCTGGCCTCAGGGGGCAGTAATGAGCTCACAATGGCTTGGTGCATGTCACTGCACGATGTGAGTCTTTGGTCAGGTCTCAACATGATTTGAGTCGCGTTGAGTTGCGCATGCTCAGATTTAAACGGTTTACGGCATAACGCTAATAACAGAAGATAGAAACAGCAATAATAGAAGATATAGAAGATGGAAATAGCAGTAATTTATCACATTTCACGGCATGATCCCAGACGTCAGTTAATAAAAATAAAAAAGTCAATGAAAATGGACCTACATATCTACATCTACATACCTACGTTTTATCTTAAGTGTTTTCAAACAGTATATGTCGGTTTTACAAGAGAAGAGACTTTGAGCCAGATAATGGTGAAGACCAAAACAGAGCTACTGCTGCACCGCATCTGCTGGCAGTGCAAATAGGTAACTGGTTGCCAAGATGTTAGCCAAAACCATTCCAGCTAACAGTTAGCTTAGGTGTGTTAATACATAGAGAGTGTGTGTGTGTGTGTGTGTGTGTGTGTGTGTGTGTGTGTGTGTGTGTGTGTGTGTTTGTATGTTCATATTCAAGATTCATTTGTGTAATGTTGAAAAGCTCCAAAACTTTAATGAATCACATTTTTTTTTTATAAAACAGGTGAAAGCAGGTGTTGAGTTTTTTTTTTTTTATCCTTGCATGCACTTTTAAATGATTTCTGTTGGTTTTTACAGATTCCCTCTTACAGCCTACTCCCCCTCATCTTCTTCAATGCGTATTACTAAGCAGGCCGATATTCACACCACATAATGCTGGTTATCTCAGTGACCTGAGTCTAATCAAGTAAATCTAAAGCAGGTCCATCTGCTCTAAGCCATCTCCTCTTGTTTAGCTGTCAAAAAATGTAACTGGTTGTGGTTAACAGTTTATTAGTCTGTATCCTCGATGTTCCACTTCCGGGATTGCTCCGGTGCCGCAGGAAATTCCGCCGGATGCATGTCTTTTCGCCGATGTAAGTTTCCTTCCGCTTTCTTTGTGTTGGAATTTAAACCTCCGGATTTATGAGGACTGTGGTTAACTGCTCCTCAGATCTCTGCAGGGTAAATTGAGACAGCTAGCTTGACTATCTGTCCAATCTGAGTTTTCTCTTGCATGACTAAAACAACTTTTGAACGTATACATTCCACCGAAACAAGTTCCTTCCCGAGGCTATTTTACAGAGGCGCTGTTGCTTCGTACGGCGCTTAGCGGTGCCCAAGACGATTGTGATTGGTTTAAAGAAATGACAATAAACCAGAGCACGTTTTTCTATGCTATGTGGACAAGCCAGTAGAGCTGGGCAATATATCGATATTATATCGATATTGTGACATGAGACTAGATATCGTCTTAGATTTTGGATATTGTAATATTGTATATGGCAAGTGTTGGCTTTTCCTAGTTTTAAAGGCTGCATTACAGTAAAGTGATGTCGTTTCTGAACTTACCAGACTGTTGTAACTTTTCTTTTATTTGCTTTTACCCACTTAGACATTATATCCACATTACTGATGATTATATATCAAAAATCTCATTGTGTAAATATTTTGTGAAAGCACAAATAGTCATCACTACAATATCGTTGTGGTATCAATATCGACGTATTTGGCCAAAAATATTGTGATATTTGATTTTCTCCATATCACCCAGCCCTACAAGCCAGACCCTCCTCCGCTCCGCAGTGTGTGGTGGATGGTCTGGCAAAGAGAGACTAACGGTTTAATAACATTTGTCACATGTGGGACGGGTGTCCAGTACTTCTGAGGGGGTATCAGTCTGGTGGTTCTGTAGGACTGGACGGTCCATGGAAAATCCTTTGTACTCAAACAGCGGCCATTCAGTATTCTTTCATGTAATCTGACTAAAGCTCTGAGCTAAAGATGATGTTCTTTTAACAATGCTTGTTTTCTCTCGTATATGAATGTCTGTGTGGCCTGTTAAAGCAACACTAGAGAACTTTTCCCGCTTCGGTCCCCCTTCAGGTTGGAAGCAGAATTGTCCATTACATTACATTATGCAAGTTTGCCAGATCGGGTAGCGGATCTGTAGTTCGAATGAAATGGACAATGTAATGTAATGGCTAAAAAGCTTTTTGTTTGGACTAAGATCATACTCTTTCCTCTTTAAAATGAGACATGTAATTTGTTTCCGTGGCAACGCGCCATTCAATTGGATAATGTGTTTGTTCATAATGCCCTTTAACTGTGAGGCAGCACCAAGTCAACATAAAATTTGTTTCATGCAAAGTTCAGGATACATACTGGAAGATATGTTGTTTCATGTTCCAGTTCATGTATGACTCGTGCTCTTGAATAATATCTATAATGTTGAATATGTGTTTTTCTGTTTGCCGCTATGTGTCCAACAGAGAAATGATGATGAGGCTGTGGTCGACCGAGGAGGAACACGGTCCCAACAGGGAACCAACTTCGGGCAGGAAGATCTTGAAGGTACCTGAACTGCACTGACTGCATCTGGAATACAGCAAGCTTCAAGCAGTAAAAGGCAGCTGTAGCTGAGTCTGCCCACTCTCTCCATAAAACGGCTGCTTTCCTCTTGACAGCTATTTTAAAGTTAAAATACAAGAGCAGAGTGGGAGGTAGAAACTGTGGGTGAGCTGAGTTTGTATCAGCAATTTTATAATCACTGAAAAACATGGACAATCAAAACAAGATACAAACAGTATGATTTTATAACATTGGCTAACTAAAAGCCAGCAGCTTTCCCCATCTGTATCTATAGACACAGATAACAATAAATAGCTTTTCAGCTTTAGCTTTTGCAGAGAAATTAAAAGGCTTCAGCCTTTAAGTATGAATTTGTTCAAATACAACATGTTTTGATACCTTTATCTTTAAGGGAAACACAATCCATTACAGTAATTTATCACATAATGCAGGTAGCCTTTATATATAATATGACACTGTAAATGTGGGTACTGTGCACCTCATTAGTGGCTGTTGTATGTGTGTGTGTGTGTGTGTGTGTGTGTGTGCGTGTGCTAATCACATCGCTTCAGTAGGTTTGGAAACAACTTTCCATATTAGATGACACTCAACTGAACTGAACTTTGCACCCTAACTAAAAAACGTATCATTAGGTCAGTAAAAGGCTCTTTGTTAGGCTCCTCTTTGCAGTTTCTTTCCAGAGCTCAATAGCACCCCCCCCCCCACAAAACTGCAAAAAAAAGGTAAAATTAAAATTGTCAAACCCATATGCACTCACTTCATGCAGAATGCTGTCATGTATTGCCTACATGAAAAGGATACTGTAAATAGATACTATACCATACTATATACTATAACCTCACTTTATCACATTGTAATTTCATGCCATACTAATTGAAGAATTCACCAATATTTGTGTATCATTACTTTTTCCTGCGTTTCATTCATCATTAACATTATATGCCCCTGCTAACCAAAATAAGTATTTAGACATGTTTTTTTCCACACAACCGGTTTAGTTCAGAGCTCATTTGAACACAAAATATTCCACCATGATATGTCCTATATTATTTTATACATAATTGGGGACAAGATGATTATTCATGATGTACACTATTAAAGAGGGCTTCTTCTGATAATATTACAGCCATAATTAGGTGGTATTAACTTGCTGCTTAATGTGGCATGGTACATTATATAGCAGCAATAAACATTATTTTATTACATATGATCTGCACTTCATCACAGTAAAAAACACTCAGGATGTGGAGGAAACCCATGCTAAATACTATAAAGCTTGATGGTGTAACAAAGAGGCAGTGCTTTATCATGATCAGTGAAATCATAATGGTTATCACAAGCATGCAGACAGACACAGACAGGCACGTTGCAGTCCTCTAACTGCTGTGTGATGTGTCCCCAGGCCACAGGACTCTCTACATCGGGGTCCACGTCCCTTTGGGCAGTACCAGGCACCGCAGCCATCGCAGACGCCATCATCATGGAAACAAACACAAGAAAAGGAGCACGAATCGGACCCCCACCTTGATGGAGGGTAGAGAGTCTCCTGTTTATGGTATTAATAACTACAGTAATGAACTTGCACACATATCATAGAAACAAATATTTCTACCTTTGTTCATTATCTCTTACTATCTTAAAATACTTAGTGTGACCATTTCAGTTTAAACCACTCAGTGCAATTTCTTGTGTTCCCAGACACTCCCTCCCAGAGAGTGCAGTTCCTGCTGGGTACTGAGGATGATGATGAGGAGCATATTCCTCATGACCTCTTCACAGAGATGGATGAAATCTGTGTAAGGGATGGAGAGGATTCTGAGTGGAGGGAAAGTGCCAGGTACTGTTAGACTGCCATGTCATCGCAGCATCTACACAAAGACATGACCTACATGTCCTTACTGAAAGCTCTGATTGAATGGACGGGCCATGCCCACGTTCCCTCTTATACTGATGAGAGATGTAGCTGTGTGTCTGTGTGTCTAATGTTTGTGTTTCCATTACATTAAGTAATCACAATTCATTGTTGTAATTGCTTGGGGAATTAACTTGTTGTTACTTTTTTTCTTTGATAATTGTCAATGTTAATCAAGATGTAGAATGTATTTATCATATGAATTATGGTGTTCTGCTAAAATGGTAAATCAGACATATTTTATTTGTAGTAATACCCTGATGAGAGGCAATAAGTAAAGAAAGTAAATGAGCCTATTGTGAGGAGAGAGGGACCCACAATGAATGAGTGTAAGCTAGAAAAGATGACCGGCCAGTTTGCCGTCTGCTACCCTCTGCCTTGACTGGTACTCAAACTCCTGTTACAGGTGGCTGAAGTTCGAGGAGGATGTGGAGGACGGAGGAGAGCGATGGAGTAAACCCTACGTAGCCACTCTGTCTCTGCACAGCCTGTTTGAGCTGCGAAGTTGCATTATCAACAGCACTGTGCTGCTCGACATGAGGGCTAATACCATTGAAGAGATTGCAGGTAACTATTGTAATGAGACACACTTGTAGCAAGTGACAACGTTGCTGTTTTCGTCAACGTAAGAACTCAGATAAAGTTGTCTTAGTGACTATTACATTTTGTAAGGCTCCTTTTTCTTAACGATCCAGGAAATAAATTGATGCACTGAATTCAAGTTGCACTCAACTAGAACCGTGAAACATGTATCCAAATAGCTTGTCATTGTCTACCTTAGACATGGTCTTGGACCACCAGGAGTTATACTCACCACTGGGAGATGAGCTCAGAAAGAGAGTGCATGAAACACTGCTGAAGCGGCACCATCACCAAAACCAAAAGAAGCTGGCTAATCGGCTGCCGATTGTACGCTCCCTTGCTGACATGGGTCGACGGACATCAGAGCTCCACCTGGACAAGAATGGTGGGAAAAAAAATATTTAAATGAAGCATTCTGCGAAGAAAGAAACAGTCTTTGGTTGAACCGGTCACAACATGTTGAAATACTGTATGCAAACTGTGAGAAGGGGTCCAAAGTAGAAGTAACTTTGTTTTAAAGGGGTTGCAAATCAAAAAAGGTTGGGGACCACTGCTTTACTGGATTCTGTAATGAATGTGGTCAGTAGTGTTTAAGTGTAGATGCTTTGTAAATGTGCAATATGTGTATGTGTCTTATATGCATATGGTCTTAACTTGCGCATGTTCCATCTTCTCTTCATTCCTGATTCTATCCACCACCCACCATCTGCCCACCCACCTGCCACAGCACCACTGAAGTCAACAGGTGCTGGTTTCTACAATATGCCCTTGCCCCTTTACCATCTTATACTTAAAAAAAAACATATTGTAGAGGGGAATATTCTCATGATTCATGTTGATACTGGCAACTTAAAATAGGTTGTTTTTGTTGGGCTGAAGTGGTTGAGTTAAAAAGGAGATTAAAAAGCAACGTGAAAAAGTACATTCTATAAATATGCAAAGTTGTTGGCGGTTGATCTTCACAGCACAAAAAATATTTGGTTGAATTCTGGGTTAAATTTAGTTCAGGACATGCTTGTAGTTGGAAGCATTACTTGCCTATATCATTGCCAACTACGTTTTTAAGCTTCAGGTTTGCCAGAATTCCACATGACAAAATTAGTTACACAGAACAAACCAAAGTGTTTGTTAAATAATTTTCTAGTTTACTAGACATCTTGGTGGGACATCATGAGTAATGTAATTTCACTGGTGTGGTATTTCAAGCTTATTTCAAAGCAACAATCTCTGATAAGCTCCACGCCATGTTTTCTGAGTGTATTAAACACTATAATTAGTGTTAATTTTTGACCCTGATGTTTAATGAATACAGAAATTAGGCCAGACCTGCCAGGCAGCTCGGCAGTAATCATGTTAACATGAGCCTGTAGACGTTGTCCTCTGGGATCTGTGTGTGATCCTCACACAGAGATATTCTAGAGATATTCTGTTTACGTACTTGGTAAATTTCATAATATTTAGTGAAATCATCAGTTGCTGAAATGTTGAGACATTTTGGAATTGATTCATAATTCTCCTTTCTGGATTATCCAGGTCAGATGATGGCCTCCCAGTCTCAGTTAGCGGGTCCAGACGGGAAAGGGGACGTCAGTAAAGAGAACAGTTCTGTGGACTTCAGCAAGGTATAGTACACACACTGTGCAGATGCCCTGTAGTATATACAGTACTGTGTTTCTCAAGTTATGGGCATAATGTCCGAAAATCTTTCCTAAGTATTTCCATTTTGTTCTACTTTAGACTTCTACTTCACATGTCAGAGAGATACATTTGACAGCCATAGTTACTAGTTAATTTAAAGTAAGATTTTATATGCAAAACTTGTCATTATCTTATAAAATATTATACATTGTTATAGATAAAATACCTTACAATATATAAAGTTATAAGAATTAGCTCCACCTCTACCACCTGCAACACACACAATGCTGCCTACACATTAATGCATCAGCAATAATAATACAGTATCGTAATATATAATTGTCAAAGGGGCCATTTTTTCTGCATAATGACATATTTTGATACTTTAAGTATAATTGGCTTATGGGAATAATAAAATACTTTTCTTAGGTAACCTTGTGAATGCTGGTATTTTGCTGGTATTTTACTTTTTTACTATAATTTTTACTATAATGCTCGCCTAGCTGCTAGGATGGCACAACCTCATGCTCTGCTTCTGACTGGCTTGTAGTACTGACCTAGGTACTGCACATGTGCGACACCCAACAAAGATGGAACAGAAGTGAGATGCCTCACTCGGCAGCTAAAATGGAGAGCTCAACACACAGGGTGAAAAGAGGAGCTGTAGCAATGTGCAGTACAACAAAAATATGGTGTTTTTTGAAAATTAAACCATGTAAACCTATTCTGATATAACCTCTAAATACAATTATGAACCTGAAAATGAGCATAATATGGGCACTTTAATGTCAGAAGGGACTGATTGCACTTTTGTCAGAGTGGGTATTGTATTGTGGTTGGGATACTGTATAGTTTTGTATCTGTAACAGTAGCCCAAATGTGATTCTTACTAAATAATCATATTTGGCAAATATTATATATTAATTGTGTGTTTTGAACATATAACAGGAGGTCCTAGTTGGCATGTTAAATGCAAAGGTCATCTAATAAAGGATTAGAATTATAACCATGCTAAGTATTACAGCCACTAGACAATCACACAAAAGCAAATGATACCTTTTGCATAATGGATAGGAGTTTAGTTTTTTGTCCTTGTCCAATATTGTTAATAACTGTTTCATGTGCTTTGTCCTGTTCTCCTAAACATTAATGAAATGTGCACTGCTTATATGGAGTGTGTTTTTTAGAACTGTTGAATTGAATGTACCTAATCATCCATATTGCAGCTTATATATTTATGAACACAGCTGCAATCAAAATCCCCCCTTTGCGGCAGCTGCATATTATTCTGCATATTATTATTTACTTGATGCACACGGCAAAATAATCACTTTATCTGGAACCAGCACCATAACAGTGTTTATAGAAGACATGGCTCACCAATACATCCCAAATATTCTTTTGGATGGTTCTAAACAGCTGCACTGGGGCTACATGAACTCTATGAAGGAACAAGCAACTCGTCAGAAGTCTTGTCAACTCCACATAATTATTGCTGAAAAAGCAACACTTTTAATATTCCAAAATCTTCTGTACAATGCAGTTCCACTTTATAAAAGAGTGTAAAGCATATATAGCTACTGTAAGAGGATCAGTTTCATAGTCGGGGTCAGCTTTTTTACGCTTTTAGGCATCATACTTCTGGGAAATGAAAGATACTGCCATCCCTATACAATATTATGCAACAGGTCAAACTAACATCTATATTTAAATAATCTTTTGAAATATTTTATTGAAACACATCTGTGACTCACATCCTGCACAAAGCCTGGACAGCTGGACTGTATTTAGACTCCACAATCCAGTCAAACCATTTCATTTGGGGCTTAATGACTTATTTATATGACCTTTTTTACTACTAAGCTAACCACCGGAAAAGGTGTAAAGGCATTTTATATGATATTCTAAACACTATACTTCCTCTTTCAGAAAGACCTTCATTTCATGAAGAAGATCCCGGCAGGGGCCGAGGCGTGTAACGTGTTAGTGGGAGAGCTGGAATTTCTGAACAAGCCGGTGGTGGCATTTGTCCGCCTTTCACCAGCAGTCATGCTCAGTGGGCTGGCTGAAGTCCCCATCGCCACAAGGTTGCTGTGGGCTGATTCAACTAACCAGTTCAATAAGCCATAAATATATTTTACTTACTCAGCTGAAACCTGTTTGACATTTAGTAGATTTAGTTGGTTAGACTTAGTTGGTTCTGAATGAGATTTAATTTGTTAACTGTATTAAAATATATATATATATATATATATATATATATATATATATATATATATATATATATATATATATATATATATATATGTTTTTGCCTTTAGGTTTCTGTTTATTCTTTTAGGGCCATTGGGTAGAGCGCTTCAGTATCATGAGATTGGAAGGTCCATTGCAACACTCATGACAGATGAGGTAAGAATTCACTAAAGAACACCTCATTACCATGTTAGCATCCTGCAGGGTTTATTTATTCATTAATGCTTTGAAGAGTGTGGATTGTTTTGAATGTCAACCAGATGTCACACTCAGATATTCTGCAGGCACTTTGCATAAATTCACAGTCCAGCAGAACTGAACAAATTCCTGAAGTGGTGGAACATTTCTCAGCATGAAACACAGCTCAGAGCTTTTATCGAATGCTTTTGGCGATTAGTCAGCCCTCATGTCCTCCTTTTTGTCTGGGATTTAGGCTGCCATCCATCATCACTGAGAAGGAAAAGATGGGTTTTGACAAAGTACAACTTTGTTATACACCCTGGGGAATTATTAGATTTGATGATACTGGATATTTTATAGTGGAGAATTGTGAATCAGTGATTAACACTGTTGTTTCATAGTGAGCAGGTCCTAAGTGTGTGTAGTATGTTCTGCACATGGGGTTAAGTAACTCCAAAGATGCAAGTGTGAATGTGCCTGTCTGTTCGATAACAGTTAAGGTTGGCAAACATTTCCTAGTAGAAAATGCAATTTCGTACCTTATGGCTTCATCTTTGCCTCTTATGCAGTCATCTTCCTTGTTGTCTTTCAGGATGCAAAGTCTTTTATAATGTCTTTAATGTCCATCGGTTGCAGTTCAGACTCAATGGCAAGTATTGCCAGGTTATTAAACCTCCCCTGGCTCATTGTGGAGTGCAAGATATTCTTTATTATTTTCAGTTTACTGAATGATCTCTCTCCTCCCGCCACAGTTACTGGTATAGTGCTAAATAGCCATAACATAAATGCACTCAAGCTTTATGTCATAAATCCTGTTTAGCAACTCCATGGGTGTTGATGACCCTGAGAATGTGGCACTGTATATCCCTTTCAGATGGCGCATTCATTTTTCTCACAAAAAAGACTCATACCATTTCCAGGAGAGGGGGTTTTCATTGAGAAACAGGCTACAATATTAAAGCAACACTAAATGCAATGGTCACTTTTGTTTTAATAAGTAATGGGGAATGTATATGTTAGATTTCATTGCTTATATATAGGATGAACATGATTATTGCAGGCCTCCATGTCTCCATGAGTGAGCCCCAGAAAGCATTCTTCTTTTTACCCCCTCACGGGCAGCCCTGCTTGCACTGCATTCAGTCCAACCTTCCCTATTTTTCTGTCTGTAGGTTTTCCATGATGTTGCCTATAAAGCGAAAGACCGCAATGATCTGATCGCTGGAATTGATGAATTTCTCGATCAAGTGACAGTCCTGCCTCCGGGAGAGTGGGACCCATCCATACGGATAGAGCCACCAAAAAATGTACCTTCTCAGGTTTGTAGGAATTGTTTAGCTGGTTTTCTCTTTCAGATTTCATTTGTTAAGATTTTGTACTTGAAAAAGAACCCAACTTGCTGTGGATTGTTTGTTAAACAGGAGAAGAGGAAGAAAAGTAACATTTTACCTAACGGATTAGTAGAGGGTGAAGAGGAAGAGGAGGAAGGTGGCCACGGGGGTCCAGAACTGCAGCGAACTGGAAGGTGTGGAATCACAAAGGGAAAGAACGGGCAGTGTTTTTGTTTAAAGTGAATTCTGATCACCAGTAGAATAGCATGAAGTCTTTTTTACAGAGGTAAAGAAATATTATTTTAAATAAATAAGTGCCTCATACTAAACTCTGGAAATGCAGTGCTGTGGCAGTACAGCATGCAGCCCACTCATTTGCTCACTACGTTGTTGCAGATAATCTATCTACAGTTGAACAGCTTCACACAATGCAACATTCATTTTGTTATGTTTTGTAACTGTGCATGCAGTTAAATTGGATAAGGGATTTTAAAAGCCTGCTTTTTCAATTGGGTTATGAAAAAATCAGTGCTTAGAGAAAAAGAATGTATCTGATTGAACGTATACTAATGCTGACATAATGCACTACATAATGCTTGGCATGTTGAATAATTGTATGTAAATTACAATATAAAATACGTATTATGTGAGACAATACATTATTCTTGTGGTAATTTGACATCAGTCTTTCCTTATTATATGCTGTCTAAAATGTACACAGAACTTTTCAAAATCAAGCCAGTAAACTGAAAAAAATATCACTTTTCTACTAACTGTACACCGTAATGCTGATTGGCTATTTCTGGGTAAACTTGGTCTGTACTGTGGTTGTAGTCATAACGTGGTTTCCATAGAAACATCCTGACTGGAGATTTCTATTTGCAGCTACACTTTTCTATGGTAGGGGCCCAGCACGCTAAGCCACACGTTGGGAAGACGGCAATGGATGAAAAAAGAGAAAAATAATAATTTTAGCACATTTTTTTAAGAATAAAGTGAAAATTAATTCATATTGCTGTTTAAAAAAACCAGGGTATCTGTTACAGTAGGCTTTTTCAAATATAAATTTCACGTGTGACAAATTTCTTTTTTATGTTTCCAGGTGGTTTGGTGGTCTCTTTCTAGACATCAAGCGCAAGGCACCCCACTACCTGTCAGACTACACTGATGCTTTCAGTTTACAGTGTGTGGCCTCTTTCCTATTCCTCTACTGTGCCTGCATGTCCCCTGTCATCACCTTTGGAGGACTACTGGGCGAGGCAACAGAAGGACGCATAGTAAATCACATGCCCCTTCCTCTGTTCACAGTGTTCTGCCAAGACTAGCTGTACACTGCTGTCCACTGCTGCTAGCCTTTCCGTACATTAAACCAGATGACAGTTGTAGTTCATTATGGTGAAGATTTTTAAGGTAACTATCCATCAATAATCTCTCTTTCCTTTCCCATTCCCCAGAGTGCAATTGAGTCGCTGTTTGGAGCCTCACTGACTGGAATAGCCTATTCCCTGTTTGCAGGGCAGCCCCTGACCATCCTGGGCAGCACGGGGCCAGTGCTTGTATTTGAAAAAATATTATTCAAATTCTGCAAGTATGTTTTCTTTTCATGTGACTGCACACATAAATCATCTCATTTAAATCTACTTTTCATATAATCTATACATTGCATAATTTTGTGATTACATTGTCTAAAGTTTATCGGCTTGCTGTGGGATTACTTCTATGGACATGAATGAACCATCTCGCAAACATCTGGCCTCCCTATAGACCATTAAATGTTCTGATTGTATGGAGAAAATACCATTTAATTTCACTGTGATAATGACTTCCTCCAATCCACCATATTACAAACCGTAAATAATCAATATATGATGTGGTTTGATCTTTGATCTCAAATCTATCCCACTGTGACTTTTCCTCTTTAATCTCCACATAGGGAGTATGGCCTGTCCTATCTGTCTCTGAGAACCTGTATTGGTCTGTGGACAGCTTTCCTCTGTATCGTGCTGGTGGCTACGGATGCCAGTTCGCTCGTTTGTTACATCACACGTTTTACAGAGGAAGCTTTCGCCTCACTCATCTGCATCATCTTCATCTATGAGGCCTTGGAGAAACTTATCCACCTGGGAGACCACTATCCCTTTAACAAGAACAACAACCTGGACAAACTCACCATGTACTCGTATGTGAACACTTATTCTCAATATCCTGTACTAAATACAATTCTTGGAGGTACTGTAAATCCCTGACAGATGAGGGATTATTCAATCACACAGATGTTCATGTTCCTCCACAGATGTTCATGCATTGAGCCTTCTGACCCCACCAATGGCACTCTGAAGTATTGGGAGACCACCAACGTCACTGCCTCAGAAATCTACTGGGAAGCACTGGAGACCAAGGTACTACCTCTGACGCCTTGGTTTTTTAAAGAAAAAAGTTGGAAAAAAATAAAGAATAAAAAACAAATCTGTTGGTTGTGGGGGTTTTATACGCAGACCGGGGCAGGAATTATTGAGTTGCACAAAGACAGACTGAAAGGAGTACTGTGCATTTAGGTTTTCCACCTTAAAGTGGCATATGCCCTCCCAGATGTAGGAAACTGAACAGAGGAGATTAAGGGCATGTGGGCTGGATTATAGTGGATTATTCATTGCAAAAGCACATTTTGTTTGTACTCAGTTAAGTTTTCTGTGGACATTGATGCTCATAATAAAACATATTTGTTGTAATCTAGAGTATGCTGATTCTTGTGTATTGCTCATTATATGATGAGTATGAGTAGCTCCGGCCTCCTCTATCTGTTGTTGCAGGACTGTATTGAAAAGCGCGGGGAGTTTGTGGGCAGCGCCTGCGGTCCTCATGGACCCTACGTCCCTGATGTCCTCTTCTGGTGTGTCATTCTCTTCTTTTCCACCGTCCTCATGTCCGCCTTCCTCAAGGAGTTCAAGTTCAGCAATTACTTTCCCACAAAGGTACTATTCTTCAGACATCATTACATGAGAGTGCATTATGATCCAAACATAAAGACAAAGCTACCACAGCTGCATAGTGGATTAGTGCAGTGGTACACTCTAGTGGTCAAATATAGGTACTGCATAATAGAAACAAGGACTTTTTTTTTTTAGGCCTTTATTGACAGGACAGTTGAAGAAAATGAAAGGGGAGAGAGAGGGGGGAATGACATGCAGCAAAGGGCCGCAGGTCAGAGTCGAACCCGGGTAAACCTCTGTATATGGGCACCCACTCTACCAACTGAGTTATCCGGGCGCCCAGAAACAAGGACATTTGAAAATGAGGAGTTCCGTTTCCTGTAGCCCTTTTGTTTGCATTTACTTTAGGTAAAATAGATGAAACTGAATCATTTTTATATGTTTTCATTTCTATCAGGTGAGATCCATCATCAGTGACTTTTCTGTTTTCCTTACCATCCTTACCATGGTATTAATCGACTATGCCTTAGGTATCCCCTCTCCAAAACTACAGGTTCCCAGTGTGTTTAAGGTGAGATAGTCCGCAAAATCAACAAATTGCTGAGTAACATCATTTTTCAACAAGATACTAATTATGTCTAACCAACAACAAACTTTTTTTTAATTTATTTTTATCAGCCAACCAGAGATGATCGAGGTTGGTTCATCAACCCGCTGGGGCCTAACCCCTGGTGGACCACAGTCATTACAGTGGTCCCAGCTTTGCTTTGTACCATCCTCATCTTCATGGACCAGCAGATCACAGCTGTCATCATCAACAGGAAGGAACACAAACTCAAGGTACTTTACCGTCCCAGCTTTGAACTATGGTTGCAGACTGCAATACTAAGATTACTTACTGTACTATATAGCTATATAGCTATATAGCATCTGGGAGACATGCTGATTAGAATTCAGGATGTCTGAAGGTGCTTCAAAATTTGCTCAACTTCAACTTTATTTAGTGGTGCTTTCCTCCTTCAGAAAGGCTGTGGGTACCACCTGGATCTGTTCATAGTGGGGGCGATGCTCGGTGTGTGCTCTTTGATGGGCTTGCCCTGGTTCGTGGCAGCCACCGTCCTCTCCATCACCCACGTCAACAGCCTGAAGCTGGAGTCGGAGTGCTCAGCTCCTGGGGAAGTGCCCAAGTTCCTCGGCATCAGAGAGCAACGCTTCACCGGCCTCATGATCTTCACCCTCATGGGCTGCTCTGTCTTCATGACATCTGTGCTGAAGGTCAGGCACTGTCTTTTTATTATTTGGGCATTTTCATCCAGGTGTAGTTATTCTTGTATATATCTAGCGTGACTGAAAATATCCCTCTGTAATTGTTCTATACATTTCTCAGGGCTTCATCATTTAGTATTCCTGCTAAAATAAAGCAGTTCCTGGCATATATAATTGTGTTACTGACACAACCCTTTTGTTGTTCCTCAGTTTATTCCTATGCCTGTGTTGTATGGAGTATTCCTTTACATGGGAGCATCTTCTCTGAGAGGCATTCAGGTAAAATACTTTGAATTTTACTCTATTTAATGCATCTTTTTATCTCACATTATAATGTATCACTAGATGAGGAAACGCAATGATCAAACCTCGCCTTATATGACATATTTGATATGACTGACTCTGGTTTTAGTGGACCAAATCTAATTATGTTGCAAGTTAATAGCATCTCGCACATAACAAGTATGTTTTATCAGCTTTTATTTGTTTAATTTCTAATGTGATTATCACACACTTCCTGTGACAGACATGTGCAGAATTTTGGCTGTAAATATAAAACGTTTTGAGATTATCTGCATGGCTAAGATTTGACAGACAGTTGGCCAGTGTGGTTACATTTTAATTTGTAGACGCTCCTACTGGATAATCTGTGTAGACAGTTAATTCTCAGCGAGGCATGATAGAGGGTCGCCTCTATATTGTCTGGCTGCCCAGATAAAATGTGTTAATTGGCCTCTAGTGTGTTCCCAACATTTAGAGAACACCTGGCTGTTCTTTAATTGCACAGTTTACTTCTTAATTTCTTCACTTAAAAGTACTTTCTATTATTGGTTTTGAAAACTATATTTAGACAAACACTTTTTGGAATAAAGATCTTTATTACTCAGGAGTCCTATGCTTTTTTTTCAAGGGGATCCAGCTTGTTGTACTTACACATCCGGCAGACACAGAGCAACTTTTAGCGATAGATGGTGGACTGTGCCTCAGCTAGTCAGTAACAGTGTGTGTCTGTTTGCTGTTTGATGCTGAGGAGGCAATGCATTGTCAATTTCTAAGAGCTGTTTTAAAAAAAAAAAAAAAAGCTGCCCAAATGAATACCTTAAAGATCATACAATTGCTGCATTTACATTACATGTGCATGTAATATGTACCTGTGGTTGTTGTAACATCTTTCAAATGGTTAAGATAGATGAGATAACTTAAAGTGGCTCTAATCAGTGTTTTAATGCATCCGCGCCGGCAACAGCCATTAGGTTTTCAAGTTGTCCATCCCATTCTTGTGAACGCCTGGAGGGAATTTCTTTAAATTTGACACAAACGTCCACTTGGACTTAATGATGAACTGATTTGATTTTCGTGGTCAAAAGTTAAGGGCACTGTGACATCATAAAACACTTTTGTTTTGGCCATAACTTAAGAATGAATATCATGACAAAAGTTCACAGAAATGTTGAATAGGATAACATTATGAGTTGATGATTTCATATCCAAAAGGTCAAAGGTCAACTTTACTGTGATATCATAATGTCCCGCAAAAATGCTTTTATGGCCATTATTCAACGCCATAACTCAGAAAACGATGGGGGGATTGTGATCATATTTCACTGATACTGAGCATCAGTATGTTGTCCTTGCACCATTTGACGAAGCTCTCTATCAGTCCAGTCAATGTAGTGATCCTTCCATTTCACCAAGAAATACACTTAATAACTTTTTATACCTTATCTTCACTTAGGACTAGATGTATTTATCCCTTAGTTACATACTTGAGACAAAACTGCTAAAGACGACTCTGTGAATTGGTCGAGTGAGAGATATTATATTATATGAGTCTGGACAGACAGTTAACTGCAACTTGAACTGCATGGTGGTAATTCTATTTTATGATAACAACGTATAAACTGACAATGTAAAAACAATGTCAGCAGTGATGAAACTACAGAGAATAATCACCTGAATATGCAGCTCATCTTGGCTTTACATAGCTTTATAATGAGTTTCAGCAAATTGTTTAGCTGTCAGGCCTGTGACTTTACTGTTTTAGTTCACTGTCATCACTCTCATACAGTCATCTTTGGCCGCTACAGGCAGCTGTTTTCTGAAAACACACTGTACCTGGTCAGCACCAAACACCAGACACAGCTCGACTAGGGAGCCAGATATTTCACGCAGGAGTTGGTGGAGACCAAAACCAGATTTAAAGGAGTAAATATTGGACTTACATTGAGCAGGTGGTCTCTAATTAATGATAATGTTGTGCTGTATCTGCTGGGTGTGTAAATAAGCAACTTTTTGCCAACATGTTTGCCATATCAACTTTAAAGGGGATGATATATCATTGTTGTGTCACAACTTGTTTCAACTTCCCCCCAGTTGGCCAAAAACAATGACGAGGTTCAAGAATTGTTTTATCATTTATCCTCTCCAGTTATTTGACCGTCTGAAACTGTTCGGCATGCCAGCTAAGCACCAGCCAGACTTTATCTATCTACGGCATGTACCCCTGAGGAAAGTGCACCTCTTCACCATCATCCAGCTCAGCTGTTTGATTATGCTCTGGGTCATCAAAACCTCCAAGGCTGCCATTGTCTTTCCCATGATGGTGCGTAAAGATTCCATTTATAGCATCAGCAGGACCATAACATAGGCAGCAATCTAATTGTTTACTTTGGATTCAGATGTTTCTGTGTTTCAATTCTGCAGGTGTTGGCTCTGGTGTTTATCAGGAAGCTAATGGACTGTTTCTTCACCAAGAGGGAGTTGAGCTGGCTGGATGACCTCATGCCAGAGAGCAAGAAGAAGAAGCTTGAGGATGCTGAAGAGGTGCTGTTGCTATCATAAACAAATAACTATGTACAGTTTTATAACAACATGCATGTCAATTTCATTTACAGTAACTTGATAAATATTGACATGCGTTTAAGCTGTATTTTATTCAACCTTCAGGAGGAGGAGCAGAGTATATTGGCAGAAGATGAGGGAGTAGTGCAAGTGCCATTAGAAGGGTGCAAGTAAGTTATATTTTACTTACAAGTAATTTACACACCAGTTTTTTTCAGAATGCCATTTCATGTACAGCACATTTTAATCTGTTGCATAAAGACGAGCAAGTAAATTGTCACCTCTTTTCACAGAGAAATACCCATCATCAATATCACAGATGAAATGTCAAAAGGTTCTTTTGGAAATACTTGGATTGCGAACAGCTAAGACATTTGAGAAATAATCAAAACATCTCAACTCCAAACATTAGGGTAAGACTTTTTGCATGGTTGAATATATAGTATACTCACTCATAGCTTATAGTTAGTTTTGTGTTGACAGAGATTAAAATACATTAAAAAAAAACTTCTTTAATTATTATGTCTACACTATGTGTGGGCGCTAATAAGCTTAGGTAAACATTCCAATTAGGAAATGCTGCTAAAGTCATATTTATCTACAAGGTTGTCTCCTCATTTAATCTTTGGCTTCTTGTTTTTGTGGAATGTTTTTTATATCTGTGGCTGTTTTAATTTACAGCAATATTTCTAGAAAGCATTATGAGAGTATTTATAAAAGTCAGGCACATCTAACAAAATGTTTTACACCGATAAGGTCCAACAAACTGTAGATTAACTATCGTTTAGTTGTTTAGGTTTTTGAATTTTAGATTTAAGGAACAGTTAGGCATTTTGGGAAATATGCCTATTAACGTTATTGTTGAGAGTTAGGCGAGAAGATTGATAACACTCTTAAATTTGTACTGTTAATATGAAGGTATACGGCCAACAGCCGGTTAGCTTAGCTTAGCATAAGAACTGGAAATGGGGAAACAGCTAGCGGGGCTCCGTTGAAAGGTAAAAACATCTGCCTAACAGCACCTCCATTTACAGCTGTAGTTATTATACTTTTTTTATTCATACCATCTGATCTAATCATTTGTACAATATATTCAGTATATAATAATGTAACACTCTGGATAGGGCCATTCTGCATAATGAGTTATTATACTTTTGACACTTTAAGTAATGTACATTTTGCAGATAATACTTCTTTACTTTTACTCAAGTATAATTTTGAATGCAGGAATGTTACATGTAATGGAGTGTTTTTACACTCTGATGTTACTACTTTTACTAAAAGGTGACTTTCAGGTTCATACTTGGGTTTCTATATGTTTACATGCTTTAATGATACTGTCTGTCTGAACTGTATTCTCCCTCTAAATGCACCATTTCTGAATGGGCTGTGTGCATTTCTTTGTGGATTGAACATTTTGATACTTTCACAGTGTTTTTATAGCCCTTCGACTTGCTTTATAATAACATGGAAATCTCACTTTTTACAATATGGGACCTTTAGGTAAAGAATCTTGAGTACATGTTCCACCAATGCCAGTAAGAAATCTTCTTTAAAACACAATATGTGCTTAGTATATATCTACTAATTATACATCTGTCTTTTCTTTATTGATTCTCACAGTCCTCTACAACGCTCACAGTGTTTCACAACACTGGTGTCCATGATGAGAAATGTAAGATAAAGAAGATGGAGGACAGTGTTGTGAGTCTTTGTCACCATCCCTTCAGTGTGCTCGTAAACAAATCTGTATTGTATGCTGTAGTTAATCAATGTTCATGTTTAGTCTTGTAAATCTCTGTGTGTACTGTAAGGGAGTAATTGTTATCTGACGTGTCCCAAATATTCTGCCTCTTCATGGACTAGTGAAACTTACTATTTTCTTGTGTTGTCAAATTGTACTTTCTTAATCTAGATCCTGTATTGCTACACTGAATGTTACCTAAGAAAATGGAACATGTCTTGTCTTGCTTAGAGACAGTTTTCAGTTTTTTTTTTATTGGATCAATTTGTATTTATTTTGTTACGTATATACTTTGTATTTTGAAATATTATATTTACATATCATCGGATTCTTTATCCATTTATATACTCATTCCCTATGATTATTTAAGTTCTCTATAGGCATTGAATCTGATGTGAAATTAAATATGAATATCTAGGTAATATTTTAAAAGCCTAAGGTCATTTTTGACCATAACCATACCCATACATAAATGTGTACACATTCCTTTAACATGAAAAGCCTGCAACATATATGTAATATAAATAATATGTTTATGGGATGGGACCATTTTCAATGGGTATGAGTGCTTTAAAGTGATTGATAAAGGGCAATATATTAAGAAACAAATGCAATAGCACTTTCTGCCAAAATTTCAATTCTCTCTTTGTATAATAAAGTATTCATCTATATTTATATTGTGAAATAACACAAATAACATTTTATTCAAACATAGACTTACAGTATTTTGCCTCCTGGTGTCAATGTATTGCTTGTGTTGTAAATGTTAATTTGCATAATCTCATTTGTTTTAATGTTTGTATAAAATTCAGTGAATCATGAATTCAAAAGCTTCATAATTTAACCCAATTCTATTATACATCTGAGGGCTAAATAACGCTGTAGTAATAGTGTTTGAAAATAACTAGGTATGGGCTCATTTTAAAAAAATACTTAAGAAACAGAAATTTGATTATGCATATCTTGTCAATGTTATTCTAATTTAATAAATTTCTATGAGCACTCTTTGTCTTGTCATTTTCACAGATAGACTTAATCCTAAAGGTGTGTGCACAGCAACAATGGAATGGGTGCAAATAATAATATAATGTAAAATACAGTGCGGTACAAAATAAGTAATAAACTGCATAAATAATGCATGACTCATAGTTTAATGCATAAATTAATACAGGATGTATTATGAATTCCTTCCATTAAGAAATGATCAACTCACTGAATTTATGTGATTAGTTAATAGGTCATGTACTAAATAAAATTTAGGCTACTTCATACATTAATTGACACACCAAATGTATCTTCAGTTATATTATTAGAATTAAGAAAAAAGCCTCTGAAATCAGAACAGTAGCTATTCATACTCATTTCTCGTGAATGTGCATTAAGTAATAATTTAACGACACATAATGAACACTTGTTTTTAATAACAACACCCTCTAGCTTGTGACATAAAGACTGTTGGGTCGTGCAGCATGTAGATTTTGAGAACCGTTAATGTTCTGTTTCAGAGAGGCTGATCAAATGCATGGGTCTCTAATGGTCTTTCCTGTGTAACTGGAGTCCAGCTAATGTGATGCCAGATACTGTAGATTAATGTATGAAGAAAAAGACTTACAAATCTGTAAATAATAATCCATTAAGAATTAATTATACGAATCACAGTGACTTTATCATTGCAAGAAGGAAGCAAGTTTAAGCAAGTTTTTGTAACCTTGTTAGAGTTACAGAAAGATGTTTAACATTGCACACCATAACCACAAAAACAACTTTTTATTGTATCCGTAAGACTCAAAGAGCATTCATTTGGCTCAGATCACATATCAGACATAACTGTCAAATGATTAGGTATAAGTGCACATGCTTGATCACACACTGCATTGACGTAATATCTGCATAGGGGGTACCATGATAGAAACATCCAATATCATTGATGCTAAGCATAAATGTCCAACCTTCAGGGATTTGGCCTACAAATAGACTGAAATGGGCAGAGGTTCTTGCAATCAACAGATGGTTTGATGTGCTATGGATGACAGCTTAGAGAGGTGGCACATCCCAAAGCATGTCAAGCTTCTGGCTCATGTGAATTCCTGTTTTGTCTCAGCGCCAGGAGGAACTCAAGAGCGTGGACCCAGTCATTGTTCCCAACGAGTCTTTTGAGTGATTTCATGTTCTTACATTTAGCATAACCCTCCTAGGTGTGCTGTCAGAGCATCACTGGGAGATTCTTCCTCAGTGAAGACCTGACAGGTGACACACATCATTTGTTACCTTGTAGAAATCCCACAGCACATGTGTCCCTAGTGAGTGACGTGTTTATTGATTTTTGTTCTGCCTCCATAAACAGAAGGATTAATAGAGCATGGTTGGTGCATGCTGTCAAATTCTGTCTTAACAATGAAGAAAACAACTTTTATTTTCTGCTTTATCACTTGATTGTGAAGAAAATGTTCTCTTTGAAATGACTATTAATGAAAGTTTTAAAATGATATTCTTCATGGACATAACAATGTTGATCCTGTATCTAAAACCCCATCTTGTATTCTCTGAGGTGTAGACGGACACATACACACTGAGATGTCGGTCCTTGCCAAGAGTGATCCTTGTCAAACCAATATTTCAAAATGGATTACATTTTTTAAAGAGGGAACTCACAGATTGTACACATTTCTTTATTGAAAACTAAATATGACTTTTATCTGAATAATAAGAAAAGGTATTGAGACTATCTACAGATGTAATAATCAAAATTGCAATTCAGATCAATAATGTGATTGCAACATATTCTTACACATTTTATGTGAGAAGAAAGATGAAAAATGTCAAAATGTCATAATGAATCATGATGTGAATGCTTGATTAAAAAAGAAATCACACAGCATTTATGATTGAGACACACTTCAAACATACTGTAACTTTTTTCCCATTTTGAAAACATTTCCTTCAACCACTGAAGGCTGACACGGCTTCGTATGAGGGGAATTTAATAGCATGACCAAGAAAAAGACTAGTACAGATTGTGAAACATATAATAGCACAGGGTCAGTGTGAATAGTTGCATTATTTAGGGAGCTGTAGGTTGAATTTACTCTCTTCTGCCTCGGCCAGTCTTCAGCCAAGACACAAACTCCTTGGCTGCCAGGTCCTGCAGGTAGGAGCTCACGTCACTGGTGTAGGTGCCGTCTGCATGGCGTCTAAATAGGCTCCTGTAGACAGACACATTTAGATGATACAGTCACAATAACTGTATATGTTATTGTGTTGTCTGTCTCCAATACCAGAGGCATACAGCAATCTACAGTATTAATTCTACAATTAAAGCCATACATGTGGTCTTCTCAATATATTACAGACTTAATAATTATATGATATAATTTATACTATGACACCAAGTTGAAGTGATTCAGTAATAAAAGGGTACACTCACCCGTTCCTTTTTGAGTTCTTTAGCCACTGGACAAAGTCTTGTGCTCTTCTCGTCTCCAGATATTTGCTGTAGTCGTTGGAAAATGTTCCCTCTGAATGTCTCTTCATGTTTGGGAGCTCAATGGGTTCGGCCATCATGGAGTTTTCCACCAATGAACTAGAAATGATGGGGATAATAAAGCTTAAGCTGACACACTCTCATCTCAAACACTCCCCTTCCTGTCATATGTCTGTAAATGCTTACCATTTCTCATGTCCTCACCTCCCTGCCTTTATATTTCTGTCCTTCCTCTCTCTTGTATGATCCCCATAGGGGCGTTTTACTTGCTGGAATCCTCGTGACACAACTCTGTCAACCTGCATCATTCTCATCTGCCAATAACTACTCATACATTTTGGAATCAGTAATTATTTTTGCAAATGTGGATCTCGATGAAGCTGTGATCATTGCTTGTAAAAATGAATGTTCAAAAGATTCAATTAAGTAATATAAATATTCAAGTAAATAGAGCTTTGCATCAGCATGTGCTACATGAGACACAACATAACTAAAACATATAAATATTAAAATGACAATATGCACAGTATAAATAACACTACAAGGAAGGCATTAGAAATACATGAAATATAAAACACAGCATCTCACATTACTCCCCTAAAATGCAAATTCTCATTAAGAATTACAATTGCCATAATGATAAATGACATTTGGTCTTTTTGCACTGGAGATCATTTTCCTCTAATATTAACAGCTGATTCTCTGAGTGCAACACACGGAGCTGTCAATGGCAAGGCAGTCTGTCGGCACATATTCTTTGCCTGACTTACTTCATAAATGTTTGGCCAACTGTAGCCCTCTCAACCAAAAACAGCCATTCAATTATGTTAAAACCTGGCTGTTTGCTTCAAAAGATTTGCTCCATTTATTTTTTGGCAGCTTAGGATGGTGTCCCCAAATACTCCCATAGTGAGACCTTTCTAATCCTGATCTTTGCTAGGGGAGGTTTTTAGGCCAACGTGAATGAGACAAAGCTGAGCGCTGATCTTACATGGGGTTCCGGTCTGTGTCCTGGTCAGGCATCTGCCAACTGCTTTGGATCATGATGAGGAGCAGGACTCCAGCCAAAGAGTGAGCGCTTTTCATAGTTTGAGCTTCTGAAAGATGAGGAGTGAAAGACAAGATGCGAGAATATTTCAATAAAGCATATGAGGATTTAATCTCATGTAGAAATTCTGGATGGAGGAAGGAACAAAAATGCTCACCTGTGCTCCTTTCTGTTGAGCGTCCAAGAGAAGGATTGTAAAGTGCGCTGATTGGTGCCCTTCTTCTCTCTGAAGCTGTTTCATGGTCCCCTCTTGATCTGCTCAGTCTTATATAGTGGAGCTCAGGAGCATTCTCCCAGGTGACTCCCCCGTCACTGAAACCTCAGCATATCCTCTGTTACTCTCAACCCATTAGTCAGCTTCCATCTCAGTCCACTGAATGTTTGACTTTGTTGAAAAAAAGCAATATGGGTGGTAAAAGCGGCTACTTTAGGTGTTAAAATCAAACATGACCTCAACCCTGACAAATAAATACTGACAAATACAGGCACCTATATGTTCAATATACTGTCTCTCAGTGTCATGACACAAAAACTGATTATGTTCATTTTAATCATGTACAGATAACAAAGCTTTACCTTTAATAAACCTGTCCAATATTCTCTCCACATTAGTTCCACATGAAGTGAGCTTTAAAACTTAGGAAGACGTGAAGTTATATTTTATAAAGTTCATTATGACAATTCATAGGATCAAACTAAAACATGTTGGGTGTTTATTGCGAAACACAAAACATGCACAGCTTAATTTGTTTTAATTGTAATCTATGTTTATATAGTAAGAATGTGTGGACAAATCATTTGGACAACAAAAACATACTGTACAAATAATGAAACTGTTATATTTCAAAACAATGTTTATTCTTTAGATCATGACTGCAATACAAATTACAACACTCACACAACACATCAGTGCAGTGCAATTGATCTATTGTATGACATCATATTCAACCATAAATGCATGCAGTGGCTTTTAGTAGTTTATATAATTAAATGTCAGATATCCTGACAAAGGTTCCCTAAATCCACATAAAATACAAATTTGCTCATTTGTATGAGCAATAGAACATCCATTGCTGCATAAAAATCAACCTGACACTTCAGAATATCAGTAAGAAAAATACAAAAATTAAAAAAAAAATAACTGTGGTAATGTTCACTATAAATGCTGTTACATTCTTCACATCTATTTGGGATTAAGGAGGCATTTCTGCAGGAAGTGGCTCATGAGGGTGTATGTATGATGGAAAGCTGATCCTCTGAGATTGTGGTCCCTGTCAGTGTACCACTGAAATGAATGCCAAGCATTAGTGCATATATACTATCAAATTATAAAACATGATCAAATAATACACATTATACACATCAAATTATACACATTTTAAATCATATACGTTTTAGACATTTGTGCATAATAACACATGACAGTTTTTTTCCATTTGAAACTTTCATTAAATCAACACCATCAAGGCCAATATTAGTCCCACTTCCCTGAGCCAATATTTACCATCGCCTCAAAGTCCACTTGCTCGTTCACCAGAGCTCTGGAGATCTGTGCTGCCTGCTGGAAATGGACGTTGTCTACAGGAAGGACAGTGCTTTCACTACGTGACTGAACATCAAAGCTCAAGGCAAATTGGGTCCATTTGTACAAGGCTTTACTGTGTTACCTGGTACACTGTTGAGAAATAAAGCTACCACATGCTCAGAAACTGAAAAGAAGAGTAATTGGATAAAACGTACCATCTGCTGTGCCATGAACCAATAGATAGTCGACTGTTTTGAAGTTCTTTGCCCTGGCCGTCACTGTGGAATTCTGTGAAATATAATAGAAATGTCACCATTAATAATGTACCGTATGTCTCAAGTCAGAATTGTGCTGTAGTTTGAAAAGGTTATTGTGAAAGAGCTGACTTGTGTAATATTTACATTGTAAGAGTCTGAATTCTCTGTGGGCTTGCCCATGTAGCGTTCAGTGTACACTGCATCTGCAAAAGAAATCTGATCTGTTAATACCACAGTTGTACAGTACATACTACACTCTTATTCAGCAGAAAGAAAGTGATTTTTTGGAGAGTTGACAAGATTTAAATACAGATTTGAATCCTTAAAGGGGAACTCCACCAAGTTTACACGTCAAAGTCTGTTTACAGGTCTTCAGGAGTACTGCTGAATATGTGAAAAAAGTTGCATAAAAACATTTGTGAATCCAGAGGGAGCTCTGTGAATTCTGATAAACTTCCACAACTCCAACTGAACTGTTGGTGGTTGGGTTGCATTGTGGCTAACACAGGTGGAAGGTTTTAGCAAGGAAGAAGAATGCATGGAATAAAAAAGAAGATATCTCTGGTGCTACTGCATCGACTTTGACCCTTTTTTTAAACATCCATCGTGAGCCTGACAACGTTATAGACGCCCAATGCTAAATCAGTGGAGTACTCTTTTAAGTACACTGTGAAAAATTACGTCAAAGGAGGTATATAGTGTTCTCAGAATAGACTGTAGAAATATATACTAAATATATGTATGTACACCAACCATAATATTCCCACTTGGCCACTGGGGCAACTGCTATTCCACACTTGAAGAGTCCAGTTCCAGCACCCAAGGCCATTGAGGTGACGTAGCCACCATATGACTGAAGGTTAGAGTTTAATGAATGCAAACACATTGAATAACAACATAAGTTAATGAGAAATACAGAGAGCAACAAGACAGAGTGCAACTTACCCAGCCCCAAATTGCTATTCTGTCTTTGTCGATAAAACCCATGTCGATGAATTTCCTACAACACACAAATCATTTATTAGCTAACAAAAACATATTTGTATCAATATATATTTGGATATCCACTAAACCAGACATTTATTACAAATTCTTTATGAATATTAAGACATAACTTTGCTTGTCACAGAGGGGTGAAGCCAACAAATGAGATCACTTCACAGTGCATGTGATATAACATTAGGTAGTTGAATGTTCAGACACACTTCACCTCACAGCTGTTATCTGATCCTCCACTTCAAACGTTCCAAGGCGCCTGTAGATTGCGTGCATTATTTCATCGCCCTGGTAACCACTCCCCCTTCCGTCAAAGCTAGCGATGATGATTCCGTGTGAACTGGAGAGGTAAGTGCCCCAGTTCAGCTTGAAACGATAGTCCACCTTCTGACTACAGGGGCCGCCATACCTGCACAGGTCAGCAACATCATTTATCACACAATGTCACAGTAAGGAATGCTCACTGAATTATATTGGGATGGAGCGCTAAGCAGTGCCGTTTACTTACACATCAATAAGAAGAGGATATTTTTTAGACTTCTTGAAATTTGGTGGTAACATCATTTGATACCAAAGATCTGTTGGCAAATAAGTTAGGAAGTTAAAAAAAGACAAATGTATGTTTCAAATGTAAAGGTTTCTATCCATCCAATATCTGATAAATATTAGTGTTCTGTTCTAAGATGTCCTACAGTAAGATAACTAAATACTTCAATACTAATCCACCAGTTAGTCCTTTTAGAAAAGTAAAACCTCATTTGAAGCTCCCGACATGATGAAATGTATCTCAATTTAAAGTCAGAAATGTGTTTTGCATATTGTTCCTTCACTTGATGTGTGACCTTCACTGTGCAGAATGATGTATGTGCAGAGACACTAGAAGACTGTTTTCACATTCATCTGTTTAAGGGGGAAAGTTTCTTTGTGTTCATCTGAGTTAAAGACGTGTTCGTACGAGTAGGATTTTGTGACATCACACATGGTTTAGAAGCCAATTCGTGGTCCAATATGAAACTTACACGAGCGTGAAACTTGAAACCTCCAGCGCACATACATACACTCCGAATGGACTTCACAGTTAAAGTGCTCATATTATGCTCATTTACAGGTTCATAATTGTATTTAGAGGTTGTACCAGAATAGGTTTATGTGGTTTAATTTTCAGAAAACACCATATTGTTGTTGTACTGCACATTGCTGCAGCTCCTCTTTTCACCCTGTTTGTTGAGCTCTCTGTTTTAGCTACAGAGTGAGGCATCTCATTTCTGTACTATCGTTGTTGGGAGTCGCACATGCGCAGTAAGTACTGCTAGCTTGTCAGTTGCAGAGTATGAGGTTGTGCCATCCTAGCAGCTAGGCAAGCATTATAACATGTGTTACAAAGTGATGCACGTTCGTCATGGAAGTAAAGGCTGGACTACAACAGAGCTGTTTGGAGGAGTTTGTGAACAGTGTTTTCTCTGGAAGAAAGTAAGTCCCTTTGGGCTGGACTTTGGGCTTTTTCACTTTGTAAACCTATAACATGCACAAAAACATATATAACACAATAAAGGAAAGGGGAAACAGCCAAAAAGCATGATATGAGCACTTTAAGTAGAAGACATCTTGTGATCCAGTAGTTACATTTGAAATTAAACATATTTGTGTATTCATCAATTTCTTTTTTTTTTAATGCGTGTGTCAAAAAAAATCATATCAGACACAGATTATTATTCAAGAGTATTATCTTGTGTATCTTCAAACATACTGTAAGGGATCTTAAACATGTACTGTGTTGTCTCACCATATCCTGCAACCTTAAGTGTGCCATACTGCATTGTTGGCATTTGGAATTCTGACAGAATATTTTCCAGTTCCTTATTCTCTTCAAGAACAGCGAGCTCTGAAAAAAGGTAATGTAATGACAACATTTGTCATACTGGACATGACTGATGTACACAAAAACCTGATACAAAAGCAAATATCAAAAATATTTCTACCTTCAAACACCCTATAATTAACTGCAAAATAAATAATTCAACAATGGGCTTGGGGTTGGTAAGTATACAGACCTACACCTGATCCCCTGTTGTCAATCAGTGTGTAGTGGGGCAACCCAGGTCCTGGAAAAAAATAAATAGAAAATGCACAAACAATTGGATTATACATCAAGTCTTCTGTATGACTTTAGAAGGCTTAGCTCACATTATTGTTCACAGATGCTCGCCACCACATATAACCCCCAACACATCGACCCTGAATGAGTTATTGCTTAAGAGAAAATGTGAATGGGTAACTAACCGTAGCAATCCATTCGGTAGTAAGAGGCGTCAAAGCTGAAGTAAGCAGAGTTGTACTGACACCTGTCCTTACGCAAGCCACAGGTGAGACACTGAGGAGCAGAAGGGCTGCTTCCAATTAGAACCCTGATAAACAAACAACTTACGTTAGTTATGTCATTCAGTTCATGCCAGTTCATCCTAATTTAGTGTGTTCTTGATTAATTAGCTTTGGCTAATGTGTCTGCTAGTCTTCCTGGGCTCCAAGAATCCAACACACAGAGTAAATATAATTCCTTACTTGTAAAGATCTCTCTTCCCGGGTATTCCTTGGTACTCATTACTCACAAAATATCTGTAAAAGTTTTACACAAGTCACGTTTACACACATTTACTTTCTAACATTCTTTATTATGTGGTTTTGCCAGAGATGTACGTCATCATCACTCACATGGCATCTTTTGTTAATTTGGATATGAAATTGACTTCCCACTTCCCAGAGGTAATAGGTGTTGCTTTGCCCTTCACAAAATAAGTAAAACACTCAACATCAAATACATGATGGAAGCTAACTGTGCAGTACATTTTGCATAGATATAATTGAAATAATACTTACATCTTTCACATAATGAATATGTTTGTAGCCCTGAGTGTCACTCATCACTTTGTAGAAACTGAGTTTATCATCAGCAAAGAAAAGAGGTAAGGGCACGTACTAAAAAAAAGGTGATGTTTTATAGTCAGTCATACACCAAATCAAACAAATAATTAACAATCAATGGTGGCAGACTTTTTTGGAAACTTACATGGCCGACCCATCCCGTCTTGCTTGTTTGCTCAAATTTCTGTAAAGAGCAGAGGTATTTATTGCAATTAATTAGCATTTTCTTACATGACCATGAAGTCAATGCATTGGTCGTGATCGAGAGAAGCAGAGATGCTGACAGCTACCTGTTTTTCTTGCCAGCTGCTTCCATCAAAGTCATAGATCTGTACAACCACATAATTCTGTTTCCTTGTGACCCACTGCACAGCGACGCGTTCGTCTGTAACCCAGGTCACTGAGCACAACATGTGATCGCTGAGCAAAGGCAACAGAAAGTGACAAGGTAAGGCAGACCGTGAGGATATTGTATTTGCCTTTGTTTTCAATGCAGTTTGATTTAAGTGATGCTATGAACTGAAGAATATACAGACCCAGAAGCAACAGAAGCGGGGGCGACCACCTGTGTAGGGCGGGATGGAGCAGTGGTATCAACCACAAACAGTTTCACCTTGGTAAGGGGAGATCCAGCCTGCACCAAATACAATCAAATGTAACATTCTTGATAAATAATGAGTGTATATAATGTGTGCTATTAAAATATGTATTGAAAATCAGGGCAGAATTTTGAATGAAGATCCCACCTTTGGGTACGGAACAGCCACTGTTTGAGGATACTGCTTGGTTCCATACCATGTGATCTCCACTTTGTGAACATCTGTATCATTAAACTCTGCATAAGCTAAGAATTTTCCAGTTGATGACCACCATATTGCCCCGTTTGATGCAAACACTTCCTCTGAAATTGTTGGGAGAATTGAAAAAAATCTGTAACCATCTTCCATATAGAGACGCATATATCTGAGAAAAAGTACACGTTACATACCCTCATATACCCAGTCAGGGACACCATTAAGGATCTCATTCTTTTTACCATTGTGGGTCACTTGTACAGTTTCGGCAGTGATGTTGGACTTGAAGAAAACGTTAAAGTCTGAAACGTAAGCCTGCAAAACAAAAGGTAGTTAGTGGTGGTAGCAATAGATCATTACAGATTTAGTACAAATTTTATTACACTTTCTACAACAGTCTCACAGGAGCTGATATTTATTTTGGAGTCCCATGTTGCCCCACATACCAAGGCAGCATATAAGGCAGCTTATTTAAAAGCCAGTGATGTTGAAGCAGCTGTAATATTGTTCATTTCAACTGATTGTGAAGACAAGCCTACATGATAACATGGAGTCAACTTACATATTTGTTTCCTGTTGGGGCGAAGGCAAAGTACTGCACAACGGTTGGAAAGTTCACAGGCATAAGAAATGTTCTGGAATGAAGTATGAAAATAATTTAAGGTGACACCAAGTGAATCACAGCCTATTGGTCTGATGGGTTTGTCCATATATTGATAAATGATGTACCGTATCGTAATAAAACACAGAAACTTACGAATATGCCCTGTCATAGATGGAGTAAGAGGCTGTGAATGAATGTCTCCATATCTGTCGGAGCACAAAACTTGTTTTCAGACTTTAGTTATCAGTTTTTTTCATGATCAAACTTAAGGTGACATTTACAGCAAACCTCTTGTTAAGTTGAACTATTGTGACTGGGAAACAGTCACTGGGAGTTTCAGTTTCTCACCTTTGTGAAATTGCTTTCAAAAGCGATGTATTTATAATCACCTGACAACATGTAATCTGTGGCATCCACTTGAGCCTACAATGAAAATGATTATGGAAAAATGAATATATAAAATACATTATAATTTAGTAATAACATTGTTTATTGTTACAAAATGTTCAAATTTGAAATGTAAATGTATATTACAAAGGTTGAATTGCTCAAATATAGTGACTCCTCATTTGTTTCAGCATTGTGGAGGAAGACATTCCCATCTCTTGTTTTATGCAGATACTCCTTGTCTGCAGATATAAAACACAATGAATATTGTAGTAAGAGATTTGTTCACAACATCCATATATTATCTTGCCCAGAAGAACAAACTGTATAATAGAGATATAGATTTGACCAGTGGTGATACCTGATATCCAATACAAATTGTAGGATTTCCACCTAATGGTGTTGTTGAAGTAATCTTCGAGGGTAAAAGGCCTTTTGGCACGATCAGATTCTGAAATAATGAACATGCTGCATTAGTGCTTGTTGCCTTCAACTATATGAGAAATCAAGTGGAGGAAGAAGTATTCAAAAGGATTACTGCTGATTACTGCTGATTTTTTTATATGTATCCTACAGTATGTAAAGCATCTTGAGGACTTTGAACAGCGTTATATAAGTCTGATGAAATATTATTATTATTCAGATCTTCTAGTACTTTGTGATGCATTAATGTGTGCATCAACTTAATGTTGCAGCTGGTGGGCTAATTTGAATTGCTTTATATACTGCTGGATACCTTTATGTAGCACAATATAGAAATGCTGAAGTACAAGCGTGGCAAAATTTAAGCCTACTTAAGTACAGTGTTTTAATAGATGTAGGCCTACTTATATATTCCACCTCTGTACAAATCAAAATGTAGCTAATAATGACAAATGAAAACGTTCCTCCATCTGGTCGTCACAAGGTGGCGCTAACTTCCAGATGCATGCTGTTACACTGACAATCCACACAAGAGCCACTTAATCATATCATCATTGTCTGTTTGTTCACACGTTTGTTACTGGAACAAGACAATCGGATAAATAGGAAATACACATATTTAGACAGCAAAAAAAACTTGAAAAATGAATGAATCAAGCGCAAACAAATACGTGATTTGGCGTCACACACACACACACACACACACACACACACACACACACACACACACACACACACACACACACACACACACACACACACACACACACACACACACACACACACACACACACACACACAATAAAGAGCACAGACAGGCCTGAGCTTGAACTTACTGCTGAAATAAACTGCTGGGATCGTTATTAACGTGATGACGACAGCCGCCCCTATCACCCCCCACAGCACCTTGCTACAGCCCTGTGAAAGGTGACACAAAAGTTGCAAAAACATCCTCTTCTTGAAGTCAAACACTAGCTTGCGCTGCAGGTCCTCGTTTTGTAGTAAACGTATCCCAAACAGTGAGCTGCATACTGTCCACAGTAAGTCATTTACATTTACTAATGTTGAGTTGTATTTGCAGTGTACATGATTTTCTCACTATTGAAGCTGATAAATCGATTACTGACCATGATGCAGAAGACGTCGCCGTGAAGCTCTCAGTCTTCAATATTAATGATCCCCGAAGGTCGATGATGTGAAGTTTAAAGTGACTTCTTGTATAAGCAGCCTTGTTAACATACTCTTACAGTAAAAAAAAAAAAAACAACAAAAAAAAACTCGTAACAATGGCTTTAAACTAAATATGGCAACATGAGAAAACCGAGCTACGTCCTGCTTTTAGTTGAAACTAGGCTTCTCACACTTCCCGCTGCATTCCGGAGGAGTCCGACAGCAGACAGAGATGCCTCCCTGAAGTCTGCAACCTGCACAACTTTCCAAGAGCCCACAACTTGCTGGTATTTAGGAAGTGGCTTTTTCACCGAGGGCGCAAGTCATTCCCTCAACAAATGTGAGAAAGCAGCTAGAGCTAGACATATTTTCCAGTTGTGAAAATAACCACACTAATAGTGTTGGGCAAGTGATTAGTTCGGAAAGTTTGTATTAGAATGTGGATTAATTATTAATAACATGAATGCAATTTTAAAAGTAAATAAAAGTATCACTTAAGCCACATACCGGTAGTAGACACACTTTTATTACTCAAGGATCCATACAACTTGCATGTTTGTGCATGCCATGGCCAATCTGATCACACAGGTTTCTATTTGCAATTGCAGAAAGAATTCTTTAAAAAATAGTTCTAAAAATAGCAGCTGTGACTGGCTCAACAGTTGGATTTATTGTAATGGAAACTCACCAACACCTGTTTGTTTGCATGTGTGCTGACAGGTGGGCTCTGATGGGCTATCACAGGCTCAGTGACTCCAATCTCATGAGACCACGGGGGTTTGAGAGGAAAATCATGTTCCCTGCTTTTTGTATCAGCGATGCACACAATACGTACATTTTATGACTGTTAAAGAGTGTATGCAGTAAATTCAACACATAGTTTCCGATATACCAACACCACCATTGCAAAATTATATGTTGACAACCTTACATATTTTTGAATTAAGCCTTTCCCCAATACAATAAAAAAACTATTGTACATTCTTAAATCCACCAACATCACACCATCCAGTTATCATTGCATGCACATTGTAGCACTCAAATGAAGCATTGCATTTACCAGTGTCATAGGTGCAGTAACTCATGCTGTGCAAGCCAAACATAATAATTCATTCAATGTAAGGTCATTGTTTTTGTGAGTATTAGTGAGTCTACACAGTTGTGATTCAGTCACTGTCTTCGCCATCTGAGTTATCTGCCAACCGGCTCGCATGTTCAGCGTAGTCAAAGGCAGGAAACTGGATGGCAAGCTCACTCCACTTGGTGCATTTGCTGATCTTCTTTCCGTTGAACGTCACCACAAAGTGTTTCACGTGGAGGCAGGGACAATCGATTCCTTTGTAGAGCATCATGGAACCCCATCTCTGCAACAGAAATCGTTGAAATCAATCGTCGACGTTAAAACATAAAATGGATGATATGGTAGTTTATTTAGTTTTTTTACATCGAGTAAGCAAAGGCTTGTTCAATTACCAAAGAAAGCAAATGTATTTCCCAAAATGTCCACACAAAAAAATACACTTACCTGGCCACAGTCTTTGCATGCTATGAAGAAATTGGTCTCATAATCTAGAAGTCGCTCTTGAAGAGTTGTGTTTTCTCTCCGAATAAAAAGTTGACTGCAAAAGAACACAATTCAGTATTTGATTTGATTTTGAACAAATGTGATATGCATGCATATAATTCGTCATAAAAAGTTGTGGCATACATCACTGAACAATGTAAAACTCAACTTGTACCTGAACTGTGGTGTAACATTAACTCTGTGCATATCTTCGATGATCTGGATGTCCTCGCCGGTGCAAACGGGCTTGTTGCAGCTTCGGCAGCTAAACTTCACTTCACACTTCTGGGACTGCATGCGTTTCTGCTTCTTCTTTGTCTTTCTCACCTTCTCCTCCATTATAGCCTGAATTTGAAACTCGAAGATCTAATGAAAAGAGAAAACATCACAAAGAACAGTCTTGTGCGGGAATGTGGGTTTCAGTTTTCTTTTAAAGCCCGAGACACACCGACCTGATGGCCGACCCTCGGCAGAAAGGCAGTTGGACTGATCAGTCTGCCCGAGTTGGTCAAAAAAATGCCTCGGAACACACTGAAGCAACGAGACGTAATACGTCCCCATAACAGCAGGCAGCGTATTATCGCCCAAAAATGAAAACCGGCAGCTGATTGGATGCGTCACGTGGGTCTGGTTTCTCCAGAAATTCATGGCGGCTTGTTCAGAATACTATGTCATACTGTGCTAAAATAGTTCACGAAACGTGGTTCTGAAAACATTTTAAGCGAGAAATAGGCCACGCAGTTGCTGAATCTGTCTTCATTTCAGATTGACAAAGGTCAGTTTAAAAGATTTTCGTCAGATTTTGAGAGACTCGAGAGGCTCATTCCGCTCCCCGTTTCCAGGTTAGCACTCTACCAATCAGATGGGTCATTTGAGTCCAACTGCTGGCAGTGCCCGCCCCGCCGATTATACATGTCAAATCGGCCGAATGAAGGCCGACGGCCCCTCCGACGGACGACGGCACAGAACACACCGAACAGACTCGAGTCACTGACCTCGCCAGACTGTCCGAAGGCCGAATATCGGCCACGTGTGTCCGAACCTTTAAAGTCTGAAGTGAACGTACCCGTTTGTCGTAGTCTGCTTGATTTAAGGCTCTGATTTTGTCAATGGCTTTGTTCATTATGTTAATGCGGAACTCATTAACACATTCCTTCTCAGCCACACCAGAGTTCTTCACCTCGACCAGAGTGTAACTGCTGTCCTCAGCTCTTCCTCTGCCTTGTGCCTGCACAAGGTAATGATAGAGTCAGTGTTAAGCAACATTACATTTCATTGTAACATTGTATAATGGTGCCTTTATTGCTGGACATAGAAGTGATAATTGTTAACAGGCACTGCATGTAATTCCTCATTTGATGACTGACATCACTGACCTGAATCATAGCAATCTCATTGGTCACGAGGCCGTATCGAATAACAAAATTGCACGCTGCTATGTCCAAACCTTCCTCTGCCACGGTGGTAGCAATCAGCAAGTTGACATCACCATCTCGGAATTTGGTCAACACGTCCCTTTGCTCGGCCTAATCAACACACATTTATATAGAGGAGGGTAAGTGTGAATTGGATGTGAAGTGTGTCAAAGGCTAGAGGCAAACGTGCTGCAGTTTGTGTAATGTGCACTCACCGCCGTCATTGGCTTAACAACACTCTGGTCTCCTCCTCCGATCATGTGTGAGGCTTTGACTCCAATGTCAGCAAACTTGGGGTTTTCCTGTATCCACTGACTTAGAGCAATGGCGCTGCGCCGTGTTTTGGTGAAAATGATCCCCCTGGCCGCCTCCCTGCTGCTGAACTCATGCAGAACTTTACTTCTTAGTTTCGTCAGGCTGTCATTTTCATACTGTGGATTATCTGCAAGCTTTTGCAGCTCTTCCTTGTTCTCTGCAAGACATAGTATTCAAAGAAAGTCTTTGTATCATTTTAGAGGTTACAGGAATTGGGTTCATATACTTCCTTGTTCCTTGTTGAGAGTTATATGAGAAGATTGATAGACCTTTCATCTTATACCGCTGCAGCCAGTAGCCAGTTACAGTAGATTAAAAGACTGGAAGAAAGGGGGATAAAATGACTAAATCTGCCAGCACATCTAAAGCTCATTAATTAGCAAGTTATATCTTGTTTGTTTAATCTGTAAAAAAACCCGAAAAACTATAACAACTATATTGATAACAACAAGTCACTTGGGCTTTTGCCAAACACCGCATACCTTTAAACAAATTGAAGAGGAATCTCTCAGTATCTGTGATTTGTATGTCCTGCTCATCATCTGGTGTGGCTTTTTTCTTAATCTCCTCGTCGTAGTATTTGTTCAGGAAACTGAAGGCATCACGCATGCGAATGGTGTTGCTGAGATTCAGGCCCTCGCTGTACTGTCTAAGGTGCTCTGCACAAACCCGCACTTTCTGATTTTCGTCTGTTGCAGCTGAAATGGATAGAGACAAGCTTTCAGTTCCAAGAAGAAGCCAGGTAGTTTGTTATCAAAAGATGGACAAAGGGTCAGTCAGTATCCCTGAAGCTTAAAAACTTGTGCTCACCTATTCGCTCTTTTTGAACAACCCATTGTTCATAATTCTGAGAGCCAAGGTCAGAAGTGGGGCTCAGCTCTGCGTGGGCATGAATGGCATTCATGATGTTCTTGATTACATCGCCAAAGGGATCCTGAAAAGGATACAAAGACATAACACTCCCAATGTTGTTCCTTAGAGAGAAACTGTACCAAAAAGCTACCACCATGTCATTTCCTGATGAACAAATGTACCTCTTTTCTGTCTTCAACAGTTTGAACGACTTTTCTTGGTTCCCTTTTGTGTTCCCCAAGGCTCCTTGTCATGATTTTGGAAGCGTCCAAGTTTGCACAAATCTATGAAAGAGACGAACACTGTTTGAAATAATCAAAATCAGACATCTCCATTGCAGTGTTACACACTATTTCTACTCTGCATTCCAGACACAGAGTTGAAGCCAAAAGGCTCTTTTTTACTCTTGTGGCTGTAGGAAACTTTATAGCTGGTGTGTGTGCAGAGGGAATATGGAACATTTGAAACCGCTTGACTGGATGAACAGGATTCTCTATGACTAGAAGGCAGACCGGAGCAGGATTTAGATGAAAACAAACAATGAAAAGTGAAACTAAAAGAAAGAAAATGATGTTGTTGTATGTTTTAGTTTATATACTAGGTGTGGACACTATAAGAGCAGGCAGCACTGGAAACGAAAACACAGACAGTATGATAATAACATCCAAAACACGTTTCTGTGACATGAGAAATACTTTGAATTAGTACGTAGTTCCAATCACATTTGAGTAGGCAGTTCTTTATGTGGCCGAGGACACCTACACACTTCTATAAGTATGTGGTCATGTGGTCTGAGTGATCGGATCTCAATGCTTCCTGGGTGCATTCACAACAGTAACAGCTGTCCACTTGTGATCGGATCACTCAGGGCGAATTTTAAAACCAGGTGTAAACGTTCAGTTCAATACTTTATTCAGTTCAATACTTTATTGCGATGTCAACATAGTTGATTGGAATTGGTCTTGGTGCTAATAATCAGGTTAAACATGGTTTACAGCCTATAAAGTTTAGGATAAAATGTCATGTAGCCTGGGATGGCCTCGCTGTCTCCTCCTGTCTGGCATGTGTAAGATATGACATGTTCAAATTTAATGGAGCAAAAGTGCTCCTGATAAACACTTGATAAACATTTGGAACAGAATGCACCTGCATGAAATATCTTAAAGTAACAGACAATATTTAGGCCAAGAGAGAAGAAGAGAATGCGAGCGATCCCAAGGCTAGCGCGCAACTTCACTATCTTCTCGGAGACAGAAAGTCTGAGGGTGATCTAACTGATTGGCGACCCAGACGCAAGGACGGAAGGAGGGACCCAAAGACGAATAAAAGAATAGGGAAATGCAAAGTCCGGGGTCAGACCTGGAGAGACAAAGTTGGTGGTAGGGTGAGTGAAGTCTTGAAGGAGCTACTGAACTATATGCATATGATTGTCTGCTTGCAATATCATTTTCCTAAAGATATATTATAATTTAACTGAACGAATCCTGACTATTCATTTCCTGGTCTGCCATTAACGAACACAAAAAGGGTAAAGTAGGAGAAGCCGACCGAAGGGGTCAGAAAGACTCTGGCCTTTTAGAGCCGGGGTAAAACTGAAGCACCCATTTCTACAAAAGTCACTGAGATTTTTTTGGGATTGGAGTACATTTTACAGCTGTAGCTCTAATAATCCTGGCTCTCTGGAGCTATGTGCCCTGCTGTCGGTCGCCAGGGACTGCCGGTATACAATAACCTTATTTTTAGTTTTAAAAAATGGACCCCAATTCACTAATATGTAGGATATTACTACAGACATTCCTACTCTACGTTGCAACGTCTGCTGTTGCTATTTAGAAGCAGGAGCGGCTGTCAAAGGGTGCACAACACGTTTCCTTTCCTATCAAAAGTCCTAGTTATTTAAAAGCTTTTAGTGTGAGATCTGATCACAAGTGGTCAATCAAGACGCATTTGGAGACACATTCTAGCCAGCCTTATAGGCCCCATCCAGGCGAAGATGTATTTTAGATGCAAACGCTCATCTTTTGCATTGTTTGGGCCGACTGTCCACACGAATCCTGTAAACGCACTGACCGTAAACACACTTTTTTGAAACCTGGTCCCAGGGTGAATAAAAAAAAAAGCCGGCTTCGTGTGTACGGCAAAACCGCATACGTGCGTATCGATGATGTCATCCCCACACACCTCGGACTCAAAGCTCCGCCTTCAACCCAGCTGACGGCTATTATAGCAGGGACGCAATGCTGTTTATAAAGTGGAAGTAGAGAATTTATCAACTAGCTAGCTAATCTGTCTGCTTATCAACTCCTTGAACGGATTATAGCAACTTTTAGCACCGCTTATTGTAGAAAGGCTACCGCAAGAAAAACGTGTAGCTAGATTATCAAAAAGACATGGGATCATTGATGTTTGTGTGACTGCCGATGTTGATGTTAGCTAGCGTTAGCTCTGCTAGCTGCAATCATGTCCGATAGAATGTAAACAAAGTTTACATTCTTTTTCTAGGTGGCCTTTATATAACGAGCAGTGGTCTAGTCCATGGATGTGTTAAGCTAAGAGAACTAGCTAACAGTCATGTTATGAACTTTTATATACTGTCTATGGTTATGAAAGGAAGTCACTGAAGGCTGCTCTTCTTCTTCGTTCCGTTAATTTCTGTAGCAATAACAGCGCCACCTACAGGTCTGGCATATGAAGTACTGTGTTGAGTAATTTACATATGGATTCATGTGGACGTGAATTTTCTTGAACCGAATCCAGGGAAGACGTCTTCGTCTGGATGGGGCCATAGTCTCTGCTGTTATTATAGTTGATTGCATTACATTGTAAGATGTAGCTTATATTTTGTACACATAGGCTAATATGTGCTCTGTGCTGTTGTCTACATAGGTGTGAACAGGAAGCTAAGAAAAGTAGTTACACGCAGTATGTGGTCCTCAGCTTTTTTCATTACTGTGGCTGCCCCGACCCCTGGTGAGGCAGTCAGGCCCAGGATCTGAGGCAGGGGCATAAGCTCCTTCTGCTCCTTCTTCAGCCTTCTGTTCTTGTGCTTCTGCATCAGGTAGCGCATCATTATGTGGTTGTAGACTTCTCCCTTCTGAGTGTGGTGACACTCATCTATTACAATCAGTGTCAGATCTACATGAAGAGAAGACATGACAACCAAACATTTAAATGAATGCACTGTACAATACAGTATTTTTCAGAGATTGTAAGATTCAGAGATTTGGTAAGAATATTGTTGAGCAAGATTCTTGCTTGCTTTGTTGAAACAATAACATTTACATTTCTGCATCTCTCACTGTTACATTACCATCTAGGGACTACAATTTTCTCAACCAAGCAATGCTATTTATATATGTCATTTATTTGTGTTTCTTGAAGAAATAGAGGTGATTGTCACTCGCAGATTCTAACATCTTTCTGTAAGAGAGATTCTCCCACACAAACCAGCACTTTTCTAGGAACCTGACGCGGCAGTTTCAGCCACACAATAACATGTGCTGGAAAACTTCAAAAATAGCGTTGACTCATTTCTTATTTTTGTATTTTACAAAAGTGCGAATGAGTGAGGTGAATTATAATAACCATTCACACGTACAAGTTTAACCAGAGTGATACAAATGTGTCCCTGGAGGAAAAAGAGAGTATGGAGAAGTGGCAGCTTGATGTACTGTGGGTGATAGAAGCTCTCATGTGAATTTGATCAGCCACACACTGATGGCTTGAACAGACGTATGGCCTGGAAGGCAGGAGATAGGAAAAAAAGGAAAAAGAAAAAGGACACGTTTCAACAAACAGCATATGTTCCACTGAGGTGGCTATTCCACCTTGGACTGGTGAGTGCCAACAAGAGTGAACAGCAGAGCCGGAAGACTTTGACAACATCCTGTCATGTATCATCAGGAGAGTTGTTATGAGTCCTCTGGGTGGCTTTCTATTCCAAAACCTGTCAATGTCTGTGGTTTAAGCCTAGACAGATTTTACTAAAGGTTTTAGGAAGCCTTTATAATATATATATATATATATATATATATATATATATAGTGTGACCGTATTTCAATTTTGAACACTGGTTTATTTTTAAGTGGTGATCAAGTTTACTAAAGACCAAAGGAAGTTACTAAAAGTTATTTACTTTTCTAAAATCATATTTTAAAATCATACCGCTTAATTTCACCCCTTCGTCCTCCCCGTTGTTAGACCTCTCCAAGAAATTCTCAAGGATCTGGGCTGTGCAAATGATGACGTCGTTGTTCTTCACAATCTCTGTGAAAGAGATTTTGAGCTGGCAGTCTCCGCTGACTCTCTCCACTTTATATGAAGGCTTCAAAAATGGCAAGAACTCGGCAGAATAATGCTGCTCAACAAGAGGAACCTGCAGGACACCAGAGCACATTCAGTTTTATGCTGTCGATGCAACAAAGTCAGAACATTTCACAAACAGAAATAACTCTCAATTAAATAAATAATGAAATAGCTGCATTGTTTAAATTCCTACAAAGCCCCTGTTGGTGTGAGGGTGTGTTTGTTTATGATCACAATAAATGCGGTTAGGACTTGTCATGATTTAGAAGATTTGAGTTCATTGTTTATAGATCAGGGTGAGACGCTCCCTTTTTTCTGCAGGGACACTGCTAGGCAAGTTATAATTCTGTTCTTTCCAGTGTTGAAGAATGAACCACTATGATCAGTTTCAGTCACATACAATCACTATTTCTCAAGCTGTTTTATAACTCAACTAAATGCTGGAAAACCTTTAATCCAAAATGGATTAAGTAGTGGTCTTTTCCAGGGCAGAGCAGATCACATGCATGCCAAATAGTACTAAAGAGCAGGGGAATATCTAAACCTCATAGCCTGTAGTTTGTGGTGAGCTGACCCACATGTGCAAATGGGCTGAAATACAGAATGTTTTCTTTGGATTTGAAAAGGACATAAGTAGGTCAACATACAGTGCAAAGCCATTCATCAGATATACCAGACTTGGGTTATTGTACCTTGTTCACCAGGACGACCACTTTCCCTGAACACCCCTCTGCCCTCCTGCAGTCCAGATGTTTTTTGGTAATATAAACTGCAACTCTGGTTTTACCACTTCCTGTCGGGAGGCATATGATGATGTTTTCCCCCTCCAAGGCAGGTCTAGCGACATCCTTCTGATAATCTCGAAGAACAATTTCAGCTTTTTCTGGGCCTCCGGCCGCTGCTTCTGTATCAGTAATGCAGAGCAGAGGTTCAGACAGACAAAACTTTCTTGTCTATGTCAGCAACCCACAATTACAGGCATTACCAGCAGGAAACGACTGTGCTTGTCATTGTTTGTGGTTTTGGTCCTATGTTGGAATGTTTTCTTACAGCTACAGTTAAAAATGCAAAACAAACTGTATGCATATGAACTAAATTCATGGAATATGCTCTACATTTACATAAACACTAAGCACTTTCATTGTTACTGATTTTAAACCACAAATAACACTAGAGAGTCCGCACTGAACACTTTACAACACACACACAAACACTGAGTGGAGCACCTATGAAACCACGTCTTAGGTGGTAAAGATATGAACACTGCACTACAAATCATGTCAGTAAGAGGCACTACTGTACTGTAATTGCTTAGTCCAAACAAGTTCAAAGATTTAAAGAACTGTGTCAAAAGCAGGCCAGCAGATATCATTGTTCAAGTACAGATAAATATACGTAATCTGGCCTTTTACAACATCATTACAAGTCCACAACTTGAAGTCACATTTAAAGAGGGATATGAGCCAATTTAACTTGCTCAATTTTTCCAAAAATAATCAAACATCAGGCACAAGCTAACATCTGCGTGCATTTATCAATTATTACATTTTCTCAAGCTGCTTGGAGTGTATAATTTCATTACATGTCATTTCACTAATGTTTACCCTGGTCTTGATGTCTATTGTGGCAGCATTGTGTATTACTGTCCTGTTTGCAAGGACAGTAGACTTACTATGATTCACTTCAGTCAGACTAAGTTGCTGGCAGGCCATGACTCATTTGCTCTGGGGATAAAACATGACTAAGGTACCAACATCAATGTGCATATATCCCGCTCTCTGCTACCCCCAACTCAAGGTTCCACGTTTCACCCTAGTTATGAGTTTTTGTTTTCTCAGTGCAGACAGCTTTTAATTTTCTCTCTCAGACTTGGTATGCCAGAGGTTAAAGTGCTGTTCGAGCAACTACATAGAAGTAAATACACGTCTGTGCCGATGGCGGGAGAGAGCTTTAAAAACAATAAGAAGTAAACAGTGGCCTGTGAGGCCCCCTGCATTTTTACCAGCAGTTCCCAGACGCTAAACTTATTACAACTGGAAAGTCAACAATCTGCTATGTTTAGTACCATTCCAATAAGAAACAGAAAATCTGCAGGCTTGTTTTTCAGTTTGATTTAGTGCCGTGAAATTAATTTGAAAAGAGCCGCAAATAATTATGCACATACAACTCGTTTTTTTACTGTCTGGTGGATCGATCTTACATGTAATCCTTTCTGTTTTAACGGTGCACTCTGGCCAACCAGTCTGCTTTATGACATTACTCACATTAATGAGACAACATGTACTCTAGCCTCATATTAAGAACATAAAAGACAATTCCTTCATTTATTTATATCATATAATTATTTCCCCTGCCTCATTAGGCCTAGAGGTATAAAGGAAGGCCCCACTCCACAGTGACCTTTCCTTTACATTACTTTACAATGCGCTGACATAGAGTCAGCATGTGGTTTTCATTTAAAGCTCTGGCTATGCTCTGTCCTCTTTGACCTCTATGTGATTCATCGTAGCACAACACATGGAACATATTCTTTGGTGTCGAGCAGGCAGAAAGGTTCCATTTGCTACACGTTCCAAACACACTCATTCTGACTTTATGATAATGAACATCCAGCCTATGTTTTTTTCTCGCAATGAGTTTGGTTTTCGCGTGTGCTCTAGTAGGACCCAGAACAGGCTTTTTGGATTACTACAATACTTTGATACCTGAACAACATTGACAGTATGTATACGGGTGGATCAGTCACACCTGGTTGTGGAGTCTCCAAGCTGTGTGGTAGTTTTCTGGGTTCAGTGCTCGCTGCTTCGTATAGGTCTGAAAAGATATCCACCAAGGTATAAAAATCACAGTCAAGAAAGGCAGGACATAAATGTTCGCCTTGTTTACTGTGTTGAGAGTAGCCTACCAGCTGCTAAAGGGTCACTTCACCCAAATGACAAAAGGGCAAATTTCACCTCTCATCCCTGGTGGTATCTATGCAGATAGTTGCAGATAGACATTCCTGATGCCTGTCCACTAAAAGAGAGCTGAACTGAATGGTCTGTGTGATCCTTAAAGCATAAATAAATTACATTTGAAAAACCTTTTCAACAAGCAATGTCCCGGTTACTCATGGTAATCCTTATGGACAGTTTGAGAGTGACATATGTGACTCTTTTGGGTGTTTTCTTCTACTTAAGAAACCATTTTGATAAACGTGTCCCTATAAAACCTTTGCACATAAACATAACATAATCAGTTTTGTGATTTGGGTGAACTGAACCAAAAACTGCCTACTGGACAATATGAATGTACAAATCCAGTTTTTTGACTTGTCCAATGTGTAGATAATCAAGACTACTGTCAGCTGTTATCACATGTAAAGATATATTTGTTCAATTGATCGATAAACAGAGGTGTTCTGTAAGACCTGCTTCAGGCTCCTCGGATATGCTGATGTCCATGGACTGTGGGCTATCATCATCAGCTGCTGCTGCTGCACTTCCTGTAGATTCATCCATAAGTGAAGGAGGTTTCTCATCTGAGCCTAATGAGAAATAAATTAATTACACTTTGGCAGTTGCTATAATTAATAATGTCTACCAAATATACTTGTTTTTCTAATCCACAAGATCTAATGACTAATGACATTCCCTGTGATGGGTGTGCTAGTTACCTTTGTTGTCAAAGGTTGATGACCCCCCTGTTAGCTCATACAGGTGCTTGTGGTCAGTTTCACGCAGAATATCGAGAAATTGAGAAAACCATCCTGATGGAGCTCTCACGATACATCTCAGAAGTTCACGGGCTCCACTCGCGGGTCCTTTGTTTGTTGTTGTAGTTTTAATCTACAAAACGAGCATAATTACTGTAGTACACTTGTTATGCAATCAGAGTGAAGTGCAGTGCTCTACAAAATAGATAAGGGCATTTGCCTGCCATCTTGTGGTCAATCACTGCAAAGACATCTACTGGGTCTTTAAGGAGAACTGAGAAAAAAAAACTACAAGCAATAAAGTTGTATTCAAACTAGGCAACATGTGTTGACAGTAGGCCTTTAACTGTCACATTTACTGTGAATGCATATTGTGAGCTGTTTATTGCTAAGTGATAATCAAACCAAAATGAATGAAGAAATGATCAGCAGTGGATCACTAAAACAGTAATTCTTACAAAGTCCGAGTCCTCCTGGGAGAGTAGTTGTTTAGAGAAACAGTGGAGGCGCACCTCCTCAGTCTCCATCTCCACAAGACTGGGAGAGAGCAATTGAATAAGCTTCACACAGTAATCATTCTCTGCCTCCACTTCAGGTCTGGGGGGATTGACCTGCATGTATTCCGCAGCAGATTTACAACCTGAATGTGCCAAAGCATCAACAAATGCCGTGAACCAGCCAAGGGTGTGTGGCTTCTTTATGACTGCGGAAATAAGGAGATCCGTAGCCGCCATGTCACCATCGGTCCTCGCTTTTTGTCTGATCTTCTCCTTTTCGTCAATTTCGAGCAACTGTAAATAATCCAGAACCCGATCCACAACAATAAACTCTCGCAACCTCTGCCTGTAGACTTCAATGAGACGCTCACGGACATCATCGTCATCTGAAGCCATTACGACTCCACTAAGCGTCCGATAAGGCTGACCACAGTAGCTACACACAGGCTGGCTCCGGCGTGCTTAAAAACTACTGTTAGCAACAACAAAAAACGATGACTCACTATATCGAGGAAAGTAAACTCTTTCAGTTTCATTTCTCCCCTGTTTCTCCCACACTCTCAATAATTAAACTGGCCACTGGGTGTCAGTATTAGACCATTGGTCTTTGCACGTACACCAAGACCTACTGCAGTGGTTCCCAATCCCAACCTTTTTTCCTTGGCTGCTCCCCCTACTTAAATGTCTAAGAAAAGCTGAACCACTGATCTACTGTACACACATTTTCAAGCAATTGACCGAGGCATGTACTGTTGTTTTCTATTGTTAAACACCAATGTTTCTATTATTCTAACAGTGACCTATCAGGACTCAACTGTTAACAGGGGAGTGTCATGTATAGCTTATACTTATTACAAACCCGGTCATTTTCCACTCATATATATAGGTGTTTTTTTTTTTTTTTTACTGTGGCTGATTAAAACAGTTTGACTTCTCCCTCAAGCTCATTTTGCACCTACAAAAGTGGGACAGCTTTTTGTACCATTGACTTTGTGACCTGATGTAATTCCCACCATAGCTCTGCCTATAGCTTCAACCTGATGAGGTCTCATCAGCCAGAGTAATTAAAAACATGGGGCCGTTAAACCGTTATTTGTACTTATCAGTGTATTGCTATTTTGTGCAACTTTACAGGAGTAGAAATATTCCACATAATGGGAAATCTTACACTTACACTAACTTTGCAGATTAAGACATGCCAATACAAACTAAGAAACTATATGACAAAACTAAGTGTGTTTTCATTTATTGCTCCCACATCTTCAAAACAAACATATATGTACTTACTGTTCTGCTAAAGAGTTTCTTATATAATTTACTTTTTTTTGCAATGTAATGTATTTACTTTCTAACAACTGTCTAATAGCATTTAACTTTATTGTACATTGTCAATAAAAACAGTACAGGGAAACGATATGCTTCGTCAATGTCATGGTTAGTTATACATGAAGAGATGATGCTGACTTAGCATTTAGATTGGTTGTATAGGCACAAGACCCTCTCTGAGGCCTGCTTATGCGCTACTAACGTTCAATGTGTCCCCCTCTCTCCCAACACACCCTCTAAATACATCCTAAAAAGAGACAAATATGCTGACATCATTTTATATTGAAATGTGCTACTTTGGGCTCATAAGCAGTGCAAAACAGTAAATATATAAATATAAAACACATGCACTGCCATGTAGAAATATCTACACCATACTTGTTTGTCAGAGGCCTATAACTCTGGGATAACAGCAGAATATTCGTAAATCTGCATGTTATGATATCTGCCCAGACAAGCATGTATGGTGTGTTCTGTTGGCTTAACGTTGTACAGTAGGTGCACGTCAGCGACTGCAGTAATAATGCACATCGTTTAAAAAAGAAAACTACAGTATACTTGATACTGTACTGTATATTGCAGTGCAAATTTCCATAAACCCTGAGTCACACTTCAAAGAAGATGGGCATACTACTAAGGATAAGAAAACTGTTATCACACCTTTGTAATAATGCTGTATTACACTAATAGCTGCAGAAAATAGTTTGTATAGTCTGTTCATATGCAGGCCCTCTGAGTGGCAGAGTCTGTATTTGCACAGGGTTTAGACTCTTAACAGGCTCTAACAGGACTTACCAGGTTTATCCCAGCAGTGGAACTTCACCATATGTTTTTTTTATCTATGGCCTTGTCAGTGCCTCAGAGTCAGTTGCCATGCAAATGTTTCAGCAACTGGAGGAAGAATGTCTGTGTCATGATATTCCTGTGGTGAAAAAGTTACCTCCTCATGCTTTGGGTACTAATGTACATGCATGATGGCAGTGAGGACACAAAGTTAGCTTGACTTGTCTAGCTTTGGCTTCCATTCTTGCTTCTAAGTCTCAGGTTGCAAACTGCCTGGACAACCTGGTGACAGAGATGGGTCTCCTCCAGCCAGCACATACGATCTTTAGTCCTGGTCCTGGTCTTCGACGGATCAGGAAAGACTTTGAGTGGTTTTTGAGTGTCTGTCTTTGCCATAAATTCCTGCTTTTGCTCTCTCCCTGGATCTTGCCAAGCATGCTCAGCACCTAAAGGTAACTTACCTGGGGATGTTGAGGAGCAATTGGCTAGAGTCATGCTGTGCATGCACTTGCTGTTTTTTTTGGGCCGTCCTCCATCTGCTGCACAGACTGGTGAGCTATAGCGGCTAGGGCCTGGGTAATGGGTGTTGCTAGACATTGGGACCCGTCTAGTGTGAGGTAGGTCAGTCAGCTCCACTTGCTTAGTAAGTAACGATGGAGGGATGGAAAAATCTCTCTGACGGTCAAGGTTGTCAGGTCTGTTTCCTGGGGTCCATGAATAAAGTTGTGAATGCAGTTGGACTGGTGCACTGGTGTTTGAAACCCATTTGCAAACAGTAGGTGAGGTGTTCATTATGGTTGACTCTAGCCTTGTGGCCCACTCAGCCCAGCATGACCAATTGTGTTTTGGGACATGAAATGTTGTGGCACAAGGAGAGGTACAGAATCCATTAGAGCCCATTAGAGTACAAAGCCTGGGTGAAACAGAAAGTTGATTAGGTGTTGTAGTTTTAGTTCTATCACAACCAGGTGGATCTCTTTAACCAGCATCCCTGCCCATTAAGTTGAACTTAGTTAGGAAGCTGTAGACTTAGTATAGTGCTGTGTACTTTCTGTGTGGTTGACTAGGTTTATCCTGATTGGTTGGGCATCTACATGTACATTTTGAGTGTGTGTGGGATGATGGTTAAAGGGTCCATCAGAGGGCTACTGTGTTGATAAAATTACTGTCACAATATGTAACCATTGTTATTACACTGATAACTGCAGAAAACAGTTTGACACACTGTTAACTGCAGCGAACAGTTTTTTATCCACATGCACAATGAAAAAAAAACAACACATCTTACTGCTATTATCAAGCCATAGCAAATGGACAACACAGATGTCTGTGCCAGCATGCTGCTAAAATGATGCTACTTAAAGTACAACCCAGATATATGAACACTGTGCTGCTGGAAGGTTTATGGCCTTGGAAACTCTTGGTATGAGACAGGTCTATGGAGTCCCGTGGTGTGCAGGTTGGAGTCAGAAGGGGCTTGAGAAGAAGAGGAGGTGGAAGAGGTTTCAGTTGGAAGAAGGATCAGTGCAGCCTGTTGATGCCCTGGGATCTGTTGCTGTTGTTGCTGCTGTTGTTGTTGCTGTTGTGGCTCTGTATGTCTTTGTACAAGCAATGATGTAAGGCTGCCCTCAATGGGCGCATTCATGTTGGCCAAGCTCGACAGAGAGTCTTTGGATTCCTGAATGGCCTTCTCCAGTTGGAGGCTGGGGTCCTAAGAAGAAGAGTGGCAGAATATGCAACTTAGTTGCCGGCTTAGGAGTTAACAGACCTGTATTTACTCTAAAACGGAATGTGATTTTATCATGCAACATTTCATTCAATATTTTTGTTTCAACTTGATAACCTATTCTAAAAAAGGTTTAGAATTGGAGGCAAATGTGAAGTTATAAATTCCAGGAAAAAAGCAATTATTGTGATATTTAAAAAAAAAAATAAATAAAAACTACTGTATGTGAAGTGACGTTTTACTGTATAGAAAAGTGAAGATAAGGCAAAACATATCCACATACAGTAAACCTTATTTCTTTTTTTAGCCTGTTTAGACTCTCATATGGGCGAGGCTAATGTCATCCAGACAATTCAGATGGTGTCAGACTGGCTCAGTTTGGTTCCTGTGATTGTCCAGACTTTCTGGCAAACACTGTGGTAGACAAACCAATCAATCAAAACAGGTAGGAGCAAAGCAATATAAAACATGTCAGTTTATAGAAACGGCCTCATTGCCTCCTTAAACACCACTGATGACTTGGTGAGAATGTGACTAGTGTGCTAGCTGATGCACGACTTCTGTGCTTTGCCAGAAAAAAAAGCAATGTTTCATGAACATATGTGCAAAAATAACTTATTGTGTGGGAAGAAAACTGTCTCTACCTCCTAAAACCTCCTTACTTGAGTTCCTGTATGGCTGAAAAAATCTCTTGTAGTCAGAGCAACTGGCTGGACCTTCACAGCAGGTCTGTCATAGTCTGGACTGGCAGTCACAGTGCTGTACGCTGGAGGTCCCAGTGTCGGTTGTCTTTGCAGCAGCTGCAGGATGGTCTGAATATCTGTCATCAGCTGAGACTCCAGCCTCAAAAACAACAGAAAAAAACAGAGTAAGAAAGACAGATAATCACGACAAGACAAGATGAATGCATCATTCTGACAAGTCTGATCATGTAATGCCTGAAAACACAGCCAGTTGTACTTCACTGAGCACTAGATGGAGCTCGTGCTCCTCAGTGGACAAATGAAGAGATGGTAAAGGTGTGGAAATACATTCTGCCAAGGTAGTAGACAAAATACGCTGCTCATACTAGGAGTGATAATGAGCTTTCTGTGGGAGGTGTGAATTCAGCATTTACTGTGGAAATGACTGTATCACACTCATTTTGGTGAATCTAATTAAGAGCTGATTTCATCCAAGCTCTATTTTTAGGGCCTCAGGCAAAAGTGGGTAATGCTGAATAACCTTTTAATTACTTGTATTCCATCTAATATACATGTACACTGTGTTATGTCCCTGGTTTACTGTGCTGCTCTATTGTACAAGGAGCAAATAGCATTGTTTACTAGGTCATGACTGATGAGGGATTAAGTAAAATCAGACATTCATTACAGGTGCAGCAAACTGAATTTGTCTTGGCTATATATATGGATTTGTTGAATAGAATGCTACACCAGCATTTCTTTCCCTGTCATATCCTTTCAGACTAGTCAAAGCCACAAAAACACAAAATGAGAGAAAATTGCTGCTCATCCTGCAGCCAGCTAGCATTAGGGAAAAAACATGGTCAGGTAGAGTGCAGTGGATACAATGTCTTATTTGTGCTAAATAAAACCAGCCAGCCCGGTATTCCCAGCACCCTGATGCCGTCTCTCGATCTCTGTGATAATCTAAGCTAAAAATACCACCTGCTGTTCATTTGTGTGTCTATTTCAGGTGGCCTGCTGGCTGCAGGTGTGTGGTTAAACTATTGGCCAATGTGGTTCTCCACTTCAGAAAATAATGAGACTAAAATGCAATGTACGGTATTAGCTCTGTAGTACTTGCATATCTATTGTTTAAATTACGGTTAATTTAGCTAGAGAGTTGCTATTGTTTCAGACATACTTTGTTCTCAATCATCAGTTTTACATTCCGTGAAGCTACTACATACTCTGCAAAATGTTGTACTAATCCATTCTCAACGTTTAATATGATCCCGTTCTGCAGTGGTACATCCGGCTTCCAATAGATCCAGCCGCCCACTCGGCGTCCGACAACAGCTCCTGCCAGCTACTTGCCTTCCTCCACCTACTCATGAACATTGGTAATTGAACTAAACGTTGCCAGTGATCGCAGAGGAAGTGTGGCTTACTTTTAGCAGTGTGGGAGGTGACAACTTTAAAAAAATAAAGCACTCCATAATCATTAGGCACTAACTGAAAATCTAATGGTAGGATAAGTAATAAGAATAATCACAAATTTAATTGTTATTTCTTCAGAATATGACCAAAACTATTAACAAATGCCACACCCTCACGCCTAAAAACGAAGTAACTTTGGTAACTTTGAGACCTCAGTACAGAAACATTCTTCGCACATCTACAACGTGAGACAGGTGCATAGGAGGTGGACAAGTAGGTCAAGAGTTGCAAAGAAAAACTCCCGCACACTGTCTTACTTGCAAAAAGTACAGAGTACGTAGTTCAATAATAGGCAACGTTTCGGTCAAACCTGAAGATGGTCCAGTACCAAAACGTTGCCTATTATTAAAACTTTATATTATTTGCAAGTAAGACAGTGTGTGGGTAAGTCATTGTGAGACCTCCCCAACAATTTGAAATAAACATCAATGTGTGAGCAACAAACAACGTAGCGACTCAGACAGTGTAAACAACTTTCCAACATTCAAACCAATAGCAAACTGAATTGTGTCAAAGCGCAACAGGCTACAGTAAAGAGGCATTACTGTGTGTGAGTCAACAGTTATTGAGTCAACAGTGCCTCCTGGCTCTTTCTGTTGTAGTTAATGGAGACATACACAATAATGGAAAAATACTGTAAATGCTACACTTAAAATCTCATGTATTCAGTATCCAGTGTGACTGAGAGAGTGAATGAGTATCAGGCTCAAATAATAAAGTTATGATCAAGAAAAAAAGTAAAACACTTTCTGTGCAAGTAACACAAAGAAATTTAGAACTCAGAACAGTATAAAGAAGAAAAAAACACTTTCTGTATATTATACACTGGTTTATAAACTGGTAAAGTTCAAATTCTGGTGTAATTCATAGTTTATGATTGTTAAATGAGTATCAACCATCTATATGCTGACTCTGAAAATATGTACCTGTTTAAGTGCTCTTGAAGCTGACCTAAGCGGTGTTCCACCTCTCCATACGTGATCTCGCTGGCAGAATTATCGTCTCTCAGGTCCTGCAATTGTGCTGACTCATCCAGGTAGTCCGCAGGCTTCTTACAGGCCCATTTATCACAGCACAGATCTGGAGAGCCAAACCAACACGCATGCTTTACATCATCACATGTGGGTCAGGACTACGTCATCACTAAATAAAAAAAGAAATAAAATAAAATAGAATGTAATTAATCTCTACAGGAGACCTGTGTGTAGGTTGCTTGTCGTCATCTATCAAGCCCTTGTACTGGGAGAATGAATGCAATGTTTTCCAGTAGCAAACTAACCCTGTTGTTATCTCTGCTGGGCACCTGGTAGTATTCAGCTTGCTGTCCACTGATATGTGTTGAGCCTCTTTTGTGATTTTAAACACAGAATACTGTGATTACCCTATCTGGTGCAGCAGTCTGTGCAGTTGGCTTTGCACTATCATGATGAGCTGTATAGATATGGTGACCCTTGTTGGATGTTGTGTGTGCCTTTACCATGGATGGCACTTTGCCCTTATGTGGCCTTATACTGTGTATCCTTCCAGCAGTAGAGATTAACAGCTTCAGTCTGTCACTCAGTTCTTTGTTTTCTTCATATCAACAAATGTGTGTCTCTAACTACTTGGCTTGCCAGTCTTGTCAGTGGGATGTGCTTTGCTCATACAAAATTCTGCGATTTCTATATCAGGTTATAGTCAGTTAGAGTATTGTAGATCTCTGAGCCAGACTCCTCCGAGAAAAGACAATTTGTTTTAAATCAAGCACACTGGTTTAGTAAGAGACACTATTCATTATTGCAAATGTATGTCTTTAAAGCTTGGCCCTCTTTTACAGATGTTACTATTGGACACCTGAAGTTACCACAACAAAGACCTCAGAAATTGCAAGAGTTAAATCACATCTTTCTTACATGTGTAGTATACCTGCGTCATAGTCTGGTCCTCTCTATTGTATAAAAATAGGGCATTGGATTGGCTGTTGCTGATATGTACAAAACAGCAGTAAAATATGATGTCATGCACTGCAATAACCATGCAATAAAACTTCCTTAGTGAAGCTTGTACTGTTTCGCTTTTATTGTGTACAATAATTGGATGATGACAAGATTAAACTATTGCTATGATTCAATTTAACTATTGCATTGTTCCCATTTTTTCCCATAATTTGGAAAATCCTGTCTCATAGTGTTAGAAATCACTGTGCAGTCTTTTTGTGTACTATAAGCCTTTAAACTCATGGATCTATTAGTCAAACCAGCTTTGGAAGCCTGGAAAGATCTCAGCCACCCCCACACATTTGCTCCAACCATCAAATAGGACATAATCCCGCACTGGCCTCCCATCGTCGCCAATTACATGTTTGCCCTGCACCACCCAGGAACTCCTAGCAACACTTCTTAATAAATTCTCAAGATTATGTTCACATAATACTTATCAGTAAAACAAAAACATATTACCTTCAAAAGATGGTCTTTTCTTTTTGTTGTCTCTGACAATAAGATTGGAGTCCAGGACTTGGGCATTGGGTGGAGAAGGACCCAGGAATTCTGAACTTATCTTCAGGCATGCGTTAGACCCCCTCCCTCTCCCCAAGGGTTTAACAACTTCTGTGTTTCCCCCTGTAGAAGGGCAATCAAAAGGAGTCAGTGGAATAACAATGTACTGTATTCCTTATGGAATAGATGCTCCCAGGGAGCTCCGCTCAGTAATCAATAACAGAGAACACATTTGCAACCACAAGAGGCTGTACTGGGCCTGTGCAGATTAATTTCCACTTACCTTTAGATACATCTGGTGTAAAAGAGATCCTTCTTTTAATGCTCTTACTGGCCTCACCGCCTGAATCCCCGCCTTGGGAGCCTGATGGCTGCAACAATGGGAGCATTAATATATATTAATTAATACAATTAGTGGTCAAAATTTATACATTTTGAGTTGCAATATAAATATCACTTTAAGTATAACTGTGAATGTCCATAGTCATGCCAATGTGAATAGCATCAACTGAACATGTAGCTCCCATAATAACACCAGTGCAATATCATCTACCTTTGGAGTCTCATCTCTGAGGTTGAAGGTAAGCTCCAGGTTGTTGAAGAAGTAGTCGGCAAACTCTGGGTACATGTCTATCACCTCCAGCAGATCTTCCCTCTGAATGGTGCTCAGGTCACAGTAACTCAGAGCTCGCACATCAGCGTTGGACTTCCCGGGCTTGGCAAATAGATGGATCATTTCTCCAAATATGTCATTTATTCCTGGTATCAACACACACAGAGACAATTAATCTTCTCGAAAGGCTCACTGGTATGGGGGAAAACATGTCAGTGTTACCTGCAGTGACTTCTACAAGGAGCCATGTGCGTTATAGAGAATAATTTGTGTCTTGTTTTCTATAGGGACTTGTCCCGCTATTCCTCAGGCTCTCACTAAAAGGGCACAGACGTGTTTGTTTTTGTGGATAACAAAAATCAAACAGCCTTTCCTCTCTGTGTAGATGGTCTCCCAAGGCCTGTGCATCAGTTGTCTTCCTATCTTTGATCCAGTATTTATGCTGAGGTTTAACTGATATCTCAAAGCAGCTTTGATGTGGAGGGAAAACAGAGGGTTTGATTGTGATTGACACACTTGCATACTTCAAAGGAAAAAAATTGATAATGGCTATCGCATAATGAAGCCAATTCTTAAGCATATTTCTAGGAAGTCATGACGACTACCATCAAAGTTTTTTCTATGCTGAAGTAAGGGTCCACTTAGCAAAGGACTGCAGGTCTAAAGGCCTTGATGAAAAATCCCTTTGTTGGTCCCGGGGTTCACTAAATGCCAACACTGTAAGCAGGGGTTCAGAAGAAAGATATGATATGTTGGCTGCCAGTGTGCCTTTCACAGCATGTACCGGACACCTTTCTACCACAGAGGATGGCCTTGCACAGAGTGCTGAATCTCTCCCCAACATGCAGCTCTCAGCACAAGGATTTAGTTCATCATTAGCCTTGATTGCAATGTAAGACACTATTTCCTCACCTGTGCAACAATACAAGTAACCTTGTCAGTCTCGGTATCATTACAAGCGGGAAAATTATTTAGGACAGTTTGGTTTTAACAAACAATTAGAGCAAAATGGTGCTGATGGAGTGTTATGTTTGTATCATATACAGCAGTACAGTGTGTTTGTTAATAATAGGTTTTTGTGTGATTCAGCAGTTTTGCTAAACTTAAACCCTATTCTGTCGGGTGCAGCTTTGGAGAGCATTCATCTCATGAATAATGCTAACTTTAATCTAGACGTGGCCTGTAGCACCTGCTTGTTAGAGAGAGAAGATATATACTCATTATTGTAATAAGAGTAATGAGTATTCAGTATCACTAGGCTATATAACTGAGAAAAAATAGTATTTACATTTATAGCTGGCAATTGTTTTAGTCAGTTTAGTCTTTTACTGCCCTTTTATATAATCCCTATTTTGCAACTTTGAGTCATTTCCCTGTGCTGTCAAAAAAAGTGGCAGCTATTTCCCCATGTTCTTTGAAATTGCCAAACAACCTTTCATGGAGCCACTTAATAGAAATGCCACAGAGACTCAAACCTATCACATGAACAGCCTTATTGCCTGGAGGACAGAAATAGGGGACAGCAGGCACACCTTGCCATTCTTGTCAAAATGTGTGAACACAGTGCAGTTTAGCTGCTGCAATAACCTTACAATTATTCATGTTTAAAGGACTCATAATTATAACAATTAATTCTGCAATGTGCGCACAAGTCAGGCTGAGCCTCCTTGTGAATATTACTCTGTTAAAATAGTGTGTGTCCAGTGGGAAACTGCACTGTCTATCCTTTCCTGAGCTTATGACAGCAGCATCTCCACATATTTGAAAATAGCAAGCATCCTGGGCAGAGTAGGAGGATAGCTCAATCAATAATTCAAATATTTCAATCAATCAGAACAAACTGCATAATTAATACCCTTCACAAAAAGCCAAAGGTGGAAACCCACATGTGCATTAAAGGGACAGTGCGTTTTCTAGCAATTTTCTGAAATCCTGAAAAGCATTCCTTGCATTATTTAATGCAAAATGTGAACACAGACATTTTAAATCCCCAATCTGTTCAATACAACCATATGAATATATTCAGACGTGGGTATTTGCGTGACATTTTTGTAAGTGGTGCTCTTTGACTATAAACAAAAAGCAAAATTTTAGCATATTGATAGCACTGACTGGTGCTGTTTATTCGCCGCTTCTCTGCCTGCTCTGATGGCTGCTTGCCCAGAGTGATAGAGAAAGACACTATCTCTATGGCTCTGTGCTTGCCGATGTCTGGGTTACCTTCACCCCCCATTCCCCCCATTCCCCCCCATTTCCCTCCCCTGTTGCAAGTCATGTGTAGAATCGTGTTGTATGTGCTTACTGCTGAGGTTTTCCTCCCCTTTCCTCATGTTATGCTGTATTTTCCTTACTTGTAATTCTTCCCTGTAAAGCGACTTTGAGTCTATGAAAAGCGCTATATAAATTCAATTTATTATTATTAGATTTACGTATGCAAACTGAGAATAATAGGACTTTGAACCACCATTTCCTTTTTCTAAAGCTGCAGAATAGTTTTTTTTGCATTTGTCTCAACAGGTTTGATGTTGACATTCAACATACTGTCAGCTGGCAGATCTTCAATACAACAGGGAGGTGACTTTTACAGTTATTCACACCTCTGGGTGATATGTGGACATTTTGCGAACAACAGAGACTGCCACTTCTTTCATGATACTGATGATGGACACTGGCAAAAGGTCAAACAAAAAACTATCTATCTAGACTCAAAAGAGATAAATATATCCCCCTATAACATTTTCAGCTTTCATAGGACATACATAACAATCTCTTATTAATTTAGTAGCCACTACCCAGTGTTGCTCATTATCATATTTCACATAATCGACAAGGGATTGTATTTACCCAGGATGGCTACCACAATGTCGTCTTTAAGGACCTCAATAGAGCCGCGGGACAGAAAGTAGAGAGCAGTAAGCACATCACCACTGTGGACCAGAGTGTCTCCAGGAGGGGCATGAGTGGTTTTGAAGTGCATGGCCAAGGCCCTCAGGCAGCCTTTGGAGGCTCCTTGGAATGCTTTGCAGTTTTGAAGAAGACTCTTGTTGAGGTGAAGGCAGATATCTGCCTGAAGGCACTCAGGAAAACCTTTTAACACCTGTGATGCAGAGAAAATCCGTGAGAAAAATTCACAGAATATCGAGTTTGATATACTCAAAGAGATCGTTTCTGCGAGCCGGTGGAAAGCTGTGAGCAGCAAATGTGTTAAGATAAATATACTCAGAGAAGTTGTATTTAAGCTTGACAATAGCATAGAGATGAGGACAGAGTCATAGACCTATCATTGTATTCAGATACATCAGATCTTTAGTGTATCGGAAGAAAAAAGTAAAATGTAATATGACACATTCATATAAATTATATCAAGATGTAATAATTCCTGATTTTGTGGGATTTTTTTTACAGTAAATGTAAAAATAACTGCCACCTGGATTTATGTAACCGCCCCCTGAGCTAAACACACAATGCCTTCTCAGTTTTGGCTTTGTCTCTTTCTTTCTATATAATATCGGAGTGGGGAGAACGTGTATTGTGTGACTAACAAAGAGGCCACCAATTATTTTGCCAAAATCCACTCATTTGTAGGAGCCATGGATTAAATCCAGACTTTTGATGTATGCATCCACTTTAAAGAAAAGAATTGGCTGCATGCATTTTTATTTGATTGTTAAAGTAAAAAACAGACTTCCCTGACCAGTAACCATGTTTAATAATCACAACGTTTATGCTTTATCCCACACCTTTAAAGGGTGTATAACATATATGATGGATGAGGAGCTAAATTATGGGAATGTAAAGCTTTAATTAGTAAGTACGCACTTAAAGGAGAACTCCGGCCAATTTTTACATTAATCTTGCTAAATATAACTATGCGAGACCTGTCTATAGCAAAAACAATTAGCGCAATAGTAGCTACATAGACGGAGCTGCTGCAGCTAATGCCCACCGCTCCCACTTAGCTAAACGGCAGTTATGGGGGCATAAATGAAATAGTGCCTTTGTGTATCTTAACAGACAAAAAATGCAATTAAAATGTCTGTGTAACATGAACAGCGCCCTTACATGACAACAAGATGCATTTTCAACATTCACCTACCCTGTTAGCTGCTAGCTAGCTAGCTGTCGTCTGGGACGAGAGAGTGTTCAGTCAGGCTTCAGTAATAATCATCATGCACCAGTCCTGTGTGTATTTGTAGCATATATATGGATATATATGATATATATCCATTTTGTGTGCAATCCATCTGCCGTTGGAGAGTAGTATTCTCTGCTGACAACAATCACGAGAGCACCCGCTGGTCTGGAGGATGTCCTCCGGAGGACCGGTGATGCCTTCGCAGCACAACACCCACACGAACACCACCAGTTGCTCGAAATGCGTGATCTTGGAGCAGCTGCTTCATCTGCCTGTTGCCCCTCGGTCTGTCTGGTTCTTTCCAACTCTTGTGAGGCTTGTTCTTCGTCTGTATACTCGGGTTCGAATAAATAAGGACCACCATCAAACTCAAAAGCCTCTTCCATATGTTCAATATCTTCTTCGATATTCTCCATAGTTACGTTACTCCAAGCTTCTTCTTGTGAACACTTCCGCTCTTCACGCTACATTGTACGCTCCTCCGACCTACACTGTTATTTATCTTGCTACAACTGAATTCACACGGGACTTCAGCACGAGACCGCCGCTAGCCGTCTGTTAGTGTTTTACTGAACAGGCACAGGCATAATTCTGCCCGTTTCCATGTAGTTACATAGTCAATAATATGTTTATAACCACTACAGCGCTCAATTACCTATTTTTGAGGGGAAATAAACCAAAACAAAATCGCCACAAATGCATCACCGGTCCTCCGGAGGACAGCCATTGTGATTGTTGTTGGCGCGGCAAGCGAGGACTGCGGGCAGGAAGCAGAAGCACGGTCGTCGGTTGGACACTACCACAACGATCCCCACAGCAGAAAATACTACTCTCCAACGCCAGATGGATCGCACACAAAATGGATATATATCATGTATATCCATATATGCTACAAATACACTGTTCATGTTACACAGACATTTTAATTGCATTTTGTGTCTGTTAAGATACACAAAGGCACTATTTAATTTATACCCCCATAACTGCCGTTTAACTAAGTGGGAGCGGTGGGCATTAGCTGCAGCAGCTCCGTCTAGGTAGCTGCTATTGCGCTAATTGTTTTTGCTATAGACAGGTCTCACATAGTTATATTTAGCAAGATTAACGTAAGAATACCTAAACTTTTATTTTTTGAATTGATAGGAAATTGAGAGGGAGTTTCTACCAAAATCCATAAAATTACCTGGGAATAACAACCTTTTACGCAATATTTTAATTAAAATATACCATATCTACTTCAACATAAAAGTAATAAATAAGCAGAACATTAACACATTTCTGGTGAGGAGTAAGGTTTGTTGATTGCAAAAGGATGTTACTGATTAAAGTAAAAAAATATTTTGAATGGAATTGAAACGAGACAAGATGCCATTTTCAGCACAATGCTACTACACATTACACTCACATATTTTGCTCTAAAATAAGATGTATTTGCTTTGAGATATGAAACTATTCTGTAATACTTAGATGAATTCACACAAATCATGCATAAATGATGGAAATGTCTAATATTGACACTATCAGGATAACAGGGTTAATATTTTAAAGAGTGCTATGAAAATGACAAGAAATAAAAACATGTACCTCCTGCTCTTACCAATGTAGAGATGTTAATCCAGATGAAAAGCAGACAAGAGAAAGACAGCTATTTTTAGAATCTTGCATATATAGTATTTCTACGATCATTCAATGACATTCATTTATGTTTACTTAAAATACACAGTTCATTTATGCTATGGGTATGATATCCAGTTACAGTAACAGGTAGATGCGGTGATCCTTTTTTATTTACCGTGTTCATATCTATGCCGTTAGTGTAGGCCCAGGAGTGTTGGAAGTACTCTTCCAGCCTCTGCCTCAGCGGGTTGGGAATCTGGTGAAAGCGTATGAACTCCTTGACCCGTAACATTTGAGCATGGTATCGGGCCGTACTTGAGTACAACCTCTGGATGATGGCAGAGACGTTTCCAAAAATACTGGCATACATGAGAGCTGAAATATAAAAACAATGATGAAGAGATGAGTTGCATTCTACAGACTGTTTTGCATGTTTATTGAATTTGCCCACAGAGAGACACGCTGTTAACTTGACTGAAGGTGAACAATTGCTGACATGAACACAGACAATCCGTCTAGTCAAGTCAAATCAAGTCAATTTTTATTAATATAGCTCAATTTCACAAATCCCTAATTTGCCTCAGGGGGCTTCACAATCTGTACAGCATACAACACCCTCTATCCGTATACTCTGGATTCTGGTAAAGAAAAACTCCCCCAAAAAACCCTGAAACATTGGATGAAACCTCAGGATGAACAAGAGAGGAGTCCTCTCCCAGGACAGACAGGACAGACAGACATGCAACAGATAGTCTAGGATCTGATCAAAATAAGTGTATGCCTTAATCCACTTCAGGTGCTGCACTAGATAAATACAGAATTAAGGTTTGCTAAAATTAAAATTACAAACCAAAACATACTCACAGCCAATCAACATGACACAGATGGAAAAGATCTTCTCTGAGTTGGTGTTTGGGGAAACATTTCCAAAGCCCACGCTGGTCAGACTGCTGAAGGTGAAGTATAGTGCTGTCACATACTTGTCCTTGATAGAGGGACCAGAGCTTGGGTCGCTGTAGTTGTATCTCTTTCCTATGGACACGCCCAGATTGTCTAGCCAGCCAATCTTGTGCTCCAAGTAGGGCTTCTCCACATTGCCAATGGCATACCATATACAGGCTAGCCAGTGGGCAATGAGGGCAAAGATGCACATGAGCAGCATGAGGACTGCAGCCCCATACTCAGAGTAGCGGTCCAGCTTCCTGGCTACACGCACCAATCGCAGGAGCCTAGCTGTCTTCAACAGGCCAATCAGAGTGGTGGTCTAAACAAAATGTACAGTAGTTATTTCATTAGTAATAGTAGTTTGAGTAGTAGAATACTTTTGCAGTATTATAATACAATAGCATGTATCTTATTTCAGTATAGGACATTTAATTTATCATGCAATTCTCTCATCAAGAAACAATCTTATTTGTTGCACATCTACCACAGCTGTGTGCTCTGACACACGTGCTTAAACAACACATCGAAAGAGGTGACAAATCCAGAGTTAATTCACAAACTGTGGTAACAAGTTTCCACAGCACTGAAAACAGACTCCATTGTGGCAACTCCCTACAGCTCTTTGGTCAAAGGCAAATGAACGTGTCATCAAGAAAGATTTTAGCAACACTAACCATCATTCCCATTGGCAAGGTGATTTATTTACCTGACAATTACTGAATGACCTTTAAATAAAGTTAATGTCTGAACACTCTCCTTCCTAACCACTCAGTTGATATCGCATTAAATCTTTATTTTCTTAAGACAAATGAAGAACAAAATCTATCTAACACATCTGTTTTTTTTAATCCAGACATTATTAAGCATCGGCATTTAATATTGCGTAATATTGTATTTAAAGTCAAATGGGAGAATTGTTTAGACCTTCCAAATATCATATTCAGCTGTCTTTAAATTATCTTTCAAAAATGTGCCAGCAACTATTTTTGTTTTGCTTTATTGATCAGTCCCTCCAGAAAAACGCGATTATGTGATCGTAGAATTCAATGCATAATCAGCCAAAGTCTGCATATTTATGCGGGGGCCGCATTTTTTAAAATACGCCGCACTTACGCCGCATAAATTGCTGATTTCCATGCGGGGCTTGCATAATTTCTTAATCCCCGCATTTCTGTTGCAAAAAAGTCACATATATCTCAGCAGAAAGTTGAAAAATGTTGCGTTTACTTCACACAACAGCAGCCATTTTCCCCTGTTGCCATGGGAACGTTATTAAGTGACATAATTTCGCCTAGTGAGAACACGGTGTTGGGGGAATCACATTTTTTTCCTCTTTTTCATCAAACCGCAGTTTTTGCAAGTTCCCGCAAGTTCCCGCAATTTTTGAAGTTCCCGCGATTTTCCTGTAATTTCATTGCATAAAATTGCATAAATATCCCGCATATTCCATCGCATTTTTTAAGAAAACGTGCCGCATAATCAAGGATTTATGCCTGCAACAATCACAAAAAAACTCTGCGTTTTTCTGGAGGGACTGATTGATCTGTTGGTTACAATTGTGTAATAAACAGGACTTTTATGATTTGCTACCTCTTTTCAGTATAACATATGGGATATCTGACTATACTGCAAGCATTCTGCTTTTGAAAAGAGATTCATCATGTTTTTTGAGGGCCTTAATTATTGTTATGTGTATTATTATGTGTAAGCCAAGTTTTGGGACAACCTTCCCTGTCTTAAAGGAGAATTCCAGTCGATTTCAACACGGAGCTCTGTTGTTTGTAAATTTGGAGTGCTGTCAGTAGCAAGAATAACGAAAACAATCGGTGCTGCCTACACCGTGTTATCCTCCTGCTAGAGTTAGCACCCAACAGGTTTAAACAGGGCAGGTTTTAAACGTGTTTTTAGCCTCTAAACATGTTCGAGATGTCATTACAAGTGCCTACCCATGTGCAGTGATTCCTTCTGAGGGAACACAGCTAATCTGACCGCAGTAGATGTGACAGAAAGGCATAAAAGTTGTGTTAATCCATACCTCACCCAAAAAAATAAAAAAAATAAACAGAGGTATGGATCTAATGTACTGTAAAGTTGCTGTAGCTCAGAAAGTAGTAGCCAGCTCTGGTGGCTATTTTAAGTAAACTGACTACCTTAACAACTTCCTTTTGCTTTGACTTCGGCTTCTTTTATGAGCTAAATGGGTTTGAAAAATACTACATTATGTAAAATCGAGAATTGACCAGTATTCTTTGCTAATGTTACGTGTTACATCTAAGGGCATTTACTCTGTTTTCTCTGGTGGTTGTTTTAAAACGCAAAGGTCTTAGGTTTGAGTCCAGTGTTTGACTAAAGCCTTTCTATGTAGGACTTATTGGAAACTCTAAGATGCCCGTCAGTGTGTTGATATGTTAGGCCCTCACTGCCATAATGTTGCAGTATATGTACACATAATTGCAGAGTTAACTGATGATAATATAGGCCTATTTCACTGCTGGGTTAACAAAAATATCACTCTATCAATTTAACAACACCAGAAAAAAACTAATTAAAAAGCCTAAACATGAAATATTACAAATAAAATATTCAATGTGGCCTTTAAAATCCCTTATGGGTTAAACCAACAGGCACACTACATGTACACTCTACAATCGAATGAATTAAGTACCTGAACAAGCAATTACATAACACAGCTGCACAGCACTACAACCCCGTCCTTCCCTCTCTCTCTCTCCATGTTCCTCTCTAACGGGAACAACATTTAGGAGGTTCAAGTTGGGACAAAGCACTCAACTTATTTTTCACCGTATTCACAGTGAAACAGCTTAAAATAAATCTCTAGTTTTTCTGTTTCTACTAGTTATTATTATTAACAAAACACTGCATGGTGCCAATTTTGGATAATGCTTCGCACAGTATGTTCAGTCTTCTGGCAAGAAGAAGTTGATTGATTGAAATCTATTTCAAATATTTTCTCTGCTCCGATCATAAGGTTTTCTTAAGCTCTTGTAGGTTAAAACCGTCTCGTTAAGCTGCAAATTTAAATGAGCCTTGTGAAAACCATCTGCCACTGTTACAGTTGCTTTTATTTTCTGAATGAGAATGCAGTTAAGCGGGACTTCGCGTGTCTGAAAATTAGAAACACCAAGCTGGTAAGCTACACATTTAAACAATGTGTCGGCATGTTATCACAGTATATGACCTATTTACAGACGTGAACGTTTTACCCTTCAGTTGTTTTTAAAAATAAAAATCAAGTTATTAGTGTAACAGTCATGGTTTTCTCTATAATATATTATATAATTAATATAGATTATAAAGTAATATATTATTTTATGGTCAAAATATAACATGTTTTACTTTCAACTTATTGTACAAATTTGCCAGGACTGTGCTATGATTTACAAATGTCAATTTTCTTTTTGGTTTGTTGTCATTCACTGAACTGACTCAGCAGCAGCAGTGACGGAACAGATGATTATGGTGTATAATCAGGAGCTTTTCTGGTGTAATGGAGTGCGTACAAAGCACGATAAAGCAATGAAGTGGATCCAGAACCTGAGGGTACATATCCTACCAAATAACAAGCCAGCAGGCCTGGCAGCCAGCCTACCAATGGCCATCTCACATCTGCATGTAAGCTGTGCACACATCCCTGTTGGCCTGCTCCTCACATAAATGCATCATTGATTGCCATTTGGTAAGCCATTAATCCGTGTAAATGGATTCTAGAATCAGGACCATTCAAAAAAAAGAGGAAAAAAGAGAGAAAAAAAAGTATGAAAAAACATGCAATTTAAAGTAATCCTTTTTAGAGCTGAGGCAGAAAGATTCAGGCTTTAAGTAGGGGCCCAGGGACACAAGTCTGGACTTAGTAAATGGATAACAGTGCAAGCATGGCCATTGCATGGTTGATGTGCAGCAAAGCTCTCTGGGAGTAAAAAAAAAAAACAGGTAAAAAAATATATGCATTAGAGAGAACATACCTCATCTGATCCTGAGCCAAAGATAAGAAGGTCAAAGGGGATTGCCGCCACCATGTCTATAAGGAACCAGCCTTTAAAGTAATGGATTGCAATCTTAGCTGGATCGCTGACCACCTCCTCGTTCAGGTTTACGTAAGTGGTCCTGAAGTTTATGAGGATGTCGATGATGAACATGATGTCCACCATTAAATCCACTACATTAAGAGGGCTGCAGGAGTATCCGCATTCACGCCTCTTCTGCTCCTCTGTGTCATTGAGAAGAAAAGCAGCAGAGTAGGGAGTGAGGATTGCTGTGTAGATGACCAGCAGCAGGATCAACCAGTCCCACACAGCTTTGAAGGGGCTATAGTGGAGAATGGTGAACTTGTCAATGCGCGCTGTCTGGAGTTTGTACTCTGGTAGCACATCAGCTCCGAGTGACAGGACCTGGAGGAGTAAGTAAGGCAAATCACCTGATTACACCTCCACTTGATTTTAAGTCAGAAAATGTCACTTAATTTCAACGTGGATCAACAACTTAGTTGAATAGAATCCCTGAAAACCTAATTTTCTGTCACCTGTCTAAATTGATGTTGATAGTCTCTCTTGTCTCTTGTTGATTATCCTTCTGACAATTTGATCAAAGACACCTTCATGCATTTCATTCTTATGATAATTATTGCTGAAGCTCAGCAGGTAATTGACAGACTTCCAAGGACTGATTTGATAGCAACTGTGACACACAAACGTAAGTGCTCTGCAGTCAAACAGTATTAGTTAAAGGCAGCCACTCTAGTATGACAGGTAGATTGCCTATGTCCTGGCACCATGAATAATGTGACTGCCACTGACTTGTTCCACATCAGTACTCTTGGTAAAAACTGTAACTACTTTACTGTAAAGAAAAAAAAATAAACTGGAAAAAAGCTGTACATAAATTTGTGCTGATATATATTTTTATACATCAATTTTGGTAAACAAACATTTGTTTTAATTTCCTCATGAGAATGAACTCTGACTCGATGATAAATTATGCAGTGTGCGCGAGGGGGCCAAGCCCTCCCCTATTTCTGGCTTAATAAGCAGTGACAGACAATGCCCTTGTATGGCAGAAAATAGTGCAGAAGTGAGGATGAGGGCGGCGGGTCTCTCTATTCATTACAGCACACATTCCCCTATCTTCAACACATGAATTATAGATTTCCCCATGCTAGCAGTAAGGAAGTAGATGCAATGTTCACATCTCAGCGGTGTCTCTAAACTCCAAACTAAAGTCAGCAGGCAGGGAGAGCGTTTAATCCTGCTGATGGTTCATCTTCATTTATGAATGAGTAAGCTGTTGAAAGATTTTTCAATATAAGGTTTCTGTGCCTGTCTTGTGCTTGGCCATTGCTAAGGAAGTATAAGCAGTAATGCTTTTCTGTTACAGTGTGACCTACACACTGTTTTCATTGCTATTAATACAAAATAATAGGTCAGAATGAACAAAGTTAAGTCATGCAAAACAGTGCTTGAAGTGGGGAAAAAGAGGTGCCGGTACTCTCTTGCATTGGCAGATCATCATGACATTTGAGATTTCTGTAGTGAAAAACAAAACTTGGAGATATTGCTGGTACAACAACAATTTATTGTCATTTATTAACAATATAAATGTATGGATTTATTTAAACAACTTTACATAACTTTAGTGCGTACGCTATTCAAAAAATCATGTTTTAAACATACATGTGGCACAGTGAATGCTTATTAACTAGGTATGGATGGCCTAAGCGACTAATTTACATATAGGCTAGTATCAATATTGTTTATTTTTTCCACATATAAGCTGATTTATATTTGCTAATATGTTGGAGTCATGTTAAGAAAAAAAATTCATTCATTCATCAAAACTATTCATTTTAGCAATAATTTGGTGCTCAAACAGATGCAAAACAGTCACTCTTAGTGAGTGTGTGTGTGTGTGTGTGTGACAGAGACAGGGGGAACAGCTTCAGTTCCCTCTCTGTCTGGGCAGCTAGTGATGGGATGCTGCTACATCATGTTTTGCAGCCCAGTTTGTTATCATTAAAAACAAGCCAGCTGTTCGTGGAGCAAAAATCCATCATTTGGTCCTTTGACCAACAGTCAGGCCGTCCGTGTGTTTCGTTACTCACGTTACTGTTGACGTTGGTGTAACGTTAAGGTTGGTAGCGGCCTTTTATATACTGTCTATGGTAGCGGCAGACTCCTCATTAACGCCAGCTGTTCCGCTCACATCAACGCTAGCTTGAAGCTCATGAATCGTACTAGCTACCTCCTGATGTTTCTGGTTGGACTTGGACCTCTGTTGACGTGTCTGGCTCTGGCACACGCGTTCTTTTAGTACCTTTCTGAAGCCAGGCGGCCAACATAACGACTTATAAACTCGACACTTATTTTTAGTTTCTAGGTTTTCAGCAGTGAAAAATCTGTTACGGTCAGGCTGACAGCTTTTTCAAACTAGCGTCCGTGGAGAAGCGAACTTCTGATAGGGTGGGCCGACTGCTTGCCTTTACGTGATTCGTAAAGATCTAAAATGTAAACACGTAGTGCCCTCTGGGTAGTGTAGTTTATGTAACGTTAGGGTCGTCTCTCTGACACTGACGCTTTCTCTGTCAGTGGTAGCGTACCGGCTGCATGCGAGAAGTAGCGGTACGCAAGAAAAGGTGCAGGTACGCTTAAGAGTAAAATGTAGAAGTGCCGGTACTGCGTACCGGTGCGTACCGGCCCACTTCGAGCACTGATGCAAAAAGTACTGTATAGGCCTATGTATTTTGGCTTTCTATTGAATGTAATAAGATGAAACATAGGCATTCATTGATCAAAATTGCAGTGGATGCCTGCCTGCACTCTTAGCTGTCCTTGGCAAGCTTGCATCAACTGTGCTACTGGTCTTGTCAAAGGGGAATTGTGCCACAAGATAGCCGCTGTTTCAGCCATATGACAGGAAGTTTTTCTTAATATTATCCCAACTTTCTCTGCAATTAGGAATGCCCAATTACTCTTCCTTCTTGTCCTTAATGTCTCTGATCCACTGTTGACCTGGGTAGGCAGTAGGCAGTCATTTGTTACCTCGGTGAACCATGGGATCACCAGCTACGTTTTATTTTCACCCGCCAGCAAGAAGTCTCACTGGCAGGCTGTGCTGTGTATCATGCTACACGCTATCCCACAACCCACCTTGGAGGTCCCCCAACCAATGACTACAGTCAGTGCAATTACACATACATAAACCCTTTGCCAGTTTCCCACCCACAAATACCACCAGTTGTGTTCTTTAAAATACAGAATCAAGGATTATTGAGAATTAAACCACCAGGTCTTATGATGGTGGCTTAAAATGTTGCCTATGGTTGAGAAGATATTGCAATGTCAAAGAAAGTGGAGCTTCCTGACTCACCTGTGTGACTTTTTCTGTGACATTGTGTGTTCTGTCTTTGACCTTTGGTGCTATGATGGTCGTCTCAGATGTTGGCGGAGAATGAGTCTTCTTATCAGTCCCCTCAGAGAAGGTGAGTGCAATCAGAGGGATCCTGCTGATGGTGCTATACTTGTTGATGTTAGAATCAGAGGTAGAGCCAAGCAGGCTGGACTTCACGTGATTAAAATGACCTAGTGGTTTAGAACAAATCACAACAGTCACATTAATAAACTTGGTAAATGTATATTTCAAATTTGTACACTGATAAGAGTTGAAATGTTTCAGTAACAACCCAAGTTGTTCCGCACTGATGGCTTTGAAAATGAATGTAAGTATGCTCACTTGATTTAGTGAGCAGAGCTTAAGCAATTACAATTAATACTTAAGGATATCAGTTTTGGGTTTTGCAAGCACTGACTTAACAAATATTAAGGGGTTGGTTCACTGATTTTAAACCTCATTTCCATGTTTTTGGTATTAGGGTGACATCATGATACATATCGCTTAGTATGCTGTAGAATAGATGCATTGATGTATCCAGATGTACAGTAGCAGCCTACCATACTTACACAGTGCCTTAGACTAATGTATTCTGGCATCGGTGGATAGTGGAGGGGCTACAGGGAATGTTTAGCTACCTTCTCTGCAAAAGGGAAATGCAAGAAATGTAAGAATAAGGTTGGGTACCAAGAACTATACTTGCCTGTGAATTAAAGCCAATTACATATGTATAGGAACTGGTGTTTCATCAAGAAATAAAAGCTTTTAAGCAAAGTTAAACAAACTGTGCTTCTGCTTTCATCACAGTTTACGCATACATCAATGCACACGTGTTAATAGTTATGGCAGACTCGAGAAAGCACCTCTCTTAAAATCATTTCACAGGTAATTTCATATGTGGCAACAGAGAGCTGCTGAATACAGAGTGTTTCTTCTTCATAACACAATGTTGGTACATGGCCAGCTATGCAATTGTTTAGGATTTTTCCCACAGATACTGTATGCCTTATGGCTTGCGCAGCTTGGAACAATAGCTAGTCAGCAGAGCTACTACAATGTCACATAAGACAAGCATACACTAATGCATACTAATTTTAAAGCAATGCTTTGATTGGCACATGATGAGAGCGGATATGAGGCTTATATGATAACATTATATTATTTTATAGACCGCTGAATCATTTCACATAATTAAGTGGAGTCAGCCCACTCAACGCAAAAGTGGATCTGTGAAGAGCATTTATGCTGATTGCCTTGCTTGAACCAAAACAGCACTGAGCAATGAAATCATGGGCAGAAATACATGATTACCTCAGACATTTTCTAAAGCATTTTGTTGACAGAACAAATAAAAAAGACACATTTTAATAAGCCTATAGTATATACATTTAAGAAAAGATGATATAGGTAAAGTTAATTAAACAAAAAATCTCTTTTGTGTCTCTTAAATATCACCTTTGAAGACCGAATCTGTAATCGGTGCGCTGTACACTAATCACAGATTGGAGCTGTAAGCTTTACTTACATACTGTAGTACATACCTTCACTGGTTTGACCATCCCTGAATATGCTTTTGGAATTGGAGCTGTAGGCCTCAATTTCATGGACAGATGAGGCTCGCCTCATGCTGTTGACGCTGCCTCTGGGGAAGGTGTTTGACAGGGCTGAGGAGGACTGGTGCGGCTCTGTCTGGTATAGGTTCTCCCAGAGGAGTTTCGGGGATGAATGGTCAAGTGGTTCAGGGCTGACGTTAGCCTGAGGAGAGTGGTGGTTGGAGCCTATAAGGCCATGTGTGTCATTGGTCTCAATGGGACTGCAAACGCTCTTGGTGGGTGACGGGAAGCTCTGCAGGGCCACCTCATTCTCTTTGGGCGGGTCCACCATCACAGCATCTGGGTCCTCTTGCGGAAGAGATTGCTTGGTATTCATTAGGCTCAAAGCGGCCTGGCGAAAGCGAAAGAATCTACTGCTCCCTAAAAAGTGAAAAAGACATAAGAGAACATTTTTAACGTTCAGCACTTACAAAAAACATTTTTTTTACACAATGAACAATGAAAGTGATGACTGGATAAGAGGTTTATTCTGTTGGAAAAAAAATACATGGAGACCAAATCTGTAAACATTTTTGGCTATAAATAATGAAATGAACACATTTTGGCCGGATTTCTCAAGTGTGCAAGCCTCCGTGTACTTTTTTTTCAAATCAATCTTTTATAAGATGTCCATACTGTATCTGTCCATTTTGCCATATTGCAACACATCTCCTTTCAGTGCCCAATGAGCACGGGAAGGAGCAGATTGCACAATTGATTTGGTGTGCCTCATTAGTTTGAGAAAGGTACAGCATTTTCAGAAGGGACACAGTAGCAAATGTTAATAACCTCTTGGGAAAGTTTTGGCTCGCACGTGAGGCACCCATCCCTCAGCAGCCTCCTTACATAACATCATTGCAATCTGTTTCCATTCCCTGGCCAAATGTGCTGATGTTACAACTATAGCAGCTTACAATAGAGATATGAGACTCAACAAGATTCCTGGAGCTGGCAGGAGATATAGACAACCTTCCTGTCTCTTCTCTGCAGGGAGACTGTCATTAATGCTCTTGAGTGTAGTACCCATATTTTACTTTTATATTTATTTATATTATGTTATATATATTTTATATTATATTTCACACCAGTTGGTATACTGTACAATTTTAAATTTTAAAGTGTTACAATCCTCCATTTATTGGAGAACGACTAAGAGGAAAGGTTTATTTTTAGGCACACTAGCGGTGTGGCTCTAGGGATGGCAATGGCAGTCTGTTGGTGTGTCAGATGGTACAGTAAGCTATCTCAGCAACTTTTGAAAGGATTGTCTTTAAATTGTGTGCATGTGTTCATGTTCCCCGAAGAATGAAGCCTACTGACTTTGAGGGTCCCCTGACTTTTCCTCTAGCGCCACCTTGAGGTTGACATATTTGTGTTTTTGAGTGAAATTTGTCAACAGTTACCTGCAAAGAAATATTCACATTGGTGTCATATATATAAAACGTTGAAAAACACAGGGATGCTGTGTTAACTGGACACTCCATCTACTATGTATAGAATGACTGCTCTGCTTCTCTCCTTTGCGTGTTGCTCTGCAGGTTTTAGTACATCTTGCTGCTATATGACAAACGCCTTTTAAAGCTTTCCTGAAAAAGCATATTAGCAGCTTACAGTGCTGCCATGACATCTCCTCTGAGGTGGTTTCAAACTAATTCACACATGAATTCATGGGACTATGATGACTCGCACATTACTGCTGTGCGATCTTAACGTGCCTTTTAAATGTGAATCATCCAAAGAGGTTTACCTAATTGGGACTTCCCACTAGTGAGTAGACTAATTTAATCTCTCGGTTCAGTGACAAAATGTCTTAAAAAAAATAAGACTGCAACTTGCCTGTGATTTAGTACTTCTAAATACCCTATTACCTGGATGACTGAGAATGTCTCACAAGGGGGAGGGGGGGATTTCTCCTAATACTGAAAGAGAATGTTTTTTTTGCCCCAGCATGTTTGCTTGGATTAGGGTGGTACCTAAATCATGGGTGCAGCTGTTCCGGTGGTCCTGCTCCACGCCCTTCTATGCCCTGTTACACCCTGCTACGCTCAGTGCGCTGCTACGTCCTGCTGCATCATGCTATGCCCTGCTACGCCCTGCTATGCTCTGCTGTGCCCTGCTATGTCCTGTAACGCCCTGCAGTGCCCTGCTATGCCATGAACTACTATAACTACTATTTCTGGTCATTGTTCTGTTATCTTTATTGTGACTATTATTGCCATTGTTCATCACACCCCCAACCGGCATTGTCAGACACCAAGAGCCTGGGTCTGTCCAAGGTTTCTCCCTAAAAGGAAGTTTTTCTCACCACCGAGGTTTCTTCCTAAAAGGAGTTTTTCCTTGCCACTGTCATACTAAATGCTTCCTCTTGGGGGAATTACTGGAATTGTTGGGTTTTTGTAAATTATAGAGTGTGGTCTAGACCTACTCTATCTGTAAAGTGTCCTGAGATTTGATTTGATACTATAAATACAATTGAATTGAATTGATATGTCAACCTGTCCTTCCCTAAATGCATGTTTATTTTTTGTTACTGGGACAGTTTGCAGCTGAGTGTGAAGTAGGCCTGCACGATAAATATGATTTTTATATGGTTACTTATAAAATAATTTATTTTTATTTTTTTTATTTTCCTCCTTCAATAAATTTATTGAAAGCATTTGACATTGACATTAACAACCTTTAATTATGTAAAGACATGTTCAAAGAGTTCAGATAGAGCTTGTATCAGGGCCATATTTAGTTCAATGTGTTATATGTCACTATTTTTGGTAGCCTATTGTACTTAAATGGCCAGTATGTATTTCATTTTCTTTATTCAATGTGCTATAGGTGCCAAAAATCTATGTTTGGTACTGCCAATTTGTTGGTTTTCGTGCAGGCCTATTGTGAAGGACGTGAATAAGCATCTCCATGTCCATTGCACTCTTCTGGAAAACAGGGAATTGTGCCCTTTGAGCGAGTTTGCAGCTTCAAGTGAAGGAGTTGAATGTCTTGATATCTTGTTCACAAGTGAGGGAAAATGGAGTGTAAGGAATTTCCCCAGTGTGGGAATAATAAAGTCTATCTTATCTTATCTTATGGAGTGTAAGCTTAACAGGACGATCGATGCGACATTAGCAGTGATGGTATTTTGTGGTGAAAACCTGATTTACCAGGTGATTTATGTTCCAGCCTTCAGCTATGCACATGAATTGTGGGCATTACTCAAGACACTTAGACTGTGGATACAAGCCCCCAACATGACTTTGCTTCACAGGATGTCTCCCTTAGGGATAAGGATGAAGGGCTTGAACATCTGAGTGGGCCCTTAAATTGAAATAAACTGACTCAGCCACTATTTTGAAAGTTCATAAATTCTAATGTTGTTGAAAGAAATAAGTCTCTGTGCACCTAATAGTGAATCTTTCTGCTGAGTAATTTGTAAATATTGTCTCTGGCGTTGGGTCTTGAATACATGTTGAAGTTGCTGAATGGTGTGTTCTAGATGGCAGCTCAGGGAAAGAGGGATTACTCTCTTCCAGGCTCAATATTGGGCTAGTTGACACCTGCGGGCTTATTGCCTGCTGTCAACAGCAGATCATAATTAGCTCCCCAATGTCCAAAAATCACATTTGATAGGCTGTAAAATGTACGACTAGGCTATGTGGGGATGTTCTTCCTGATCATTGCAGGTAAAAAAAAAAATACCATGAATAGGTCCTGCCAATGTGCTAAAAAGGCCTGACAGCATGAAAGGAATTTCTTCACCATATGGTCTGAATGCTGTTAAAAAGCAATGTGTGCGCATGATATAGTCTGATAGCATGCAGCTTCATTACAAAATTATTAGCACCAGTAATAAAACCCCATTTAAGTCGAACCCAGTGTAGCGTAAAATTACACATTTATGCCCTGGTGTTATCTAAAGCGTTCTCAAAGACAATAATAAGGTCATACTTTAGGTGTGATGTGTGCATGTAGTCAAGACTCTTTCTAATCAAAAGTCACATTGTATGTTTATCTGCTCCATCTACCCACAGGTCACCTTGCTGTAGCGCGGTCACAAGCAATCAACTGTGATTAGCAATGTTAGCAACGGGCACAGGCACTCGCTCACACATAGGCATACACACACATGCATGCACGTACACACACTTACATACACGCATGCACACAGTATGAGCGCAAGCCGAATGCCAGTGCCCTGGAGGAATTCATGCTGAGTGAAGTGGATAGCTGCGCTCCAGTCAGAGAAGAGATGCTGAGTGCCTCCAATCATAGACGAGCTGGACTCAATGACATTTACACCTACTGACACACATCCAAATAAAAAATAAGGGTGCAGTATATGCTGCTCTCCCATGAGACATAAAAAAGATAAAACAATTAAGGATTAAAATTTTAACAAGATTAGGTTACTTAAGCAGAGTGCTCACTCCCTGCATGCACACAGTGCATTTCAGCATTGTACATGTAAACTGCATTGTACCAGAAAACTAAATAATGCATAAGTTTTTTTTTTCTCCAAATACTGTAATAGAAGCTGGCAACATGTTTGGAGGTTACACTGAGCATCTCAGGGAACTGCATAACAATCTCTAGTGCGTAATTAGTGTCTAACAGATGTTAAGGACTATTTTGATTAATTATTTCAATTACAGCCATCCACTTATGCAGCTCCACCTTTTTAAAGGAGTGAGGAAATGTTTGTTTTTTTAGGAATGGTGCCATCTTACAAAATGTGCACAGGTGAAATTTGGAGAAAAAAAATACACGTGACAAATGCATGACAGATGCAATGCCATGCAGATTTGTTTAGGTTTGGTCATGAAAGACATTGTTACTTAGAAAATACTGCTGTGGCTAAAAAGGGAATTTCAACTAATAAAAATACCACAACAACAAAGACATTCAGATTCAGAGATTCGCATTTCTACTTTTTCACTCCGTAGAAATGCTTTTTTAGGTATGTTTATATCATAGCAAGGAGGGAACGGTATGCCAAATACTCACTTTGATCTGACTTTGTAGGGGACGTTGGGCTTATCTTCTCTGTGGAGTTGTCACTTTCCTCATCCACGACGTAATCAAAATTTAAGATAAACATCATCACCAAACCCTCCTCATTTTTCACAGGGATTACGTGAATGTTACACTGAAAGTCAGAACCTGAAAGAGAAACAAAATGTCAGTGCCAAAAAGCTGAATCATACATTATTCTTCTGCCTGGCATCTCTAAAAGGCTTAGTATGTTCCAAGATGTCTTTATTCGACCTAAAACTATAGAAAAAAAGAAATAGAAATTGATCTACTATCACAATCATGCAAGTCATTGTAGAGGCTGGTTTCACATGAATGTTGGGAAAACCGAGGAGAAGTTGATCTGATTTAAAGGTCAATGCCTGCATGTCAGAGCAAATGAAATAGTAGAGATTAAGAAAAGATGTCAGCCCAGGGGTTAAACAAAGTATGTGCATGTGTGTGTTCATGTGTGCTGCATGCCCTATATACATGTAGATGCACTACAAGTTTTTAAAGCTATAGTGCGTAGTTTCTGTCGCCCCCATAAGGAATTGTAAGTAATGATACAAGCCTCCTGTGATCGCGCACAGCCCCCACCCCTCCCACATGCAGTTGCTAGTGGCCAAGGAGGACACGGAGGATTAAAAAACCATGATGGACGCTTCAGAAGAGGTAATTATCTTCACTTGAGTTTCTGCTCGCCGGACGACACAATCTTCTGAACATAGCCATACTGACAAATACAGAGAGAGTCGTGTGGAGCTGATGGTCTTAATTAGCTTTGTAGCAACTCATTTGGTAATGGCTTGAATGTTTATAAAAAACATAAATTCATTATTATAAAAAAGTTACACACTAAAGCTTTAATGTATTGCATACCTATATGAAAATGACTCAGCTTAGCAGGAATTGGACACATACGATGCAAGAGCCACAGTGTGGTGCAGACAACAGGGTTTAGTAGAATAGATCAAACAGGCAGCACAGATTACAGCCAATTTAGAGGATTGCAGTGTGCTCATAGGAACAATCACTAGAATTGAGCATCGTGTGAGGCAGTGGAGCAAAAAACAATCCATGATCTAAACTTAGTCTTGAGCCCAGAATATCCCAATTTCTCAGCTGAACTGGTTATAGCTGTGTTGGTGGAAGCGTTTGATGCCTAAGGGCACAACTGCCCAGCAATGAAACTTTCTACTCACTGGACCCTAAACAGCAACACAATAGCTCCTATACAGCCAGGGTGACATACAATTTCACAGTGACCATCTCTGGTATGGCAGAAAGCTATCTTGAAATGACACATAAGTTAAAAAAAACCACATTACAAATAATTAAAGAGTTTCATGTTTTTAGATACTACATTAAGTGGTATTTTTCATCTGGCCTACATAATCAAAATGTCTAACACTGTCCCTTTGCCTCTCTATGTCGGTCCTTCTGTCTTTCTGTCTGGCTTGTTGTGTTGCTACAACTCCCAGTCAGAGGACACATACTACAAGTGTTCACTGTAATCTCTGCAGGGCTCACAGACACCCTGCCCGCAGCATTCATTAGCAGTAGACTGGCTGTGTGACTAAATATAACAAGCTCGCTCTGCCTCCACATGCCAGAGTTCTGATGGAAGGATTTCTGCATCCAAACTCCCAAAGGTGATGCTACATTGTCACCACTGACAATATGATAATGTGGATTTAAGAAAATGTCAAAAATGGACTTTTGAGCATTTGAGAATACAGGTAAAAATATATGTTTCAACAGTATCATGGATATATATAGTACAACATGTGTATCTGCTGTATGTGAATAATAAGACCAGCGATGTGCACTCCACACCCATCTTGTCTGGTGTCATGGGTGCCTGATTATGTTGTGAAGTAGATGAGCAGTGCTTAGAGATCTGTGAGTCTATCCCCAGAAAATCCCCTTTTCATAAAAAGCACTTTCCTGCATTTCCCAGAAATCTTTCACCTAATTCTACATTGTCCTTTTGTGGGAGCATTTTTGGTTTCGACTTTGATCTGTTTGATTGAACATTATGCTCATTTTTCAGAGTGAGTGAGAGAGTTATTCAGTATTGAGCTCGAATTATCTGAAAAATCCTGCAGGCATTAAAATTGGTGATAAATCCTTAAAATCTTCCCTCTAAAAATGTGCACTTATTGATGTTATTTTTGGGGCATTTTTCCTTTATTCAAAATTGGACACTTGAGAGGTGACAGGAAATGAGTGGAAGAGAGGAGGGAATGACATGCAACAAAGGTCCCTGGTTGGAATTGAGATTACTTTGGAGCACAGTTCTATCACTAACAGCATGACATATTCACCATATTTATCGGGACGAGGTACATGGACAACAACCTGGTCCTTAACACCACCAAAACCAAGAGGCTGATAATAGACTACAAAAATAGTTGTACATGTACAATGACAATAAAGACTATTCTATTCTAACCACATATTCTTTGTTTTTCAACCAAAATGTGCACATTTTCCCCAACAACTTGTTGTTAATATATTCAGAAAGGTATGTCCAAGTACATTGAGAGCTTTCTACTGAGTCACTCAAGATAAGAAAATGAATATGTATGTCATAGTATATGGTATTGTAAATTTTCAAATGCCATGTTATAAAAAATGATTAAGTGTTTAGCCTTGCGTATTCTAGGTAAGCTTCAGTATAGAGCAAGGCAGAAGTGAGTTGTTTACATGTAGAAATGAAAAATGAGAATACGATTTCAACATTTCTCCTCATTATGTGGGGAAACAGATGCAGATGTCCCCTTTGCTCCATTGCTCAGGCATGCAAGAACACTTGATCTTAATTTTGTTCTCTGTCAGGGGTTTATTAAACTTTTCTTATTAGAGCAATAACCCGTGCATTGAATATGAATTGCTTAGGTTCACTGAATGCAGCTATGAGCTTATCAATTTAAAATTTTGTTAACAGGCTGGATCCTTACATACCTTTTTCTTTACAGAATATTTTAGACAATGTAAGCATCATGAATGTGTGGGTCTTATAGCAACCTAACAGTAGAGTGATGCACTGCATTATCTGAAACAGAAGAAAAGTAATATACTGAATATTTATTAGTTAGTTAACAACAGAGTTCTAGTGTAAATTATATAGAACTATGCTCTGTGCACAGTCAAGATGGTAAATTCAGCAGAAATATTTCTGGGCTGGAGTTTACCTTACCAGATGGGAAAACAATGGTCATACTTAAAGGCTAAGCCATGGGGGTCCCCTCTCATATGGTCTCCTGCTGAATGTCACCTCTACCAAAAATGGATCAAAGGAAAGATTCTTTAGAATGGCAAAGTTGAATCAGCAGAGACTGGGCAGCTCTAAATTTGATCTGATATTATGTTCTTATGACTATATTATTTATGGTTATGTAAAAGTATGTCCATGTATTTGATGACAGTTCCATTATCCTAGTAAACAAGAGGAACTTTATGTGAATAAAACACGCGCTTTTCTTTCTTCCAGCTAAAATAAGTGGCAGAAAGAAACGTCATCAGAGACACTCATGACCTGAAGAAAGACGGCCTCAGTCATGGATTGGGAACAGCTGCATTATTCATCTTCTTTTTGATTTTTCCAACGAAGGCCAACAGCCTACTGATGGTAAGTTGGTGGGGAAAATGATGTGAACCTAAAGCTTTGATTTTATTTTCTCCCTATTTTTGATTGTGCTCATTTAACTAAATATGTTTATCCACTAGTTATACTGAGATCCACAGCACTCCATGATGACTTTTGTATGGGTTTAAAATAGTGTTATTGACACGTATATTAAGGTTTATAATGAGAGCATAACACAAATGTCATTACCTAACCACCCATAAACCAAACTTTGCATTTCAAGTCAAGCCACAGAATACTATATGTGGATTAAAAGAGATAGGAATATCACATTTTCTAGATCTGTGATGCTACCCCCTGTTGTTGACTAATTGCCTTGGCAGACATAATTTCTCAGCTGAAGCGACATGATAAACAAAACTGTCAGACAGCTTTACAAGAAGCTATGGTCTTTTTTCAGATTCATTGGGACATAATATTGGATTTGTAATTTGACCTATAATATTTGATTTGTAATTTGACCTATTTACAAGTTGTTGGGATATTAATGTGCACAACACTTTGTCGCACATAGTTACAGAAAAATAAGTTTCCTGAAAAAAACAAAAACAATACTGAATAACAGTTGAAAATCAGAAAATGCATTCTCACATTCCAATTGTTCAAGAAGCTGTTTATACTGTATAATTGTTATATGCTATATGTTATGTACTGGAGATATAAACTATCAACAGGGAATACACTTACTGTTTCATCATCACTGTATGTTATATTTTCTTCAAAAAAACATCCTCACTTTGACAATGCATATTGATTACTGATTATATTGGGGCTCTTCTAGGAAATAAGTAAACAAAACCATTAAGAGACGTGTGACGTGTTTCTTGTGTTTTGTCCATGTGTTGTCTTAAGCTGCAGAGCTTTGAATGCTCTCTCCACTGTACCATTGCATTCCTCTCTTCTATACATTTACATTTGAACTTCTGACACTGGTAAATATAAATACAAATAAGCTGTAGTGTACAGTATATGAGCTACTGAAGAAAGCTGACCATTTGGCTTTTGAGCTATCCGACCTTCCCATTCTTCTGCAACACTCAACTCACAACATAATACCATCTTAACATGGCCATAGCTGCTGGACATGGTTAACATCATTGACAGTAGAGTAGTTTTTAGTTTGAGTGTCCATTAATTCCTTGACCTTTGCGTAGTGTTTCCCTGCGAGCCAAGAAATGTTATTTACACCTGTTTGAATGAATGGACAGTGTATTAAGACTAGCTCCCTTTTCATGATGGAAATTTCATTACTGTAGATTCTATTTCCATCATCAATTATTAAAACATTGCTGCTTAAGCAGCTCAATGAAGGCGACGTTGGGGGCTTAAAACACCAAACACCACTTAAGCAAGATCCTTTAGAAACTCTTACAATGATGACTCACAGGCCAAACAGAGTTGTGGTAAAACTGTAAGATGTCTTACATCTACATAAATATATAGTATAATAATATAGTAGTATTGGTTATATTTATGTAGTAGTGCAAGTACCACTATACTTTTTAAAAATCTTTTTCAAAAAGAGAAGCTATTTCTTATTTGGGCCCTGCTATTCGATCGATGTATTGAGGCTTCATATTAATCTGCATGAGCTGATCTGCTTTAGGGAGAAACACGAGTAATATTGTTGAGCGCTGATTTTTGTTTTTGTATCTTTCTACAGATGTAATATCCACAACTGGAGCTTTTAAACAGTACAGCCCCAGACTACTGCCTGGTAGAAAGTCTTGTAAAATGAAATCTGACATGTTTCTTGTTTAGGGCTATTCTGCTTAAGCCAATACGCAATGTTACTGGGGCATAGCCAATCGGGACTAGGGCATGTAGGGAGAACTCATGCAAGCTAACCCTTTGTTTAGAGTCCTCGGGCCTTGTGGCAACATCTCGCCTCAGTGAGAGTGCTGTAAGCTTCACAGCCCGGCCTAATTTCATCTTCAATCAGTGTCTCCAGAGCCATAAGGGATAACTAGCAGCTCTGGCTTAAACTACATTTCATTTGTGTTTACATTTATCAATTCATGATAGTTTGCTCATCAATGGTTGAAATCAAGGGATGGTAAAAAATTACAGCTAGAATACAGTGACTGATTAAGAAAAAAACACAGATGGTATGGAGAGGAATATTAGATTACCACCTCAAGTACAAGCATCCCATGAGATAAAAATAGCCTGTGGATGAACATTCCTGTACAATGCAAAGTTAGACCTGTACTGGTATGGTGTTCAAAGCTCTATCTGCTCCTCCGCACTACCAATAACAATGTTATTAAGCGAAGCAATGGTAGAAAACCATCCATTAAATGAATATGCAAATGTCTCTTTAATGAAGCTGATATCTATGTCTTCTCTTTGAAACGAACTAAGCATGTTATCCACACTTTCCACTGCACAAAGCCCCACTGGGCTGTTTAATTTGTTACATCTACCTGGACAAGCTGATGCCAATCTAACAAATGAAACCTGATGAGGAAAGCTCTGTATGTGTTTCACCTCATACTGCGAGACACTAAAGAGGGCTTAGTGTGATGAAAAATGGATGTGCTCTTTCGGAGCGTGGTCACCCAAGTGTCCTGCAGCACACCTCGGCAGGGGTACGCGGCCCTTCAGTCCCCTCAGTGGAGAGTGACCTATGAAACCCTGCACCCACGCATACCACATGTCCCATATCATTCAGCGTGGTTAGCTAAGCGACCACTGTTATGTTATGTCCATTTAACTTGTCTCTGCACGGTGTCAGCTTCCTTTTGTCAAGACTCATTCAGGTACAAAGTATTATTACACCCCGTGGAATAGGATAGCTCTACAAAGCCAACAAGGGAAAGCATTTATCTCATTGATTATGTATTATCGCTGCAGGAAGACTGTGCCTGTGGTATCTTCTCTCAAAACCAGTCATGGTTGTTCAAATAGAGGGGAACACAAAAATAAATTAAAATGCCCTCATGCTTAAGGCCTTTGCTGCACTCCCAAGGTCCCCATTGTTCCACTACTTTTTGATTTCTAAGTATACGCAGGAGTAGCTTAACTTTTTGCCTTTTCAGTGAAAAAAGCCAAACACACGGCTTCCTCAAATCCTGACCTTATTGTTTTTTCTTCCTACTGTAGTTATTGATGGGAGAGAAAAAAAAAAACTACACCAAGTAACATTGCTATTCCTCAAAACACTAGCATGTCTGTAGATCATAATGTAACCTGTTCATCCTGCATCTTATGTGTGAAAAAACAGGGAGAAATAGAAAGAGGGAATACTGGTTAATATACAGTATCTGAGCTGGTTAACTTTATGTTCTTTTTTAACATGCATGTGTGATTTGTGGCGTACAGTAGGTGCATGGAAAATAGAGGGGGTTTAATACAATGGATTAAGTGATTTGCATGAGGACTGATAACTAGAATACAGTTAGGAGAGGAGACATGGAATAAATCCACTTTCCACCCTTCGGCTTCAATTTGTAAAGCCATCCTTCTCAAGGATGCCATGGATCTTTCATTCCCCTATAGCAGTGGGAGTGTGTGGATTGTGCTCCTGCATTTCAGTGTAATGCATTTACCCTGTAAGCTGCTCATTCCCAGTCACTGCACTGTCAGCCCTGACATCTTTATTCATGAGCACACAAGCTCACTGTAAATTCCTCTGAGGAGTATTAAGAGTTGTGTCTTGAAGCTATGATGCACACCGGGGAGGATTGTGAAGAGACAGAGAGCAAAGATTATGTCAGAATGTTTCTGAAGCTCTCATCCGCCACGCTTTACATGCATGATGTTTCAATGGAGTACAGCATGTGTGTGTAAGATGGGAGACTAAATGAAGTTTCTTTAAAATCCGACTTGTCAAAAACCAAACTGTTCATGCTTTCACAAACAGACCCTGAAGTGTTTTGTGTAATTGTCTTGCAGGTTTCTGAAATCTATTTTAGAAGTGTAGCAGCTGGCTCTTGGTTTCTTCATATTAGCAAAAAATAATAATAGAAGGCTACAAGCCGATGGCTGCTGCTGATGGTAGATTAAACATGTACCCATGGCCTAGAATCTCATCAAACTCACAATTAAAAATTAAAGCCCTGGCTCCTTATGATTAAATAAAATATTACATATCTTATCCTCTGCTGTTTGTACATTCCTTGGAAGTACACAGAGTAATGTGAGTTAACAATATCATGCGCACACACAGAAATGTTGGCATCTGTTGGTGCAAAACACTGGCACAAAATAACAAGAAAAAACATGTTCTTATTGTGCTGCTCTATAGGAGGAGTACTTTCGTATTGAGTCTGTACAGCTTTGTCATGCTGACCATTAAAAGCTCATGTGAGAGCATGGAAGGAGGTGGTCAATCCTGGGATTTATGTCACTGAGCGGTTACATCGTATTAATTCTCTCTGACTCTGGATTGTTGTCTCTGCAGTGCACCATTCATACCCGGACTAGGGTTGGTCAAAAATGAATGACAGACACCAGTCTAACATTAAGAGGGAAGCATGTTTTATGCAAAGCTGACAGCGCTGTAGCCTATCAGCAATATTACAGATTATTGGATTTATCCTCTGTCTACTTAAGCTTCTGTACACCTTTGCTGCAAACCACAACATCATGGACATTCAAATACACAGCGAGTGTATTTTACTTGAAAAGTGGAAAGCAGATGTTATTTTTGGTAAAGTCAGAAAACATCATGAAGATTTACAGGACAACAAGCGAGCTCTGTCTCTCCACCACCATCTTTCACTCGGTCCATCAAAGCACAAAAACTATGGATCATGTTATCACCTGACATCGCACCTACTGCTTCATCCTATTTCTGTGTTCAACCCACAACTCAGAAGAAGACAGGCACACCATCATTTTGGCAGCCAGACTTGTTTTTTGTCATCCAGGCACATGATGCTGTGAATTACAGCAGGTGCCAAGACGATGTGTCCATAATTCACTTTTCAAATCCCTATTCATAACCCTGCCAATGTATGAGGCGGATCAAAGTTATATTTATCGGTTTTCACCAGAATACATCAGGCATACATTTTCACAGGTTATTAGAGAAGTTATTTTAGAGCTGACAGTTCTCCTCTATCAGGGGTAATGTATGAATCTGAAACACATCTTGTAACTGACTCTGGCAGGTTGGTAACAGGCTGACAAGCCACATTACAGGGTGGACATAGTGAGGAGCTGCAGTGGGTGCTTTCTCAGGAGCAACACATAATAACAGACCCCTCTCACGACAGCCACGCTATCGTGCCAGGTCACTGACTCACCATCCTTGCGGTAGTAGGTGATCTCCACCTTGCGCTCCTCTGACCCAAACACAGCCTGCGCCACCTGGCTGATGGCCTCTTTATCTGTCAGGTTGCCGTGGAGGAAGTCGCAGGTGCATGGCTTCTGCATGATGTCCGGTCTGGAGAAACCTGTCATCTCACAGAAGCCGTCGTTGCAGTATATTATTGCACAGTTCTCCACCCTGGCGTTGGCTATCAAAAATTTCCGGTCTGCATGGAAAGAAAAAGTATGCATTGTGTACTACCTGCTGTGACATCTAACCTCAGTGCACATCATGGTGTCAGCTCATGAATAAAATCAATCAGCAATCAAGTTGATTAAGTTCACTACATAGAAAAATAAGCAACCTACTAATTATTTTGTTCAGCAAACCTCATATAAAAATCAGCCAATGTCTTTTGTTTGTCTTCTTATGAATAAGAGTATTGCCATAATTTTTTAAAATTCCCTTAAACATGTATTTGATGGGAAGGAACACTTGCATCACAAAATCAACTTAAATGTATTCATTCATGATTTTTGCCTAAATATTAATTTGTCAAAACATTTACCTCGCAGTATTCTCTAACAGGTAGCAGCAATTGTAAATCAAGAAGATACTCACTCTGTCCCTCGAATTTCCGAATAATCATTCCAAGGAATGTGTTTTGTGGCGCAACGTGACCTCTTCTTACAGGCATGTTTAAACACAGAATACCCCACAGTCTCCAGTAAAAAAGCGCCTTTACAAGTTAATCCCGAAGTTACAGATGTTGGCTCTTTCTGATGTTCCCTTTACCACAGACCATACTCGACGCGAGCCCTCACTCCACTTAAAATGACCTTCCCACTTCGCCGAGGAGTTGTTTATCCCGCTTGTATGCCTGAGCATGCGACTGCCTCCTCGCCGAAACGCACGGAGTCGGGGAGGAATGCTCGAGTTAGATTCAGTCCGCAAAGCATTTCGCGTTGAGGATGGAAGCGATCTTGACGTCCTCTGTGTTGGGCGCATGTAGCGTACAGTGGTGGATATGCCGAGGGGAGTGACGTTGCTCCCATGGGATTTAGTCCCCCCTCCACCTCGGGTAAGGATAAATCCCAGCCTCGTGCACCGAGACTGAGAAATATGTGGTTTCACAGCATACTGTGGAAGCACTGCTTAACCTGTAGGCTACTCTGGTGAATTTCTTACAGTTTTATATTTCTACACACGCTTTTAACAAAGACAACAGCATAAATGTTTATGCAATTTTAATCTACAGTTATTTTCACACAATAGTTTACATAGTAGGCTATCATACTACATACTGAAGAGTAGTATGCTGTAACTTGGGCGTTAGTTCTACTTTTTTTTTGAGTATGTGTCTAAGTACACTGGTAAATGTCTTGAGCCTAAATTAGTAAACAATGCATTAATAATAATTATCAAAGGAATAGTGCAAAATTTGTGGATTACGCTTCCAACTCACTAATCAATGTATCTAATTACAAAAAACATAACCATTTTTTTGTGGTTATGTGCTGGACTATTTGCCATGCACGGTGACATCTACTGTAGTTCCTTTTGTTTGTCACTGCTTTAAAGGTGCAATATGTAATATATTTACTGTATTAAATCCAAAAATGACCACAATATATCATCAGGTATTAAGGGAACATGCTAAGCTGAAATGCTATGTTTTCTGACACCAATGCTAATGCCAGTATTTTCTCCTTTGAAATTTCTGTTCCATGACGGAATGTCTGTTTGTGTTTTGGCCTGTGTGTTGGTATTAACTGCCCATTCTGGCTGGGTTGCCAGATGGTCTGTAAAAACAACATGGCATCATAACTTCACGTAAACATACACGCCACTTGGCTTTAGGAAAGTGCCGTGTATGTTTACGCGAAGTCATCAGTTATCTGTACTCATTTTGAGATATCCATGTGTATGTCTATGCTGTATACAGCAGACGACAGTCTGCAACATCACAGTGTAAACATGGCCACGTGGCTTTAGAAAGTGCCATGTGGCGTGTTATCGTGATTCTATGTGTTATCGCGAGGCTACGGTTGGGTTTAGGAAAGGAAAAGAAGAAATGGTTGGGATTAGGAAAATAATAACTGGGTTAGGGTTTAGGAAAAGAAGAACTGGTTGGGTTTAGGAGAAGAAGAACGGGGTTGGGTTTAGGAAAACAAAAAACGTGGAAAAGAAACATCACACGCGGGTCACACATGCGCTCTCCTGGGTGAAAGTCCTGTGTTTTACCCATTCTGCGCCCCGGCCATTCTCCCTATGTGGATTTTCGGCCTTTCATACTATTTGCTACTGCGTCAATTCACATGCAATCGCTAGGTAATGTAAGTCAATGGAGGCCAAATGGCGTTGATAAACACGCTAAAAAATGAGTATGCGTCTTGATAACACGCCAATAATGCCATACAAATTGGCATGTCACACATACGCCACTTCATGAGATCAGTCTGGTAAAAACGCAAACCCAGTATTCTGTCCAGTATTTTAACATTTGGACTGCAGTAACTATTTTACATGCTAGCTGTCTGTATTACATATTGGACCTTTAAAGGTGCTGGTAAATGGATTTTGGTACTGATAAACAGACCCGGGTTATTATGAATCCCACTGCTTTCCTTTCAAGACACGCCCTGTGTAGCATTCGAGGTGTCCATGCTCATTCAGGTCCTATCCCCTGCATGGGCTATCCTAACCCTAACCACTCTAGGCCAATGCCTAACCTCATCCATCTGCCAGCTATTTATGCTAAGCCAAGCTAACTGTCTATTGGCTGTAGTTTTACTTTGAAGGAGTGTAGTGCCCCTTACAAACATGCCCGCTCTGGACGGGCCGATTGCTTGGCCTCTGGTATTACTGCTTCCAGCTTTTATCCACAACCGCTGTACCCAGAAATATACAGAAGGTCCCCAAAGCACTTAATAAGCAACTAAACGGTAATGTGCACTTCTAATTCAGAGCAAAACTACATTTACATTTACATTACTCACAAAATATCACAATTAAATTGTGATGCATTATCATTCATTAAAAAAATCCTTTCAATTTTCTTGGTTGTAATGTGTGCATCAGTCCCACATGATCAGAATGTGGCCAACTGACATGTTCCTCTTTTTCTCAATTAATTGTTGCTTGTCAAACCAACATATTTCATTCACATTAGACATTAGAAGAATCATGTTGATTCTATTATTGGTTTCTTCATGCTATTATTCAAAAGGTATTATGTAACTTTAAAGCAATTTAATTATTAATTATCTTTTTTATTATGTTATATATTATATTTTTGAAAGAAAATATAGCAATTAGCACAAAACACATTTCTTGCACAAAAATAACTTATTTTAATTGGTCAAAGTATACTGTACAATGTTGACATTGGACTCCAAATCCCATCAGAGCCTGAATTCAATACATTGCAGTTCAAACAAGTTTAGGGTTTTTCCCCTCCATAATGGGGAAAGGTAGAACCATATAAAACATGCCATATGTACTTAAAACATCTGCCTTATGAGAAATACTATTTGAATAGATAAGAACTGATACAGCTGCCAAATCATATCACATATTCATATTTATTATTTCATGTCTACATTATTTAAATAATTGTTGCTCCATCATCCTGTTATAACTCTTAACTATTTAACTCCATATTTAATTACACTAAAATTCATGTTATTTTTTTTTTATTCTTTTATTTTTCCAACTTTGTGAAGCTTTTGATGCTAGAGCCTTTGAAGCACCACTCAATGGAAATGAAACACAAATTTTTCCTCACACATCTTCAATTGGTAGTCACTCCATGAAGACTTTGGAGCATGACTCATTCACAAAACAGAAGTCAATCAATGCCATTTTATGGCTGGAGGAACACCAGATATATATTAAATACCAAATCAAATGTTACTATTTGAAAAAGGTGTATAATTTGAACTGCTGCTTTTCTCTGCTTTAATCTAAAATTAAGTCTGGATCATTTCCGGATGTTCCAGCGTTGGGTGTTGCCGTTGTCTAACTCCGTTCTCTTCACAAACAACAACAAACTTTGAGCTAGCAAGCTACACGCTGAAAATGGTTTACAGGTAAGGTTTTAAAAAGCTATTTGAGGTTAGTGATTAGTGAATGGCAGCTAACATTTTCATTAACATAAACTAGCTGAAGTTGCTTAACGGCAGATAGCAGCTTAGTAAAAACAATGCATATTAACCGACCATCTCTAACTTTGACTGATTTGATAAGTTTGAGTCCCTTTTACTTTGTAGAGAGAACTCTGAAGGTCCATGACAAGACTATATATATATATATATATATATATATATATATATATATATATATATATAATTTAATCCTATTCCTGTATCAAGTATCCTATCAGAGTATATCAAACATTTCAGTTAACCTAGTCTCGCCAAAACCAATAATTTTGTCATTTTAGTCATTTTAGTTAGTTTTCACATAAGATTTTATCTGATATATCTTATCATTATCTGATGAAAAAACAGGTGCCCACCGACACTGACTTCAGTGGTTTAGATAACAGACACTTGACTGTCCTGCTGTTATTACAGACGTGAACTAATCACAGACATTTGCATCGTTCATGGACTCCAGGTAGCGCGCTGCTACAGAATAAAACACTGATTTATGAAACTGTATGAAAATGACATTAGTTTACTGACGTTTATCAAAACATTTATATACAAAAGTAGTGATTAAATACCAGTGGTGGTTCTGGGTGCCTTTCTGAGTCTTTTCAAAGAGTACTTCTATAAACACTCACCAGTTCTAAACAGATTTACCAAAAAAATATAAAATAATGCAAGGCCCTATACATACAGCTTTAATAAATGCACTTGTACAGTGTTCAGTTATTTTACCTGGAACAACCTTTTCTCAAGACAGTGTGGGTATACAGACTGCACTTGATTGACATCTCCTCGATTCTCCTGTTAGTTTTGTTACACCTGTAAGGATGGCACACAAATTACAAAATCACACCTTAACAATTCCTAATACACATACCTTAATTATGTCATATTGTTATATATTGACCAAGCTTTAAATCTAGTCTGTTCAGACCTGAGGAATACACTAGGTGCTCCTTAAAGTTATTGTCCATGGTGCTGAAGAGGATGACAAAGTCAGGTGATAATGGGAATCCTGATTAGATTTATATTTGGCAAGTGGGCTGAAATCTTTTGGTAATCCAGTCATCTTTTTCTAAAGCCGTGTAGAAAAGAAAACAGGTGTTGAAAATATAGTGGCACTCCTTAGGGTTCAGTTCATTATGCATCTGCTCTACTGTGTGGCTGATGTGTTTACTGTAGCTGGTTAACAGGACTCCTGCTGAGCTAAAGCAGTTATGTGTTCTTTTAGGAGGGCAACTGTAGGAACTAGTGTCCAGTTTAGACGGTTCAGGCTTGTCACTGTGGCACTGCTTTTACCAGACCCCAGTCCCCACTGGACTAGTGATTCTCAGTGGCATAAGTAGGATACTTATGACATGCAATCATTTGATTCAATGCTAGTAATATCACAAATAGTATATTGCTCAGTAATGGAATAAAAATGGTTGTTGGGCATCCAATCAACACTCAAGAATACATACAATACATTTTTTAAAAATATATATATTTAAACCTTTCTTGAGAATAGTTACTCATTTTGTAATTTCAGCTTAGGTGGTTTCACCACAACTTTAGTAAACTATCTTTGAATAAATAGAAAGTATACTCACTAGGTACTAAGTATACTTGCTTGAGAAAACGTTCATGAAATAAGTTGCATATGTTGGACAGCTTTTTTTCTTTATCTTGGGAATCCCATGTTGGTCTAACTTTCAACATATCTTTTCATAAAAGTCAGCACGAGGTGAGTTTGAATGAGACGCTGTCCATGGTCCTGCAGTTTCAGTCCCACTGTATTCTCTGGCAGCTGGGGAAAAGCTGGTATACTTTACTGATGTGCACTGATTTTCATGAATGGGTGCATGTAAACCAAATAAATTAAAGTTGAGCTAATCTATGAAGACTACAACCAACAGTCAGGTGGTAAAAAAATAGAAATGTGTTATGCAAAACTTACGGTCTTAAAACATCTGCCTTGGTTATTTCTGCTCGAGCTCATCACCCATCTGGCCAGTTAAGACTAAGAGAACACATGGGATGAATGCACATGTACAAACATGATCGTATCCAGAGGTCATATATATTCATGATTATCAAGATGACTTGTGTATCTATTTGTATTTAACTAATTACCACCAAATATGTGATGCAGTTTTGGTATTTTAATCAACCTTGGCCATATAATCATCATCAGTATTAAAAAAGGCACTATTGTTTTATACTTACAATACTAATGAACCTTGGCTTGTGTGCTATTTTGTTGCCTGATAATGGACTTCCTGGGAGCTTGTGTGGAGCAGCTGGTGTGTCATGTGTGAAAAACACATTTTTTTTCCTTCAGTTTTGTTGGCCTACATTTACAGAAGATTGGAGCAAAAACTTATTGCAGTATCTGTTCTCATGTTTTGCCCTGCACTGGTACACTTTAAAAGTCAGCTTGGATAGCTTTTTTGCAGGTGACAATGCAAGATAGTGTTGGAGTGTTTTTCCTCATGTACCCACACACAGAACTCCCCAGGCCACAGGGCTTGGGTTGCTGTATTTTATTAAATCTCTGTTGCATTAAGCCAATTTGCAGCGTGCATCCATTACTCACAACAAAGTAACAGTTAAACCATCCGGAGGTCAGCCATTACTCACTTACAATTAGGTTAGATAATCATGACTTGTTTTCTGTGGTTTGTTTAGCTTAGCATCTTAGGTCAATTCAGTTGATTGATTTGTCCATTCTAGGACCTGGAGTCCAAACGTTTAATTACAGTACTATAACTAATGTGAGAAATATCATTGTTGTGTGCATCTCACTTTCAGAAACATACTTGATTAATAGTGGCATATATGCTGACTGGTAAAACTAAAGGGTAGCAATGGGTGGGTGAGGGGTTGTGCTGCACACAAGGGAAACAATATCCCATGGAGAGCTGAGTGCCCTTGGGTAAAGGCACATTGTAGTGTACACCTACTCCAGCATGCTCACTCAGCTCACAATGCATATGTATCATGCATGGGAGTTACACTTCAAATAAAAATCTTATTCTGCCAGATTAGCCTTTTTGCGAATTTTCTTTTACATATTTAATAGCTAAAGTAGTCGAGTCAAAAAGAGCAAATATTTAGGTAGAGTATTGATTTGTCCTTTAATTCTTTGTTAGCGATCTATTAAAGTTATTATCGTATGTGCTGGATTTTGAGTGGTTTGTTATATACTGTATCGTGTAATGTTTAGAGGCTGCTTTAAATACTATATCAGAAATGACAGATGTAAAATGTACAGTAAAGAGGATAGAAGTTGGGATCAGCAATCTGATGAGCAGCACTCCACTCAACTATGAAGACATAAATGAAGTGAGTTAAACCCCAAACCCGTACCACAAAGGTTTTAACATGCTGATGTTGAGAGAGCATTTATTGTAATTGCATGGTACTCACAAAAGTCAAACAAGATGCATGGATGCATTAAATCTTCCATCAATAACAGGTACTGATGTCTGTGACTGGATAAGATGACATTCATCACTCTGTGGCTCCATGCCTTGAGATTTGCCTGTCATATTACAGTAGTTCCAGCTTTGAGTGATTCCAAAAGGCAGGGTGGTGCTTCAGTGAAGCAGCACACAGATTCAAACCTTAGTGCCAGAAAACATCCATCGTTTGAGCAACAAAGTAAATGTCTACCTTACTGTTTCACAGCTGTGCTCAACTATGTGGAAGGGGAAAGTGGAAACACAGTTTCTGTGAAAAGATGAACCTTGTGTCATATTACATTCTTAATAAGTGAATGACATTCTAAAATAAATCATGGTATATAAATGTACAGTTTTGAATGATTCCAGCACCAACACGTTCTTGATACTGTATGGTTATTTTGAAAATCACACTGCCATTCATTCAACCCGGTCATTCATTCATTCATTCATTCATTCCATATAATCTCTGAGAATTTAGAGCAATCTGAAAAACAGCAGCAGCCACAGCAGCATCCACTGTCCAGAGCCTAATCCAGGTCTCACGGCAGAATAGCTCTCTCTGTCTCTCTTTTTCTCTCTCTCACCCGTTCTACTCTCTCTGCTACTGTGGCCCATACACATACACCCATGAAGCACAGTTGCAGGGCTTACCCATTGTCCATATAGCCATTATGGCCCTGTCTCAGAGAATAATCCACTAGTGCAAAACAAGAGTGCTATTACTGCTTTTGCTGCTGTGTCTAACCCCCATATGTCACTGCACACATACTACACCATCTGCCCTCAATGAGAAAAAAATGGAGGAAAAAATGGGCTTAATATGCGACTTTACAATATCATTTAATCTGCCAGAGACTAGTGCTTTGTCCCTTAGCCACTAATGAAAATGTTACACTCATTACAAAGGGTGAAAAAATGTGCTTTGAGAAAGTGTTTATCAAAATGACATGCAAATATGTAAAATACTTAATAAAAGCTTCAACCGTTATTTTCCTCTCTGTGCCTTGGGCTCAAAGATTGTTTTGAACCACCCTGTGTCACGTTTCCATTAATTTGCAGGGTCAGAAATACTGCCGCATCTGTCCCCTGTGTCACAACTGTGAGGGAACTAGTGCTAGGCCCTGTGTGAATGCAGCTGCTTCTCTAGGCACAAGCACCATGTGTTTGCCACCCACAAACAAAGTCATCTGACAGCAAACTGCTGCCTGGATGGCTTGCTTTGCCATTGTCCAGACTGTGACTGCTGATTCATCACAAAGCCAGGCATCTTCTGTAGGTCAGCCATCCATTGTTGTTTATCAGACTGGCAGTGGAAGGAGAATTAGTTAGAATGCATAAGCTTACACAAATCCTGCGGAGGGAAAATTCTATTCACAGATTACATACACTTGGGGTTGAAATGTCAAGCAAATAAACATAATTTCTCTCAGAATATCTCAAAAAATAATCAGGATCTGAACAGACATTACCATCAATCATCCTCAACGACCAGTCACACTTTGAAATAATTAGGATGCATGTAACACAACTTGAGGTGACATTAAAGTCTTTCTTTCTTCCCACTGAGGGCATCAGTAGTATGCCCCTTTTTTCTTTTTTTCTCTCCAGTGGAAATGGCTCTCCAAGGCTACAGCTCAACACTAACTGTCACTTCCCCCACTAACTAACCATTCACCTTTATGGATAATTAAAATGTGCCAATTAAAATCTGACGCTGACAAAAAGGACGCCATTCCATAACACTCTGTTGACCTTCTGATCCACAGATTAACCATTTAAGAAAAGCATAGTACGTAATAAGAAGTAGTAAGAATAGTACGTCTTCTGCTACTACAACAGAAACACACCTTTCAGAGTAAGACTTTTAGTAAAGCCATACATATTTTGAAAAAGCTAATTTACTCATTAGCTGCATTAATACATTGATATTAATAACATCTTGGCAGCAGATGGTGAGTCAGATCTACTCATCAACTTGACAAATTACAAAGTGTTGATGTGTCTCTACAGCTCGAGAATTTCTCACTTTGTTTCATGCTGTGTAAATTAAATTAAAATGTGTGATCAGAAAATTACCCTTATCAAAACTTCAATATATAGGGGCAGCCGCGAGCTCACCCAGTAAGAGTGTTCGCCCCATGTTGGCTGAGTCCTGCAGCGGCGCGGGTTCGAATCCGACCTGCTGCCCTTTGCTGCGTGTCTTCCCCCATCTCTCTCTCTCTCTCTCTATTCACTGTCACTGTATAATAAAGGGAAAAGCCCCCCCAAAAATAATCTTTAAAAACAAAACAAAAAAACTTCAAATATAACAAATGATAGTATATCCTTAGAGGACACAGTGACAGCATCCTCTCTAGATTTCCGTGAGAGACTTGCAAATGTCATCAAGCTATGGTAAATCTCCAGCTATTGTCATCCTCTTGGCAAGTTTTAGGATGAACAGTTCATTACCACTGTTGTCAATCGGCTGGCAGGGCTCAATGGAGTGATTGCCTCATTTCAGTTATCCCCTGTGATCAGAGGTTACCATGGAAACTGGTGTGCCTCCGAAGACGTGCCACTGTCCCTCTCCCCCTGGCAATGTGGGCTACTTTCCATACAATTGTTCAATGGTGCTGTTTTCCTCATTGATGTTTTCATCATAACTAAGCCCCGCTTGCACATTAAGTGACACTATAATATACATTAAGCTCTGACTTTTATTATAAGCAACAGGTTTAGCTGGCTAACATAGAAACTGTATGAGTGTGATTGATAGAGCTTTAAATCTGTTCGGTCATCCTTTATGTCACTGTGCACACTGTGTGTAACAGCAGTTTAAGGGTGTGCATTGTGTTTATACTGTAGGCAGAGCTCCATGCACAGCTCACATAAGGGACTCTCACTCAGTAGTCTGACTCCACAGCTTTGTCTCTCTGGAGGGCAGCCAATAAAAAAAGACTTCTACACATCCACACAACAGTAATACAAATGTTGTTGTGCATCACACACACAGCCTGCACCAACCATATGCTATTTCTTTCCTCATATATGAAATACTTAAAAATGAATATTAAAATATTTATAAAGTTTAGGAACTAGTCTATACCCCTCATTAAGACAGACAGCTACATGCATGGATTTCTACAACAGATAGTAGCCACCACACTAGCAAATGCTTGTGTAAGTGCAATTAATCATTAAGACTGAGAAAGGGGATGTGAGCCTTTGAATCATGCTTATTTGCTTTTTTTCCTCAAAAAGTCAGTAAATAACAGAGAGGAGTACAGTAAAGCACAAGGGAATATAATTCATTAAAACCTTTTAATGAATTATATTCCCTTGTGCTTTACTGTACTCCTCTCTGATGTCTTATCAGTGATGCAGATGCAGCAATTATATGTAATGACTAAAAATAAAACAGAAGTGTATGATTCTTGCTGTCCATAGGAAGATGAGGAAGCACTCAGGGATAAACTCAGTATAAATGCTTTAGAAGAAAGCAAGCGTGGTGTATGTCACTCCCAGCCTTCACCTTTTCAATGCTTACATTCTATATAGGGGTGGAACGGTTCACAGAGTCCGGTTCATTTCACAGTTTTGGGGTCACAGTTTTCGGTTCAGTTGAGGGGGCATTGCCAAATTCAACATGCTTTTCATTTATTCATATGGCAAAAAAGTTAACTGCCTTGACACAATTCTGGCTAAGAAAACAACAAACATAAACACTTTTTTTTATTTTCAAATACAAATGTTCTACTTAGTGCAAACAAAAAAATGCAGCTTTGTTATTTTTATATGAAAATAGCCACATTATAGACTAAAGCCATCAACATAAAGTGAAGCATAAGCTCAACCAGCAATGCCACTGTGTTAATAACAAAAATAAAGATAAAACACATCACAAACAGCACTGCTCTGTCCATTATATTGTCATGTTCCTCTGCAAGAAAAATACCGTTTAGGATTTACTGTGTTGCTAAAATATTGTCTGATATTATAACGCAGCTTAAGTAACGTTACTTTAATCACATGCTGAAACCCCGCATCCCTGCATATCTTTCACTATAAACCCACCCAATGCTTTAGTTATGGATTGGTTTGCCCATCTGAATCTACATGTAGAGGCTGTTTAAACGCTGCAGGGAGGTGTTGCTATTTCCTACCTGACTCTCTCCTCCTTGTGCTTTCAATTGACACACTGCACAAACTGTTCTGGTCCTACAGGGTCCTGGTTATTTGGGGCAAACAGCTACACAAATAGCTTTGCTGCACTGTGACACCCAAGAAATGACTTTGGATCAGCACAAATACAATTATAGAGTGACAAATTGAACTTATTACTTAAATTGAATTGTAGTTGTTCATATCACTAGTTACACCAGTAACTATTGCACCAGTTACATTTCACTGAAAAATGAAATGCAGAGTACTCTTAAAGTGAACCTTTAAAATGTTTTGGTGGTTACAAAAAATCAAACTCAATGCAGGAATAAATGACTCTGTGCTGACATCGTGTGGTTGTTACCGCAAGTTACAGTTCCAGTTTTTAGATGTGATGTCTCCTATCCTGATCTGTGTATCCTATCCTTGTTTAAACCACCCAAACCACATGACACAAGCATATGTTCTCCATGGAAAAGCTGGCATAATACACATTGTCTTTGTGTAATCCTGTTCTACTAAACAATGACATAAGGAAACACTACTCAACCCTGTCAAACAGTCATGGTTAGTTGTGGCAGCACTGCATCTCATTCTGTAGTACAATATACAAAATTCACTGCACTGCATGCACTTTATTTATCCATTTATTTACCTGCTGTACTGAATCAAACTGGGCCTCTAATGTTAGAGTCCATTCAGAGACCAAAGGCTGATTTGAATATACTGTAACAGCTAACCTGTAAGCAGATACTTTTTTTATCCATTAAACCCATGATCAGACTGTAAAATGTCATCATGTCTGTGTTTTTTTACGTTTTGGCAGCTAATAGGATAAGAAGAACATCATGTATCATGCCATTAAAAACACTAACAAATAAAAAAGGCCCTACTGCGTTATTATGAATCCAACAACTTTTCTCGGCAAGTACCACGCTGCGTAGCAGCTGAGTAGTAGGCAGATGGATGAGGTTAGACATTGACCTTGAGTGGTTTAGAATAGCCCATTAGTTAGGGGATAGGACCTGAACACGCGAGCATGGATGCCTAGCCAATGTTAGCGCTTGTATGCGCTAGTGCTAGCTTGTATAGACTGTATGCTATGTCCTGCAAAGAAAAGCAGTGGGATTCATAATATCATGGCTCTACTACCCTAATGATAACAGAGTAGGAAGAAACACTGCTACTTGTAAATCTGAGGTGTAGAAAAGATTCAAAATACAGGCGCCAAAACATCAATCCTCTAAATGGCTGTTTTAACACTATAGTGGGTAAATCAAGTGACTTCCTAATGCTAATCGCCAATGCTTCTAGCACATATCCCAGCCTTAGTGTAAATCCCAGCCTTGCATGGGAACTCAAATTCACAGTATTATTTGCGACAAAACATGTTTATCGTGTCAACAGAAGTTGTATTGCTGTTACCATAACAGTCCTTTTACATCTTACCTGGGCAAAACATATTTATGTCAAAAATCAACAACACTGTTCATGTGATAGTCCGGCGTTCCCTCAACGTGCATCAGCTCTGTTCTCGCTCGATCCTGGCCATGAATGGTGCTGTGATGCTGCGAGAGCGATGCGCACTCACAAAACTCCTGAACGCCCTCTGCTGACCGTTTTTATTAGCATTTCTTTGCAGGTAAAATGAGTGTAGGGTGTATAGTCTAGACATTCATTTTACCACTGTGTAGCGAAAGCAGATTACAGTAATAAGTTAATGAGTTTTTTACATAACATTTGTATAATAGAAATGTTATGTTTATATATGCCTACATTGGCTACATAGGATATGCAGATGTTTTTTTTTTGTGTGTGTGTGTGTGTGTGTGTGTGTGTGTGTGTGTGTGTGTGTGTGTGTGTGTGTGTGTGTGTGTGTGTGCATGTGTGTGTTGGGAACACTGGGAACATTGGTCATACATATAATCTCCACATTAATGCAACTAACAAGCAATTAAAAGCCTCATAAATAATTAGTCACGGTTTATGGACAGTTCACATACACTGACATTAAAACAGATATTTTTTTATTTTTTTTATCAATTTTCAGTTATCAAAAAAAGAAAATGTATGGTATTAGGAGATTTTGCTTTGTTGATTAAAACATTTATTGAGCCTTATTTGCCAAACATTTAATGCAGTTCTGTTCTGATAATTTTTAATTCTGTCTAGCAAAGTGCTCTTGCCTGATAGTAGCTACACTTACATTAGTGAGGCATGGCACACAACCTCATGGCTAGATCATTGCATTTGCACGGCTGATGCACATGATTCTATAGAGGCCATACACATTAATTATGAATTTGCCACTACTGATCATGTGCCTTTTTCCTTACCTGTAAGTCCAGGCAATATACCTGCTCTTGTGTCTGTAGATAACGTGTGTGAAAAAAATAGATTGGTCTAATCTGAATGAGGAGGACCGTAAAGAATATTATATCCAGATTCTACGGTATGTTATGATATTAATTGCAAGAACCCTCAACATGTGCACCCTGCATGAGAATATTGTGAAGTCCCTCCTTGTTTCGAGCAGGCCCTTGTATAAGACACATAGATTGTACAAAGTTAAGCCAGGTTGGAATGGCCATGTGGAAGAGACACATGCTGAGGCAAGAAGGGCCTTTAAAGCATGGGTTGAGTCAGGCAGACATAAACAGGGCCCCTTATTCGAGTACAAGAAACAGGCAAATGCAAAGTTTAAATATGCTTTACGTTTCATTAAGAGGAAGGAAAATGCAATGAGATCGGACTCTCTAGCAAGGAAGCTGCAATATAATAGTCCAACTGATTTCTGGAAAGAAATCAAAAGAATGAATAATTGCATAACATCGTTACCAACGAATATTGATGGTGTCAACAGCTCAGAAGAAATTACTCAGCTGTGGCAGAAACATTACTATGAGCTGTTTAACTGTGTTAAAAGTAAGTCTTTTACAATGGGTGACATTGATAGTAATGAAGATGCAACTGTTCTACCCCAAGAAATATATGATGCAATTATGATGCTAAAGGATCTAAGGCATGCGGTATGGATGAAATATCTGCGGAGCATTTAAAATTTGCAAGTAGAAAACTATGTCCCCTAATTGCTATTTGTTTTACTGGGTTGTTAGTCCATGGTATTTTACCTGATTCTATGTTAACTGTCACATTAGTGCCTATCATTAAGGAAAAAGCTGGTAAGATTAATAGCTTGGATAATTACAGGCCTGTAGCTTTAGCCAGTATTTTATCCAGGGTTTTGGAGAGGATTGTACTGAATAGGCTGGGACATTTTGTCTTGACCTCTGACAATCAGTTTGGCTTCAAACCTAAACATGGCACTGATATGTGTATTTATGCCCTAAAGGAGGTTTTGGACTTGTATAATAAGCATAATTCCACAATCTTTATGTGCTTTATTGATGCCTCTAAAGCCTTTGATCGGGTATGACCTGGTTATTCTTTGTCCATATAGTGCTGGCCTTCAACAGCTATTAAGGGTATGTTCTCAATATGGCTCAGAGTTTGATATTGCGTTCAATTCTAAGAAGAGCAACATAATGATTGCTAGAAGCAGGGAGGACAATAAACTCTCATTTCCTGCTTTTTATCTGTCTGGTATTTTACTTAAAGTGTGTGTTGAGGTCAAATACTTAGGACACTATATAACTGATGACCTGTCTGATGATAGGGACATTCATAGACAGTATTGTATGTTGTATGCACAAGCTAATATGCTGAACTGCAAATTTAGTATGTGTTCACTATCTGTGAAGACCACACTTTTTAAAGCTTTTTGTACTCCGTTGTACACTGCCCACTTGTGGCGGCGCTATAAAAAAAGCAGTATGCGGAAACTCAATGTGGCATATAATGACGGTTTGAGGCTGCTGCTTAAATTGCCACGATGTTGCAGTGCGAGCCAAATGTGTGTAAGTGCTAATGTATTCACGTGTCCTGCTGTACTCAGGAACCTCATGTACAGATGTATGTGTAGATTGGCAGTGTCATATAACAGCATCATCGCAACATTAGTGAACCCTGAATTGAGTGCAGTTAGGTTCACTTCGAGACTGTGGAACCATTGGCGTTCTAGTCTATATGTTAATATTTGAACACTTTTTTGTGTATTGTGTAATTTTGACTGTTGTAGTCATTATTGTATTGTATGTGTTTTAACCTGTATTCTTCTTTGTTTTTTGTACTATGTGTTTGCTATGGACCATTTTTTATGTGTCCTGAATAAAGAATATGATGATGATGATTGAATACATTCTTCTTTTACTGTAACATATTCATGGTCTCTAACAATTGTTATCGGTTGCATTTTCTTAACAGATAATGTTGGGAAGTCATGGCCCATGCACTAAATACATAAACCTTGATGTACACAATGCTTCTTGCCATCTGAAGTCATCATTTGTGTGCTATTAGGAACAAATAAGTGCTTCATACATGGATGAATACATGAACATTGCAGATTTTTTGTTTTGTTTCTTTTTTGTTTTTACAATGAATGGGCTCAGAACCTTTGTGTGTATCTGTGTATACTGTATGTGTATGTATATACCAGCATGTGCGTGTTAGACCATAGGACAGTGCACATAAAGAAGAGCAATTGTTTAAGTTTGAGTCTATTCTGTGTTACAGTAAACAGGAGAGGGCAGTGTTGACCAAGATATAACTTCTGTAAGAAGTCAGAGAATACAACTGGTAAACCTGTTTTATTTGTTTTACTGTAGTTAATGCTTGACTGTGTGACATTCTCCATGAATTGATGGTATATGAATCCAAACCGAAAATAAACAAGCTCTTTCTAATGTGAGATCCCTTATGTCATTGGATTTTCACTATAACCTACACACTCCACCTTTAACGACTTTTGCACCAGGTTTCACTGGAAGAGGCTACAGATCATGATGTATGCATGTAAACAAGCATTCTACTATAAGTTGACGCTCATTTCAAGCTTAAGGTTATTGTACTGGGTAGCTTCAAACTCATGCTCACAGAGTGACCTGACTGGAGGGACCAAACCTGTGGTGCAGTGTGTGTTGGATTACCACACTGGGAATTACAGAGGAAGGTTATAAACCGGTCTAGGCTTGCCAGAGGCAGGGTGAGAATAACAGAGAGACCCAGAGACATAACCTGACGAAAGATGTGCAGACGGAGACAGAGGCGATAGATAGATAGATAGATAGATAGATAGATAGATAGATAGATAGATAGATAGATAGATAGATAGATAGATAGATAGATAGATAGATAGAATAACTTCAACTTCAACTGCATGCATTTTATTCTGCATTTTATTTTATTATTTTATTCGGCTACAAACTGGTGAATATTTGTGTCAGTGTCATGTAAATCCTTCCTAGTTGGGTAGATGCTTAGTGAGAAATCTGTGTTAGGGAGCAGAGTAAGTATACTTCTGAAGTTGCCTCTCCAATGTAGAAAGGTAGACAATGTTAAAAGTCATTCTTAAGTGTGGCACTGATGATAGAAAGACGTTCTTGTGAGGGGGGAAATGGTGCCATACCTATGTAACATTCATATCATTTGAATTATGAATCAGAGTAAGGAGAACTCTATGTTCTAAGCTGATGAATATTTAAAGGATTGAGTATACAGATCATCACATTGACAAAGGGAGAATACTAATGTCCTCTTCTCTGAGTCTGATTAGAGGTTAAGCAGAATGCAAACTGCATAATTTATTTTCATTCTTGCATTTTTGTACCTTTTGATTTGGCTCCCTCTTTTTAGGTTTGATAACTTATTTGTGCAGATGTCCGTCCCTTTTTAAACCGAAATATGGTTAAGTACAGCATACAAACAAGGGATAATTGGTGTCATTTGTTTTTAGAATGTCAAAGAAAGTTGTATTTCGACTTTTATTGTGCAAAATGTTTTATGTGCAGCAGACCTACTCTGTAACGATAAGTACTCTACAAGTCTTACATTTCCAAGGCCCATGCTCCAGTAGTTGACATACACAGAGTGCCCACTGTCCCCACTGACACAGGCACAGTCCACAGTCTATTAAATTGAATGTTGTATTTAACTGGTTTGGAGCCAGGGCAAAGTTACATGCTTTTGTATCATTCTAACTCATCTCTCTGGTGGAATGTGCTTCTTTCAGGAAGAGAGAAGCAGAGAGAGAAAGTGGGAGTGAGAGCCCATGCAGGTGAGAGTGTCTAACAGTGAGGAAATCAATATGATGTAAATTATTAAGAGCTCAGGAATGCGTCTGACCCCTACTGTCTTGCAGCAGGCTGGGCTCTGAATGCTGGCAGGTGGACGCGAGCTTGGACTCTCCCTCTAACACTCATTAGTGGCTGGGAGCTGGGGCTCCTTGTGAGTGGGAAGGCAGGGATCACAGCAGGGAAGTGATGGCCCAGGCCTCTCACATCCTGGCTCAGCCTTCGCTCTGGCTCTGCCAGCCTCTCCCTGGAAGCTCATTAGTAAGTGCACTGATGCATAAGAGCTAGTCATTAGCTGGGCTTTTTTTCCGTCTTCATCTCTCTTTCCCCCGACACCATGTCTGATCCTGAAGACCGGTGGCAGTGCTGGTTTAAAAGACGAGAGAAGTCCACATTACCGCAGGTACTCTAGACATATGGATATGAGACAGTGGTAGCCATCAGATTGTCCCTCTTTTTTTATAGGGGGTGCAGGGTGGGGGTGTCAATTTGGAGTTCTTCAAATGGAGTCCATCTATAGCCCTTCAAACCAAAGAGTAAACATTAGTGCTTGACCAGGACTTTGGCTGAGCGCCCCTTTCTTCCTCCATGGTTGGTTTTGATCTGGGGTATTTGCTTTTGCTGCCGGCCAGATCCCCTCAGCACCTGATGGTTGCCTAGGCTCTGAGAAAATAAGATCTGGGGCCCAGGCCTCTTCGGGGCTGCTGGGTAAATAAGGTCTCTGGTGTGTGTAACGTGCCTGGCAGCAGGGTGAGCACTGATGTGGAGGCCTCCAGAGACACACCACCCCCCTTTTCTATATCTAGCTGTTTAATTCTGTTATCCTCTCTCTCTTTAACTTACTCCATTCTCCCTCCCTATCCACAACACACATAAACTCTCTCTCTCTCACACACACACACACACACACACACACACACACACACACACACACACACACACACACACACACACACACACACACACACACACACACACCTACACAACGCACAGACCTCCCTCTCAGCAGGCATACTGATTAATGTTAACCAATTGTACTCATGAACATTTTTGGCTTCTAAAGCACTTGCAACAGGACCCATGGGTGTACAATGTCATGGAATTAACTTGATCACTTGTTTAGGCAAAAAAAACTTGTTTGTTCAAATAAAAAAGAAACTAAACATTTTGGATTGCAGCATATGAACTCCTTTGTCAAGACAATACCCAAGGTTATTGCAGATGGACACTATTACAATTTAAAGATCCTGTAATTAAAAGTGTTTGAACATCAAATAGGATCAAGCTCCTGTCTCTGAGGAACAGTTTGGCATTTAGTGAGTCTTTAAATGTCAGAAAGATAAATGATGATGATGGCATCTGTTATAATGTAATTACTTTCTCAATGGTAATCTTCAAAGCCCACAAACAAATGGATTTCATATACTACTGAAAGATTAAACAATTTAACACCTGATGTCTTCATGGCTTATTAAAACAAAAAGTGGCCATAGGGGACCTGCAAAATATAGTCGTTATATTGCTCAACCTACATATTGTGTACCTTGTTGCCTTCAGCTAGTCTCAAGCTAATAGTGGCCTTTTGTAAGACACAACTGTTATGTCCAAGTTTCCCTAGTAAATGTAAATTGTTCAGCAGCTGATATAATACTCTATATATTGTCTTTTCAATCATATTGTCTTTACAGATCCTGTAAGAAGGTATGCGTATATGCTATAGTGTCATTCAGCCACTGTAATGAGGGATTTGCCTTTGTGAAAGTTTACTGAGTCAAATCTCATCAGCTTAATGTGATCTGGCGCTAGCCATGCTGGATCCCCTTATGCCAATTAATCCAGGTTGTAACTCACAGACTCCTGCTGACCAATTCACATCCATTGTTGATAGTTTTTGGCTACAGGAGCCTCAACCCTCCTTGTTAGAGCCAAAAACCACAAGAAACCCACCACCTCTTTCAGCCACATCATATTGTCTGTTGACTGCCAGCAATTAGTAAAGCCAGGCAGGCTGAGAAATGACAAGATGGGGCATGGCTATTGCAATGCATGGGCGTTGTTGGCTAACACGCCAGCTGAAAGCCTCAACAACGTTTGTTAACCCTAGGGGTCACGCCTGATTCACTAGTGCAGACAGAAAACAAGATTTATGTAGCACAAATCAATACGCAGTCAGACTTTTACAATTGTGGAGCGCCAATCCAGGCACTTCTCTCTATCAGTCTAACATGACACTAATGTGTTTTTATTCCTGTTTAACCCAGCCAACGATGAATCTGTTGGCAGGCCAAGACGGACACAGTGAAAGGCAGGCTGCCCTTGATTAGTTGGGGAACACATGGCAACATGCAGAGGCTGATGCAATGGCCTTTCAGTCTTCAGGTTTCCTGCTGGGGGTTGTTTATCCATTTGTGAGAGAAATCAGCAATTTACATCCCAGCGCCTGACAGTGTATCAAATTGACTAATGACAGCGTACTTGCCTGTTGATCCCACTCAGTGCTGTCTTAAGTAAATTAGAATGAATGCAGTTCCTCCAGTTCTCCTCACCGAAAGTGTTCACTAACCAACCTAACTGGTCCTCTTTATTCTCCCTGCCATCAGCTCTGATTTCATTAACATTGCTTGTCAACCGAACACAAAAGGACACACACCTGGCAGAACACTCGCTGCAAACACCTCCAGAGTAAATTATTGTACAGTAGGAATCCTTCTCTTACAAGCTGGCACGCCAATAATGTAGAATTAGTTTAATGTCCTCCCCGCTTACCCTGTTAAAGTGGGAAATTGGAAAGTGACATGAGTGTGACGGGTGGTATTCTCTGAGCATTGACCAGCAGGCACAAAAGAGGAGTTGAGTCTGGTGCCAAGTTCTATTTCAGGGGCTGCATTCCAATTGATTAGGAGGCTTGTGAAACAAACGCTGGTGACAGCAACGAGAGTACGGCACTGTTGGGCACAGAGCCAGGTGTAAAGTCTTCCCTTGAAGCATCTCTCTCTCTCTCTTTTTCTCTCTCTCTCTCTCTCTCTCTCTCTCTCTCTCTCTCTCTCTGTCTCTCTCAGACACGCACATTAGTGACACATTAACGACACCCACAATGTGACCACTGGGATAACTTAGCAGCATTATCTCTCTGCATGTGATTATGTATTGGACCAGCTTTTGCTTGTTCTATTGGATCACAATGATAAAACGTTTTTTTTTTTAAACTTTACAGGATTCCTGGTTTACAGAAATATCCCTAAATTTGCATTAAACTTGGTCCTTGACAATTAGTCCTGAATTGTGCTTCAGTCAAGTATAGTTTTGAAGTACTTTGAGTACTTTTGGCCAGGTCTTCAAACTATATTAATCTATATGTGTGAGTGTGGCATTATAATATTGACTGAGTTTGTGCATGTGTGTGAAGGGCAAGTGGGTGGGCATGTGTCTGTGCATATGCCTGGTCTTAGCAGCAGCACCCTGTAAACCCCAGCTTGTCTTAATAGTGAAGTTGATGATTGGATAAACAGTCTGAGTCTGGATTATTGTACTGGAAAATGAAAGCATATGCACAATTTGCATTTTAATGAGCAAATGAGCATATAAAACAAATTGTCCTGGCTCTTACAATAAAGCTGTGGCTTAATATAGCAATCACATATTTTATAAACACACTTGTAGATCTGTTGTCATTATAATTCCCCTGTAAACACTCAGGATGCATTTAGAGTATACTCAAAATAATTTGAGTATGTAAAATTGTTTTTTTTTTGTTTTATCTTGGTTTACTGTATATTGAATACACACTAGTCATGTTGCATCTTGCTCTTTGCAAATCTGCTTTGATTGTGACACTTATGAGGAAGCCATGCATATAATTTATGCATGTCTGATGCAAAGTTCAGTAGGCCTGTGCCAAACAAAACACTGTTCAATTAAAAGGGAAGTAATGGCATCCTATATAATAAAGGATGTCTGTGCATACATAAACTGACAGAAAAGCATGATGGCTCATTCACGTCATGCTATGTAATTTAGTTAATGCATTTCCCCTTGCTCTTTAAAACACTTACACATTCAAATTTGCCATCATAATCTCCATGACAGAGGACATTAATTATGTTCGTTGGCTGATCGCTGTTTCTTCACAACATCTCTGATTAAAATTTCACACATTGTAATGATGTGCTTCAAAACTAGAAGCTGTGAAATTTGCTAAGCAGTCAGCGGGCTTGAATTTCTTATTCTTGGGAGGTTCATCCAGCGCACACAAAACCCCCACATATAACCCAAATCAAAGCTGTTAAGTGCTTGAGGAAAAGCGTTATTTACATGCAAATGGCAATATATCTTAGAAACATGTTCATTAAAATAGTGTGCAAATGAGGGAACAACAAAGCAGTAACTTTCTCCAGATATGGGTTCAAATTTCATATTTGGGAAGTTTAATTAAGCAATAGATTATATTTTGAAAGGAGTGTTCACTTTAATGAATCCCGAGAGACCGCAGATAAACACTGCAATAGTATCAAAGCATTCAATCTCTTAAATGGATGTGAAAATTAGGGATGTAAATGGCTTTGAGCCTTTATTTTCATTGCTCGTGGGAATATTTACCGGATAAAGACGACACTTATGTAACCTACATTATACATATACTTTAATTTTTTGAAACCACATGAATATTGTTCGAAAGATTTCAAGGACAAACACTTATTTAAAGCATGCTTTTAACAGCTGCACCTGTCAAAAGAAATTGAAGCGAGTAGACTTTTCTGTTCTAGTTAACCTTATTCCATGTAGATTTATCTTTAACATCATTGCACAACACTACCGCTACGGTATCTGATTCTCACTCTTCTGTTTGGGTGAGCTGTTGTTCCACCAAAGGGCATATGAACCAATGGTCATTTTAGCTTTTTCAATAAGATGTTTGCCTGAGTGTGGCTCTATACTCTGCAATCCTGAAACAGTGCAGAGTCAGTGAACCCTGGTACATTGTGTGATGGAGGAGTGCTACGTGCCCAACATTCACCTCTATGAGGCCGGCTGTTGTTTTTCCCTGTAATGTCCATTTTATTGGGAATCTCAGCGAGCCTTCACACTGCCTGCTGTGCTCAGCAGTGTGGAGAAGCCAGGGCCAGTAGAGTGGTGGTCAGTGCCTGTCAATCATAATCACAGGGATCAGTTAGCAGCCATCAGTCTGAGAAGCCATACCCAGATGTTGCCTGTCTTCCATCTCCTCATGTTCTACCTCCATAGGCTGTCCTTTTCCATTACTTGTTATCAAAGCTTTCCACCTTTACACATCATAAACTACGGTTGTTGGACATTTTTGATTATTCTATTTTGTGTTTGTTTTGGGTAATTTATTATTAAGAAATACATAGAGAAATATATTCCTTCGGTTGAAAAACAATGAAGAAAATGTGTTATTTTCAACCTCAAGGGAGGGCTGTTTGTTTCTGTGTTTGTGTTGGAGTCTATAAAGGGGAGGGCTGATGTTTGGGGAACAGAGCAGTCAGAGGTGATAAGAAGGGAACACCACAATATAGTCTAGCTGCTGGAAAACAAACACAAAACATTGATTATATCATCTGTACAGACACCCAAAGCTCACCGTGGTTGATGTTTACCTGACACGGAGTAAACAGCATGTTGGACTGTGGATTTCTACTCTGCATTTCATTTGGCTGCCGTGCCCCCGGTATATGTACGTCTATGACCTGTTCCCGCCCCTAATTTCCCCCATCACATTCAGAGCAGACCTGCCAACGGTCAGCTTCATTACAGCCAATATCTTAAATCACCTCTCATGTGCTTCCTACCAGTTTGGAGCTTGGTCTCCTCTGAATCGCAGTCATTTAAATGTTCCTGTGCTGATTGCGGGTGCAGGTGGTAATACATTAAGGGACTGAGACAGCCAGTGGCAGAGTGCTGAAAGACCTTTATCCATTTGCACTAAGTTTCCCCTCACATTCAGAGGCATGTCGGTCTAATTAGGCCAATGGTTTTGACTGGGGCCATATTCATATGGGACAGTTCACTTTAAGTTGTACAACAAGGTGATCCTACATCATATATACTCCACCAGGCCAATAGATTATGCCATGGTCTAGGGAATTTCAGGAAGAAATTGTACATTAATGAAAGCAGAGAATGGCTGTGAAGAAGAATTGCGACAGGGTATTGCTCTTTCCTCTCCATCTTTTAAGCAAAGTAGTCTCAGATCCCATGAGAGGCAAGGATGTATGGGGTGTAAAATAATACTGATGCTGCCTTTTTGTTTCTGTGGCAAATGACAAATGAAGATGTGTTACAAACTACTTAAGCAGTAGGTCTATTTACAGATTTGTATATGCAATATGATGTGACTAGTCTAATATAAAAAAAACTGGTGTTTTACAGTGCTGCATGTCAAATCAAAGGCATTGATTCAATTTTATAAAAAGAACTTGTCTTTGCATTTGAACCACGGTGAGTTCCCAGTGCGTCCCTGTCTCTCAATGATGAGCTCTTCGAGCAGGTAAAAGCCTCAGAAAGCCCTCGGTCCATTTCCATTCTAGCTTCCAGCAGTGTGAGTGGTGTGACAGCCTCTTGGGGGCAAAGAGATTATTGAGATCAGGCCTCCCCCAGCTCTATGCCTCTGGCCCAGCCAGCCAAGCCAGCCCAGTCAGTTCCTCAAGCCCCCCGGTGTCTTACAGAGCAGCCCACCAGGCGCACAGAGAGCAAAGAGGCACCAGGGACCCCTCTAATTGTCCATGCTTTGGGCGGCTCTCTGGCAACCCAGCATGAAGAAGGCCCCCAGTCCCAAGGCTGTCCCACTGCTCCCCACTCAGCCCTCGCTCAGAGATTCTGAGGACGATATATCTGCTTTGAGGCTTTACGTTTCTGAGGCAGACCTATAATACTGCACAGCTGGAAATTGTGAATTTCTGTGAAAGTCTGCTTTCAACATGATCAGTGCAGTAGGGTCATCTTATAAACCCGCTCAAATGATCCATATGATTCATGGCTTAAATATGTTCTGAATTTCATTCAGTGTTTTTCTTGCAAGTTCTAAAGTGTTATGGCTTGTAATATTTGGACTTTGAAAAATTTACTGAAGGCCTCAATAAAAAGAAAGTATACTGTGGCTTAGAGGATACTTAAGATACCTACTGATTAAATTATTCTGACAGAAATATTTAAATACATCTGTGATCAGAAAAATAGTTGTGCTTGTGTACAGTACATATAGTAATACACTCCCTGGTCACTTTATTACGTACACCTATGCAACGTAATGCAGTCCAATCAAGTCCAATACAACAGATTAGAAACACCTCTCAGTATAATGCAGTCTATTATCTTTCTAACAGTGTCAATCAAAACTGAACATTATTATCTTTGTAAAGGTATCATTTATGGCTTAGCTGTTGTGTTAGATTAGATTAGATTTTACCTAATAAAGTGGCCACATCGTGTATGGGATAGTACAGGGGTATTCTATTTTTTCTCCAATAGTTGAGGAATCAGTACAAGTTGTCTGGTTGTCTGATAAATGTTGTTGCAAAAATACAGTATTAATTATCAGTTTTTGAATGTTGTACATGTACCTATATGATGCACACAACATAACTGTGGTAAGTGTTAAGTAGATCCTGTTTAAAATAGCCATAAGCAACAACACATATTTTGTTAATTTATTTTTGTGGCTTGGAAAAATATTCCAAGAGGAGCTGCTGTTGACCGAGAGCTTGAGGTATTGGGGAGGCCATGGCTGCTGGGAACTGGATGAAGACTGACAAGGCCACCCATACAAAGAAAGGGACAACCTCCAGTCATCCAATGGGGTGAAGGGGTTGCAAATCTACATGTACAGCTGCAATAATAAACACACAATTACATTGATACTTGCGGCTTGTTTCTTTCCTGTTTAAATGTATTGTAATCTTCAGACCTCTTGATATGATATGAATATATAATCTCAAGATATGTCACCTCTTAATTTCTTTATTCAACAGCGTCTATACAACAAAAAAATGATGCTTCATTTGCCTGTGTCTAAGTGAAGAAAGGACTTTTGAAATTACAACCATGGATCAGAAGATTGTGGAGTAGTGCCCCGACAAGGCAGCAGTCAAAAGATGGTTTAAAATCTATCACAGTTCATGAGCTGCTTTCTTACTGCATGATTAACCAAATGGAACTAAAAGCAATTATGAGCCACAGTAACATTTAGGTAAGCATGCCATTTATGAGATTGACAAAACATCACAGTTATTGTGTATGTATTAGCAACTCATTAGCAACATACACATTGCTCAATATCCTCAGCCATTTAATTACATATGATTTCATAATTCACAACACCTCAGACACCTTTTTAATTTATAAGCAGAAAAACATCTACACATTCCACGCCAAAAACAATTTTTTTTGTATAATTCATGACTTAATAAAACATTTGGCTGGGCAAAGCAACATAGGTCTTCTACACATATGTTGAAATGTGTTTAAGCCAAGCTCTGGCTGCTGTTTTAAAATGTTCCCTTTCTGACTTCCTTTACAAATATCTGGCACAAATTTGTACGTTTTGTGCATATTGTGCAACTATTGAAAAAGTTACGAGTTGAGTAAATAGAGAATTAGGCATGCTGGTCATGCCAGTAACAGCTATGCAAAGAATAGCTAAACAATAGCCCCTAACTGGACTGTGACAGGGTAATTACTGTGCGCACATAATAAAATTCTCTTTACATAGGTCACTCGGAAAGTGTAATTAAAAAACGTTATAGATTATTTTTATTGAAGCAATTAAACCAAAAAGCAAAAAAGTAATTAAGTGTGGAGGTAATAATAGTGTTGGTCAACAGCATTTGTTTTGAGAGAGGGATTTGTCAGCCTCACCCCTTTAATGCAGCACAGACATCATTTAATTTACACTCTACAGTTTTATTATGTTAAACTGTTTTTTTTTTACTGTGTGACAATTATGTTTATAATGCCAAAAACTGAGCAGGATTTAATGAAATCATTATCATGTGTGATAATTGTGAGTAAATGCTCGATTTGAATTATCATCTTCTTCTATGCACTGAATTAATGAATCGTTACTATTCATACTGCTGGTTTATAATTATGTTAAATTGGCCGTCTTATCAGCAGTCAAAGACTTGGGATTATCAGCGTCTTGACTGTGTGGACTGTGCCAAATTCCTTGTGGATATGCGGCTGTTCCCTGCACAAAGAAAAAAGGAGAGATAATATTGGGAGGTTAAACTCCACAATTTTCTCTTAAAAGATGTAAGAAGAGCTATTGCACAAATGCGCTCCTGCTTTATGAGGGGAAATCAGACAGACGGGTCTGTGGGGCATTAACATCCACTTGACTTTGAGTGCAGCCGATTTTACAAGCCAACACATACATGTAGCTGACACATCAACTGTGTTGATCTCTGCAATTGTGTCAGGTAACTGAATTCAGATGATATGTTAATGTTAAGGGGAAATATGTTGCCCTAGTTAGCATATGGGCCACTTGCATTTTAAAAACTTATTATCATTCAGCCTGCACATTTCTGAAAATCACAGCAATAATCTAATTGTATGGTAGGGGAAAAATGCATCATTCAGTTTCATGCAGTGAGGTCAAAGACAATTTGGTAAGAAAGAAATGAGGAAAGATAGATTTATTTGTAAATCAAATACATTTAAATTATGCTGTTAAATGTTTTTTTATGTAGTGTGCAAGCAAATGATCAACATAAATTACATAAATTAACAGAATATGAAAGAACATGTGAATGCAAGAAAGAAATAATTAAAATACAGAATTCTGCTTGAATGCCTTGAAAAACCTGTGTTGACCATCTCACTGTAAACATTTATCTGTGTCAGATATGAAGCAAGGATCTGCTGAAGATGAATTCCATTCCATACTTAAAGCTTTATCCACATGTACCTAATCAGCTTAATCTGCTACTATAGCTTCAACTCCATGCCCCCTCCGCCCACCACCATTATCGCTTACATTTACATCCCTGGTGCCACTTATATGTAAGAAACATGCTAATGATCCTTCACACACAACATGCCCTTTGATTACTCTATAAATAGTCACCTAACCATGTCACATAGTGAAAGAAGTTTAACATGTACCATGGAAAAAAACAACCAACAAGGCTTTTTCAAGCAGAGGAACATGAATGAAAGCGGAGGGTTGTGCTACTGATTTCACACGTCAGACTTTGAGCACAGTAGTTGTGATTTGAGGTAAAACTTTGTGATTTTTCTTTTGTTTCCATCTCCTGTCATTGGGAATGCGAACAGCAGAGGGCAGCTTGAATACATAAATACAAACTAGAAGGGTGCATCTCTCAGTCATCAAAGGCATGTACTCGTTTACATCCCAGCACACCGCTCAGCCCCTGTCTGACAGCCGGCTGGACCACAGAGAGCCGGGGCCTGTGATCAGCATCAACCCTATCACAATACCACACGGGGGACACAGTGGAGGAAGTGGGGAATAAAAGAAGAGTGGAGTGACAGGTAATTGACCAACACCAGCCAAGTATCAGGTAATGTTTTGAGAGCCCTGTGTCAATTTGTAAGTCACATAAAATCTTAAGCTCTTTCATTGTCTTTCCCTTGTCTCTCTCCCTCTCTGCCTCACTCTTTCCTGCAGGCTGCAAAGAGAGTTACAGCACCTTGCTGCTGCAGAACAAACCTCAAAGACAACACTCTATGCGGTTTTTATTGTTAAACCTGTGTTCTGCCATTGTCTGCCCTCCCTGCTGAGCTCATCTCTCTCTCTCTCTCTCTCTCTCTCTCTCTCTCTCTCTCTCTCTCTCTCTCTCTCTCTCTCTCACTGTGGCTCAAGACGAATCTGCCAGCATGTGCCCATGCTCTTCATCACTGTCAGGTGCCCCATGGTGGTCCTCCTCTTTCTCAAACTGGGCACCAACCGCTGGCTGGAATTATTCCTCACCTCCGAAACTCTCCCCACTGTTTCTAAATAAATGTGGCTGTAGTAACCGAGGAGTGTTGCTCATCCATCTTTACCGTGAGGTGTGTGCAGTGTGCACTGCTTACTGAACTAGACAGAGAGCCTAATAAGCCACACAGTCGGTGTAAAGACACGTGTATAATGTTGCGTAATGTATTAGAGTACTGGCATTGGTTTATAATGCTAAATTCAGTGTCACTTAGAGTTTTCATTCATAATTGATTTTGCATTGATACAGACTTTAAAATCCAATAGAATCATCCACATTCACTGGCCACTAACATTAGACTTCTTATATGGGCTGTTGATACATAATACACTTTTTTTGTGTTTCACTTGACACAAGAATAACTGCTGATGTTGAATTTGTAATTAAGGCACAAAAGGTAGCTTCACCATCTGTTGACAGGTTGGTGCCTGTAGTGTCACAATGTGTCTGCTAGGTGGGATGTTGGGTTTACAATGAAAGCATGCTAAAGATACAACACTGTATGCTCTAATGTTTAAGCACACCTACACATACTGTGTCATGTTGCTGCTGTTGAACATGGTGTGCAGCGATTTCTTTCCTCCGTGTTGGTTATCAGCAGACAATTAAAGACGATGCATTAATTGGCTTTTCTTTGAGGTAATTAAGCTCTTCCGCACGAGTGATGTTGTCCTTATTGTCCCCTGTTTCATGCAAAAGTGATTATCTTTCAATCCTTTGTACGTGTTCTAAAATGCCTTTTAAGCACATTATGTTAAAAGCTGAGAGAATACACACAACACAAAGTTAAGTTGTTTTATTTTCACTTCTAAATGACACTTATATACTATAGAACACAGAGGTCACTTAAAAAAGGAAAAAACTTGCAATACAGTACAACTTGATTAGCAGTTAAATCAAATGACCTGCAACACTAGACCTTTGGTTGATCTCTTGTGGAACATATCAGCCAGGATTCTTTCCTTTTTCAGAGTGAATCTCATTCCTTAACACAAAAATGCACTTATTAAGTTCCCCAAGTTCAATTTGAATCAGTTTTGCAATTAACAAGTAAGCCAAGCTTTAAAATGTCACATTTATTGTATTTTCATATCTCTGAAATTCAGTCCTGAAACAGAATGATGTGTGTTTTATAGCAGTTATGATAAGAGGCTTACACAGTCAAAATCTCAATATAGATCATTTGACAAACGTCTTTGGTGGCCACTCGTTAAATTGGTTTCACCCGCATATTTGGGCCTTATTTAAAAGATATCTTTGAATAATGGTAAGCAGTTTAGCTCCTCTGAAAAGAGGAGGGTGATGCAAATGAACTCCATTTCACTGTTTTGTTTAATCTATAACAGTGTAGGTTTTCTGCAGTCTATTCTCAGAGAGTTTATAGCTTCTATATTCTAGCGTCGATTAATGCATCTTAGGCATACCTATCTTGAAATTAAAGTCAGTCTAATACTCCTCATTGCATATCAAGGACACAAGAACATATTATCTGATCATTCCTTGCATTCATTACATTAATGAATCAAATATGAATAATATAATAATAATATATTCGTCTTCAAAAAAGTGAATTACCATAAACATTAATATTAATGTCATTATGTGGTGATGCAGAGCTGCAATATCTAATGACATGCTTCAATATGCCATTGTTTGCACACAAAAAGGAAACAAAATACTCATTGTAAGTGTTCCTTTAAATATGCAGTTTAAAAACAACACGTGCGACAATTGTGTAAAACTAATATTTTTTTTGCAAATGCAAAACCTGTTTCACTAATCATAATTAGCATGCTCACAATTTTGCAGCCTGTCACTGAGTTGCAAGCAGGTAAGATCTAAAAGGCACTGCTCTCTATGTGTTTGCTTCTCTCAGACACATCTGTTTGGAATAACAATGAACATCTGCTGAAGATCACTGGTTTTAAAGCAGCTGCATTTTGCTCTGTACATGTTTTTGGCAAACAACACAAGTCTATGATGGAAAATGAATTTTCTAGAGATTAAACAAAACATATACATTATATTCCACTGACATGGAGCTACTTGGCACATTGAAATCTACATACAATAATCATGCAGGAAATGCATAGTGCAGCTAATCACAAAGAAAACAGCATGTTCTGGCACACATCTCAACAATGTGCCCTGACTATTCTGAAAAGCTGTTGCATGGTTAATTTTTGGTACCAAATGCATATACGAGCTGTTTGTATTTTACCCCTACTGTAATGTTGGCTGTCAACAGAGCTCCCATCAAAAAGCAGCGGTACCATCCAGTGCCTACAGCGCCTGGCTCTGTCCTCTGTTTCAAGCCAGACCGGTCTCTGGCAGCTGCACGCATACACACTGGCCGAGGTCAAAGCTGTCACTTCAGAGGGCACTGTCAAATCTCAGCCAGCGTTGGATGATGTGGGAGTGCTCCCTACAATCATCCAGATGTTTCCAATCAGCTGGGCTTCTCCTATCCTCCTCACCCACTTTCCCCACCGTCTGAATTTGGAGTGCCACCATCAACCACTGGAAACATGTTATAAAAGTGAATGAGAAAATCGGATTAATTGAAATCCGTGCTGACAGTTCCAATGATAATTAGCATTTTTTTCCCCCGTACGACTCATCTTGGCACATTTCAATTCCTATTGAAAGGGGGAAAAATTATTAATAAATGAAAGTACTGTGCATATAATTATCAGTTTTTTGTGTGAGCAAGTTTTGACTTTACTTTTAACAGATTTTCAATTACACATTTTAAAACTTTAAACTACATTTTAAATTATTTATTTAGGGTCTTAAGATATAATGACAATTTCAGTTCCTAACTGCTTGTTTCTATGTGTGTGTGTGTGTGTGTGTGTGTGTGTGTGTGTGTGTGTGTGTGTGTGCGTGTGTGTGTGTTGGTTGGTTGCTTGCTTGCTTGGGTGCTGTACATGACTATGGTGTGTTTTAGTGCCTCTTAACCTTTTTCTATTGAATCCATATCTGTTTCCTGTGCATGTTAACAGTGTTAATAAGAGATAGTAACTTTACCTCTTTTTGATGGAAAACATCATCATGACTGATAACTAATTAGCTTGATTAATCCTTTATGTAACTGTAGTGTAGCACAGTTTATATGTTTATTTATAACAGTTTTTTTTGTTTACAGCTTGCAGATTGTAGGAGCTGATACAATAATAGGTGATATTGTCTGTGTGTAAAACATGAAATGAAGCATAATAGAACATTAAATCTGTTACCACGATTTAACAGTCTAGCAGGAGATATCAGACAGACATGCATGTCTGAGACAAGTTAGTTCATTCTTCACACAGACATTGTCTCTAAGTCAAACAGAAACAGTACAAATCATGTATGACCGAGAAAAGGTGTGATGTAGACTACTTGACATCAGCATCCACAGTACATACAGACAACAAACTTTAGAATATGAGCAAATGGTTTGTATAAGTTTGTTCTGTTGTATGCTGTTTAGAGAACCATAAATCGCTTTTTGCGTAGATATATTTTAACCTTGTACACATAAGCATTTAATACTTGTAATGAGTAAGCAAATATTGCAGCTAGAATCTCAACAATGTACCCCAAATATTCTGAAAAGCTGTTGCTGTTGTTGGTCATTTTTTTGAACAAGATGTATCAACAAGCTGGTTGTGTTTTACCCTTACTGAAACTGAAACGTTGGCTGTGAACAGAACTCCCATAAAAAAGCAGCAGTGCAGTGCTTCGAGCACCTGGCTCTGTCCTCTTTTGGTGGTACATATTCAAAAATAAAGTTGTATTCAATAAAAATACCACAACAAATTGAAACAAAGAAAACCTGATTTTATTCTAACACAGGAGCAGTTGACGTTATCTAGGTCTCTGTGTATATAATGAAGTTGCCACATATGGGGGATTTTGGAGGCAACAAGGTACAAACACAATGCACAGAGGGCAGTAGATGGGAGGGTCAAAGAGGATCCAACAGCAACAGGTTAATCCAGCCATGAGAGCGTTAATATAGTACCATAGAAGGTCAGCTGTTCCAGCTAAAGTTGATGGTCAGTGGCTGTGAAACTTTAAAGAAACCTTAATGATGTCCCATTTTTAGTAGGCATTGTAGGCATTACTGTCCCGCTAAAAGCACATGCATTAAATGTGATGGATGGCATTATTAAATTCTGGATACTTGTACCTCAAGGAGCAAAAATGAATCATCCTCGACTTCACAACGGCACTACAGTAAGACAAGGCGTGCCTCAACCATCTAATGCAAATTACCACGATTTAGAGTGTTGTATTCAGCGGGAGACCATTGCTAAATGGTCAGACAAGCTAGTCACAGATATTAAAAGAAATTATGTCTAATTTGAATTTTAGTCACGCTACATTAACTAATAGAAAGTTATTAACATTTCAAAAGACAAAAAAAAAGCCTTTGCCTGCAAAATTAACAGTGGCGGGGCTGACCTGTAAGCCATGCAGTGTGATCACTGTAATGACAGCGTAATGGCATATTTACATTAAAATCTGGGCAGCTAATATGGGATTCAGAATGGGAGGCTCAGTCAAGGATTATTTAGTCTGGCCTGCTGGCCTCTCGCTGAATGTTTCTTTCTTAACTTCAATACAAAGCAGAAAGTTCTCATTTCATGACTATTTATGTGGCTGCTCTCTGTGGCTCGGTTTCCCTCTCACCACCCTAATGTTCTCTTTAGTGCCAACCTTTTATCTTTCATCTCCTCTCTCTTTTTCCTCCTTGGTCTTTAAAGGCAATTATCATATCACTTCAGAAATGTCAGAATCCTACACTTCAGTTGTATCTTGAGGAGCCTTGTTGGGTTGAATGGAATTCTTCACCGACAAAGATGAGTGGCTCTCTCCCACCAACCCCCGGACCTTCTGATATTGCTAGGCTTTGAAAAAAGAGAAGAGTTTCTTTGCATTTTAAATATCCCTAATTCATCTCATCCTACTTTGATATTCTCCAAGAAACTGCTGTGTTATTTCGAGATACAGGATGTGAGTACAGACGCGATAGGATCATACTGTTGGGGAGGTTTTAGGATTTAGCTTTAATTGGTGTGAAAGCAGTGATGGAATACAATTCTTATAATATGGAATATATCTAGCCTTTGAATTAGCCTAACTGTGTGTGAGTGCATGTGTGAACATGAACTGTACAATATAACTGGCCGCAATTAATGATTATTATGTCGATTATCTTAACGATCTACCATTTAGTCAAAAGTTCCAACCACGCAAGGCAACATCTAAAAACAGTCCAAAACCCAAAGATATTCAATTTACAATCATATCAAACAGAGAAAAGCAGTGAACGCTGACTTTTTGAAAAATGGAAGCAGCATTTTTCTTGATACATGAAACAACTCAAATATCAAATCAGTCAACCAGTCAATTAATTGACCAATCACTTCAGCCCCAAAGTTATCTTCTTCCTAAAGCATCAACACCACATTTAAAAAAAGAATACTACAAACACAAATAGAATTGATTCTAGACCTTATATTTGCTTGCAAATAAAATATACTGAAATATGAATATATATTTTATGTTAATATACTGCTTGTAATGCTAAATAGTGACTGTTAAAACAAAGTGTTACCATTAAGTCTTTGAAGTGCTTTGACTCTGCTGTCCTCACTTTACCTTTGGATGAATTTTTACAAGTGTCTTAAAAAAAACATCTCTTATTGCCACATGCACTCCACATGACTGCTGGCTGTAAATGTTGGACTCTGACATCCTGCAGGTGGGAGAAGGTGATATGCATTTAAAAATGCAAAATGACATCTAATGTTGCTGCTTGTTTCCCCGACCAGGGCTGGACCTGACCATCTGCTCCCCTGGTCAGAATGGAGCTACACTTTTGGCAGTGCTCAGAGCTGTTCCTTTGGCCTCCATCTCAAAGGACACCCAGTATTATCAGATTTCTCTTCCCTAGAAAAACTGAGACAGTGCCGCTATAAGAATAACAATATGCTTAGAAAAGAAAGGGGGTGGAGGATAAAATGGGTGGAATGGAGGGAGTACAACAACAACAAGTTGTCTTGCTAGCAGCTAGATACTGTCACATTACGGATGGAATCACTTCAGAAACGTGGAGAATTAATATCCTAATGAAGCTTCGAGTGGCCATTAGGTGCGTGTAATGTGGCTCCAGGGGGCTGGGATAGATGTCCAACAGCTTTAGGCCCTTATTTGCGCGCAGTCACCTCAGCGGTGGCTTTTATTAGGGTAACATTAGAGGAAAAGGGAAGATGCCACAGAAAGATAACGTTTTATTACTCTGGTTCCCAGGGAGCCGTGCTCTACCTGTCACAGGCACACAAAGCATGCTGTTTTAGTTTTAGTTTAGTTTTTACAGCTAAATATCTCTGTTACAAATGCCTCTGTCTGTGGAACAACATTTGGGCTATTATCACCAAAGTGTTCCAGTGTTGTCTGCAGATGAGCTATTTGGTGTAATGTTTCAAACAGTGTGAAAGGATTTCTGTGCAGACAGCAGTAAAAATAAATTTCATTCACATTTTCAATTCACATTAATACACTCCATTTCTCTCTTTTTCCCACATATTTCCCTCTCTTTTTCTCTCTCTTGACAGGACTATTGGATGCCTCCGCTTTTTATCTCCTTACATTTTCAGGGGAATGAATTGCTCTCTCTCGTCACATGGGCTCTGGCCAAGAATTCATTTTTAGTGGGTCAAATGTTTCAGAATGTCATCTTTGACAGGAACCAACCAGCACGATGAATACAAGGAAAGACATGGCCTGCTGATTTTTCATTCTTTTTTTTTTTTCGATCACTGCATACACTTGAAGCATTGTAACCATGCAGTACACAAAGCACAGGCACACAGTGTCTATGTAGAAATCAATATTGAATTAAAACTCACTCCCCACTCATGAATATAAAAACAAAAATGAAAAATGTTAAGGGGGCTATTGGAGCTGCAGGACTCTACAGTCAGCTAATGAAGGTTATGTTGCATGGCAGAATTCAGTAATTGCACCGCACAAGTGAGGTATTAGACAGGATGTAGCTAATGGAAAACAATCACATTTAACATGGCTCCTTGGTTCTAGCTGTTCAATAAGTGAGCAGCAGGCTGGCTCACAGCAAACAGGAGACAGGGGGGGGGGGGGGGGGGGGGAATCCCGCTGCACAGGATTTTAATGTGATCGGACTATAACAGACAATCTATTTACAGTGTGCTCTGGGGAGCTAATAAACAAATGTTGAGTAATTTCAGCCAGCAGTAATTACCCTTGCAGCTGACAAGGAGAGTGTGATACTCTCTCCTTCACCTCCGGCTCGGTCCAGGAGGTGTAGGCTCTTCGGAGTGGTCCTCCTCTGCTCATATAGATGCGGCTGCTGGCCAGCAGTCCACCGCACATGATCATTTACAGTACACTGCTTCTCTCTGGGCACCAGGGTGTCAGATTCTACACCATTGTTCTGTTTTGCTTTGGCAATAGCCAGGCACAAATGAGTGTGATGAAACTGGAGCATATAACAATTTGTAGTAAATGTAGAGTTTCACAACGTGTAGAAATTGTATATGGATGTTGGCATGTTGTTAAAATAGGTTTCATATAATCCAATTAAACAGAAACTCAAGCAGTAGGTTACCAGCTTGAGTGGTAATTAACATTTGTACAGGATTTCAGTGTTCACTTCCTTTAGCCACACACTATTGCACTCTAACCCCATTTCTGAATCAGTGGAGGAAGAGAACAAATATTAAGTTTAGGAAGCAAACAAATTACATTGCAGGTTAGATGGGCGAGAAGGCCAAAGGCATCTTTATCCAGGGAGCTCAGTCTTGATATTTTGTTAAAGTGAAATAGATTTTTATGCAAATATGTCTCTATCGAACGCTCTGCCTTTCTTTGATGGAACGAGATGGAGAAAACCACAGGTAATTAGATAGAGATAATTGTTGCAGAATAATCATTAATGGAAAATGTTTACATCAGTGTAGAAAAGACAATCTGTTGCATACAACTACTCAACAGTTTTTAATACTCATGATTTAAATGTGTGGATGGATTATTACTAGTTATTGTCACACAGATTGAATGTATAATCATTTTCCAGTGACAATGTGCTTACAGGTTTTCTTTTGTAAGCAGCTTGTGCCAAACAGCCATATTTTCTGTTGCAGATCATGCCTACAGTGCATTAGCCTTAGTCCCCTCTGTCTTTTTGACCAGTATGGCACAAACAATGCCTCATATCAGATCCCTGTGTTCTCACCAGAATAACAAGGAGGGAGTGGAGCAGTGACGTGAGGGGTCCAGTCTGAGGGGCTGACAGACGGATAGTGAGCCAGCCTGTCCCTTATCCTCAGACAGGCAGACGTCCTCTCTCCCTGCATGGCCGGCTGCTGACCAGTGGAGAGCCAGGCGGCTGCTGAAATGAAGAAACTTGAGAGCTCCTCAGGGGGTGAGCTGGTCATTTGATGTCCAGCACAAGGGCAGGGTATGATGCTGAATGAGCTGAGGGAGAGAGACAGCCTCTGCAGTCTGTTACAAAGACCCGGCCTGATGGGTAGGGAAGGAGGGAAAAATACTGAGCACGGACAAACCATTACTATATTTTATCTATTTTGTCAGAGAGAAAATGGCCGTGAAGCACATGTAGGTATTTGGTGTTGGGCAAACATGGGGAATTTCACACATGAATCTGTACACACCCAATAAAGTCATATCCAATAATGTATGACAATGATCATTATTATCAATCTATCAGCCCTTTGAATATGTTGCTTTAGAACTGCATCTATTATTAGCTTTGTTATGACCAGGAACCGTCCATAATAACACACTGGACAATGATAGAGTGATACTGGAGTGATAGTGACACAATCTACAACTGAAGTCCCATTGAAATATGTGAAGTACAGTCACAATGGAGCCATGGCATCTTTCTTACCTGGCCTAGGTTCAGTCTTGCAGGCAGTGGAGAGCCCTTTGAAGGCTCCAGAGAAGCTGAGATGAGAGGAAGCCCTGCCTGCAGAGGGATCAACCATGTCGAAGTGGCAGCACCACAGTGCTGTAATTAATCGGCAGCAATGGCAGCCTCAGTCCTGCAGCCCCGCTCAACTTCTCCCTCACGACAAAACCTGCGGTCAGGAGACGTTAGGCAACATTAACTGCTCGTACCATTTCCATTTTCTAAAAGGGGGTTGGTGGTGTGTGTAAGGGGGGAGAGGGGTGTGGAGGTGTCCCGGGGTGGGTCTGTAGATATAGGACTACCGTTGGGGCTCAGGCGAAGAGAGCGACGGTGCATAAGCCATGGCTATGTACCTTTCATCTTGGAGGAGATTTGGAGAGGTTTCAGACCACAGAGACTTCTTAATTCTCACTAATTCATTTGCGTTCCAGATTCACTGGGCCTGGGATAACCTGAGAATGATAATGAACTCGCAAGGGGAGTGCATGGTCCCTTGCCTTTGAATGTGCTCAGAATAGATTCAGATAATCGTTCCTTGTGAATCTTTCTGGAGGAGAAGAATCCCATTAAGAGTGATTGCTTGTCATGAGATGTCCTCCAAGTTGGGGTGGTTTAAACTTGCCGACACACATACAGTGGTGTCTGAGGATGTAACCCTGGCACTAATTCTTTTAAAAACACAAAAATGCAATATCCACAAAAAATAGATATGTGCAAGTTTTCGATTTCAAAATCATACTTTATAATGAATATTTATTTGCAAGCTGCATGAATCCTCAATCAATACATTCTACCCACCAGGTTATATAAAAAGTGTTTTTTTTCTCTCCTTGGAAATCAAGCTTCATCCAAACAATATATTATCATTACAAATGAGGGAGCAGGCTATTTACATTTATGGATTGAAATGCCACATTTTCAATACCATACACAAGCAAGTATACCTACATGTTTACATCCTAAATGCAAGCAATGCTTGCTGTCCAAAACGTGTTACCTTTATTTCTTTACTTTAGCACCATTAGCATTTAGGTATGCTTACAGTTACAGTCCTTTTAATGTTTAAACAAATCATGATTTAAAAATAAGATTAGTTTTCTCTTGACATTCACAACCTGAAAGAAATTTCCATATGCTTTATTATAGCGGGCTGACAATGACTAGAGAGATTTTGAAGAGATTTATAGGTCTGCGGAGTTCTAAGGGATAGATTGCAAACTCTTGTGAGAAAAGGGAGGGAAAGCTGCCTTACTTCAGGGCCCAGTCTCATCTTTGGTCAAACAGAGTGAGCTTAATTTGTGGGTCTGCCTGGGGAATTTCAAAGGAAAAAAGCTTTGAGTGACGCCAAGCTTGAGCTCCCTGATGTTAGTGAGATGAATGAAAGCAGGGTCTATAGGCTACAGGCCTTCTCACACTCCCACATTAACAGAGGTCTTTCAAGTTCTCATCAGGATAATTGTATAGGATGCAGTAAAACGTGTTTTAGAGGAACCATGCAGCACTTGTCATCAGTCTGATTGAGATACATTCACTTGGGTAATTATAAAGTTATAAGACACAATATGTGTTTCCTGCTGTATAATAAGTAGTGGTTATAGATGGATGAAAACTTACTTTAAACTATCACAAGATCTCCATTTGTAACATTATTTTATTACAAAAACATTACACTTTCATTTTTACTTTAATAAATGGTTTAAAACAAATAATCTAGTTGTAATTAGTTATACAGATACGGATACGTGTTTATTATCACCAATTATAACTTCTCCTATGACATTTTACTATACTGCACGTCATTCATGATCTGTTTATACACCAGCTTCCACTTATGGGTGCCCACGGGTGGAGTTGTACACAAATACACAATTAACACTTATACTAGCTTACAGCTACATTATAGTGTAAAACAAACAATTTATTAGATGTTAATATACCGATACATGCTAAATACAGTAGGGGGGTCAAGTATTGCCCCAAACATCACAGACATACTTATTTTGATTAGTTTATACTTGCCCACTTTATGTAGAGAAACTATCTAGGTTCCAATATGGCAAAATGTGTTATTTACTAACAGTACTAAGCTATAATATCTGGACAAAATAAAGGACAACAGGTTCTTATTGCAGAAAATACAAGAACCCATTCTCTGCCTCTTGGTGTTTTTCAACAGAAGACTTACTGTGCTATGGAACAGACTGGCCTTGATAGAATGACCTAACATTTTGACAGGACAAAATATAAAGCTGCTCTTTATTCTGTGGACAATTCACCAGATGCAGGCATGGGAATGGCTTTAATCAATAGAAATGTGGGTGTACTGCATGATTTATTCCAGGCTTTGCTTTATGTACAAAGAAATCTCGGACATTGCTAAGAGTGCAAGCAATAATGGGGCCCACTCAATTTCCCCTGAAAGCTTGTGTTGTGGTGGTTGTTGCTGTAAGTATTTACAAGTGCTATCTGATCAGCCTCAGAGGCTTCCCAACAAGACAGATGATTAGGTGTGGCAAACGAGCCTCATCAACTGCTAAAATTGATGACTCAGTGCTGGATGACAGACAACCCTATTTGTATTAAGATAAGGCACTGACAGTTGTGTATCAATCAAAATTGAGTTATTATTGAGCATAAAGAAAGGCATTTGTAATATCATTAAATTCAGATATGCCTCTGTTCACATCTGGCAGGCAGCCATGCGTGTGAAGGGGGGGTTAAGGTACAGAAAGAGAGAGGCAAAGCAAGAAAATAACACTTGGGGCAATCATTCCTGGCAGTGTGCTGGCAGCTGCAGTGTTTTTTTTTGTAATTTCAATATGTTTCTCTGTACCTCAAGCTTGGGTGCAATAACAGCTTACAGATTGCTTATGTCATCAAATTTTGACAAACTTTTCAATATGTTTTGACCTTCATCTTTAGCCATCTGCTTTAATTCTCCTTATCTCCTCCTCAGTCTATTTATTTTCACCCACAGTAATTGTGTACACTAAATAGGTTATGCTTGAAAGCTATTATTCAATTATTTAACAGGAATTTATAGTTGTGAGCTTGGGCTAAAATTATTAGCCATTATTTACCATAGATGCAATAACCAATTTTTTGTCCACTTCAGGACAGCGGAAACAAGCTGTGAACAGAACTCAGACATATTATCCACTTTTAAGTTATGGCTAATTTGTTAGCATACGTTTACACATCCAGCATATAAAGAACTACATTAGCATTAATTCTGAGTTGGGTTTTTAGCCTTCTCATGAACGTAAGTTTAATATTCACTCTACTTTTAACTTTGTTTTTGGTCTCTACCAACTCCTGAGGAAAATACATTTAGCTAAATGCTCTACTACTGTATGTTCGCCAGCTAGTCACTAACATTGTTTGTGCTTTAGTACTGGGAAAACGGCACTATGAGAGTGGTGAGACTGACCCGAATTATTAAGTTGCGGTGCAGAAAACCAAAACAATGAGTTGAAAGATGTTAAAAAGCTCCTTAGAGCTGAGAGAAACTGGGGAGTGAGATGATAATTCTTTGAGGTTTTGTCTATGAGCGACCCCTTTTACACATACATAAGTAGCCATGTTAAACATAAAAATATGTATTATAGCAGCTTTAAAAACATCCCTGGGATCCCCTTTGAAGGTGTCATTCAAGTCAATCACTTCTTCAACATCTGTCCTCTTGTTAGCTGCTTTTACATTATGTCAGTCCTGTATATTTGAGTTAGTCAGTTGTGTTATTCCGATGTAAGCGGATCAAAAGCATTATGGAGACCTCTTACTGTAAATAGTCAATGTGGCATTAAGAAGTATCTTGTTCCATGAGCCGGTGATCAGAGTAAACAACACGCTGGGTATAATATAGTCCCTCCACAGTTTGACATTTCCCTCTGATTTTCATATCTTTGCCTGAAATGGCAGTCTATGTAACATGTGGAGGCCTTAAAAATGCCATGGCTGATATGAAATCAATTTGCATTTCCCCTGGTGCCTGGATAACATGGCCCTGTCAGAGGACCCTGCAGATCCGCTGGAGATAATGACGTTATAGAGGGCGGCTCGCACAGTGGAGAGGATGAAATTGAAAGAGTGACGTTCTGTGTTTCCCATGATTGCCTTGACTGGAGGATGTGCGGCTATCGCACATGTACTCCTCTGTCTTTGCTCCCCATTAGCTCCACTTGTTTCCAGACAGGGGTTAAGACAGACTAAAGAGATTCACCAATACGACCAGTCAAAGGCAATGTGTGTCAGAGATGGTATTTTAACAGTATAAACTTTCAAATAAATAAATTATAAAACTGTAATAAAGCTCATTAATTCCACCCGATTGGTCACCGTGTTGAAGGTTTTACATTTGTGGTGACCTGCAGAATAGAAAAGCTCCGAAATATTACAATAATTAGGGATTTCATAATAGCAGTTAAGATGTTAAGAAAAAAAATCAGACTTTTAGGTCACTGTTGATGTTACGCTTCAATTTATAGACAATGCTATCTATATACATTGATTGACTATTCAACAGCTAAAGAGAAAGGGAATTTACACCAATGGAATGTCATATTATTAGTGAATGAATAAAAGAAGAGAATAAAAAAAAATCCCTCAGTACTGACTGTTATCCCATTGACTTCATACTGCAGCACTGGCCCGGTTTTACAGGAATGGTGTGTGAGCCCATCATTATATTTTTCAAAAAGGGACAACACAGTAATAGTAACTACATGCCACTTTGGCCACTTTGTGAAAATGTGAAAGGGATTTAATTGAATGGTGGAGATCACACACAGGAGTGTACTGCATTTTAAAGCCATATTACAGTGCACAGCCCAGAATTTGTTATAAACATGGGAAGTGGATAGTTGACGGCGCTGACCTGAGGACATTTAGACGTGATCACACTGGTGCAGGGGGCCAGCTTGTTATCAAGCTCAGTGTATGCTGAGAGAGAAGGACAGCTCTCCCACTGCTGCAACACTAATATACGCGGCTATAACTACAGGTGATTCCAGCACCTGTAGCAGAGTTTTTCTTCAATTGGCCTATTGCTGGTGAATGTGAAAATACTGACCTCTACACCCAGAGTCTAACAGCCTTCTCTCTCTGTGATGGCTGGAGGAAAAAGTTGTTAACGCTTTCGGTTAATTTGTGGTGGGCAGTAATGAATAAATTGGAAACCAAGGTCATCAGATGGTTCCAATTTCCACTTCATTTCACCTGGACACAGAACATTTCATGTATGTATGTAACCAAATGTACGGTGACCCTGAGGTTTCAACGCACTGCAAATAGACGCAACACAATACAAACGAATAAACATCTTCACCAACTTGAAGAGTTGAACACATGCGCAGCATTTAGAAACCATTCACTAACTTTGCAACACACAAAAACATCAAATTCATGATACGCAATGCACAGCATTTAGAAAAAGCTCACAACAGAAACTGTTTCCAGGGGACACTAAAAGGTGATGCACACACAGCTGGGACACGCTAGTTGTTGCTGTGGTTTGGGGCTTATTGAGTTACTGAAGATGGCTATCTGCCAGTGGTGTTTGAAAATCACCTAAAATGTCATTTTAGTTTTGCTTATTTTAACATTGTGATCCCATGGTAGAGATATGATTGCAGATTGCAGATCTGTTAACCAAGCGTTAGCCTTTAGCTTATTTTTAGACTGTCAATTCAAACAAATTCATAGCATCATAGGGAAAGTTATCTAACTAGTGTTAGAATCCTCCAATTGGAGATTAGTTTATTTAAGGATAGCCAGCTGGGTTACCTAATAGTTAACGGACAAACAAATTAAGGAGAGTGACATCATTTTGTAAGTCATGTCAGCAAAACCTACCGGTAGGCTAGTTCAACTTGCATGTTCCCTATTATGGGATCTGAAAGTAACTGGATGGTGGATCAGTGGATACGTTTTTCAAGATGGTTCTCTGTAATTACAGCTGACATTAAAGTCTGGATGGCTGTAAATGTAAATATTTAGGTTGGTTAACATTTGTGCAGAAAAACAGAGGAAATCATGCTGACGCCATCCATAAACTCTAATTATATTCATGGGCCACGGTTTGACTTGTGAATATATTTTCTTTCTTAGTTTCCATATATCTCATTATTCTTTCAAATCAAGATAAAATTGCTTTGAATGCCTAGGGATTAACAAGGGCATATCATAAGTATCTAAGAGTATATGGTGGGTTTGATGTTGCAGGGGGATTAGCAAAGTACAAAATGCGCTGTTGTACACATTATTACAAAAAATCAACACAGTCCACTCTGTTTACACAAGTGGTCCATTGGGTCTAATGTCTACCCTTTGCAAGCTGACCGGCGCATTTTGAAATGCACTGCAGTACACAGGGATGTCCTGTGTAATAAAGAGTATACTTACAATATATAAAGGAGATGGAATGATAATAAGACATCTTGGCTCTAATCAACCTTATGGAAGTCTGAAGAGGAGCAGAAATGTGTCTGCCACACCAATAACAATTTTCAATTAATAAAAGCATAATTTTGTCCATTCCCCTAGGATGGGGCTATGGTATAACTTGAGGGCCTTACCTCACATGGTGTGAACAAACCTGTAGCTGTGTGAATGAGTGTGTGCGAAACAGACTCTCTCAACCATACTCTCTATCTCACACACACACACACACACACACACACACACGCACGCACGCATGCACGCACGCACGCACGCACGCATGCACGCGCACACACACATGCACGCACATACACACACACACACACACACACACACACACACACACACACACACACACACACACACACACACACACACACACACACACATACAGCTAGGAATTATACTTGTCTGTATGGTTTGTTAGCACTCAAGAGATAAAACTTTACATGTTGCTCCCAATTAGCACAGCAGTGACCGTGCACCGTCTCCTGTGCTCAGCTTCCCCTCTGAAGAGGGGCTATTTATGTGAAGACTCATGAGAATGTGAGAATTGAGGCGAGAGAGACGAGATATGGACTGTGTGAGATAGAGTGTGTGTGTGTGTGTGTGTGTGTGTGTGTGTGTGTGTGTGTGTGTGTGTGTGTGTGTGTGTGTGTGTGTGTGTGTTATGAGGAAGAGAGGGTGAGAGATGGAGTAAAAGAAAGAGATAGAGAGCAAGGGAGAATTGAAATGGCTTAAGAATCCATTTTGAGTAGAGAGACAGGTCCTATTAACATTTAACAGCATTTGTGCAACTTGGTGCCGAGGTTATGATGCAAATGAGGAGGAATTAAAACTGGCCAGAGGTTTGTCATTGATGGATTGCAGTCTGGCAGTGCACACACTTCCCAGTGTCCATCAGAAGCGATTACTGTGTAATTAAACCTTATTTCTGGACTCTCTAGTGCATAATTACTTTGTGAATGTAACCATCATCTAAAAGCTACAAAAATGCTTTACCATTTAGTCTAGCAGTCAGTTCCACGGACTTGTGTCAGATATAGCCATCAGACAGAGCAAAAGAACTGTCACTTTTAATAAGAGGCAAAAAATTAAATGAAACAGTATGCTTATTACAGAAAAATTACACGTTCAAGAGTCCTTTCTGTTATTTCCATAATGTATCCCCCACCCCACCCCCCACATATACACACACTGCAAGCTTTAGGCAATTTCCCTCACATTTAAATAGATTGCACATTTAAGGCTACTTAAGGAAAATTATCACTTTGCATATTTTAATTGTTATGAAGGAAGTGATTTGAGAAAGGTCTGTGGCTCATCCTCTTGAGCCATGTGGTTGCGAAGCTGTCTGATTCGGCTGCTCAGCGCTGCAGCTCCACAGATAACCTCCAAGTTCACACACATCCACTCCAGTTTCATCAGAATGCAAATGAAGCACAGAACACTGGGACAAGTGGATCTTTGATATTTACAAAATAGCCACTAATAACTTGAGTGTAATTTGTTTGACTCAACTTTATTTTTTTTTATCTTATCAGTCTTGATTTTTTCCCTCCTGGTCAAATGGCTCTTGTTTAAAAATTCAGTGGAAAGAAACAAAGGGCGTGTTTGCTGCTGAAATTTCAAAGACAGCGGGATGTGAACTGTATATAGACAGTATATTGGCTCTATAGCTGTTGTCTAGATACTTACCTTTTTGTACAGACTGAATTTAGCAATGTAGTTTGCTGGATTAGTTTAAGTTTAGCAAATAATACTCCCATGCAAAGTGACAATTTATTTAGCAGTGATCATATTTCTTGAACTTATTAGAACCTAAAATGTCTTATTCTGTAACTAAAAATGATTCTGGATGTGGCTACACCTGCATTGGGGGAGTCAAATGCAAGTGTATTTTTTAATCAAAAATGTAAAACAAATGTCTCTTTATAACTTTAAATATGTTTTTTTATTCAGACATGGAATGTCTCCAAATAACTTAAATTCTAGTTCTCCAGCATAATAGCCATGCTGAATAAAACTAGTGAACAATCCTCCAAGGACAGTTCTCCATGGGAGACTACAATGTTTAAAGTGTAAGTGTTCTCGCCTTGACAAGCTTATCAATGCTTGTGAGGGAGAGTATTCAGACACTGACAGCACACTGATAATATGAAATTACCTTTTTCACACTCCTTAGTTTTTGTAAATGTGAGTTCATTTTACTCCACAACATGTACGACTCTTTATTCAGAAAGGCTCTATGGAAATGAAAACATGTTTTATTTACAATTGTCAGTGCAAAGTATGGATCTTTCCCCAAATGATTAACACACATGAGATAATACAGGTACAATACAAAATGTATTCGATTTTATTTTCTATAAAACCAGTGTTTTTCACCCCGTGTTTAGAATCATTATAGATACATGTTAGATGTGTTGATAAACTGTACTGACAGCTGATATTGACATACTTACATGATAAAAAATAAAAATAATTACCAACACTGACACAATATGCTGAGTCTTTTCTCATTTGTGTTATTTGCACAGAAACATCCCTCGCATAACACCTACTACATAATGATAACATGAAAGATTTTAAGCATATAGCTGTTCATTTCCTAATAAAAAAATATTATGGATCATGAGAGGTGTATTGGTGGGAGGAGTGCAATAAAAAGGAAGCCTTAAAATAGCCTCTGTAAACTGCTGCAAACTGTATTACTTTCACTATATTGTCGTTGAACATTAATGAAATAAAGAAATTATGATTTAAATTGTCATGGATCTAACACTGTTTTCCACAAGAAATAGCTGTAAACAAAAATAGCACAGGCTCAATCACACCATTGCAAATTTAATCAAGTAAAGGTACAAAATGCATCCAGTTTTCAGAAAAAAAACATCTTTATTCAGTATTTCAATAACCTTTCTGTACCTTGAAATTAAAATACATTTAAACCGACTGTACTGTAAGTATGGCAATACATACACACATATAAACATGTATGTGGTGCATTTTTCGTATGTATGCTGTATATCATTAGCAAATGTACAATACATACAGCTATGTGCAAGTTTATTCTCTGTACATGAATATGAAAAGTAAAAACTCAGATTTTTCACATCTTAATGTTATCCCCTCATACAATTGCATGGAGAATTGCAAGTGCACATACATACACGTTAACATGCGCACTATTCAACAATTCACAAAGGATTAAAGCAGTTTGTTACTTTTTAGGAAATTAATTGGAATTGCATTGGACACCTTGCACTTACACAGCCCACAGCAATTCAATGGAAACATGGTATTGTAAATAAACTGTACGTCAGAATGAGCAGGTTGACTTCATCTTTGCCCTCAAGGTGCCTCATTTTTTTCTGCAGCTTGTACTTGACAGTGTAACGACAGTCTTTGTGAGGTAGACTGCTCTGATTCAAGGGCAAGCTTTTATTTCTTTTCTTCATTTTTTTTTTTGTTTTAACTTTTTTTATCCACAAATGCATGACATTCAAAATGACAGGACATAAGTACTACATGTACAATATGTAGCAATGAGGTAGAAATGGTTATAAAGAATACCAGATATAAAACTACGTAAGGATGGAATCAAATTCTTAAGCAGTTCTCAACAAAAAGTAATTACAGAAATAGTGACATAGTGTCTTTGAAAAGAAAAGTGATTCAAGTGGCTAAGTTAGCATCCCTGTGAGACTCGATGTGCTTATCATAGGTTCAGCTCATGGGTTGGTTGTGACTGTGGGCCCTTTCATCACATCACTCTCAATAACGAATAACGTTTTTAATGACAACATCTAAAGCATGTGAAATATACACCCTATCTGAATATCTGTCATTTGTTTTCCTTATGTCAGGTCTGTCTGTATGGCGTTTTACTCTCTAGCTGTAATGCAAATTAAAAACACAATTAAAAACACACAAATATAACTTATCCATGTGCCTTGTGTTACACTGTGCTCTATTGCACTGTTAGGGAGACAAAAAAAGAAGATCTGTTGTTGTTGGAGTGATTACAAGTACTACTACTACTTGAGTGGAACATTTCCCCTTTTTAACATACATTTCTCATGAACACTTGCCCTCTTAAACTTGTGAAATCTATGCTTGTTAATGGCACTTAGGGCTCCTTATCGCGTTCTTGTCAAAAACCTTGCAATGACTATAATTACTTCTTAAAATTAGCAATCATGGAGAAACAATTATATCCCAGTGTGACATTTTCTGCTAATAGCTATCTATGTTGCATTGTTTTTAAAAGATAAACAAATTAGCAATGTTTCTATTTCTACTATAAACTCAATATAGTAGAAAACTTAATAAACTCAAACAGGATAAAACTGAAAAACTTCAAATGTTTTACAAAACTCACATATCTCTTGAAAATATTTGACATACCGTGATACAACAACTTAACAATGCCCAGTGAGAGTACTATAAAATCGCCAATTTCAAATATTCACAGCTCACACTGTGGCATTAAGGTCACTGATATTCACAACTTCTTCAAACAAATCATCATATTTAAAAGAAAGCTGTTTTACTTTGGCTTCAAGGAAGTTTTCAACCAATAAACACCTCAAAGTGCAGTAAGAAATAACAAAAATGGAATTTTCTTTTAAATGTTGGTCTAATTTTCTTGTGTAACTACATACTTTTCATGTTTAAAGCTTCCAAAAGGACTTTGCTGGACACTTTCATGTGTAAACCAAATTTGGATATGGACCCCCTTTATGTGGTGTGAGTGTCCGGTTGTACTAAAAGACAGACAGCTAGAGACAGCTGCTCATTTATCCTTGTAAGTACATTTTGTTTTAAGCCTGTTTTTTGCTGGCCAAAATGAATTACCAATTAATATCACAGTTAACCTGAATTACAGATGCATCTTGCTAACCAAGCTAGCTGATGCTAGCTGACAACTTAGCTCCACCCTCTCGTCCAAATATGGTCACTTCTAGCTCCAAAAAACCAAGATAGCCTTCAAATGTCCACTTCTTTTATACAGCCTATTATTATATGTTGCCCGTTTCAAATTTAACAAATGAAATGATCCCATTTCTAAGTTAATCAAATTGGGGGGGGGGTTGCATTAATGTTTTTACCAATGACTGTACCTTGTGTACATTAAAAAAAAACTGTCACCCATCTTATGACTGGAGTACATATTTATAAATATATAACACAGATAATGTGAAACTACAACAAGATATTATTGTTGACAAGCTTGCTAGCTTTCTCTGCTGCTACGTAGTTTCTCTGCTATTGTCTGGATGCTTTGTATACATCCTAATACAGTTTTGGAAGAGTTAATGATACCAAACCAGGTGGCAGCGATTAATATGCACACTGTCTAATAATAAAAAAAAGAACAGGTAAAACATGTGCAATAGAAAACAAACATGAAGGGACCTCCTGAAAAACAAATACAAGGTCCTTTAGTGCCTCTGCAGTATTATACACCTACACATACAGTGGTTTCTACTTCAGTGGCCTTTTTCAATGTGCGAGTGCTTTGCTTTCCATACTGCTCAGAGGAGGTAATACATTCAATAACATTTTAACTTGCCAATTCAGCTGTCAGTCCTGCTCTTTCATTGCCAAAAAAACACTATATGGAAATGTACTGGTTAATGGCTGCAAGTAGTGATTAATAGCACGGTAAACACAAAAGTTTAAATGTAAAAATTACAACACAAAGTAAAAATAACAGTTTTGTGTACAGTGAGACTAGCCTTCAACACATGTTCTTAAAAAGGAATGCCACTCAATTCATGAATGTTACAGTTATGGCCTAAGACAGACAAACTAATTCTTCTGTAAACTTTATATTAAAATAATGTCATTTGTTTCAAGCCAAAGAATGCGTACATCACTGTGAATGCTGTCACATTTAGATTTTCTATTTGACATCAAATATTCAGGGGCCAAACAAGCAATGGCAGCTAATACAGACCAATTTGTCCTAAGGCAAAGGCATAGTGAATCCCAAACCTGATATTCAGTGGTATTCCCCTTCAAGTGCATTATGTTGTTCTTGGGAGTTATCAAAATGTAAAGCTAATAGATTTTGCACACAACAAAATACTGTTTGGTGTTCTCTCAAAAGGTTTCCTCAACAAACAAGCAGAATAGGTGCTGACATTTTGCTGCTTTCATGTATTTGTCTATCAGAGATAACTAACAAACTGAGGTAGAAAAGAACTTAGGCTATACATAATCCTTAGGTTTCATTAATGATAAAACAGCAGCAGGATGGAAAGAAATAGCTTGGGGCAGCTGTCTTCCCCAACCCCAAGATGGTTGTCTGCACCTTTCGAATTTCTCTCAGCTCTGCATCACCACAAGCTAAAGTAAAGAACCCCAAACAAATTACTTTTTTGTCTTGTAAATAAACCAGAATTACTCACATACATTCATTGTAGGAACCTTCTTGTTTCATTTTGAGCGTCTTGAGGTATTATAGAGCTTTACATGGTTAGATGATGGAATTTCAAATGCAAGCCAAATGCTCTTGTAGTGTGTAGTGCTTTGACACAAGCTTATGAGGTACTGTACATATCATCACTTTCCTGAGATTTCAAATAGAGAACATCAAAAGAATGGTAGAATTTTATATTTATGTGAAACACTGTGAATTACTACTCAAACAATATTTTACCAGCAATTACATAGTAATGTATTGTTTAGATTGAAGTCCCTTTGTAAAATATTTGTTTTTGTAATGTCAACTATAATGGTGAGGCTAGTACAGCAACCAAATTAACCTTGGGTTTGCTAGAAAACAAATTGTATTGTTCCAACAAAAGAAGTATGTAAGTGTTTGTAAATAAAGGATTTACACACACATGAAACCTGTGTAAAGTAATGAAGCCTAACTGAAGTGAAGCCAATATATTTAATTTCGCTCAAATTAACCACAACTGTTCACAGAGAGCACGAAACAGACACAGCTGTAGAACACTAAAGGAAAAGAGAAAGCATGTTTTTTGTCTCATTTTAAAGCTTTTTTTTTATATTAGCACATCACCAATGAAGATTGTGAGGCAAAAAGAAAAACAAAACTCAAACAGCACCACCTCAGGCACTTGATAGCAACTAAATCTCAAGATCAGCAGAATAGTATGTATATATATTTATGTATATATATGTATATACAAAAATGGGGGGCACCTTCTTCCAAGTCGTTTGTGTTTTAGTGAGCACATGGCGTCAGCCACATAAAGCATTTAATCAACTGTTACCAATGGTGGATGATGTCATTTTCTGTCTAAAGCCTTCAAGGACAATCCCTTTGCTCTATATATTATGTTCATGTCAATACTCTTTATTTTTCTTGTTCACTGAAAGCCAAACACTGATTTGTATTCAACTACTGAGCATAAAGAAATTGTGTTTGATGACTCTCTTTCATTGACTACAACCAAACATTTTATTCCACTCAGTGTACATGTCAAGTTCTTTCTGTGATATGCTGGGCTGGAATTTGCAAAACACATTGTCAAAGTCTTCGTAGGAGACCGGTCTCATCTGAGTGGGGTGGAGGGTTGACAGGTCAGCTCCAGGAATGCCATGGAGAGGACCTACCACAGCCTCTTGACACAGCTGAGCCACGTCCAGTCCAGAAAAGCCCTCTGTCCTCTGAACCAGTAGTGACATTTCTTTGTCACTAAGACAGTAGTTGTGCTGTGAGAGCAGTTGGCTGATTATCTGGTGTCGTGCTGTCCCATCAGGCAAGGGGATGAGCAGTCGCTTGGCAAAGTACCTCCGTAGGGACTCTGGGATCTCTTCAGGCTTATTGGTGGAGCAGACCACGAGGACATGGTCCTCAGCGGAGGTCAGAATACTGTCAAGCTGCATGAGAAGCTCAGCCTTGAGGCGATTCACTGGACTCTCCTCACTGAGCTGTGCTGACAACAGCAGATCCACCTCTCTGATGAACACCACAGCTGGCTGGCGACACCGGGCCACCAAGAAAGAAGCCTGGATGATCTTGTCCCCTTCCCCTAGCCACTTGGTCACCAGAGCTGAGCTGCTGAGTCGCAAGAAGGCAGCCCCCAGTTGGCTGGCCATGCTCTGGGCCAGCAGTGTTCTACCAGTTCCCTGAGGTCCAAATAAAAGGAGGCTCCGAGGTAATGTGGCAAGTCCACTAAACATATCTGGCCTTAAAATGGGCCATAGTATCTCCTCTTTGATGGTTGCTTTGGCCATATCCAGACCTGCGATGTCACTCCAGTCCACTGGAGGACCCTGCTGAAGGATTTCTGTGGTCACCATCTCCACCAGGTTGGAGTCACTGTTCTTCAGTTGTTCCTCCGCAGCATGGATGGACGAGGTAGCTGTACCAATGTCAGGCCCTGTAAGGGAGTGAGAGAGGTGATGTCTGTGCTCTTCAGTTCGCTCGCTCATGATTGGAGATCCAAACTTGTTGTAGGGCTCACCAGTTCTGAGATCACCCACAGAGCTTTTGGTCGATCCATAGGATGGAGGAGTCAGTGCTCTGCCAGAGTGTATTATAAATTTTCTGTGTTGATCAGAAGACATTGGCTGTTTAGTTGGCTTAAACGCTAAAGATGATGCCTCAGCATTTCTGTCAAAGCCATTGCCCCTGTTTGAGTCTGAGACACTGTCTGTTATTCTGTACATTGGGCTCTGAGAAGAGCGCTGTTGGTTGTAGGTGAAATTACCATAGCTAGAGTCCATATCTCCATGTCCACTCATGTAGAAAGCTTTTCGTTTTAATGAGTTGGATGTGCTGCCATTCAAAGGTGTTGGTGCAATTGGTGTATGGTTATGGGACTGGAAGGTGTAGCCGGGCAGTGTGGAAGGAGCGATTGGTGTAGGAGCTGCAATACCGGATGACAGATAAGCAGAAGGAGGGGGTGCTCCCCCAGGGCTATAACCAGGGCCAACAGCATTCTGAGAAGGATACCCTGTTGGAGGATAATTGTAGTTGGGAAGGTTTGGAGACCCGGCGTTGTAGCTCGGCACTAAGGTAGGGGGAGGAGGTGGGGGTGGTGGTTGTAAAAGCCCAGCACTGTGCAAAGGAGAGGGGTGTGGGGAGGGGAGGGCTGGGGTACTCTGGCTGCTGTAGCTAGAATGCAGGTAGGAGCCGTTGTAGCTGGCAGTATATTCCTGAGAGGGGACGCCCGAGTGGAGAGTAGTGGCTGTGTGGCTTCCACAGTTACTGCTGGAATAGCTAGGTTCAGACAAGCTGCTGGCCACCTCTGGGGAGCTGCCTATGCTAGCCGACACATCTGTAGGGGGTAGGGCAGCTGTCATTCCAGCTTTGCTCACAGATATAACATCTGGAACACAGTTCATTGGGTAAATCCCCTCCTGCCAGGACTCATTCTCTGACTTTCGTCCATTCATGAGTCCAGTGGTGCTATCAGAGTAAGAACACAGCAGGGCTCTCTCATTTGGGCCCTCTAGGATCCCAGAGTACTTTTCTGCATATTTCTTAAGCAGATTGGAGGCAGTCAGTGCAGAGATGTCATCGTTTGCCCATGCGTACTGGTATGTTCGCTGCAAGTGCCCCCGGTAGGCCTCCACTTTGTGTGCTGGCGAGCGGGTAGTGGATGAGATGTCAAAGTGTTGTTCTGCCCATTGTGTGTGCTCTGGGGTCCACTGCATCTTTAGACCTAGATGTTCCCCATAAGGAAGAAATATGTCAAAGTAAGAATTAAACCATGGTTAATAATCATTTTAAAATAATATTCTAACATGTTCTAATCATAATAATCAAATAGTGTAAGTTAAGCACCATGAAAAAGTCCATAATGTATGAATTGCTTTCAACTGTTTGGGTGGAAAAAGGTGGGAAATTACAAAATAAAAGCATGAGGCTATTCTGACATAATTAGGAGAAAAAAAGGCGTTATCTTCCAGAAAATGTTTAAAGTACAACTTGCACCTAATGTCCAAATGCCTTCCATTTGACAAACGGACAGCATTAAAAGAACACACATCGTGGTCAGTATGAGGATATATGACTCAATGCCTGGTTAGCATGGTATAATCCACCCAGCACAGAGCAGAATGACACAGACATTGCAGGTCAGTCTATAATCCAACTCTCATCTGAGACAGTTTCAAATCTGTTTGGAGGAGAGCAGCAAAGCAATCTTCCCTGGCAGCGCTCTGTTGCTTTCATCACACAAACCCCTCAGCCCAGCATGAATTACATCCACATCCAGTCTGCCAACTGCTTCCTAGTCCAGAGTGAAGGAAGGAAAAAAAAACATGCTTCACTTGTTTTTTTCTCTGCAGCATCTCTCAGCCTTTTGACATGGCCTTGAGGGTTTGAATGACATAAAAAATCAAGTCAAATCCTAAAGTCAATCTGCAAATAAAGGTTTTTACACATGCTGTCATCTTTTTATTCTGTTTGGGATTATCAGAGACTATAGCCCCAAAGAATGTAGACTATTGAGATTACAGCTCAAAACAATTAGGAGCTAATGTTCAGATCCCACACATCTTACATCAACACTAATCTGACTAAAAGCTACAAGAGGATATGAGAGGAGACACATGTAACCAAACCCTCCCTGTTACAATGGTCCATGCTTTTGCTAATCAGGCTCTGCAGTGCTATACTTTATACTTCAGTAGGTTAAGTCCATATCACAGGATTTAGGCAAGAAACAGCCACTGTCCAGAGACAGATTACAAATTTGTTTGTCTGCAGTTTCCCTTCCATCTATTTGCCCAACCGCCACACTAGACACCAGGAGCTAATTAGCAGGATGATGCTGCAGTAATTGTGTTAATTTACAAGGTTTTAGTCACATGGTTGTCAACCATCCAAGCTAATGATTAAGAAAGAAAAAAGCCTGAGGCAAAACCCAGGAAGGAACAGAAACCAACAGAAAATAGAATGTGACAACAAATTGTATTATCGGGGAACAGTGGCAAAGATAACTACAATTACAAAAATAACTAAATGTATTTTATTTAAATCTAAACCTTTTTTACTTGAAATGTGTATGAACTGAATAAAATATATGAATGCCAACTTTGAGAATAGCAGAAGTCTCACTAACTACTGCTTTAGATCCATATGCATCTACATCCATTTAGGTATTACTCATCCACTACAGTCAGCTGTCATGTTAGGTTTGTAGGTGGGTGCAATGCAAAAGTTCGACTTTTAAGTGGAATTTTCTTCCCCAGCGCAGCCTGTTCCTCGTGTTATTTCTGCATTAAAAAGTGTTGAATTTAACATTTGTTTCCACATTAATGGTGGAAAAATATTCCCATCAAAACATACAAAACAGTATTAGGGCAAGAGCAACTAGCGCTGCATTGTCTACCAAAAACTCTCAGCCAATCACAGCATTTACAGACAGCACAGTGTAAGTATCTGGATAATGTTTTTTGTAAAATCCTTCAGTAGAGTTCATTAACACTCAAGACACATTTTGTCAATGACAGAATTGCGCACAGCCTATTGAGTGAGATTCTTCTATTACTGTTAATCCTCTCTTAACAATATGCCACTTTGGACAATCAAAGGAGTGCTACTCTCAAAGTGTACTTCAGATCTTTAAACAGGTATTTTATAAAATGGAAACCATCCAAGATGAGTCTACTGCCCACTGCTAAAAACAGACTAGAAAGTAACTCAAACCTGAGATTTAGATTTGTGGAACAAGGCATTTTCTATTTTACAGGCTAAAAAAATCTATTCTATTAACAAAGGAACCTACACAGAGAGATACACATAAAAAAGAAGAAGTTGTTATATTACATACTATAGAAAAACATTGTTGTGTGTAAAATGATTCAGTGCATCAACCACTTTTCTCTTAATAAGATATTATTGATGCATACTATTTGAACAGGAATCAGGCTTTAAATAGTTTGGTTTAGACAAAGGTTTGGAGTAGATAGTAAATGCACTCACACACAAATATGCACATGTACACTAACATAAATAGACACAAGTGCATCCACATGTACACACAAGCAGTGTATTAGCATAATGATCTGGTACTTTGGCATTACGGTAAAATGGTTGTTCTTTATTCCACCTGCCTGGAAATTCAAATACAACATCCACAGGTTCCTTTGTCTTTCTTTGAAATGGTATAATTACAGAGCGCTCCATTAGCGGAATGTTTTCAGATAGCCTCGGGGCTGCAGCTCAAATTCCACTGATCAGCCACCAACAAATACAGCCTTTGTTGGACTATTGTGTTTGTCAGTTCCTAGATCTGAACAATCCCCTATTGTAAATTTAAGACAAAATAATATAATAAAATAATTCTTTGGTGTGTCATTTATCCCATTTATGGATTCATCTGTGTCTATCTTATAGGTACTCATATTTAAATTATCACCCTGCTGAATTTGAGAAAACATATTTGTCTTAACAGCACAAACTTCTATAGAATCATCACTGTGATTAAAAGTAAGAATTTATGTTATTTATCATATACTTTAAAGATGATCTCACACTCATTGAAGAAGACCAGGTGAAGGCAAAATGCATTTGACACATGGCTTTATGCTACGCTACGGTGTTTAATTTCTGGTTGAGTGGTCATCGTCGGTGAAACAGAGATGCTGACCTTTTTGGGAACTATTAATCTGGTAGCCTAGGCAGTTTTTAAGCAAACAAGAATGGGCCTCCACTCTGTCCATCCAATTTCCCAGTGCGTAAATTGGACCGCCGCTTGCACAACTCTCTATTCATTACTGTGCTGCTGAAAGGAAGCACAGAGGTGGCAGAGCGGTTTTCTTTTCCTCTTTCTGTGTGTGCGTGAGTGTGAGACACACAGAGAGAGAAGGGAAAGAGAGAGAGAGAGAGATAGAGAAAAAGAGAGAGAGAGAGAGAGAAAGAAAGAGAGAGAGAGAGAGAGAGAGAGAGAGAGAGAGAGAGAGAGAGAGAGAGAAAGAGAGCAAAATGCCTTCCAGGAGGATTTCCAAGCATAAAGAGCTGGACTTTCCTTCGTCTTTTTTGGTTTGGGGGAGGGGAAGGTGGGAGGGTTGAGGGAGAGGGTGAGGGAAGTGAAAACTGTCGTAATTGAAACGTGGCCTAATCAGACTCATTACCATTTTTACCAATTTGCACCACCAAAGATGCTTATTAGGTAACTGTGTTTAATAAGCCGCTCTTTAGAAAACTAACTGTAATGAGCTCTTTAAAGTCAGACTTGAGCGTGATTATGCACTGAAAGTGTTTTGCAGAGCCGAAGCAGACTAGTACATTTAGTCATGTACAATGTCATAATTAAGCTGCACAAACTCAGCACTTCAAACCACACAATAGTCCCAGTTGAGGCAGTAGACATGCTGAAAAGTATTTATAATTACTGATCATTACAACCCTGGGATTTTCATCTCCGGACGTAAACATAATTATTGGAGCTTTTGCTTTATTCTGCACACACAGACCACTCTACTTGACAAGCGCACAAATATTGCAGACAGACAGTAATTACGTTTATAAATAAAAACAAGCTCATATTCATATTTAAATTGACTGGAGATATTCTAAGTAGGGGTGGGGCAAAACATTCTAACACAATGTGAAATGGTAATCGGTATGGGTACAGAGTCTCATTCATCTCACATATCATGTTAAGACTATTTAAACTCAATTTAGAGCTCCATGTGGCAGTAATTCCAATCTTTAGACGGCAGGGTGCCATTTAACCCCTCATTTAGAAAATATATGCCTTCAGTCGCTGTCTTTTCCTGGGCTACTGGCTATACATTTCACAGTCTGACAACCAGCGAATTACTACATGTCTCAAAGTCCACCAATCCCAGTGGATTCTATACTAATCTGAATACAAAAGGTGGAAAATGACTGTGCAAGCATGCACATACAGTATGTTTATTTAACTTCCTGTGACTGTAATCATGATCGTACAGGAAGCAAAGTGAGTTAGACAGTCCATTGTGACGGAGCTGAAATCACTTCAATTTAGTAAACACCGATTGGTCATTTCAAGCTCCTATCCAAAATATCTGAAACACTGAGTAGGTTTACATGCACATTAATATTCCACTATTATACTGAATATGACAGTATTCCCAAATTTGATACAAGTCATGAAAACAGCATATTCTGTTTGGATATTCTGAATGAGGCCTTTTTCTGAATATAGCATTTTCCGATTAAGAAGTGGGATATTCTGGTATTATTCGGGCTTTAGAGGCATTCTTTGGACATTTTTACAGCGCATTCTGAATATGCGTCTCAATCTGGGTTTTTACTGCAGTTTACGACCAGTTTACAGCCTCTTGCCTGTTTTACGGCTTATGGTCAGCTCTGTGCGTTGCTATGGTTGTTGTACACAAACCAACCAGCCAACAGTTTGCAAGGCTGCGGTAGAGATGCACGCCCAAAAGAAAAGAAGGAGAAACACTTTTAAACATGATCAGAGACTTGGATATCAACAGGTTTTTGGATATGCGCAAATATTGCAACGTCAACCTTTTCAAGAAGCTGGTTGAAGGGGGCAGCATCTGGATGCAACACCTCTAATCTACACACACTTTTAAGTACACCACAAGAGGCCAGAGATCAAAGTACAGTAAGCGATGCTGAGCATCATCAACGAATATCTCTTTCTGTAAAATGTCTGGTGTAATTCCCTACTACTGAACAGTCTGAATAGTTATCACAACAAGCACTACTTCTGATCACCATTACTGAGCCTGCATTCAAGTTATATTCTGGATTTAATTAATCATTAAAAATCAACCACCTCTGATAGCCTGTTTTCATACTTTACATTCAATTAGAAATGTCACCAACTACAGTAATTTTCCTCGATATCGATCAAAATCTGAAAATATAATGGGATCACATTTTTTGCCATATTGCCAAGCCCTAGGGACAGCCCAACAATAGATGTGTTTGGACTAGTGTTGACAGCATTCCGATTCATTAAATGAGAATTGAGAAGGATCCCTCTCTATATAGCTGCAACAAAACTGTATGCCATACTGCCAGGAAGATGATCCAATGCCACATGGTTTCACCTCAGAATAAAAGTATAAAACATCATAATACCTGTTTTATCTGCAGCTACAGTAAAATTACTCTTGCAGCAGTACAAATGCCTACTTTGGATTTTAAATCACTGTTAAAGTAGTCCACCTTTAGAGGTAGTATGAAACATATGAGTGTGTACTGAGTACTGTATGTTTTGGTAATCAAAGTGATGATAAAAAAGATACTGTGGAGTGAGGACGAGAGCAGGCGAACACAAAGTCCTGAAGTTGATGTTGACATGTTCCTTAATTACCATGAACATGGGCACTGTAGTTTATTTTATAATCTACTTCACACTTGGTTTCCTGGGTACCCAATGAACTTGGGGTTTGGGATTTGGAGCAGTTTGGACAGCATTGGATATTGGATATCAATAAACTGTGAATAAAACTAAACAACCGCACAATAAAGGTTGAGGAAAAAGCTGTATGAAAAGACAAATGCTTTGCAAAAGATGGCACGCAGACGCCGCACACAGACACCACATGCAGCACGCAGCAAGAAGCAAGCAGGCTGTTGACGATGCTCTGTACAGCAGCGGGGGGAGGTTCACCGGCTTTGACTGCGGATCACTTTTTGCTACTTCCAACGTGACATGATTGCTGGATATACCAACCAAACTTTTGTTCACTTTCCTGGAGCACGAGTGGATAGCTAACAGGAACATTGCAACTGTTGTGTTGAAAAAGGCTGAGAAAAAAAGATGCTACCATAACATTGGCTCTTCTGTGTCTACCGCTGTCATTAAATGCTGACTCTATCAACATGTATTGTTGTCAAAAAAGACGACACTAAAATGTAGTTAAACAAAAACTCTCTTTTTTATTTTCATTGCCTTCCACCTTTTCTTAAGCCGCTCTCTCTTACTCTCTCGCTATCTAAAGCAACGCACACTCACATTCCGGAACCGGCTGACTTATTGTCTTTGTGAGTCCAATGTCAGTCCGTCTCTGTTCTCGGTCCGGTTATGGTGGTTGATTAACGCAGATTTCTGCTGATTGGCTCTCATAACGGCACTACTGCCATAAGTCCATGACGCAATTGTCTGTGATTACTCCACATTTTAATTGTGTTATTTATAGTGAGTAAAATCAGAATCTGCAACATTCTCTGTCAGGTAAATGTACAATGTTTCCCTCTGAAGTAGAAGTATACCGTTAGTCAGTAGTAGGCTATGCAGTGTAGTTGCATATTAAGTGCTTTGAGGTCCTTCTGTAAGTAGTTTTGGGGTACAATGGTTCTGGAGAAAGCTACATGAAGCAAAATCACAGGCCAAGCAATCCGCCGTTCCAAACAGGCACATTTTGAACAGGCACTATACTAGTACTCACTAAAGCACCAAATGTGTATTATTCAGCAGCTGAAAATAGTTCCCAACATATGTGATCTTTCGGTTACACTTTATTTTAAAGGGTGTGCATAAGACTGACATGACACTGTCAAAACCATGACATGACACCGGTCATAAACATGAAGGAGTCTTTATGAATGTTTATGACTGTTGTCATTACAACAGAGCTAACTAGCTAACTACAGTTAGCCATTACTTTAGCAACAAGTAGCCTTAAGCTAAGTTATTTGTCCAATACTGCATTAATCACTTCGGTACTGTATTTGTTGTCATTAAACTGGTCTTACAACTTTTATGACATATAAGTGGCAAGTCCAAATGGTTCCACTTTACTTTACTTCAAATGAATTATTAATGACACTGTTAAAAAAAGCATTTGACTGAAATCAAACTTTATGACATCCTTATGACAATACCAAATTGTTTCACTTTACTTGAGGTCGAAGAAAATATTCATGACACAATTATAATGGTCGCATGACGGTCAATATAAAAAAACAACCATTTATGACAGTTTAATTGAATTTCAACACATAAATCTGAATAGTTTCTTTAAGTTTGATGATTAGGCCTGCTTAAGATATTTATGACATGTTATGCTGTCAAGCTTAATGTCAAGTTGTCATAACACAAGCATCTCAAACAATGCTAACTTTGGATTACAAGTGTTATAATTTACCGAATGACACATAATGACAACAGTCATAAAGGCTCCTTCATGTTCATGACATTTGTCATGTCATGGTTATGACAGTGTCATGTCAGTATTATGCACACCCCTTCAGAAAAGTGTTACCATAATTCATTTTTTTATTTCATCTGTTGACCAGCTTCCACCGCATAACATCTTATTGATTGATAGCAGCTATATGGTAGAGTAAGCCAACTTCTGTTCTTGCCATACACATACACACCATACATGGCAAACTTCACAGCGATTCTCAGTGAATGTACACAGATGTTGAAATCTTCAATTTGATGCATTTTTTGTTACATATACTGGATATTCTCAAGTACCATAGGTTTTTGGGCTGAGCCAATGGTAAACTCTATTGGCTTGAGGGGAAAATGTATTTTTCTTTTTTTTTTCATTGCACTACCATAAATTGTGAAGTTTATGATTCCTCTCTCTCAGTGATGCTAATTAAACCATCCGCCTCTCGAATAAACCGACTCTTCTGGCCAAGAAGCCTCCGAGGCTACATCTTCTATTACTACCCTAAGTATTGCTAAATTCACACACACATGCTAAACTAACAGCTCTCCACTCACAAGAGGAACTTGTACACTGAATAAAAGTAAGACAATTATAGGAGACAGGCTTCATTGTGTTCTGTAGTACTGATGAATACTCAAATGGCTTGTTAGTTAAAAGAACATAGTTGTTGAATTCAAGCACATGGTGACACTTGTTTAACCATAGTGCACATGTACAGTAGAGGCAGTGGTTTTTGCGAGCCTCTATGAACGTGGATACTCTGTCTCTCAAGGGATCACTTACACACTTCAAAAGAGAAGAGAGACAGATTGTGACCTTGCTACATGAGGCTCATTGACCAAAAGCTACTCACTAACATCTTCATTCCCCCAAGTCCTGTTACCCCAAGGAAGACTCCAATCAAAGAGGCACAGGCCGGTGGGGTAAAAAAAACGAAAAACAGGAAAAGAATTTGGAGGATTTTTTGGATTTCTTATCACATTTAGCACATCTTGACTTCTACTGTGAGGCAGCGGTTTAATGGCACAAAGAGACAGTCATCTGAGCTACAAACCAACAGGCCGAGCCCCATTGGAAATTAACAGATTACCTTGTTCACTGGTCTGATTCACAACTGTGATTACACTTCCAACCATTAGACTTTACAGCCATGTTAACCTGGTTAAGACAGGAAGGAAATTGCATTGTAAAACAAATCTCATTCTTCGCAGTGTGAGCTTGACATACAAATTAGATTGAAAAAGTCTATGTTTTGTAGCTAGCTACACAGCCAGAGGTATTACTTCAACATTTCTCAGAGAAACTGCTGCTGTTTAGTCAGAAGCTAACTGCATTTATATACAATACAAATAGATGGCACACACTGTATGTGCTTTGATCAGATAGTAAACAATAATACAATTAACAATATATGCAATAAAAATACTATTCTTTGACAGAACCATCACACAGAAGCCAACAGGACCTAAATTATGTCCAACTGAAGAAAACGATTGGAAAGGTCTAATTTGTTTGAATTAGCCTAAAATCATTCCACACAGTTGTACAGAAATTAATGCAAAGCACTTGTGGAGTTCCAAAGCGAAATCTATTTTTGCATTCACAAGGAAAGCCAGGGCCATCTGTCGTTCAATTCATTGTTTCCTTCAAATTAAACTGATTCAAAGTTTAAATTGAACTATAATTGAAAATACCCAAGTGGACAGAAAAAGGATGTTTGCCTGTAACCACTGCCAGGTTTTTGTCGAAGCATTCTGAAACATTCTGCAGTATCGACTGCAAGTCTCAAAGAAGGTCACTTCTCCAACACAGGCCAGCCAAAAGGTGAAATGAGACAACTGAAGCAATCTTAGGTCAATATGAAATAGAAATCTCTCAGCTATACTGTAATAAAGTTACTGAAGTGCAGTAGTGAAACCATAAAGGGGAACTTTTACAAGGAAAGAGCTGTCTAGGAGATTGGTTCACCCACTGGCAAACAATGGCTTATGAGAGCTAAGGTGGCATGGTCAGTACAGTACCATGAGCTGAATTACAGAATTTGCTCTTAAAAGTAAGTTTGGTTTTACAAGGAATTTAATATTACTTTGTTTCATGTATGTGACAAAAACAGTGTGTGTGTCTGTATCCATTTGAAAACCCAAAAGTCAATGTTGACTTATTTTAACTTACATATGTAACAAACACAAATTACGTAACAAACATACTTATTTTAAATCAAACCATGATCTTTTTCAAAACATATCCAAGTAGTTTTGTTTCAATTTTACAACATTAATTACGTGTTTAAAAACTGCGACCATAAATAAGTTTCCCTCGAATCATAATTGAGAATGCATTTTAGTTGTATGGGAACGTAATTTTTTTAGGAGATAGGGTTGAAATGAGAATAACACATTCATAAAATAGTATGTAACTGCTCGTTTGCAGCTGTGATGCTCATGTTTTCTAATGTTTAATTTTAGATGTTTTGTGCAGCATTTTATACCCATTCTGTTGTATAATTTAGCAATACACACTGGGTATCTTTTATTTTGAACACAACCTGTCCACACAACATGAGTTTGTGATGGGGCAGAAGGCATTTATAATAAGAAAAAAGTACGCTCCAGCATTCAGCAATAATTTAAGAATGTAATAAATAAAAACACACAACTAGAATTAACTCAAAACTTATTCGGTATTATGTGGAACGAGTAAATCACCTTTTGACTAACAGACAGAGATACTGAGTGAAGCTTCAGTGTTTCCTTCCAATGTGTACAGTGTACAGTATGTTCTCATCATTGTGATAATTGTGACAGTGATTGTTACAAGTTGTACCAGAAGTTGCTGCAAAGAATGTTATCACATAGAGTTCCCATGAAATACACGTTGAGATAAGATCTTTCTTCTGTGGTTAAATATGTTTCAATATGAAAAATGCTGTAAAACTAAGACAAAACATCCTTTTCCAACCTAATATCTAAACTCCTGTTACTTCCAGGTGTTATATTATGAAATGGGGTGGATCTATGCTCTCATTTCATTATTTTTTATTTCATACATTTTTATGTCCAATTTACATGACATTGAGGGTGTGGCTTTATTATAACAAATATGTTGAAATGCATTTTTGCATGTATTGTTCATATGGTAATAGCAAAATAATGCTTAAATAAATAACAAGACATTAATTGATGGGTCCTTTAAAGGTTTTAAAAAAATCCATAATATTCCATATTTTGTTTGTGTAATTTGTATCACTGTAACTGTTATGTGGCTCCATCTATTTCTTGAAAATGGCCACTCAAGCTATGCAGGACAAGAATTTCAGTGAAACATGCTTTAATTAAACTGCAGTCTATGTTTTTTTTCTTCTTTTTTAGCCAAAATGAAATCTGAAACATCTGTTAATTGAATTTAGGGGCAGACACACAAACTATATGTCCCTTTGGTTAACATTGCGAGATAGGGGTTATGTGCTGCATTCATGTGGTGTTGGATGAGTTCCCAACTTTTAGAATTCACACCGCATTAACATTGTGAGATAGGGGATGCCTTGGCGGAGATCTGCACTCTCCGAATGTCCTTCTAGTTTACAAATATTTGTCTTTTGCATAACTCTATCTTAAACTATTACACAATATATCAGTATGCATGTTGAAACAGGGCAACACTGTTTGTTTCAGTAGTGTGATTTGTATAAATGGCAGAGTGAGGCATTGTGAGGCAAGTGGATGAGATAGTGGCAGTATTCAAAGACTTCAGTGATTTGACAGAAATGAGACAATAAAGCAAGAAGGGCTTTGCAATGCAAATTATTCCTTAATAGATTATAAAATAAAGGAAAGAAAAAGGTTAACATGTGGCACAAAGAAATTGAGAAAAACAAATGAGTTAATTAATAGAATTTGAGAGGTAGGTACTTCAAATATTTTGGCATTCTCTTTGTTTAACTAACACCTTTCTGGTGTTGTAAATCCATTCCTCAGGTAAGTTGGGAATAAGTGAATTTCACAACACAAAACAGAAATTAGAATAAACAGACACAACAACGTGTTTCCCACATTTCATTAAGTCGACCTCAATACGCAGTTTAAAGAAATGATTGTTCTACATTGTGCTGCATTTGCATGCACAGAGTTCAACCAATTAAAAGCAAATTAATTAGACACAATTCTATTAAGAAACAAATCCCACTCATCAATATACAACCTAGGGTCACCCATTGCTCGCCTGTGATTTGGCTCTTTGCGCCACATGGACTAGAGAATAGCACAATAGCAGTATTGGAGCTCACAATAAACGGATTGGCACGGATATATTTGATGGAGCACAAACTCATCAGCGCTGATAGATTTTACTTCCCTGGATAGAAAGCGGGGCCAGGAGGTGTCGCTTGGACATGAAGCTTTCTCTCAAATGATCACTATTAGGAAAAAAAGGCCAGGTGTTCACTATCACAACTCACAAATGCTCATATGTTACTATGCACAATACTGCAATCATACTGTACTCTACAGTTATTGGCAAATACTGATCTAATGTTTAATGCTATAATGATATAATCTAAATATTTGAATCACTGTTCATCTCTGTCTCTGTTATGGTAACCATGATGAAACAAAATGTCTGCAATTTTGCATTGAAGCTATGTTGCCAGAATTATAAAGTTATTGTTACCATAAATCCTGTACTACTTTGCCACAACAGAAAATAAAACTATCAAATAAATTAAAAGAACTCCAAATGTCAAACTTGACTGCATCAGTTTGAATTTTAATATTCTATAGGTGCTGCATAAAAGTGCTTAAATCAAATTAAATCTTTTTTTGATTGGTGATCTTTCACTGCACCCTATGGAGTTATTGACTCCTTGTCTGTCTTTCCAGGTAAAAATAGTGTGAATTAAATCATAAGCAATTTTGGTGTGTGTTTGTGTTCTGTGTATTATTGTTTTATTAAGCCATTTTTCATTGTCTGTTCTTTCTGCAAACCTTTTTGCAAAACCTAAATTTGATTTATGGCCATTTCACAGTGTGAAACCACTACCAGCTACTACAACAACTACAACATCCAATTCTAGGGCTGAAACGATTCATGGAGTTACTTGAATAACTCGATTACAAAAATTCCTTGAGGCAAAAACTCTGGCTCGAATCCTCGTTAAATTCCTATGACGCACTATACGGCGTTGTTCAGGAAGCACACCACTAGCGTGTGATACATTTTGAATTTAGTTGGCGCGATGGCGGAGAGTAAAGACGTCCAGAAACGGCAGAGAATGTCTAAAGTTTGGGATCATTACATACTAAAAAAGGAAGAGAACATGGTGCAATGTGTCTACTCCTGCAAAATAGACCTGGCATACCACAGCAGTACGACTTCAAAGATTCAGCATCTGAACCGTAAACATCCACTCCACGCTGTTTCACCAAGCGTCGCTGAAACAAGCTAACGTAGCCTAAGCAGCCGCTGATTTTAATCGCATACTGTATTTGTAGCGATGTCGTGATGCGGTTTGACTAGATATGATGTTTAGCTTTGATGTTTTTAAGTAGTAAACTTATTCACGTTCAATTGCAAGAGAGTATAGCCTAAAAAAAGAACCCCTTCACACACACACACACACACACATGCACCCTCGTCTCTCTCACTCTTCCTCACGCACGGCACGCATGCACACACAAACACACACACACAGGTTGCTAGGTTGCCATAGCAAATAGGCTCACCCCGGAAATTATATATTATTTGTTAGTAGCCTAATGGTAAATGCTGCAGGTGTAGAAATCTACATAAAACAGATATTTACTTTGATGTCAGGGCTAGATTACAGCATCAAACTTAATTAAATTAAATTGCCAAATGTTGGAGTTGGAATAAATACCTCTGTTCTTTTGAGAAATAAAAGCCAAATGCTTGATCATTTTACAGCCACATCATTTTCGTTATGCATTATTTGTTTTGGTTGTTTAAAAACGCAAAAAAAATCGATCGATCGATTGATAAAGTGCTAGATTAATCGATTACAAAAAGAATCAATAGCTGCAGCCCTATCCAATTCACATTTTATCTCTAAAACACTTATTGCATTATGTTAAATGCAAGCTGAGCTAAAAAAGCTTTTTGTGACAAAAAGAGTAATAGTTGAAATGCTCCATGGCCTACAATGTGCCAGCTTTCCGTCCATTACAAAAAATGCTCAAAAGAGGAAAGTAGGCAAATGGCCTGATGTCTTAAATATGCAATAAAACAACTACTCCACAGTTTGTTATGTTTTTGCCTCTCTTACGGGTTATGTGCATACTGATAAATAAATCTGCTTCTGGCTAGTGTGAGTTCCCTTGATGAACAACCGATAGTGAAGAGTCTAAGTATACTGGTCCACTTTGTACGTACAAGGCAATTCGTACAGCCTTGCTCATTTGGGTATGCATGAAATAACAATATCCTACTGGGAACATTCTGAGTTTCAAACATTTGGGGTCAACTACACGGACAGATTCCACATGCGCAGCCCATGGCCACTGAGGTCTGGAATCTACCTCCCTCCTGGCTGGGTGACGTTGCATGTTCTATTTCCAGACCGAGGGTTGAAGTGAGGCTGCAGGGAGTGTAACACTGACCCACATGACCTGTGACCTAGAAAAGCTGCCTGAAGCTCTGCAAACTAAAAACTCCTCACTTATTTGCTAACAAAACCTTTGCACAATGATTTGCATCCTTTTTATTCATATCTTTGACTTGTTGTCAATGTATTCCATGCTGTTGTGGAGCATGATGCTCTCTCTCTGAAGTCTCAAGTGGGAAGAGAGAAAGGAAGACGAAGAGGCAAAACTGCTTTACTTTCAGGCCCAGTGTCTACAGGCCACATGTCTCCAGTCATCTGTCACTAGTTTACATACATACTATGACACTTCCTCTCTCTGTGGGAACCCGTTGTCACCACTTGGCCGCCAGCAGAGGCTGACTGGGTGCTAGATGGGTCTCCCCCAGGTACCTCTAGGGAGCCACATTAGGCCTAACTGACAGACTGACAGGAACACGCAGACACATACAGGCAGGCGCACACACACATACAGTCGGTCCCTCGCCCAAGCACTCACTACTTCTACAGTACGCCAGCTCACATGCTCTCCAGGCATGGCACACTTTGCATAAAGCAGAGACTTTGTTCTACATCAATTTTTTCAGACACAAAATTATTTTTCACCCCTCTAGCCTCTCCATGCTACATGGAAGTTTAGAAATGAATAATGGAAACAACAGAGCTGAAGACTCATGGGATCCATTTAAAGATGTCGGAGAGGCGATGCAGTCAGGGTTTGGACTGCAGAAACATCACGCTCCAAGTAAATGAATCTACTATTGTTCTGTACAGTATTGAAATGCTGATATAAACCGTGTGCAGGCCTATTAATGCCAACAATGACATAATGTTAATACATTTTCCTTTAAATCACGGTCAAAATATAACAATAAAAATATACTTTTTTATATCACCCTAGGAAAGAAATGATCTGTGGCTAAACTGAGCTTGCGGCAACAACCAGCTAAAATCGTCTTATTTATAGGTACGAGATTGCACACTGGAATCCTACCTTTTTAAATACAACACACGGCCTTTGCTAGTGCACATCCTAGACAGCGTAACTGGACAAATGGCTTGATTTCCTTTGCTAAAGTGGGAGTTTATACTATGTTTAGCTTTTCTCAGCAAAACCTTCGTTTTGGTATTTCCACGTTGCCTCCCCAGATACTTTGAGTTGAAGTGAGCGAGTGAGCGCGGGGCAGTCCACTGTAACAGCTATTTTAGACCATGCAAAGTCAACACAACTCCCTGAGGTGATTTCCTGATAATGAACACAAAAGAAGTGTCAGCCCTCATAAAGCTCTGTGATGATGCTCAACTCTTGAGCACTCATTTGTTTTGCACTCTTACTTTTCTGATTTAAATTAATCTAATTCCATGTGGACTCTAAGAGGGACTGGCAAATAGGCCATAAGCCATGCAGGCAACTAGACGTCTAGTGATTCACTTACACCATGCATGTGAGACTTAAGTTGTTGGGAGAAAAACAAGTAATGGCTTTATGACTTTAAATTGCCCACATGCATTAATCTACCAGTAACATTATCTTATTGTTTCATATATATTTCTGAGCAGCTAATCAGTCACAGGTTGACCTCCATCCTAACAGCTACCTCAAATTTGTGGTGTATGCTGTTAACTAACACAGCACCTTACACCCTAATAAGCTGGGCACTATAACAACAATACATAACATCACTGGCTGTCTCCAAATATCTAGTCGCACTGCCTCATTTCTGTGCATGCTGCTGTGGGCACGTCACAGTGTCACTGCAGACACCCGCTGCCTTGCCGCAGCCTGACACCTTAAACCTCTATGGCAGCGTAAACTCATCCCTCTATCCCGTCTTCCCTTCTCCTCCGTTCACCCTCCTCCTCTCCACACCACCAGGCAGACATCAACCCACCCTCTCGAAGGCAGTCAAGGCCCCCTCTGCCAGCACCTGGCACGATGCCAACCTGTCAGCCATCCGAACTTCGCGGAAACCACTGATATACATTTGAGATAATTAGCATGGGATGTGATAAATGGGACAATAAAAAACTGTCAAAAGATTAACGTTTATTCAAAGCAAATCCTAGCATGGTCTTGAATATAAATATCAAATTTAATTCAAAGCATGTATTTTAATATATGAATTTTAACACTATTATATTGTCATACAATGACAAAATAAAATGGTTGACATACAGCGTTACTCTGTGAGACAAATGTATTCAAATTAAAATTTTGCTCTTACAGTTCCATATGTATTTTATCTCTTATTAAATTTAGAGCGACCGACATGTTTGTGGAATCAAAGCAGTGGGATCGCAGCCTCTTGGTGTTATCATGATTAAGTGGTTATATTGATCAAGAACAGGTCAGCATCAATAAATTTGAGAGGTTAAATAAAAAAAGTACATTTCAAACATTGTGATTTACAGTAATGTAGCTGACAAATGTGGTGTGGTGAAAAAGTCTTTAAACGTGTTGCATGGGTGTTCAGTCTAGATAGAATGGCGGCCTCGATTTACAGATTAGTCAGACACTGTTTTGTGAGGGCACAAGAGGAATTTTAATACAGCAAAATATTGAGTTTTCTCTTATCCTCTTGCTGCTCTCACAATACGAAACTCCCCAACAGCATGCAATGAAAAAATGAAAAGAAAAAAACACCTTGGAAGAAGGACAGGAAAAAACACCTCTGTTCACCAAGGTTATTCAATGATAAGCAACAATACTCAAGCACATAATGACAGCCTAAAGTGCCATTTTCAAAAGTCGTGGAATTGTAGATTTTGTTAATCATAGTCCATGAGGGTTGGTTATGAGAGTAACAATAAATAATCTGTCATAAGGCAATACTTTAAAGATATTCAAGCAGATTCAGTCATAATGTGACTTACTGTATATACATTTATTCTTATGGATAAATAACATGCAGAATATCGACCTCTAGCTGTCGACTGCCACTCTATTCATACTTTGAAACTACAAATATCGCTCTCAGCCACAATACTACACTATAAATCATTTTAAGGGGATGTAAAGAAGGCTACATTAACTAAAGAACTGTGGAAAATTCTCTTTTTTTGCGATATGCACACACTACTGCAAGACCTACAGACAGGCCACACTCTAAGCTTAGTCTATCTTTGCTGAACTAACGATAAGAAAACCTCCAATTTGGCCACAAAAAAAAAAATCAAGAATTTAGCACCTCTAATTAAAATGTAAACAGTGTAATGAGGACATCAGTGATTTAGGCAAACATCTCTCTGGCTGCCACTGGGGGTATGATAATTACAGAGGCAAATCTATGAATGCACATGAATCTCCTACAAGTCCAGATTAAAAGCCTTAGTGCTAAACCTAGTTTAGTACACCTGGGGATTGTCTATTCTAGCCAATCCCCAACAGGCGTGGAGCTGCCTCGTCTCTTTATCAGTGCACAGACACCTCATGTGAAGGAGATGAAACAAAGCCTCTGTTTCAATGTGTTGGAAATGAGGAGAACAAGGAGTTTGAACTACGCAACAAATGCCATACACAATGTAAATAATGTGCCTGGCATATATGGCCCAAATAAATCAGCTTTACAACATGACTTATGAACGTGTTTCTGTTAATCATTCATTTAGTGAACCATAAGCTCTGTAGGCACATCATAACAAAACATCACAGGATGTAGGTCTGAAAGATTAGCTTCTTAAAAAAAAAAAGAAGAAATGAAACGAGAACGAGGCACAATGCATACTCAATCTGGTTTTGGAAAGAAAAAAAACATGCACAAAGAAACAGACAGGCGAATACACATACAGCGCATGCACACACACAATCTCATACAAAGATGTGCATGCACATAAAAAAATTAAAATGTTAAAATATATACAACTATAGAAATGAATGGAGCGATTTATATCGTGAGCTGCAGTGACACAGTAGGCCTAAATATCCACTTGGTTTAATATATATATATATATACTTACAGTTTAATCCACAAAAATCTGTTTGACTGGATTAAACTGTAAGTATTTTTGTTTGAATTAGAGGAACAAAGAACACGACAGGCCTGTAGCTAGGAAACATATGAAGGGTAAGTACAAGGAGCCAATGGTAGGCACATGCATTTCAGAAAATGTCCATGCCATATGCTGTCACTCAGAGTAAAAAAAAAACCAAGTCTGAGCAGACAGTCGCTGTGTCTAAATGAGATGGTAGGAGGAGGAGGAGGAGGAGGAGGAGGAGGAGGACTAGGAGTAGGGGAGAGAAAGGGAGGATGTCAAGGATTCATGGTCCTTCATCTCTGCAGTAGAGCAAACACGTCCCTCAGTATAGCAACAGACAGCTGCCTCCACTTTCTAATGCAGTCCAACTTAGATCACTGCAAGAATTGTCAGCGTAGAGAAAAACACACAAAGAAAACATAGCAAAACTGGCATCAGGGAAACGACAGAGATGTGGATACAAGAGAGGGAGACATAAAGAGAAAGAGACGGTAGAGAGGGAGGAAGATGTAATATACTTTTTTTTTTGTCCCTTCTGCTAGCGTCTTACTCCATTGGGGACTCCCTCGCTTTTTATTTGAAAAGACAGAGAAGACACCACTTATCATATTTTCTTAAAGATGACAGTCCTGCACTGATCTCATTGAAATATAGTCAAGGGGCTGAGTGGGATTTCTTGTCATTACTGACAAAAAGATCCATCTGTTAAGATTAATATTTCATCAATTTACAGGCAGCGTTGCAGACATCCCAGGGGGTGTTTACACAGAGTCAGATCAAGGTATTCAGGAGCTGGCTTTAATTCTCATCATGAGTGCACATACTGTATATAAGTGCCTGTCCTGTCGTGTACCGCTTCCCTGTAATAATGGTAGTCATGCTGTCAATTTTAGCGATCTAACATTATGGACAGAACATTTAGAGCAGCTAAATTGCTTCACACAGACATATTAAGTAACCTAACAATAAATCAAGGATATGCTGTATGTTATCTTGGTTATAACAGCAAACAAACTGAATTTCTGGAAACCCTATTTGATTTATGTGGTGCAGTTACTACACAAACAGTAATTAGGAGCTTGTAAAGCAGCACTTTTCAAAAATATACAAGTAATACAATTTAGAAATTTCCAAATTACTTTGGAAATGTGATTTCTTTTTTTTTTTATCTATCTCACTGCATTAAACAAAGAGGGTGCACTGACTGTAGCCAATTCCATTGTCAGCATAACACAACTAAATATAACAAATAAATGTCCATATCCTTGTGGGACTGGGAAACCGGAGGATGTAATTATTTGCTGCAGTTTCCTTCAAACAACTTCTTGTTATTATTTACAGTTACTTCTAAAAGTGTGAACATGTGTGACACTGAGTAAACACGGGGATGAAAACAGGAGGGTCAGCATCTGTCGTGAAATTTGGCTCAGAGATTCACGTCAAGCAACAGCTTAGATTGCTATCACAAGTGCTATCCTATCAGAAATAAACAGAACTGTCAGCTTCTTTCCATGCACACCGGAGGTGTCTGAGGTTAAGTAAGGACCTGCAAGAATCACCTAACACGCTGCAGGAGCCCAGGCTTTAAACTCTGGTAAATATCCTCAGGTTGTACTTAATAATTGTGATGTTTAAGATGAAATATCTGAGAGAGTGGTTTGATAAATGCACAAGAGGATTGTTTTTGCTGTGCAGATGCATTATAATGTTTCAAGATAAACCTACTTTTAAACTGTATATATAAACCTACTTTTAAACTGTATATTTACAATAACTGCCATTAATAGGTGAGAACATACTGCAGCATGAAAACACATGTATTATTGTGTTTTGTAGTTCTCAATTACTATTGAAATTCCAGTAGTACATTTAAACAGACTGCACAGGGTATTTCAGAATGCGAGTATATGCAAGGTGTAGATACAGATTTAAATGTTAATAATTGCTCCAAACTATTTGCCTGCTCAGTATTCATATCTGAGCAGCTCAAATCAAAGTTATTTTGTAATAAAAATGGCCACCACACACATGAAAGGGGAGTGGGGGGGGGGTCTAAATATGAAACACATAAAAAAATCTGACCAACTGATTTAATACCTACTTTACAAAAACACATTACGACCAAACACTCAAACATAATGAACGTGGTAGTAATGTACATTTTCCCACTGAGTGACGGATGCTGCAATGCTGTTATTTTTTTGAAGAGGAATGAAAACATACTTCAGCTCACTGCTGATGATGTTAATTTCCTCTCAAAGGAAAACATGCAAATGAAATGTGTGAACACAATTAAGTAAATTGTTCTATGGAGGTGGAAAAGGTTCACTTAGGACAAAGTGTTGGCCAAAAAAAAAAGACAGCATACAACTTGTTCCTCCTCCTGACTTTGTATCCACGCTCAGATCCATTTACTGGCTAGTCACAAACCATTTCCACTGGAAAGTGAATAACAGCTATTCGCCTTTCGACTCATTTGTGAGCTATTTTGATTTAGTTTCAGTAGTGAATTATTATACAGTGTGACAAGTAAATAACAAAGTGCATGACAGCTTCCTAAATGAAACTCAAAACAAGGTGAATTGTGAGTTTTCCTGAATGTTATGTCGTTTAGGGTTTACATCACTTAGGGTGTTACTATATTTTACAATAATAACATTGGCCACATATTATCACATTACTGTATTACAAGTATTTTGTTGTGCTATTTACTTTTCCATTGTCATTTATATTTATAACACAAGATGCAGTTTATTTGTGATGCAACTGGTAGCAGATAATAATTGTGTTTTTATATAAACAACAGGCATTTCTAAATATTTAACAAGAGATCCTGTATAGCAATGTCATACATTTTAAAATAAATGGCATTTTTAAGCTACCATGATAATATCTCCTATAAATTATTTTAATCAAGGGCTGTAGCAGACTTTCTCCGCAACACACACACACACACACACACACACACACACACACACACACACACACACACACACACACACACACACACACACACACACACACACACACACACAACACAAAAGTGGGTTTGATATCTTAATGGAAATGTGCAACCCTTCAGGATGAATTCACATCTATTGTCTATTAGGCGATATTATCACATTGTTATAGTTATGCATGCAAAAATATGAAAGCAGTGTATAGAGAAAGAAACAGTTTAACTGCACATAAAGAATGTCAGTAGACTAACAGAAACCAAACCAAATTAAAATGCGGGCAAATTCTTTAACCTTTCACAAGATGCTTTGAACCTACTTGATAATCACACAATGTGCCCATATCTCTTGACTATATGCTTATTTATTGTAATGAACTAAATTAAGTACACTTTTGAAAATGAACCAAACATGCACAAAGAAAAAAATACATTACTGCAATACCATCCTCTTTTCAAACATGACAAATATGAAATAATAACAATAACATTCATGATAATTGCAAAAGGAACATACCATAAATACTGGTGCTAGTGATCATGTCTTCAAGCCTAAAAACAAGAGAGGGAAAAACAGCAGAAACGGGAATTTTCACGAGGAGGAATTCCAAAGGTTGCTTCTCATTACATGCACTTTTTTTTCCTCAGCTATCGGATTTCACAAGTTTCAAAAACGCACGGTCCCTTGTTCTTTCTCGGGCATTCATTTAGGTCGCGTAATTAAGGACAATGCCAACCAAAGGGAAACGGAACATGCGAGAGAAATACAAAAACAAAAACCAGCCCTGGAGGGAGACGCAGAAAGCCACACAGGCACGGCTGGAGCCTGTCACTTCTTGCGCGAGTTAAAACGAGAGAATAGGAAGCATGTGAGAGACTGTAGATGACATAAAACACACAATCTTCATGCCGCCTATTAGAGGAAGAGGCTAAACCAGCGTGATGCCCCCCCTCCCTGTACTTTTAAAATAGATTACTTGCCAGCAGTTGTCCCACTAAGAGCGCAATGACAACCCATCTATTAACCTCCTCCCGCCTGCGGTTATCGCCGCAAGTTTTATTCAGGCTGACATGCAAAAACTTCTCGTTGCAGGAAAGTGTTAAGAGACTGGTTCCAGTAGCATATATACTGTATGCAGGCTAACCGTCTCCTCAAACTATGGAGAGGAAAATAGTCATTGCAGACTCGGTCTCATCCCGAAACTTCATAGCTTGCATTTAGTCTTTTCTAAAGCGATGCCAAAGTCATCTAGCTTCTGAAAACGCAGACTGATTGCTACAGACTGCGCTGCAGATCTGTGATGCGCGACACAGTCTCTCCGCGAGCGTTTGCGCGTGCAGGGCTACTCCGTTTCTCTTTTTAATTGTCAACATCGCTGATAGACGTGATTACACTTACCTGTGTAGGTGCCAGGGCAGCGTCAGGGTTTATAGTGCCATCGATCCGGTGAGTGCGCAGATGAATGGTTCGCTCAGGTTAAGCGCGGCTGCTCGCGATTTGAAACCATTCCAAGTTAGTGAGGGGGAGACTGACCACAGCCTCTGCCATGTTGGAATTCCAAACCCTGGACAGCTGCTCCGCTGACTGAAGGCAGCACGCTGCACACTGCGCATGATCTGTGCGACAGGAGCCAAATTCAAAGAGAACCTTAATAAGCAGCACTTCACAAGTAGCCTATCATGAGAACGTTTTGCTACAGGCTATTTGATGTAGTTTTAATTGTAGCCTACTGTCTGCACTACTGAGGATTGTCTTCTTCTGCCCTGTAGCCTATAGCCTATCTGCACTGCTTGGCACTAATTGAGGTGCATAGGCTATAGGCTATTTCTTTGTATGAGAGCCTGTAGGCTACATTTAGGACACATATTCATCTGTTAAGATGGTGTGATAGCCTATTCTAAAGGGTTGGACAACTTTATTGAACATTGCTTCTGTTCTGTACATCTGTCAAGAATTGCCCTTTGTTATATTATTTTCTTCCTACTTTCTCTGCTGGTGCAGTGAACTGCTTTCTTTAGAATTGCGTATTCCTCTGAGGTAACAAAATATTTAAAGTTTGACATATTGAAATACTTTTATTTGCTTTCTTGCCGAGGGTTGAATGAGAAGATCGACACCACATCCACCTGCTAACTGAAGCCACAGCCATTAGCTGGTTAGCTTAGCTTAGCGTAAAAACTGGAAACTGGAGTCTATGCCGCTTGCCTTGCAAGCTTACATTGAGGCTCCAGAAAGTCACTGGCCCTGGCTAAGAAAGGCTCCTTCACCTCATCCCCCTGCAAATCACTATTTGTCATTTATAACATTTGTTTTTTGTACGGATTCAATAAACAACATCTTGTTTATTGAATCCGTACAAAATAACATGTTATCACATGTTATTTAGTTTTTTATTTATGTTATTTAGTGGATTTTATTCCCTTCAAATAGAGCTAATATAGCTGTTTTCAGTCTTCATGCTAAGCTAACCGGCAACTAGCTGTAGCCTCATACATAGGGCCTACGTCAAATGCAGAAGGGGTATCAACCTTCTCATCTAATTCTCAGCAAGACAGTAACTAATCCCAAAATATCAAACTACAGCTTCAAAGGGACAGTTCACCCCAAAATCAAAAAGGCATATTTTTCTTCTTACCTGTGTTGGAGATATCGGCCATAGAGATGCTCTCTCGAATATAGGTCACATTCGACGAGTGGTGCACCAGAAAAATACATTTGAAAAGCTCAACAGCAATAATTCTTTCCAGAAATCATGACTGGGGTACTTAAGATTATCTACAGCCTCTACACTACACACTCCAACTGTATCACTGCGCAGAAGGAAGCGTTCTCGTGGACGAGAGGCTCGTTTGTTGCTGTTGAGTTTTTACAAATACATTTTTTATGGCCGCTTTGAGCACAAAAAGCCGAACGTGTCATCTAGTCCCATTATATTGGAGAGAAGGCAGACATCTCTACGATATCTCCAACACTGGGCAGCTCACAACTTAATTTAAAAAAACAACACTTTTGGTTATTCTCCAGCCCCTTTCTGCTATCTGTACACAGCCTTGAAGGGTGTGTGTGTGTGTGTGTGGGGGGGGTATCTTTTCCTTTGGGGAAGTGTTGCAAAACCCTGGTTCGACACATGATATGAGGATCGGCACCAAAAGTCCCATTATGCCCTCTCAAATCCATACCCAAGGCCCTAGGAGTGATGCATTGATTCAGCCTTCAGTACTCCCTTGACTGCACCATGCTAATTCCAAATGCACGAGCTCTTTGGAGAAATCCTACCCATAAGGCAGGACACAGAGTAGCCACTGAGCTGCTCTGGACAATGACAGTTTAAGCTCATACACTCCAGTATCATTCACTGCTACTGTCCCTGTTAGTATTTCTCTAAAAAAAGAAATAATTTAGAGACAAAAGCAATTGCAGATTGTGTCAAAACTGTCCAAGATTTAAACCCAAAAGAAATTTGAGGTAAAGAAAATGATCGTAATGACATTTCATTTGCTAGGCTGCTAATTAGGCGAGGATGTTAGTGCTCATCGTCAAATAATGTCCTGTTAATACGCAGCTGACTCAACCAGAAGTCAGTGTCCACGCTTGTAGGAACAGCCTGTGAAAATCTCTGTGTGCTGTGGAGGTCATGGTGAAAACAACAGCAGTGCATTTCCAGGTGTAGCCACGTCCATTGTCTCCTTCCTCATATGGGCATGTTCAGTTTGTGCCTTTGTCCTTGTGTCAGCAGGCAGGACATTCTAAATTATTTTGCTCAGCTGCCTCCCTGAACTCTTGCTACAGCACGTCAATACACACATCATGCAGACACCCGCACATACAGCTACAGGGATCACAGTTCATGTCCATCACACACTTGAATCCTCCTTGACACAGATCAAACCTCGAGGAAATAAAAAGTTAGCCAGTTGCCATTATTTGGTGTCATGCAATTTCAGATAAAAGATTTTGTAAATGATGAAAATGAAAAGAAGTGGTATGATTAAATTGAGTTGTTGATGGATTAAAAAAAATATACATATCAGAGTATTTTCTAGAAGAATACCAGGTTATATTTCTAAGTCTATTACACCTGTAATGAGGAGTCACCATTTTAAGGAACAAAAACTAATAAATAAATAAAATGTAAATGTAAAGCACTTGCTGACATCCCCTTTCCTGTTCTAAACACACACACACACACACACACGCACACACACGCACACACACACGCACACACACACACACACACACACACACACACACACACACACACACACACACACACACACACACACACACACACACACACACACACACACACACATTGTGGAATTGTTCATTTCCCCAGGAATGAGGTTAGGGGTTTACATGGCACGTGACTGCCTGTTTTTTAACCTTCTGCCTACAGACTCTTATGTCATGTGTGATCACTTCAGCGATGTTGCTGGGCGTTTATTGTTTCTGCCATGAAACACTGACTTTGGAGAAACCAGCTGCATCGAGCCTTTTCTCACAGGAGCATGCATCTTGATGTAACAAAAGAGATTTTATTCCCTCGATCAGTGGTTTGTAGAATTATTGACTCATCTTCACGGTGATTGTTGTTAGACATTGTGTAATAAAAACAGCTTGTAGCATCAATCCTAAACCGAAATAAAAACATATATTGAGTAATTCCACTGGCATTGAAATATAATACTTTCTCTTCTCCAAACTGTGTTACAGTAATATTTTCCATCAATACACAACTTAGCCAAATCTGATTTGGGGCTATTCATGGAATAATGCTCCAAACAATATAATTTGCAAAGATGCTGCGCTGTATCGCTGGACCATCAGAGGCAGTGATTCTTATCAAGAATAGATCTTTAAGTAGAAATAATAGGCACACCGAGGCTTAAGACACTGTAGTCTCGTCACAGCAATGAAACATTTTTACTACAAAACAGCAGATGCTATTATATAGATTTCCCACATTATTTCTAGATGTCTATCCAAGTCCCTGTATAGACTAGGGCTAAAATCCTAATAGGGACAAGCTTCAAGTGAATAGAGCCCACAGAGGATAAGCTACTAAATCTTGCAATAAAAGCAATGTGATTTACAGTAAATTCCACAAGGCTGACAGTGCCACAGCTGAGGGCATAAACACTCCTTTCAGTGCTGCACCTCAGTTCTGTCTGCTGTGAACTACAATCACACAGGCATGCTGCTCAGCAGCAGTGACTTTGATAAATCACCAGGAAGTCCCACTGTTGGCTTAAAACTAGAACTTGTTCAGATGCAATTCTGCATTTGTCTCTCTTTAATGTGTATGGAAGTAGCTTTAGCAGTAATCTGTCAGTGATTGATTAGATGTGGCCAAATCCCCTCTCCGTTCTCCTCTACTGGCTCACTGTCCAGCCACAGCTGTGCATTTACTGAAAGATGGCTGTATTAGGGAAGAGGCTGCCTTATTTACCTGCAACATAAACAGAGTTACTTCCACTTGGGGTTGGTTATACACACACGATGACCACCAGTAAACAAGAAGTGACATGTTCTTGTTGGTGCTGAATTCATGCACCAATGGATAAACAAACAGGAAGCATAATAACCCTTTATTCTGTGGAAAGAAACTGAAATGTATGTTACTATTAAAACATATTTATTTTGTATGTGACACAAGAGGTTGAAAAAGCAATTTAGACGGGGTGCTGGGTATTGATCACACTTACCAGCAGATCCATTTTAATTAAATATTAAGAGAGTGTGCTGCATTGATAGCAACTGAGCAGCGACCATTTTTTTCTTTTCTTTTGCCATCATTTAAAAAGATAATACAAACTAAAAAAGAAGACATGCTTTAATAACACTTACATGTAATTAGACTTGAAGCACTAAAGCAGGGCCAAGTTGTATCTGATGAATTTTGTATTCAAAGAATATTTTGGTTATTTTTAAAAGGTCTAGTATGAACACCCGTGCATGAATTTTAATGGAGATACTTAAATGGTAATTATTCCACTCAGGCTCCAACGTAGGTAACAAATGGAATTCAATCAGTGTCCATGCATAATGATGGTCATTAGGAGAAAGAAAATAATAATGACATCCTATCTGCATTAAACCTGCAGACACTTTACACAATGATCCTGCAGCTATTATTGATCTCCATGGAGATAAGCAATTGTCACTTTTCAGCATTGTGCCTGAATGTTAAATGCAGCTCTTTTTTTTTCCTGCAAACTATTTCAGCTAGCACTAAATTTTCATTTCATTTACTTCCCTACTTGAAATCAATGGTCTCATTCCACATGATTGTAATTTTGGTTCATTGTCATAGCTCTTTCTCCAGTTACCACTATTTTTCCTTACAAACCAAGGTTGTATAAGGCTTGCATAAAATGGAGTAAATTGTCAGGTCTTCAATCATACTTCATGTAAATTCCAAAGACACAGTGTCTCAGTTTTCATCTTTTTGTGTAACCCATTATTAGTTGAATATTGTAACAGTTGCTTACACATATTGTACAGTAGGCAGCTTGTATGGAGTCTTCTCCAAGATGGCCACTTGGTTGAATAATTAAATAAGATCTCCAATCAAATGATCCATGATTTGCATGCCTTCTGTTGCCAACTAGCTCCATCTGTTTGGTTTTGAGAGCTCTGACACAGTGGCTCATGTGAATGAAACAGCAATAATGTAATTGTGGATGTGACAGATACACCAGATGATGCAGGGACTGTTTGAAAGTCTGGTCCAAGGCATAGGCTACTGTACAGCATGGTGTCATATGGTCCGCAAGAAAGCATGACAAAAACTGTTTCATTAAGGCTCTATACTGTCTAACTAACTTTAAAGAGTCTCTGCAACGCTCATTCATTTACATGTAGGCTCCTGATACTTGAACTGTGATTATTACAGTCTCTCTTGAAGCATGCATTACAAAGTTCATGTGTCTTAATTGAATAGCAGGCTTCAGAGCTTGGAGGGTGAAGGACAATAGTAGCAGGGCCAGTTTGGCTGGATGCCAGTGGCCAATGCAGAGTAGGCCTCAGCTCTCAGCAGCAGGCAGAGCCCATGCCGGAGTCCACATCAGGAGAGACAGCCTCCGCTGCTTTGATGGATCAGCCATTGCAGGCAGTGTCTGCCCTCAGCTGGGGTTACGTATTCACCACCAATAACTATCGCAGGTTAGAGTCTGAGTGTATTTTCTCTTGTTTGTCTTCCTTTCCTGATGTGTCTGAAGGACAATGCAGTACCTCTGATCATTTTTGTTTTAAAGATGTCACGTCAGTAACTAGTTGAAATTATTGTTTAATTTCAGTCAAGTTTATCAAGTTATGATTCTGTTTCAAATTAAAAGCTTAAGACACTCCAATATTGTATATGACTTAATCATCTCCACTAACATCATTGATTCAACTTTCTAGTTAACAATTAAACATGATTTGGGCCTACAATAAAAAGCATTCAAGCTGTGGTCAAAGATCTAAATGTTAAAATAGCCATCAAGACACAATTTTCTTTTCTTTTTGGGCTTTTTATATTGAAGTACGTCCGCTTATTAAACCAGTGATGCCAAGGTCATTCAATTAATGTCTCTCCCTTTTATCAGCTTCACTAGCTCCACAGTAACTGAGTGCCACTTTGCCCATCACACTCAAGTGCTTTTGTGCCCAAGACTGAAGCCCACTATGATCATACAATGTCATTTTTTTTATTCTGGTTGATGAAATAGGTAAATAATGAAGATATTTAAAAGATTTCTTTCTTCTTTTGTACAAACTGAGTATTACTTCAATAAGGTATGGTCATCATTTGTATCAGTTATGATAACACTTACCAGGTGAACTATAGAGATAATGGGTTACAGTGACACTTCTCCATACAACTTTATGACAGCTTTAAGTATATTTTACTATTCTGTTTATTTCAGTGATGAAAATATATGAAAACAAAGGTAAACATTAAAATGATTAACCAAAATGATATTATTTATACATGTCCAGCTTCTTCGTGGTTTTACTGTGACCCAGTGTACTAGCTGTATGTGCATACAGGTTTAAAATAAATGGACAGTTCCGGTATGGTACTTTTGTTTTCAAATCCATATAAGTGGTTGAAATAATGTGGTTAAACTGGGAACTTTTTCAACTCTTAAATGCATTTAATACAGTAGGTCTTTAGAGACCTGGGTCCATATCACACCTTCTAATTTATTCATCTTATTATCAATTAAGCCGTCAGATCCCATCTAGTCCTCAAACAGTGGTGTCAGAATGTCAAAATTGTATGTTTGTCTTTAAACAGTGTTTAGAGACAATAGGTATGAGCACAACCATTTCGCAAGATTGGAACAATAATTTATGATTACTGACTGTCATTGACTAACCTATATTTAACATGGAACAATATGCATTTTAAATATAAAAAATAAATAAAAGGCAAAGCAAATAATAAATATATAATTATAACATAAGTTATTTCCAAAAGTTCCCAAGCAGTTAGTTTAATGTGTAGCATGATCTGTGTTGACTATGTTTGGCAAAACGCTCCCCATATCTCAGCCATGGAATTAGCGAGTACAATATTATTATAATATAATCATCATAATATAATAGAAATTAAAATAGGACACTTAAATTTAAATCTTAACTTTTCTTTGAATTCTTCTGTTTCAGCCAAAAAAGATTTACATGAAACCAAACAAGAATCATTAATACAAATTAAACACTCTACGTGGAAAACATCATTGTGCATGTACTGAACTTCATTCACAACAGCCTAGTATAGCACAGACAAATGTGAGAGAGGCAGAGGCTTGTGAAACACAGTGCCTGCAGTTAGATTCATTTTGCAAGGCAATGCTTTTCCAAACAGCTCCAAGACTTCCTGATCGTCTGTAATCCCCAGCTTTCACACATAAGTCATTGAGAGCGATGGAGTCCCCTCTGTTTACTCACTCCAAACCAAATGATCTTTCACAAGTAGACCACTTCAGATGTGAAATGGAATTTGCCAGGCTGTTCTATCCCAAGTCTATTTCTCCGTACGCTTTACCAATTCCCAAAATAGGGTTCAGTCGCTCACAGGTAATGTCTGTGAGGATTGAGCTAGGCTCCTCTGCCGTTTTAATGGCCCACGGGAAAAGGTATTTGACGGAGCTAAAGAAGTACTCTTAAGCACATACATAGCACTGAATTTCATTTTGTTTTAGTTGCTGTAATGCATTTTGTTCTTTGGACAGTAGGGGATGTTTATAACAATGTGAGAATGATTTAACATTATAGCGGTTGCACTAAAATGACCTATATTGTTTAATTCAGATTAAATGCCAAAATTCATACAACTCATCCAGTTACTGTAATAACCTGGAGGAAAAAAGGAGGGTGGATATTTACATTTCAGTAGATAATTTTAATGTAAAACATAATGTGATATAAATATAATTTCTCCTCAAAAACAATACATGCTTCCCCTGTCATATGAGAATTTAAAGAGCGTAGCTGATGGCTTTATCTTTCCAGTGGTTGACAGTGTTACTGCTTCGGTACGTAGTTATGATAAATGGTTGTTTTAAGAGGGCTGCATTTACTTTGTAGAGTCATTATGAGAGTATTATGTATGAGAAAACAGTCATTAATATTCATTATAATTGCAAACTGCTGAGCTGAATGCTGATGGAGTGTGTTTGGATGCCAGCACAGGCCTGCCTTTTCTAATGTATCTCTTCACTGCATCTGTGCAGCAATAAATGTAGGTGTTTGGGAGGGTTTCTGTAACAGCATTGGACTTTTACTCATTTTTCCACTCAATCAGTAAGATCACGACACCCTTGTGGGAAGTAGAGATTAACAAACTGTAATAACATGCTCTAACAGTACACACATTGCTACGATATAAATTCAAAAATATGACCTATAAAATGACTCACTTGTATTGTGTATTTCACTTTTCGTAGAATCCAGTGCATAAGCTCTCCAAAGGATACAGTGTTCCTATTCCGGTTGATAAGGCTTCCAATTTTGTTTGTGTCTGGTAATTGGAGCAATGTTGAAGTGAGGAGCACTGATACATTTCCCAGTCTATGTGTGAATGAGGCTGGCTATGGAAGGGAAAGGTCAGGCCCTGGACTTGCCTTTCTCCCCCAGGGCCCTCAGCAGTAGGGGCCGGAGAACACCACAAACAATTAAACATGTTGCTTCTCAGAGTAGAGCAGCCATACTCCTGTTGGTTAGAGACGTTTTTACCTTAATGGGTTGCTGTTGGTCACTCTTCACAGCAATAATCTGCAGGTCTGAACAATCAATACAGCCACGACAGCTTCAGCTTCCATTAGAGCGGCCATCTCTCGAGTGCCTGTGCATGAGCAGAGGAGCACAAAATAGGCATCAACTAACACATCCGCACGCACACACACATACACATATAAACACATATATTCAAGCTCATGCACAAAATCACCCATCCACACATGTACACGGCAGTGACACATGTATGTACAAGGATGCACAGTCCTACATGGCACATACACAGATGTAAAGACAAAAAGCACACAAATACATCCTCACATATTGACACAAACATATGTACATGTAAGAAACATTTTAATATTATTTAATTTAATTAATTATTTACAGTGTTATCTTTGTCTCAGTTCATCTATCTCACATGTCTCATAGAAAATATATTTATATCCCTACCAATAGGAAACAGCAAATACATTTTGATGTAAACGTAATGCCATGTGAATCATTTCATCAGATTCAGAAATTCAGAAACATTTTAATAAGCTTTTCTGACAAGTCATAACATTCTCATATGGAACGTATCTGCAAAACTGCAACAAATTGAATTTGTTTTTCAACAATATCCGCTCATAGCAACTAAAGCATGATTAACGTTGTATTATAGGTATGTTTAGGCTCAGAACCTTTGGTTTAGGTTAGAAAAAAACTGTCACTGTCTTAAATAAAGTTAAATGAAGCATGAGACAGTCAGTCAACATTCACAGTTACTTTAACCGAAACCACCATCTTTCCCTAACCTTAACCAAAGTTGTATATTCTACAGGATCGTGAACCCCTTTCTCCGATGTCAAAGTCCTGCACTTTCTATGACCTCAATCACTTGTCAATTACTTCCATGCAGTACAAGAAGTTAGCATTTCCTTCACTGGAAAAACGTTGCCGCAAACGTTTAGTAAAATGTTACGTACAGTATATAAATGTAAGGACGATAGGTTTGTTTTTTCTGAGTGTGTGAGTAATCTATTTTTTTATTTTTACTTGTAAAAGTCAATAATCCACATAAAAGCTGTCTTTTCTGTTTTACATATATCAAATCTGAGGAGAGCTGAACATCCCAAGACTTGCAGAATTGTAGTTGTAAGCATACACAGTAAGGCATGATAAAGGCATGACAACAAGTATGATGACAGAACCAGTTTTTAACAATGTTACGATACTGAGCAGTACCTTACTGAAAGCTACAGTATATGGTAGTCATCTGTAGTTCCTGAATAGCAGATAATAACAATGCAGCCCCCTGGGCCTCTGAGACGGCACTGTGTGTGCTGGGGCTAGCCCAGCTGTGTGCTCTTGCTTGCTTTTGAGCGGGCACAGTAAAGCACTCAACAAGTGAAACATCATTGGCATATCTCCAAAAAGACACGGCCCCGAGGAAGGCAATGCTACAGTAGCTTCACAATTATGCAAACAAAGAGATACCTCGCTAAATGCTTCCTACTGGAAAATCACAACATAGAGTAGGATTTGTTTTTTCAATTATTCCTTGATGTGAAAAACACTAATTGGTTCCCTTGCCTATTGTTTGTCATCAAGCAATGCTGTAGAATTGCATGTGTCTACTACTCAAAGCTCTTAGCCAGAACAAGGAAAAAGCCTCCCTGCCTGCCTGAACAGTATTTTCTGCTGTAAAGTGCTGTATAGAGATGACTGCTATAAAGGACTGATTAAGACAAAAGATATTCATCATGTATTCATATGATTTTCTGTTTTACTTGATTATTTTAAATGAATGCCATTCAAGTTGTTGTTACTGTGCATCTCTCTCTCCTTTCCATGTATCATTTTGTGGATTATTTATACTGTAATTTATGCTGTGTTGTACACACAACTCTATTGCACGTCTGTCCGTCCTGGGAGAGGGACCCCTCCTGAGTTGCTTTTCCAGAGGTTTCTACCATTTTTTCCTCATTAAAGTTTTTTTTGGGATAGGTTTTCCTTATCCGATGCAAAGGTCAAAGGACAGAGGGTGACGTATGATATTATATGAATAATAATACAATTGAATTGACAATGATAAAACTGTGCAAATAAACAATTTTCACAATGCAGACAAATATATGCCTTTCCGTACTTTTGCCTTATTTTATGGGTGCAGTGAGCAGAGGACTGCGCATCCATGCTGACAAACAGCAGAATTAATTTCCTCCTGTTCACAAAGTCATTGTCATGATAGTGGGAGAGCAATCCTGAGTGTGAAAAAATACTCAAGGTTGGTTTAAAAGAGGGGTGTTTTTCTTTTGCATTCTTATCATCAATAGGTTTATCTCTGTACTGACAATACACTGCAGAATAGCCCTGTGGGAAGGTGATTCACAATCTGGATATGCACCACAAAATTACATGCTTTTGTACTGCAGAGCAGATAATGATTAATAAAAATGTTCGGCGTAGTTTAATCCAAACCAGAAACACTTTATACATCTATTGTTGCATAGGAGAGGTGTGACCGTAGCTTCCAGAGAAGAAAGCTCTCTATTTTATGATAATGTTATGCGCTTGTCTGTCCTTTCTTTAGACAGGAATCTGCTTAAAGAACCTATAACTCTTGAATTGAGTCTCACAGGAAACATGGGGTACGTTGATATTGTTGTTTCACAAAATATGAGACCGATAGAGAGCGAGAGAGAGAAATTGGATTTAGGTTTTGGTGATTGGTGTCCCCATTATTATCTTTTACCCCTTTTCATCCAATTAGCGAGATATACTGTACTTTTCATTTTGCTTGCATGAAGCATGTTTATGATTGTCTTGTGTTTTTTGTGAGCTGTGCGGCCTCACAGTTCCCTGCAGGTTAGATTTCTCTTAATTTTTCAGTGACCTTTCTTTATACCTCCAGCAATTAGCTGATGAGTTTCTCTGTGCTGTGGATCAGTATCATTGCGTTGTAATCAACATAAACACAAGTAGGCTTTTCAGAAGAGCTTGGCTTGGCATTCAAGGACCCTTACCTTACGACATTTTATTATTACAAAACAATAATCAAATGGTGTTTGATGAAGGGGAGGCACAGTAATCTAGATGCAGTATACAAGAAGTATAGCGGAATCATCAGAATGAACCGTAGATGAAAGTTTTTCACCCTTGTAATTATTTGCCGCCGAGGCTGTAAATGTGTGTAATATCAAGTATGCAGCAGAATATCCCTTTTTCCAACAGTATTGTAGTGAAAGGACTTGGCGTGGCTCAACGATGCTAAAAGCAACGACACTGGACAAAAAGCATAACAAAACAGAAAACACAACACTTTATAATACATGTGAACATAACACCAAACCAACCTTATTTCCTAGAAAATGAGTTCATATACTACTAAATTGTTTTTCAAAGTCCATTTTGAAGGAATAAAAATTGCTGTATGAATGTCAAGGTTTTTTATTTTACGAACCCAGGATGTTCTTGTACTGAGCAGAATTCATAGAGAGGTGGGTAGGGATGGGTGTGTACGAACAGACACAGGAGACCAGAGGGGTGTTTTACGATCAAAATGGGTGCTTTATAAAGGTATGTTGAGCCTAAAGTCAGAGTTTTCAATGTCATAAAGGTGGCTCTCTTTTATCCTAAATCACCATCATAACTTATGCCGCACACCTAAGTTGCTCCGGAGGTGGTTATGTTTAGAGTTTTGGATTGAAATTGGCTACATAAAGCACCTCTCACTAATCAACTGTTTTGGAAATAGCGTCAGCATTCTTGCAAAATCCTAAGAATTTTAAGTGGTTCTCTTTGGAGGGGAGAGTTTTTAGAGACTGAATAGATCCATTAGCTTGTCCTATCAACATTCTCTATGAGTGACATAAATTCTACTTGTTGTGCCGTAAGGTTTACGTGTTGGCACGGGAACCTTTGTTTGCAAGGTTGTTCTTGCTTTCACTGAACTACTGAATATGTTTTGTAGTGTTCTGTAGCTCTAAAAGAAGCCCTCTTTAAAATTGGGGAGTCCAGTTCTATAACAGCTCTGTGAGGCTGATCTTAGGCATGTTGGTGATTTGAGCTAACTGCGATTGTCAGCATGCTATCATGCTCACAAATAACAATGCTAACATGCTGATGTTTAGCAGCTAGCCTATAATGTTTCCATGGTGAGCATCGTAGCTTATTGTTAGCATCCTAGCATTTCCTAATTAGCACTAAACACAAAGTACAGGTAAGGCAATAGGATTAGTTTTGCAGGTGTTGGTCTTAAACCAAAGTCTTGCAGGATACATCATCTGGGAACTGTGAAAGTGTGTACAAAATGTATTTTGGTATTTAACCAAGATGGCCATGTTCCCCTAGCTGCTTTGCAGTCAAATCAACAAGTCAGTTTGAACATTTTCCAACTTTATTGATACATTCGTTAAAAATGTAATTGAGACAGGTAATTTTTTTTTTTTTGAAACGTGATTGTCTTTTCTGGTTCATTATGTTGTCTGATTTGTTAATGTGTTCTGTGGAATTTATTTTTTTGTTTTGTTACTGTGCTTTGTCAAGGATTGTTGTGCTTTGCACCCCAAGGCCAATGTAGTGGTCCCCGGGCAGAAATAGGGAGAGAGAACAACAGACTAACAGACAACAGGCTGTACTCATTATTGTCTAAACTAGCAATTATGTGTTCGTACAGTGATAGAGTTGACCAGCTTTATTTAAATCAAAGGTTTGGCAGTAGAATGTTAGTGATAATGGCTTCCAGATTTCCTTTTTGTGGTTCTGGACACTGACACATACTGTCACTATGCACTAGCTTAGTATTACTTTGAGGGCAGCCCCATGGGGCAGCAGCACCAAAGAACACTGTTGTGGTCTTGGTCAGCAAGTGAGGCAGTCATTATTGCGTTACCATGGAAAAGATGTGTCACACACAGTTTTAACGAGGGTGTAGCTCAGTAAACTATTGACTGAGCGACGGTAACTGGGCCAGATTGCAGCATTGCTCCATGCTTAATGAATTTCTTGAAAATAAAATATTACTGCCTGTCCACATTACACAAAAAAGTAGTTAAACATTGTCATCATTATATGTTCACATAGAGGCTACTGGTAATTATATGCAGAAAGATGTTTATTAACATGACACACTGTGATCAAGTACACCAGCCGTTCTCCCACCACCTGAGTTGTGATATTCTTTTAAAGCTGCAATTATCAGAAGATTAACAAGTTCATGCTGCTACGACAGGATGCTGTGAGAATGAATTTTGGTTCCAAGAGCACTTGGCTGTTTGCCATCCCTGAAGGTGACAGAAATCTTGCCGATCTTGCACGACAGTGAAGGGGGATGGACAGAGGCAGCTGGGTGGAGCTTGTGAATCTGAAAGTCATTGATGTTTGGGCTTCCACCCTGCCCTTACTGCCCCAGTCCACCAGATCAGCTTTACTCAGCAGATTCCTTCCCAGTGGGAAACAGAGGAGAGGCGCTAGGCGGCCGAAAGTTTCCTAACCAAGCACGTGGCTGAAGCCCCCACTGTCCTGATGCTAATTATTGTTCAGATGACTAGGGCAGATGAAGAGATTTTATTCTATTTTAAAGTGAGAGCTGTGATTGTGCATCTCCGACTTGTCTAGAGAGAGAGCTGCGAAAAGATCAATACTTTCAATCACACCAAAGAGCTCTTCTGTCAGTCACGCTGGGTAAGGTGATTACAATTGAGTCTTAAGACAATGAAGAACTATGCGGGGCTTCCTCAGACACCCTCAGCCTCCTCGCAGGGAGTCTAATGAACTCAGACCTGCTAAATAGGCCTTCAAACCACTTCAGCGCAGATCCTGAGGGACTGGACGTGTTGCACCACAGCCAAACTCACCAGCTCTTACCTGTGAGCACACATGTAGACACAGATACACACATGGGCCAGGAGCAGCAAACCTTTCCAAAGACAGAGAAACAGCACTGATGACCACATGGAGCGCTTATACAAATCACTCTTCCTTGTGTGTGGAGTTTGGAATGGGAAGCCATGTGCTGGCAGGAGGTTACATGGTCAGAAACAGCAGGGAAACCTGACAGAATGATGTCTTTTTCTTCAGTATATTCATAGCACAGTCAAAGCAACCACTGCTTTTTCTTCCTTTTGACGAATGTTTAAGTCGACAAGGATAGTGTGTTTTTGTACACACTATTTAAAACTTATCGCAGCTGTGTTTTAATGTCTTTAGACAGTAGATGGAATGTTTCCAGGCAGTGTTGAACCTTTTTTTTTAACATGATCTCTGAAGAAAATTAAGACAATTGTTACGTTCCAGAAAATAATTAAATGATAATGCAAGATTGGCATGTTAACGATTGGACGACTTTCTTTTTAACACTCTTTTCTTTTATACTGATGCCCACCTGCCAGAGAACAGGAGTGAGGAATTCAGCTGAAAACATGGGCTCTATTTTAAGCACTTTACATTAAAAACGTTTTCATTTTTGTCTCATTTTCTCAATGCAGAAAAGTAATGCAATGATTTAACAATGGCAAAAAAAATAAAGATAAACGATTGGTAAGATGTACTATTGTTAAATCTCACCAAAGCTCGCACCTTGATTGCACCATCATGCTGAGTAAAGACCTCTGCAAAACAAACAAAAACAAAGAATCAGTAGCTTTGTGTTGGAGATGTTCTGTGTTTTTAACAGGCAGCATGTAGCAGCATCCATCCCTCTGTGGCTGACACCAGCCTTTCAGGGAGCAGGTGACTTGTTAGTACTCTAAGCAACAACGGGAACAGATGTGTCCCTGACAGTGGATGGATGGTCAGGGTCCATCTGGTCAGTGCAGCCCTGGACAGGAATGATGAATACAGCTTCATCAGTGAATAGCTGTCATCAATCGCAAAGCGTGGCGATGGCCGGTGACAGCCACACGCCAGCCCCGGGGCCCCAGGTGTGGTGAGAGAACGCGGGCTGGCTCTGGAATGCAGGTCAATCAGGCAAGTCCAAGCCAATGTTACATTGCAATGTAAAGTGCATGCATTACAAAGCAGGCAGAGAGCATTGCTTTGTCTGGCTGCAAAGAATCTGCTGGTTCTTTGATACAGGCACAGACTGGGTCACAGATTTAGTTCAACACAGAGCTGTTACTAAGCCGCCGTGGTAAGGACAAGCATGAGGCGTCTAGACAAGTCATGGCTCTACATTGTCTTCCCCGGCGGTCCCAAATGAAATGTGCTGCATCCTTGTCTGCTTCAGTGCATAGACATGGAGCAGTACTAAAACACTGACCTTGCTCTGGACCATTCTGAATATGTTATGGCTCCCTGTTCCCTTGAACTGTCACAACTTTAAATCGACCACTTCTAATGGTTTCATATACTGTGTGGTGATCATTATGCAGGATGCTCCACCTGATATCTTACTAGAAATCATACTGTACATCCCTCTTATCGTGTTTATTTATTTATTGTTGCAAGAAAAGACAAATGAATAATTGCAGCAAAGCCTATCTGTCCTAATGGTCGGGCACACCATAGTGGGTGTGTTCTGGGACCTCAATGTCAGTGAAAACAGGTCACTTAAGTCCAGGGAAATAAATGACAGAAATGATGTACTTTAGACATTGTCTTCCCCAAATGTATTTTTTAATGTGAAATACCAATTAAATGGCACACATGGTACTTAATCTTTAATTATGAAAAGCACGAGAAGTGAGAGAAAATTCATACAGCAGAATGTTTTACATAAAAAGAGCATCTTAAACATCCATTTATGTCAAGCAACCTAGAACCAGATCCCTCCTTACAGCAGCCTGAATTGTTTTATTCTTCTTCTTTTTTGATCAATTACAGATTAATAGTCAGCTTTACACAGCTGTCACTGATGTCATCCAGACGTCAGTGTCAGGATAAAAATAGCCTGGCCATGTGGCACACTATCAAGGAGAAAGCCTAAACACAAGTGCACATGTGACCTATTAGAGAGTAGCAATATCATGTACATATAATCCATATTTGTTGGTACATTTCACCTCCACTGAATATGAGTCCTAATTACTTCTAATCCTTTCAAGGCTGCTGATATTCAAAGGCCAAATCAATATCATCATAATAAAAAATAAAGGTAGTCAAATCAGTTCAAATAACAGATGAAAAACAGCATTTTATCATGCTCGTCAATTTAAACGTCAAAATAAACCTGTTGTGTTTTAATGATGTACATAAACACATACAATGTTGTATAGTTATTTTTTATTTTTAAATACATTGCTTTTTGTTGTATGTGAAGTAATTTCTGTGAATTGTATCTATATATATCTGTATTGTATTGTATGTTCAAATTCTAAAAACATTTTTTTAAATGTTGATACCTGGTAGTCTGCTAATAATAATATATTCTGTTTTTGTCCTTTGAAAACATCACAATCTGTCCAAATGTACACTCATTTTGAATGATTTGTTTAAAAAAATGTAAATAAAAATACTACCAGAAAGCAATTTAACAGAAACGGTATTATCAGAAAGTAACTAAAGGTTAAGTTGATGCATTGCCATGTTTGAGGGTAACAGAGCTCGGCTTATTTGCATGACAGTGAAGAGGATTGCTTGTCAGTTTTTTATTCCTTTGGCTTGTTTCAGGCGTTTTCTCTATGAGCAGAGAAACGTGGTGTAAGCCAGCAGAGAGCTGGTTTTGTACATTTTTGCTGCCCTGTCGTTTTCTCGGCAGGGTGTCTCTTGGGAAAATCAAGCAGAGGGTAGGGCCATGGGGGGAGGGTCTGGCAGAAAACACACACACACACACACGCGCACACACACACACACACACACACACACACACACACACACACACACACACACACACACACACACACACACACACACACACACACAGGCATCACATCTCCAAAACACATTGAGGTGTCTGTTGTCTGATGCTGCTTACAAGTGATTAAGCCTCTACCTATAAACAGGCTACGTCTGATGACCCTGCTGGTGTGTGTACCCAATGTGTTGTAGTGCTAGCTAACCCCCCCCCCCCCCCCCAAAGAGATGCAGCAGATGACCGTCTCAACAAGAATCACTCTCATGTTCAAAGCTACACTTTGCTTTGTGAGGCTCCCTGGAACTGACATTAATCCACTTTTTCTCCTATAGACTGACAAGAGCATGGAATGGAGGTGTCACACTTTCAGGCAGTGCAGGGGGCAGCTGGGCTTTGACGGCCCTGCTAAAGCACTGCTGCTGCCTGTAACAGTCAGAGCACTGCAAATTGGAAATCCAGAGGAGATCATCTGTAAAGAACACGTCCACCGGTGGCGTGGGATACAACCGAGTCAGAGAGGGGAGATGAGAAAAAGCTGGAAAGCAAACAGACGAATAAAAGCTTTCCAGTCATTCTAGCAGAATGTAACCAGGAAATTTCCAGAGCAAAAAAATTCCAAACAGCACGCACACTCTGCTTACAATTTCCCCATGAGACATTACCAAAAGAATGTAACATAATACAGGTAACATACTGTGTCACGCGTGGCCATTCAGCTGTTTGTCAAAGAGTGTGTGGCTCACATCTCGCTGATCTTCAAACAGAAACTCTCCATCTCTCTGACATCTGCTGGGATGTTGAGATTTACCAGGTTCCCTGCGTATTTATTAGAACATATGGGGCAAATTGCATTACCTGTAGGAATTTGACCAGGTCAGATGCAAAGATTAACTACATGTATTAAAGTAATACTTTTCTTTGGAAGGAACATATTGGCTTCTAACAGGAAAACCTCATTATGAGTTCATTCCATCAGTGACCAATAACTTGGAATTTCCAAGGCTATTACTTAATTCTCTATACTATAAAGCTTGTTGGGACTATTGATAAAAATATCCAAATTGTTGCTTGTTTGTGGGGCGACAATACATATCATCACAGAAATGGGTTGCATATTAGATTTGTGATTGCTGTGATTAAGGAAAAGGGCAAGATGTAACTACAAACAACTTCAGAAATGACTACATATCAATCAAAGAGTTTACTAGATCTATAAATCTCTGTCCCAAATGGTTCAACCAAAAAATGTAAATAGACAAGGGAAGCTTCACCGTTAATAACATTTTCAATTAAAAAGTGATTGAAGCAAATGTTACAAGTTTTTCAATGTAGCACCGACAGATCTGAAATGTTAAGTTGGCAAGACTGTTTTTTTGGTTTTATTCCCATTAACACAAGCTACAGCGACAGCTTTTCTCTGTGATCCAGGCCGAGATCTGTGCTGTTGGGTAGAATCAGTTGAGTCATTTGGATGCGTTGCTTATTGGTTTGGGGATGGCAGAAGCCTTCAGCCTGCATTAAAGCAGACATCATCCCACAAGAGAGAGTGGCCCGAGAGAGAGAACTACAGTGTAAACTAACAATGGCAGCTCCAGTTTTTTTTTATATTTATAACGCCCAGCAGGTGTCAGCCACAACAGTCTCTCTCTGCCCCCTTTGACACCCCATGGCTGCTCCGCTCCACCGTATGAAAGAAAAGCGAGGGGGAGGGGGGCAGCTGCCGCCTGGGATTAGGTACTGAATCCAATCTTGAGGAGCAGTGGGCTCCAGTGGCGTTAAAGTGTTTTCTGGAGAATTTCTCATGTTCCCCACTAGCTGATTATTTCCAGATTTTAGTTCTGCCTCAGTGGAGATGAGCTCCACACAGTTTTGCCAGTCGTGGTTAAGATGGAGCTTGACACTCACTGGCCACACTCAGATGAATTGTATAATCCCATTTAAAGAAGTACATCCCACAAGCAAATCATATTTTCCACAAACTGATATTAGCGTTTGTCAACAATTCAATCATTCAATATTAACACTACATTCAAGATGTGCACTAGGTAAATTAGTGATTGTTTTTACCATGTGTGATCTTTGTTTCAACCATCAAAATCAAAGGCATTCCCTTTTCACCTCTCTTTGCCTTTTTCGTCCACCAGTGTCAGCACTACTCTGTCCACTCTTGCTCATTAACCTTGCTTGTTCTTCCATATCATAACCCCCCCTACCCCCCCCTCCCCACACACACACACACACACACACACACACACTCACACAAACACACACACACACACACACACACACACACACACACACACACACACACACACACACACACACACACTTAGAACCCTTTGAAAAACCAAAGTGAACTATGCAGTTATTGCAATGTAACTGTGCAATGATTGGCTTACAGCAGAAATCGCTTCAAAAATGTAAGCTTTAATTTAACAGGGCAACATTAGTCAAAACCAGGTGCAAGGATTTTTTAGATGTGAAATAGAGTTGATTTGAAAGGTTTGTTATATTTGTTTTGCTGTCACCCATAGTTACAGTGTGAATTTGTTATATACTGACATAATCATATATATATAATCATATAATGTATAGTGGAGTTTGAATTATAGATGAAAAGTAGTAGAAACTTAACCAAATATTTAGTTCAGTTTCTCTGATCAAACATCTTCAATAAACAAGCTTATTGTGACAAATTCAACGAGTGTGGTGGAAGATCTTTAACTGTATATTCTTGGATGTATTAAAACCTCTCTTGATCTGAATGAACTTCACATTGTGTGACACTTCAACAACACAAACTGCTTTTTCTGCTCTCTTTACTTCCATTTTTTTATGGAATCGAAAGTTTTTCACATTTGCATATTTTCACATCGTAAATGAGCAGACCGGGTAGAAGCAGATGTCTCTCTTAGGAAGATTACTACTACTACTACTACTACTACTATAACATTGTGAGCATGTGAAATATGCTCTCAGCCACTTTGGACAAAAACGGTATTGTTTTTACCACACCTGCTGTCGTAAAGATCTTTTCTTTACGGTGCTGTATTACAGAATTAGTGTTACCGGGAGGTCATATAGTTGCGATCAATGTCTCTCTCTCAAACAGAAAATCATTCATTTACAACAAGAGAATAAGTTACAGATGCATCGTTGCATTTCAAGTGTTGCATACGGTAACTTGGCCTACTTTGGATGTATCGTGAGCTAAACTGTTGTCACTGTGTCACGAGCCAAAGCATAAAGAGTTTGTTGTAGCAACCAACATAATAATAACTTTCATGAAACCCAAGGACGCTTTACACAAGTACAGGGGACAAGGAAAAGAAAATAGCAGGCCAACACAAACACAGACTAAAAGGAATAAAAACCGGGCGCTAAACGGAAGGGGGACATACAGCCACATTGCGCATTGCCATAACTACAACAGATCAAATAAAACAAAAATACAATTAGGCCTATATAAAGAATTCTCCTGCTACCTTTAACTGGCTGAACACGCTGACACAGGCTTTTTCCGGTGTTACACCTAAATCTGTGACCATTCAGAATGTGTTATTGTAGAGTCACTCTGCCTACCGTACATTGTTTTGTGACTCAGCGGGAAAAATCAGACCGCGGCAAAGGCATAAATAAAAACGATATAAAAATAGCATTCTTTTCACTGTTAGTCTCGTTTGCTGTTACAGGTCATTTATGATCCTCCAATGAAAAATTACACAGTTTCAGAAACATTAAAAAGTTACATACTTTAAATGTTTTTTCAAACTATGCTGTCTAGTTTTGTGAAAACTATAGCAAATCTGAAATAATGAAAGTAAAATGAATATGCTTGAAGTTTAATGGGGAAAAAACTATGCAATATCAATACAAATGTAGCTCAGTGTAAATTATTTCAGGAAGACCTAACATTTAATCACTGCTCTCTTCCCAAATCAAATCAGCTGTTGGAGGCGTTCACCTGTCTTTAAACACACGATTCTGATGTTAAACCAATCAGAATCGGCCACAAATTCCAAGGGCCAATCACAGCATCACAATCCTGCTTTAGCGCTGTTTCTCTCCTTGTGCTATCAGCTTTCGTTTCAGGCAAAGTGTTACAACCCTCCACCTCCCCTTCAACCGCCAGTCATCGTCGCCCACGGCACCCTGGGTCTTCCTCCCTCAGGCCGCTCTGTTGACTCCTTCGGTCTGGTCTTTCAGGGGATTGTCTTGGCTTCCCTACCCCGTTAAAAAATATTTTATAACGATCGAGTCTAATCTCCAAAGACTCTGTACATTTTATTATGCTTATGTACAATAAACCTTTGCATATCTGCAAACAAGTCTCACCTGATTGAACTGATCATTTCTTGAGCATCCAGTATCTTCTAGGCCAGTGATTCCCAACCTATTTGGTCTGAGGTACCCCCACAGCCCTGTCAGATGAACTCACGCTCCGCTTCATCCATTACCAATGTATGTTCCAAATACATAACACTATTCATTATATAAAAATGGATATTGTTACTTTGTTCATTGAACGGTCAATATAAAGGTGGGGTTGGTCAGCAATCATACTACTATTACTTCCATTACTTTTAGCTTACAATTTCTGTACTGGCCAAACCAATTGAAAAAACACCACCGCTTGCATGTTAGTTGTCATAGCAACCACACAAGCTAGACATGAGTGCTGCTATTACAATTAACCCCTTCTGTCTTTTTACATTGAAACTATTTCTGGTTGGAAACCTTTCACCCTGTGCCCATTTGAATGTATCCTCTTGTCTTTGGTTTAGTAGATTAGGAGATGTAGGTTGCTGCTGTTTAAAGACCACACAATTGAAATTGTAGATTTCAAGCAACTCTTGGCTCAACATAATTTGCATTTGTTTTGAGTGAAAGTAACATGACAAAGACATGTTTCATACAGGTTTGACTTTACAATGAAATACAACAAGGGCATTATTATTACTATTAAAATGAATTTCTGTGACACCTTACAGCCAAGGAACCACTGCTGGAAAAAGACCCTTTCTCACCTGATGTCCACACTTTTGCGTCATTCTCAGCCAGTTTCAGAATTCAAACTGATAATGAGTGGAATTCAGAAAATAGACATAAAAAACGATTGAAACATTGACTTTTGCTGTGACCCAAATTGAATTACATTACTGTAACACATTTTCTGCATAGTCCAATATTGACGCAGAGCTCAGGGGAGAATCAGAGGCAAAAAATAAATAAGACTGTTTCAAATGTTTTTCGTGAAAAGAAAAGTTTCTCTAAAACTGCACACCAGAAACAATTGGGTACAATAAATACATGTCAAGAGCTTACCTTATAGGAAGATGAACTCATTGAACATCGTCATATTCCTATGAAGTTACCCATATCCAGCAGCAGGTTTCCTGTCACTAAGGTCTCACATATAGGCAACTTCCTGACAGTAAGGCTAAGAACATGCTGCTGTTGCCCTGCTCTAAATGAACTCAAACTGACGGGTTTATCTAAAGGTAGCCATAAGAAAGGCTTCAAATGTGTGACAGGCATTATAATACAAGTTTTCCTCTTTGTAATATGTAGTTAAATGACTTGACTTGGGTGGCAATACAAAAGAATGCAATTAATAAGTGCTGATTTGAGAAAGATGTTTTGGAGAAAATCATAATGATACACATAATTGAGTCAGAGACCAGAATCCAAAGGAACAAGACATCTGGGCAGAGCTTTAATTCTTGGCTTGCTTAAGCATCAAGAATGAAAGCTCTTTGATGTCACTACCCATTGCATGATGACGGCACATTCAGCACAGTAAAAACCTCAGTGTTCCTGCTAATGATGACAGAGGAGGCCAATACAGCGGCAAGATCCAGGGGAATACAATAAAAATGCTCATTAAAAGGTCTAATAATTAAAATATTGATTAATTAGTCTTACATTGATGTACAGTCACACTTTATCAAAGCGTGAGGCTCTAATTACCATGCCATTATGCCACAGGCTGACCTACTCATTTTTTTGTCACATGTAATGAAAAAGAACATTTCTTTAACTGCCTTTTAAATTTTTGACCTGTAAAATTTTAATAGGGAGTACAGTGGGTGTTGAATCTGGATTGGCAGCAAAGTCATGGGTGGCTAATGTCTGTGAGTCTGGTTAAGTGGCTGTACACACCAGGAGCTGGAACACCTCTCTAGAGGGATTGGTCAGGGTTACTCTGTTTAAACAAAATGGCACAATGAATAATTATACAAATCTTGACTTTTCTAGTGTTTCAGTGCACTTTTACGAAGCATTAAAACATCTGTGAAATACCCCCCAAACTGTTTTTTAAGAAGCATGGAAATACAGTTATCAAAGTTCTTTGATACGAGTACTTTTTGTGGCTGGCATTTGGTGGTTAGTTAATGAAGAGGTGTTGAACAGGAATTGAATCCTTTTTTCCACTCCATAGAGTCAGAAAATGGTACTTCAGACACTCTGGAATCCCAATTTTCCTCCAGAAATTGGAAATGTGTAGACATGAGAGTGAGGTGCAAATCATCAACAAAGTTTTGGCTGACCAGTGGCAGAGTGCAGTGCTGGATTCAACTGTCCACACCTCTCTCGCTGTCTATCTGCAACAAATGATGGCACGTGCAGTATTTTTTTATTTCTCTGTCAACTGAAAATGTCAGTGCAGCTTTGCTTAGTGTACTCCACCGATTTAGCATTGCACAATGGAGAGTTTTAAAAGAATGGACACAGCTGAACCAGAAATATCGTCTTTTTTTTTTTATTCCAACCATTTGTCTTCCTCGTCAAAAACTTGCAACTTGGCGACCGGAAGTTTGAGATTCACGTGCGTTGCAGCTAATGTAGCCTCGAGCTGCAAGCCTCAAGCCGAGATCATAAGCAGGCTACAGAGGTCTGGTAAGCTCACTTCTTTCTAACTCCACACCCACAACAATTATTTTTTTCATTTTCAAACTTGTAGTCTTTATGTAGCAGGTCAATTTGAGAAAAAAGTGAAGAATTTAGTTCAAGCACCTCATGCTGGTAAGTGCACATGTGTTTACGTAAGACTGAAAGAGGATCACTTGGCTTTACCAAGAATGACACATACATGTCTACCATCAAAGTCACACAGCAAACCCACATTTATCAGTCCTGCAAAAGAGAATCCTCACTCGAGATATTAAGGCTTTAAACACTTCCCGTTGTATAGCTCGCTGTATGTGAGCAGAAAACATTTCAAAGAGAGTATATATTTAGAGTAATGCTACATATTATGAACACAATAGAAGAGATATAAATGATACAAGTAATAACAGGTTAATATAATGCATAACGCAGAATGGGGCCCTTTTCATAAATTGCCTTCATACAATCACTCAAAGCCTCCCACCAACCTCCCACCTGGTTTCAAATGCTTCTCAGTGGCACATTTATGCTATTAAAAATGTGAGGTAGTAGTTACCTCAACATCCTCTATCATAGATAGATAGATAGATAGATAGATAGATAGATAGATAGATAGATAGATAGATAGATAGATAGATAGATAGATAGATAGATAGATAGATAGATAGATAGATAGATAGATAGATAGATAATGTTAAATCTCATCCTACAACCCCATAATAACAGCAAGCCCATTAATAAAAGGTTGAGGGAACATAGTTGATGTCTTTCATATTTTAATGAGATATGAACAGTATTACACCTCCATGATTTTGCTGCATCAGAAGCTATATCCACCCCACCCTTGTTTGCACCCTGTATTTGCATTTCAAAGGGAGCCCCCGGGAAGCCACTTTGCATATTTACATCTGATTAACAACTTTAAATTAACATGTCAAAATCTGAAAATTGTTCATCACTGGCATAGAGAGGACCACGCTGATTCTATACCTCAAGCTGTAACGTAACAAAACGCTGAACACAAAGTGTGATTAGAATTACATCATATTGGCTAACACGTGCTTCATAGATATATAAAACATCTTGTTAATTACATCTTTCTCAGGGGAAAATTTGTATTTCGCACGAGCAAAAGAGAAGAATGTAATTTGAAGGGAAGAATATTATATTGCCTCCTTTGTACATGCTTTTTCAAACCACAAATAACTAAACTAAACCATGTTTGTAAAAGACTTAACTGGTCAAAAACTGGCTTTACTGATTTAGGTATAGGTCTTATTTCATGGTGTGTTCCTCCAAGACAGACTCATTCAAATTTCATGACCATCCCTTAGTGGTCCCATTATTATGTATTTTTACACATCCTGCCCGTAATAGTGAATTAAAAGGAGGGTGAAAGAATGGTCAAGCTACCACATCATTAAAAAAATCCAAAATTCTAGCTTTCGGAGGAAAATAAAACACAAAGTTCACAGTGTTAAGGTAAAGCTTGGTCATGGTTAGGAAAAAAAACTGGCTATAAATTTCTGATGAAGACTTTGTTCTGCTAAGCTCTCTATGAGATATAAAATATTAACTAACTATGTGATTATTAATTGGGCCCATTGTAATTTGAGGATTCCGGGCTGCATATTGTTGGCAGCTCTCCACGGGGTCTGTCTGTGCAGGAACGTGTCGAGGGGGTACCAGCCAGGATGCCTCAGCCATTTAGAGAGCAGCTTGCCACTCGCGTATCGGCATACCAATGAGTGGGGTTAAAAAGGCACAGCTCCTCTCAGAGACGGCCCTCCTTCTCCAGCTCGGCTCCAAAAGGTCTCCACGGACTAATTTCCAAAACCACCTCTTAATGTAGGCTTGTGTCAATCACCTGAACAGACAGCTTCATCCCCTGATGTGGAGTGGTCACACAGTAGAGCCAAGCAGACCAAAGGAAATACATTACAGTAGCAGTTATATGGAAAGTAAGAAAGAAAGCTCTTTAATGCCACATAAATGATTAGGCCTATTTTAATAGCTATGAAAATGTTTCATATTTACATTACTGTGGTAAAGCATGAATTAAATGGTAAGTTAACATTATAATAATAAATCCAATGTATTTTGACTTTTGGAAACCAAAATCAACTTTTTTTTATTTGAACATGAAATTATCTTTGATTTAAGTGTTGTCCCTTACCATATTTTTCATATGCAGCAATATGCGAACAGAGATTTGCATGTTTACTCATATATGCACATAAAACGTGTGCAGATGTATTTTGGATGTACGTGTACGGATGAAAAATATATGTACAAAATCTGTTTTATACTCCACTTTGTTATTTTGTAAACTGTGTTAATTAATAAATGTGTCATTCAGACACTAACAACAAATATTTCAGGAAGCATTTTGACCTGTTTGTGTGTGAATGTAGAAGAAGGAACTATAGTGAAATGCTGAAAATATGATATATGATGAAGAATCTTATGAGCACTATCAGGGTTACAGCAAAACCTACTTGCAAATTGTCATTTTTTGTATTAATTATTCTACTAGGTAAAGGCTTTCGTGCCTTCTCAATAAAGAATATGGATTAATATATATATATATATATATATATATATATATATATATATATATATATATATATATAGCTGTGCAGCTTGAATAGAGATACAGCTGTCATGCTGATCCACAAACAACCACACGCTCCACTTAACTCCTAAACACAACTTATCTCGCACTTCTTCTGAAACGCCCTGGCTTCTCTGAACATTGACTAGCTGAGAAACCATCGCTCATACTGAGTTTTAGCTTTTTGTGTTACAATCCAAGATGACATACGACATGAGAAATGATGAGAAAGCTGTGGGGAGACATCCGGTAGATTGATTCTCCCATTGCTTCATTCTTTTCTAGTTAGCCTTTTATTGGCTACAAAGGTAGAGTCGTTGTGAAGCAGAGTAAGAGAAGAGTAAACCAGCCTGCCCTGTTTAATCCACAGGGCATTGAAGGAGGGTGATCACTTCTTAAGAGCACAAAGGCCTAGAAGGAAATCAGTGCAGTCTATGAGATCCCAAAGCTGATTTAAAGGAGAGATGTCCTAGCTTGGGCTCCAGGCCTTTAACAGGAATAAGGCCATCCTGGACAATAACAATATAAGGCTCCAGAGGAAAGCACTATTCATGGTCAAATAAATAGATTTCAGGTTTGGATACAAACCATGTATCCCTTATAGGAATAAAGACAGATAGATATGTGAATTATTCAATCAATGCATCACACACATATATTCCAGATTTGTGTAAATCATGTAAAAGTAATTTAGTTAGATGGTGTAGATCTACTGTATATATCATACATTTCCAATTACATGTACTGTGTGTACTGTACTCTTACAGGTAAGAAGGAAATCCTGTTCTCTTTTTCTCTTACGGGCAGATCAAGTCCATCTTTATCCAAAACCCTATCATAGCAAAACAGCATTGAAATGAAAACCCACATCTTCCATTTAGCCACAAAGAGGGAACAGAAGATAAGGATATTAGTTATACAACTGTATGTTTTACTGGAATACAAAGCCATCAGATGAAAAAAGATTAGAGATTTGAAAGTTGGCTGGACAGCCAGTGGCAATTTTTGGAGATAATCAGTGTTCTGGGTTTTCCTGCGGCTTTGTCATCTGTATTTCAAAGGCATTGATTGCACTTATCAGCTCTTATCTACCTGATGATGTGCATTCATTCACACAATGTTAACATAATCCCAAATTAGCAGTTAAAGTTTCTGTAATTTATTGAAAATAAAACGTAAATGGAAGCTGCTTTGTTGCCAAGACAGGCTGAGAAGCAGAAATCTTGCACTAAAGAGTGAGTGCAAAATTAATGAAGGGGAACTCTGACTTTAAGTCAATGCAAAAATGTCATTAATGGTATTATTCAGTCACCTCTATGGTCCTGAATTTATATCATAGAGACTTCATGTGTTGAATCTTGATTGCACGTATTACCATTTCTTCAACATCAGGGGACCCTGAGAGCTGAGAGAGGGACACCTGGGATGCTCTGTATGAGAGCGGCATGAGCGACATTAGTCTGAGTACTGAATATCTTTTCTTTGTGTGGTACATATGCGAAGCAATTAATGTACCTGTACATTTTTATTTGTCACATCACTTCAACTTTTAAATAATGTGTTTGGTAAGGAGGAATCGTAATATATTTATAATCATATGCCTTTGATGGATTCATTTATAATAGAGGAAAACCCTTTGCCTTTAACCGCTTTAACACAGCATTAGCTTCAGGCTAATTTATCACAGCTACTAGGGACGGGCATTTTATGTCATTTCAACATTCGTGTAGCTACTCACATTGAGTTATATAGCTATGAAGTTGGTTACTCGCAAATACAATTGAAACAGCCAGTAAAGTGATCCCGACTGGTCCTCCTGGCTAATGCCGCCATGCTTACCCTGCTAACGTTACCGGAGGGCCAGGCAAGCGGGCCACGGCTGTTTACAACGTGTAGCCTGTTCAGCTTTTATGACTGTCAATATAGCCAACATCTAACGTTAGCTACACTGCTGTGCTGTGAAGTAATATCTGGCTATGTGAGACAAGCGTCTAGCAACATTGTTGGATGCTTATCTAGCAGTGTATCAAATAATGGAAACTGCTGCGCTTTGCCTTTATTAGGAACGGCCCTACACAATGGAACAACTCAGCACCGCCTGATTTGGACTCTTACTACAGCAAGTTTACATGGCCATATTAGGTGTGTCTTTGTGCTAAATTAAACCCACATATTTACATGTCAGGTGCATGTAAGTATATGCGATGGCCAAGATGCTTTATGTTCCTTTAAACCTGGTTTGTTCATATGAAGAGGTTTATATAGGTTTCCCAATATTTTGTCTGTAGTTAGATCACCTTGATTGGAAGGTAACACACATTACAGTACAGGGAATTAAATATATATTAAATATAAATATATATAATAGATATTGAGCCACTTATTATGAAAGGAATGTACTGACTATTAATGGGGAGAAATAGGGTCAGCATCATAAAGCTCCTCTGCAATGGTTTTGATGCTTTTTGATGGACTAAATAAGATAGGACAGGAACAGTTGAATGACATATCTTTTGACCTTTTGATTAAATTATTCTGTAGGCTGTGTGCTAGTAACAATCTGAAACAGACAACAATGTGCAGTAGCACTACATTGCTCACAGACTGAAACCACCTGATGCCCCAGTAAGATGCTCCACTTAACGAGCTCTCCGCTCTCGCTTCCTGTGGAGCTTCTTTGCATGTATTCCAGTTCATAAACCACTGAATTATATGTAAATTATCATTTTAAGTATTTTGACTTTTCCTATTTTAGATCATGGGAGCTGTAGATTATACAGCGATACAATTAATTATAATTGTTGTGCACATGCACATCATACAAATTTATTTCGTTATTTTAATGCTAATTTCTGACTCTTATCGAAGCTATCAAAAAGGGGTAAGACATCAATGTGTTAATATGCCTCTTGTCATTTGAGCCATCACTCAGGTTCCTGGGGTTCTAAGATTTCAGTCAAGTAAGACTCGGTGAAGACTGTACACACCCTGACAAATGGTCAAAATATTTAGAAGTGGCTGAAAATCTGTGCTCAACGCTTTAAGTGAAATACATGCATTTACTTTGGGATAGAGTCTGCCAATTGTGCTGAAATTGTGCCATCCTTATCTCAAGTACTGCTTTACAGATATGAGGGGCAGCCTGCTTTGCAAAAAAAAAAATACATATATGATGTCAAATCTTTACAATTTAAATTTCCTGACATGGCTTTCCGATCCATGGGAAGAGGGGCGGACTGTTTTTGAAGTGCAGTTACAGTTAGAGTAACACTCTCTAAAGCAGATGAGTTTGAGAATTAACAACTTACTCAAAAGTTAACAAGAGTAACAGAAATGACACATTTAAAAATGTAAATGTAATAGTATACATCATGATTATGCACTATAGCTTGTCATCTACTAAATTACCTTTTTGTCCACAGCTTGATTTACTTGTTTACACATTGAGTATATGTGCATTCTATTCTGTATGTCTAAAAGTATGTGGACACCTAAACAACGTAGGCTATGCTATGTAGACACCATCGTTGTAGTTTCATCATTTGTTTTATATAATGTACCTGTGAGTGTGTACCTCCGTCTGGGGAAACGATTCATCAAGTTGTTTATGACCAGAGTGTCAAATGAAACAGATCAATGATATACTGTATATATATATATATATATATATATATATATATATATACATATATATATATATATATATATATATACAAATATACATATATACATATATATATATATATATATATATATATATATATATATTTTGTTTTTTGTTTTACAGTAGGCCATCCCAGGCTACAGGACATTCTATTCTTAACACAATATATTTCTACACTGTACACTTTACAACGTACAGTGAGTAAAATGTCATGTAATTCATAGGATGAAGGGATGGCTTACCAGACAGCATAGTAAAGGCTACATTCAGGCACCGCAGGTTGTATATCAGATTACATAGGCTTATTAAAGCTTTAGTGTGTAACTTTTTTATATTAATGAATGTCTGTTCAACATTCAAGCCATTGTCAAATTATTTGATATAAAGCTAATTAAGACTATCAGCTCCACAAAACTCAGTCTGTATTTCTCAGTATGGCTATGTTCAGAAAATCAAGTGAACATAATTACCTCTTCTGAAGAGTCCATCATGGTTTTTTAATCCCCTGTGTCCTTCTTGGCTACTAACAACTGCGTGGAGGAGGGGTGGGGTGGTGCACGATCACGGAAGGCTTGTATCATGTGGATGAGCTGACAGTTTTGTTGTCATTACTTTTCCTCCTGGGGATGACACTATAGCTTTAAATTAAATCGTATACGGTACATGGTCAGTTTGAAATATTTTGGCTAATGCATGGCCACCATAGGCCGTGTCTTGGCTATTGTCACTGTCTGTCTTTGTAGATTTGGCTCAGCAGAAGTCCTCCTCAGGACCCCTCTCCCCTCTCCGGTACCTTGCTTTCTTTCAGACAATGTTAATTAGTGAGCTTCCAAGATGCTACTGGGTGGATTTATCACAACAGCCAGGCTAGCTGTCTTCCCGTTTCCAGTCAAGCTAAGCCAAGCTAAGTGGCTGCCAGCCGTAGCTTCATATTTAACAGAGAGATATGACGTGGTATCAATCTCCAGAAAACTTATTTCCCATAATGTTCAGTCCCACATTGCTAGATCTATCTCCACAGCGTGGTGGAGTAATGTCTGGCTACACCATAGTTACATTCTAGGATAGGAGGAAAAAAGGTCTGGGTTGTTTGTATTTCTTTGAATCAATTGCAATGGTCATGTGCAGCGCTAAGCTCGCCGGTGGCTCTACTAAATAGTTTAGCTGGTACATGGTTAAACGTAATTTGCTCTCATGTATCGTTGTGTGTACTACATCCACACCAATCCCCGCCAATTAGTTCCAAAACGTCCCAGTTAGATAGTAAACTACGTAAACAAGCAGGCCTGCCTTATTGCACGGTTCCAATTTTCTTCAAAACTTGCCATTAGCATGTAGCTAAGGTTGATGTTTCCCATAGCAAAGAGATTTTGAGAACGGTAACACACAGAGAACGGAAGGAGAGGGGCAAAGCCAGACATCCTGGAAACGTACTTCAGTTGATCCAGACTACATAATGTTGAACTTTCCTGTGGATACTGCATATGGACTATTATGGCCTCTCTGGCTCTCTGTTCCCTCAAAGGTCAGTGCTGTCAAGATGTCTTGCTATTGGTCAACAACAGGAATGTTGCGTGTCAAAGTTTACAACAGTTAGTGACTGGTCTTCCTCAATGGAGTTTGCACAGCTGTCATGGAGGTATGATCACATGTCCTAAGTATTGAACCTTGGCCAGGTGGTAAGAGGTGTCGTATGTGAGAATATCCATACCTAAACTATTTCTAATGCTAACGTGTTTTTACACAAAGCAACATTAGGATTAATTTGGAGTCATTTTTATGGATAGTCTCTTTTTGGTTCAGTCTTCACTAACACCTGAGAGAAATATCTTTAGCTGCTAAATGCTACACCTTCTAGTTGCCAACTTTGACAATCATATTTTGTGTTGTGCTAATTAATATTTGCAAAAGGAATTCTGATCCATTTTTTATGCAGGTTAATAGAGAAAGTCCACGTGCATGTGTTGGCCTATGCCCGTGTGCCGATAATGCTTTAAGCATAAAAAACAAACTGCCGTCCACCCCCATCTTTTACACAGAGGGACGCACTAACATGTACACGCAGAGACTACAGCTAGTAAATTCTTATTGCCATGTTTCAGTCGTTGAAGAAATATGACAGCAATTATTCCACCACCATGTGAGTTGACCACCTCTGCAAACCATTACACATAAAGATGTTGTGACCCCTCTGTTCAACAGTTTGTTATGGACAAAGATGCATTTCTTTCATTTTAGTGCGCACTCATGTCTGAGGTCATGGCCAATTTGTTCATATCCCATTTCTTGGTGCATCTTTAGCAAACCAGCCAAACCGTGTGCGGTAGCTCTTTCTACAAAGTCTTTCTGTGTTGTTGGTATATGTGGGTCAAAGAGGACTCTTTTGAAAACAGGAAGATAGGAATACTGCCCAGCGCTAAATGAAAGGGGTTTACAAAGCTATAACTATTCTCTTAAATGTCTGGCCAGAGAAAACTGATATTCAGTGGAAATACTCTAAGTGCAAATATTGCTACACCTGCTCCATCACTTTTGTACCTTCATACGCATAGAAGCATCTGGACAGCAATACTGGACTGGGATTCAATTAACTTGTGTTATGATAAGGGGCAACGACAGGCAGTTAGCAGCACAAAACTAAGGTCCAGAGGTATGATTGACGTTAGCCTCCATTCAACCTCAGCCTGAAAGGAAGCGCTAAGTAAACAAATAGCATGCTCTCAAAACCTTCTCTGTGTATGAAATTGTCCAAAAAAACACGTACTTTTTGGTAACGTGTAATGGAGTTTGCACACGGTTATAAGGTACCATTGCTGTCTATCGGATCAGGGTTTGAATGTGTATGCACTGTGGCTTGTTGATGAACTGAATAAGCCCATGAGCTGTGCTGTAAATCTCTGAGTTGAAGGACGAGCTGTATCTCATACTGGCCTCTATCTGAGGGAAGAGAAAGCCTCTGGGCAATGATAGAGAGGTAGAGGGGACAGTGGAGGGACAATTGGTAATTTAAACAGTATCTTATTTTGAACATTTTTCTTTACAAGAATGATACCATTGTCTTTGTTATCTTTGCTTGCTCTTTTGTTTAATTTTGTATTATTCATATACAAAAATTGTGAAAAATAGGCTACTGATTGGCCGTTTGCTTGCGTGTGCTTGCTTAGTACTTGTGTTCGTATAGTTCTTTGCAGATAATAATGTAAGTTCTAGTGATAAACAGGTTTTTATTTGTGCTGAATGAATGACAGCGTCAGATCCTGTCTTGAACCTTATATGTTTCACTTCACTGCATATTTCACAGTCTTTCTTTTTCCTTGCAACAGCCACAGCATATATTAGTCTTGTTGTTGTGGTGCTTGGTCGTGTTTGGGTGACATACATGCAGTCTTAACTAAACATACACATTAAAGAAGCAAACACTGTTAGGAGGCATGCTATGTTCACTGCAACATTTTCAAATGGCATAATGCAAACTTTTCAGGACATCACCAGTTTGAAGTAATTTCATTTACATTTAAATCACTACTGTCCACAGTATTGTTTGTACCAATGGCAGAGTGTAATGTAACCACTAAAACATATAATCCTACTGTACTTGTACAAAGTAGCCTATCCATAATGTAAAACCCCATGCTTATAGCTTTCACAGTAAACCAGTCAGTCAATCAGCGTGGTTGCTTTGTTGGACCGTGTCATTAGTGACTTTACTGTGAGTAAAGTAATTATGGGGTTGTGTAGCCTAATGAGTGGGGTTTTATATACACTACAGTATAAGTGAACTTTGTCAAAGATGTCCCGTGCCTATGTCCTTGTTTTGGAGACGCTGCACAAACTTCAGCAGGACGATGGCAAAAATATCTGGACTTATGAAGCAACCGATGAAGAGCAGAACTTGCAGAACAATGATGGAGCATCTTTAGACATTCAACTGAGGATGCTGTGTGACCTCACTGAAAAGTTCCAAACAGTCCATGAAATTGGAGAATGTATGTCCGCATCCGTAAGGGGACTCCTCAGTGAAGTGTAAAAGCTGATCCAGTTGTGTTTGTGTATACTTGTGTCGACTGTTTTTCGTCAGACCAAAACCTGGCTCCATAACACATTTTGGATGATATTGACATGCAGGCTCTCCTAAAGGGAGTTTATCAGCACCCTTCCTGAGTGAAATCTACTTTTGGAGTACAGTCTGCTTAAGATAAGTTGCGATTAGAGGTTTGGAAGATGAACTATTATAAACTAGTTTGGTGTTTGTCTTTGTCAGCGGTTGCTTTACACCAGTGTCCGCGGTACCGGTCCATGGGTCATTTGGTACCGAAAATAACATTATTTCCGTTGAATTGATTATCAGAGTCTGAAAGATGTTTTATTTGGAAAAATGACCAGATTCTCCCGTCTTTCGCGCGTCTATTCCTCTTGACACATGTCACGTGATATTTACCGCTCAATGAAGCCCACAAACTTGCTAAAAAATTAGTAAACAAACGTCTTTGCAGAGCATTTTTGCTCATGGGAAAAGGAGGAGACAGAAGAGGAGCCTACAACTTTAAAGAAAATAAATTTAACAGACAATACAATACTACTTAAAATACGGATTTATCGCAACAGGTGATTCTCATGTGCTAAGCCCGCTCTGCATAATATGTGGCGACAAGCTAGCAAATGAGGCAATAAAGCCTTCAAAACTTATTTGGCACATGGAGACCAAGCACACAGATTTTCTGCCGTGACAGCAATCAAAACAAAATCACGAAATAAACTGGACATAAGGAACGCACTTCGGGTGTCACTGTCTCCCGTTACCTCCAGACGGGACTGTTTGGTTGCACAGAAACAAGCGCAGGGCTCCCACTGATACATTGTTAAGGTAAATTGTGTTTTTCATGCATTTTACATTTGTTTTCATATTATAAATATTATTAGATATTTGTTTTCATGCTGGTTTTATCATTTTATTTTGTCGTGTTAATCCGCCACACCTTTAGCCTGGGAAAACCCTGACGAACTTCCGGCAAATTTGAGATTTGCTCTGCAAGTCAGTTTGGCCAAGAGCCCACACAAACGTTGAGGCGGGCTTTACACGATGACGATAGCGCAGCGACGGAAATGAGCTGTGAATGAAGCTTCCCCAGACCTACTCTCAGTTACAACTGAGAAGGGTCTGGTGTCAACCAGGCTACCACACCTTAAGACCGGTCCGTGAAAATATGTTCTACATGAAACCGGTCCGTGGCGCAAAAAAGGTTGGGACCTGCTGCTTTACACGACACTGCTCTCTGACTCTGTCACACTAATTTGTGCGTGCAATTAACAGTGTTTCTGCTGAGTGTGATTATGGATCCTAGGCATCCAGACTAATGGAAAAAAACTTGAGCTTTGTGCAGCATTTCATTCGCTCCGAATAACACATAGGAAGCAAAATAGCATCTTCTTTGACAAACAAGCAGTTAGACAGTTTAGTTTTAGGAGAAAAATTTAGATTTGTTTTTTTTACCAGTGGTTTGTTTATCAATACCTCAGAGATTATCTTTTACAGACAAAGTGTAGAAGATTATCCACATTGTTTATGGTGACTATCTCCTTAATATACTAACTTCTGTCAACAGTGGTATTTGGCAAATAGCCAGTCAAATCGCAGTGAGGCAACAGGAAATCAGACCCATTTGGCATCCAATCAAAATATCTTCACGGCCTCTCCAACCAAGCACATTTAAAACACCATTTATAAAACTATTATATCCAGCCACTGACCTTAAATTGTAGAATAATGATATAGAACAATTGCAACCAAGGATTGTTTATGTTATGCATTAATCCAGAATTATATTGATTTCTAAGTTACCACTTTGTCATCGTTTTCTTCTGCCAGCAGGGGCTTTGCTCCAAATGAGCCGTGGCCTCTTGTATCTTTGTGCTACTTTCATTCCTCCGTGTTGCGGTAGAACTTGTGGGACAGTATGCTATTCACCCCAACAAACATTGATCAGCATTAGAAGGCTGATTAGTCAGCAAAGTCTCAGCTCTGCAGAGTGAAGACACAATCCTTTGTACTATGTACAACCGATAGCATGGCTCTTATTTTGGAATTTTATCATTCTTATTTCATTTTATATTTCATGTATATCCTTGTCTCACTTCCCCTTTTTTGTTTCTATTTTGCTGTTTTCTAAAAATAAAAGTGTTTTGCTCTATAGATGGCAATCAGAGAGGACCAGAAACTATGAATTATGAATGTCCTTGTATTGGGTAACTCATTCTCTGAGCATGTGACAGACAAAGCATTAAACAAAGCTTTGTATAGAAATACCTAAACGTGAAGTACTTGTTTGCTGCATAAATCAGTGACAATATATAGTCCTCTCACTGTTTCTAATTTGAAGCTAAACTGTTTATTTTAGATTATTTATTTCCTTTTAATTGTTTTCAACCATGGTGTTGTACAACAGACATTTTAGATAATTCTTTTTTTAATTTTCCATTTGTTTTCAACCATTATATTATACAACACATTTTCTTTCTCTTAATCTTCTATAATATAATGATTTAATAAATTGTAATGTTTAAGAGGCATACAGCTGTTATTTAACAGACTCTGTAATTTCATCCTCTCCATCACCACAAGGACCATTAAACAATTTAAAACACTGAGGGCAAATACTGAGTGTGTCTGCCAGCTGTCTGTTCTACAACAGCACATTCTTAAAAAGGAGTAGATCTTTAGTATAAATGCTGTAGGCATATAATACAAGTAATTGTAAATGCATTAGATTGTGTGTGTTTGGATACTTTCTGCCCTCTTGTGGTGATACTTTGTAGAATGAGGCACATTTCACATCAGCTCATCAGTGACCAGAAATGAAATGATTTGCAATAATTATATAGATAAATATGAAGACATATAGATATATCACAACAATAACAATAATACATATTTTAATGCATATTGTAAAATGTAATTTTAAAAAATCTACATGAAATAGAAATAAATACTGCTCTATCGCATATAATAATATACTATATGTACTTTATACATTATACAGGCAACTGTATAGTATGCAAGTGTATCTCAATTACATGTTTAGGTTCTTGTTCTGTTGAATTTGTAGTATGTCACCTTGACTAAATTAAAAGAAAATGTATTCATTTATTATCTTTATTTTAATAAAGACATGAAAGTAAATGTACAAGCAGAATAGATTAACATAATTTGGAATCGGCTGCATGGTGCAGTAACATAGATTCTCCCTGACTCTGAGCCAGATTAGACGCAGAGTGAATCTGGTCACAAATGCCCAGCAAAAGGTCAGCATGGTATTGAATTTTTTCAAATATTTTTCAAAATACCTCCTGGCATTGCAAATATTTTTGACCACTGCGTAATACTTTGGGGAAGGATGAATCCCCTCTCTCTTACACACATACACACAGATACAAAGCCTGCCAATCTGCACCGAAAAACACCGCTCTGGGTTATTCATCGATTGACCATTCAAATCCCAACATAGGCTGCTCTGCTTCTATTCCACTGTTTTCTCAGAAATGGACCATTTCCGAATTCTTCCACAAGGCTTCCTACCCTGTTCAGGAGTCACTCGCACACCATGTAAATGAGTGAAAAAGTAGGCAGGAATGTAAATTGATCCAACACGTGTGTAAATGTTCTTGTGCACATGCACACATGTATGTATATTTGTCTGCCAATATGAACATTTTGACCTATTTTGCAGAAAAATGCAAGGACAATGTATCATCCTAAGTCTGCTCTGTAACCTTGAAGTAAATTGCTACATGATATACATGATATACATCATGTTGTTTTTGACTTTCTTCTCCCAACTACATCTTATGGTGTGAATGATAGCGATCGCAGGAAAGTGAATCTGAGAGTTTGGACCTACTTTTACTAGTGTACAATTATATTCACCCCAAGTGCTGTACTGTCAAACATCTCAGCTTTACTTTGCTTTTTTTATGTTTTTCTAGCTTTAAAGTCCAAAATGTTTTCCTCTCCAAGACCCCCTCCCGGTGCTACCCCTGTCGTTTTCCTTTTCTTATCCATCCTTTTGATCACCTAAAACATCAGTCCATCACCACCAGAAGCTGTGGTTTATGTCTCCCTGCTGTCCGTAGCTCAGCCTTCCAGTGAGAGCTCATCCCCGCTGAGCTGCTGCCCGTTTGCCAAACTCAAGTGTTTGTGGGAGAAGTGAGCAGGTTTTACATGGAGGACTGCCTTAATGTTGTTCAGTTGGTGGGCAGCCACACAGGGCGCTGCACTTCAGATTCACTGTTTGCTCATCTGTGCAGGGCCATTCCTCCCTCTCTCCCCCCCTCTCTCTGTCTCACTACCTCACACACGCACACACACACACATTATACACACAAACACAGCATCATAACCTATATATGTCATAAAGAGAAAATGTCCGGATTAAATAACATAAAAAAAAGTGTTTTATGTCTTGATATATTGTCTGATATCTTGTAAACACTTGCTGGGATGTTACTATTTTGTCTGAGCAGTAGAGGTATGCCTTTCAACTGGGGATTAGGAGGGGATGTGGCCTCTATAGGGCTCCCTCAGAGCAAAGCCAGTCCTCCCATGTTAATTTCTCAAGGGCAAGAATAACCTCTGCAATGTTTCAGCTTTGAAGGTGGACTCGAAAATACAATAACAGGAACCCTGCTGTATAGCAGAAAAAAGGAGCATACTGATTCGATACCACTACATCTACCTGTTTGCTAAGATCAAAGAGGCCAGTTACAGAGGTATTTCAGGCCCAACAACAACAGACTGATATGTCTGCTTAATGTGAGTTTATACAGGACTTGCTGTTAAATGAAACTTCCTGGCTTTAACACAATAAAAGCAGTAACTTATATTAAAGAAAAAATAAGCTGATCTGCAGTATTACTGCAGCAGAGCATCTTTCCACTCTTGTCCTTGTTGGCTCAGTTCCTGGAGGAATAAGCATTAATATGATCATTCATCACTCACTGTCTTAAACAGTTATTTTACAAGCGGCGCTGTCTCGGTCTAATTGAGCTACTTTACATTGTAACAAGGCAACAAAATGCAGTGGATAAAAGCAGACCCTGTTCCCTTATGTATTTAAAAATAGGGCTTTGGAAAAAGCTACAATGCGTGTGTCTCGCCTTTTGAGATTTAATGACTATCCTGTGACTCCACAGAGAATTACTGCCAGTAATTGATTATTAAAACTTGAAATTGCAAACCACATCCATTATTTGACGAGTGCATGTGTTATCCTTGTAATTAACAAAGCTTGGCACTTACCGTTTGCCAGTTCCAAGACCCCCAGAAAAATATATCAGAGGTTAGAAAGGCGCTTTACAGAGCAAGCACTGTCTGGGCAATTATCTGAGACATAATACATTACCAAAGATGCTCAATACACCAAGAATATTTCCTTTCACACACCACGGCACAACCGCGGTCTCGAAAAATCTCATGCAGTAGGCAAAGACATGAAAGGCATTAATTGTATGTTAGCTTTAGGTTTGGTTTACAATACATCTATTACTATTGTTACTGTTGTTTAAAACCCCATCATCTACATAAAATTAAGACTCAGTTTTAGAGCATAGAAGTATTTTATAGCTGCAAATGAATTCAGCCTCTAAAAACCTTGCTTTCACCTTTATATTCAAAATTTGAGAAAATATCTTGAATATCAAGCAAGGTGCAATTGTTTGTATTTGCTATTCATCATACAAGCCTACATTTTTCCATTTATCAATTCATCATTTTAAACAACACATAGATAATGTACTGTATGGCATTCTAAATATTTGGGGTTTTGGATTAACTAAACATAGTGGACCCAAAACCCATAATGCCTTCATGTTACAAATAGAAAGTACAAATGTAGAAATATACTATTTATTTGGAGCATGAGGTAAACCTCTGTGCTCTATAAAATGTAGAACTGTTTTTGCATCTACTTTTTTCACTTACCAATTATTTATTAGATTAGATATTTATTACAGATTTACGCAGTACATAAAATAATCAGCATAGTGTCTGGCTTTGCATACATTGTAATGTATTCTAGAGTGACATCACTGTTTTAAGGGCAGGCTGTTTTTTTTATTTATTGGGGGGGGGGGGGGGCATCTTCCCCACCTGCCTGTAGCTTCTGATTTTCTGATGTAAAGCAAAGTGAATCACAGTTGGATTTAACACAATACATTCAAGACCATTGAATATACAGAGAGAGATACATGGTATGACAGATATTTACATATGTATGTTCCATATTTAATATTTTTGTTTTCTCAGCCTATGATAATCTTTGCTCCAGCCAACTGTGGCCACTACAGCTACTGTAAACAGCTGTTGGATTTGCTTTTGGCTTTAGATAGTCCTGATGGGAAAGCCCTTACAGTTAAAGCCTCTAACCTTCACTATAGTGCCTTCCCTAAACAAACCTAGCCTTATTTCATCATTTACTCTGCCTGGACTCATACCCAAGCCCAGGTAATGCCCTTTTGTATATCAGCAGAGCAAACACTAAGGTCTTCACTTCATTGGAGATAATCAGTAATTGGCTGAAGACAGAGAAGTCACATAATTGAATACAGACTGGGGGAATACAACAAGAGGGGCATTTACGAGTAAACAGAGTAAAGCTGACAACTCTTAAGTGCAAAACCTGAAGTCATGAGTGAGAGCGCAAGCAGGAGTAAATCCAACGTAGTGGTGAGAACAGTAGTGGTTGTCCATGAGGGCCAGAGACAGAGCGGAGAGAGGGTCTTTATATTCTAGGAGAAATGCTGTATCCACAGGCCGTTAGGGCAGGATAGAGCTGGATGAATTCATTAAAGGAAGCGCAGTCTCTCCCAGCTGCCATCTCTCCCCCTGCAGCCAGACTCCGATCAATGGCAGGAATACATCCAAAACAACATTTAGCACAAGACCTCGGAAGCAGGGGTGCATTTAAGACTTCTCTGTGTGCGCACATCTCCCCTGGATGTGAGCACAGTTTCAAAATGTGCTATTGAAGTAGAGCAGGGGAGGTATAGGGGCAATGTGTTCGTATCACAACAGAGAAGACTGTTTAACACGAATGCTTCAAGACAAGACATTCTGCCGTTTACGGTTGTGTAGCGAACAATCACATCCATTTCTATTGTTTTCACATTTTATATTCTATTGAAAGTCGGTTGCAAATTTAAAATTTAGTTTTGTAAAATGAATTACCTAAAATGTATTACTTGCACCTGTTATATTAAATTGCTTATCAGAGTAAGAACAGGCAAAAGGGGTTGTTGTTGGTGCCATTGTAGAACACACTCATTGCATATGAAATGTTAGATGCTCAACAGCATGGAAGTCTTAGTTGAATGTTTAACTTAACTTTTCTTTAGTCAACATTTTATATGCATTATGTAATTGTAATTGCACTAGACACATTATGATTTCAAACATAAACCTGGACAAGTAAAAGCAAAATGCTTCTAGTACCATCTAGTGGTTATAGTAATTATTTAGGTGGAGAACACATAGCTTATGTATATGTAGCCATATGCCGCCCACAGAGCTCAGTAAATCATACATGACACTGTAAGGCTATTGTGTCCCACACACAGGATATAATGTGACTAAATGTAACGATGTGCTGGATCTCATTAGAAAATCATGACTTATGTATTCACTATAAAAAAACTTTCTGAACAGAGAAGCGCTCTACTTTGTGCTGAGGAGATGGCTCAGGTGGACTTTCTTTTTATAGTGAGATTTAGTGTCTGTTGTTGCAATATTGGTATTGCATTGGTATTGTATCATAACCCTGCATGACACATTTACTATACAAATACTATAATTCTCTCTCTAACAGTGTTTACTTTGTAGATTATTGTTAAATGTGACAATAAATCATACAAATTATACATTACAAATATACTTTGTTTATAAAACTATACAGTCCATGATGTTCATTGCTCAATGCACTGTTGTCCAGCTGAAAAAAATGAAACAGAAGATGGGTCATTTCAATGTTAATGATTGAAAATACCTTGTTTTTAAAGCTGATGCATTATTGGCGTATTATAAACAAGCAATATCTGACACTGTATACCCACAGCAGTGGCATTAGCATCAAAATACAAGCAACCCAGGTTTTGCAAACTGTATACCTGAATCTTTGGAAAATATAAAACCAAAATTTTATTATACACTGAATTCAGATATGATTTAAATCAGTCAGACAGTATTTCTGATTTTCATCTTCATGGCTTATATCTAAAAGTGGTGAATTATATTTCACTCCTCTCACTCTAGAGCAAGCTCACAATAATGTAATACAAACATTTCATTTAATCACATACATTTAAAATGAACAGTGCAGGCTAGTGAGGTTGTGTGCCATTCCTCTCCACCTGAACATTACCTCTCCTTTTGTCTCTACAACAGTCTCAGTCCAGTTTACAGGAGCATGCACAGAGACACTTCCTGAGACGTAATTTTAGCTCTCAAATAGAAAACAATCATTTTCTTTAAAAAAAATACCTGAATACTTAGAAATACAATGACATGAAAAGTAAGATGGAGTTTTACTGAAATTACTCAAAGAGATGTTGTGTACTATCATTCCCATCATATGGTTTCAAATAAAAAATGACGATAGATGTATACATACTGCAGAAGATATTCTACTGAAATGTTTTAGTGAAAACTAAACTAACTACAAACTACTGTATGTCAATTAAGAAAACAAACTACTTTATTTCACTAGTGTCATGATGCTGTTAGAATCACAAGCCGTTTGCAGTACACATTCAGCTCTACAATACACAGTACGAGAAGTCATGTTTGGACTTTGCACAATGGATTTACCGCCACACATGGGCACAATACAGGGCTAAAGACTAACGTTCACTAGACAAATGTGCACATCATCCTCAGCACATGTAGCCAGTTATTATACAGTCAACAGTAATTTGTCAAATTCAGCTTGTTTTGAAAAATAAAAATAAGGAGGGACCATGTAGCACAGTACGAATGTAGATGAAAATGGATGATAACAGTAGTTTTAGTTAGTTAGCATAGCTGTTCAGTCTGGATAGCTTTCTTTCTCTTCAAGGCACAAGAACACTGGGAGTGTTTGTCCAGAAAAGGCCCTGTAGTTAAGGTGCATCTGGGCCCTCGGGGGTCTCTTGGGTCCCCATGTTCACAGGGTGATCTGGGCACAGTGGTGTCTGAGCTTGCAGGGCAACACCCCTCGGTTTAGCTGGTAAAACTCCACCAACTGGATCAAGTCAGTGAACCGTGTGTGACCATCATCCAGACTGTAGAATAACTCCCCCTCATCATCCACCTGCAGTAGAGTATGCACACATATACACATGCATACACGTACATCCACACACAAAGGAATCGCACAGAAAAGATGGATGACTTAATAAACAATAAGGCTCAAATTTGGAAGTACTTTTGGGACGATAAATAAAAAACATTGTATATCCAAACAGTGGATTGTACTCACAGGTAAGATCTGAAAGTGTTTGATTTTTTGCATGTGACACAGCGACAGTACAAATGTCTTAGGGTTGCTTTGGCTGTCCCTCAGAAGAAATACTCTGAAAACAAAAAGAAAGCTTTTATCTCACTTTAACCTTATTTCAAAATCTCCTAAAATAAAGACAACATTTTTTATTACATCATGCGCCATTTGTCAGTACTTTAAAAATAGATATAGGGCAAACTGTCCGGTCTATAATGGACCACTACAGAATATTGCTTTAGCTCCAGCTCCCTTGTTTTCGCTTTTTGGAGATCTGCTTCCAGTATGTTGACAAATGTATATATTTAAAGATACGTTTAGATGTTGTGATGATGCAATAAATCTAATGTTTCTTGTGTCTTCGTAAAAGACTTCTGTCACATTCTTCATAATGTTAAATCACTGTTGAGGATCATGCACCAAATGCAGTAAGCCCAGAGGTCTACAGTACCTACAGTAATAATCCCAATGTCTTTAATGACATAATGTAAACACAAAAGAAAGGAGTATAACTGCTTACCCATCAATATGACCCTGTTGAGTAATTAGACGCTGAGCCTCATCCCGAGACAGTTTGCCGTGGAACCAGGACTGAGTCATGTGGAGGGCTGAAGCACAAAGAGAAACAATTTATTGTTAATGATCTATTTCTCTTGTGTACAGACGGCAAAACAAAATAATAATAAATAAGTGCCCCACAAACCTATGTTTGACACTGAGCTCTGTGATGTGGAGGGGCTCCCATGGCCGCTCAGACGGTGGCAGCTCTTTCTCTACGGGAGAAATGAGTTACAGCCGCAATATTAGTTGAAGTAATGTTAATACATAGATCATTTATCCAGTTTCTCTTGCCTTTGTATTCTAAATGTAATAACAACTTATGAGGTGCTTGCAACTCTTGATCTTATAAACTTTAGTTTGTTGTGTTAAGCCCCTGTGTGTATGAATATACTGTTGTATATTCAATAGGGCTGTCCTCGACTAAAGAAATTCTTTGTCGACTAACACTTATATGATTTTGTCGACTAATCGATAAGTTGATTTAATCGACAGAGCTGTGCTCTTTGAGAGGTGGTAAAGACTAGAAAAGCGCAATATAAATGTAGTAAATTAACCATCTGTAAAACTGAGTTTCTCCGAAATTAATCCTGCAAAAGCACCACTTTAAATCTTGTGTTCACCAGAAATGTTCTCATAAGTTGCTTGGAAATGAGTAATTAAGCATGAATAAGCATAAAAAATGACTTATCGACTAAAGAAATCTTAGTCGACTAAGACCAAAACGTCCAATTAGTCGACTAATCGACTAAGAGGGGGCAGCCCTAATATTCAAATTACTATGCCAATTCTTAATAACTCTTGTTACACTGGACATTACCAAATAGGATAAGGTTGTAAATTGTAAGAGCACATTATGACATTTGAATAATTAGTTCCTAGATTCTCTCACACTTAAATTCACCAAAATGTCCAGAGTGCATGTTTTCACTGGGTGACACCCTGACTTACCCTCCATGACAGGCCTTCCTCTACAGCCACAGACAGCGCCTCAGACGGGTTCTCAATCACTCGGCTCTTTTGGCCAGAAAAGTCCATGGCCACCAGTGAATTCTCTGAGATGCTTCTCTGAAATTGCAGACATACATTAAAATGTTAGGTTTGTAATGGCAGTGTGAGTTTGTTTAAATCATTCCTCAGGTTGTTGTTGTTGTTTTTTTTTTATTTTCCTATCCTTTGGGTATTTGCTGTGGAACGGAAGTAGACTGCATTTTGCCTTCTTATGGTATTATGGTATTATATTGCCATCTAGTGTCTGAGTAACGTGATTCCATCTTCATCATTTCTGGATGATTCCAGACAGAAAACTCCATTGAAAAGGGATTAGAGTGGCTTTGCAAAGAATGACACATGGGCCCTTTAAGCTGCCATATAGTGAGTGGCTCACTGCACACACTCAAGAAAATTCTTCTTATCAGGATTACCAAGAAGCTTTTAAATTAACCACATTTGTTCCTCTACTACCTACTAAGCTTACAATTTAAATGAGTGGTTAAAAAACACAGTAAGCAGTGTTTACTTTGAGGAATGAGGCATTCCCGCCCGTCTTATTTACTCTGTCGCAATTCCAATGATGAAATACCAATCATTGCTTATAAATATGTTACTTAATATTGTATAGGAGTACAGCTTTTATTTACTTGTAGTGATCCCATGAAGCAGTTTTCTCGATGTAGCATGTTTAGCTAGTTCTGTCAGGTAAACCACAGAAGCTTCAGCAGCCTGACCCTGCATTTGGCAGATGCATGTACTCTTTCTAGCTAATTCTATTGGTGAGGCTGTTGGTCACATATGACCCTCCGATAGCAGAGAAGAGGTGATGAGTTGTTAAATCTGAGAACAGCTGATTACTGTGTATTTTTAGAAAGTGGAGGGTTCATGAACATCTCCACAAGCCATAAATAGATTGGGTTCACTGCTGCGAAACACACTCCCAGTAGAGTCTTGAGGCTGTTATGAGAAACCAAACCCACATTAACACAGTGAAGGTGCCTCATTTGTCCTACGCAATTATATTACTATACTGCTATGTGTTGGCTCCAACACATTTTTGAAGCATAAAAACGCGGCATTATTTCATTTTCTTTTGGTCACCAGGAAACAAGGTAGAAAAACAACATTGGCCGCATTATAACCTATAACCTTACCTATACAATATCCACTTTCCTTTTTAGCTTTAGTCTAGTCTCCACCACCTCCTGAGTACAATATATGCTGCTAAATGCTCTACCATGTTCTCCAGCTAGTTGTTAACATTATCTGTCTGTCATTCGGTGCTTGGGAGGTATTATATTAAAGTGGATGTATGTATCAGAGCTTTTTGTCTAAAAATAAAGTTGTCTACTTTGGCTAGAAGGCTGATGAGCAGTATGTGGGCTGAAACAATGAGCTAATGTCAAAAGAGGCTAGAAGGCCCCACAAGGCGAAGTTGAGGCCAACTGCAGATTTTGTGTTTGTCACCATGGGTGACCTATGTCACAGTCTTGAGTCTTTTAATTCATAGGTTTACAAAGTAGATGTTTAAAGTGAGAATGTAACATTTTAAGTAATTTTCAAGTGAGTGACATGACATAAAAATAGGACCTTCAACTTACCATTGGGGATGCTTTTTGTTTCTGGTGTGGCTGAATGAAGTTTTGGTACAGTTCCATTCCATACTGAAACACAGAACAATGAGCAGCATTTTAACTTCTAATCGCAAATATCCATTACATGTTAACTTTAAAATACTTTCAGTAGACCTGGAGTCTAGTGATAAATAGGGGCAGATACAAATAAATCACAGTGTGTTGTGCTTTACTATAGATTATTTATAGACCAGCAGGAGAGTGACTAATGCTCTAAGTGTATCCAGCAGATATCCAGACAATGAAAACATGCTGCTTCTATAAAAAGTAAGTGCTAATCCACCACCACTCAATAGTTTCCCTTGACCTCCTCCCAAAGCTAAATCTTATTCTAGCACTGACTCAGCATTTCTTCTCTTAGACATCACCAGTTAGTAAGCAGCAAGCCAACCTTTAACAAGCGCATGGCTGTGATCCAGCAGGTCCTGGTCTGCTCATCATCCGCACAAAGCAGCTTCAAGTCTCGGGCTGAACTACACTTTGTGGGCTGGAGAAAGAAGTTACAAGGAGGAAAAAAAGGAGTTCACCATGTTGGGAATCAATACTCTACTTCTGCTCCTTTTGTACAGTTTTGGCATTTCTAGAAAGTGAGGGTACCTTGACACAGAAGCCATAATCTGTAGGTGCTCCATGTAGTTTTTTGGCTGACAACACTGTGTAGACATCACTGTCACTGAAGTCGGCAATGAACTGGAGATGCCATGGTTCCTGTAAAACAAAGAGGTCCTTTTGATTGCAACATCAAATCAACGTTTTGGGTCTAGTATTCATCTGTAAATCTGTTGTACAATATGTAAGGGATGAAAACTGGCAAAAAGTGGTAAAATGCCACCTTAATATATTTGAATCAAACCACGCTCACAGTCACAATCCTTTGGGCAGAAGGAACATAATAGCTCATTTAGGACAAAGGTGGAGCACAATTAAATTTAAACAATGCATATTTATCAATAAATAACAGTTTTATCAGTCATTATGGGTGTGGTTAACCTATAAATGCATGACAATGATAAGGATAAAATTAGACATACATGTATTGAGACAGTGTCAACACCCACATTGTGCCAAAGAAAAACTTTCCAAGGAAGAAAAAAGGACAAAGATTACCATTGTTCTGCTTTCATGTGACGCACCTATCCCACTTCCTTATTTAAAGTAATGCCACAGCCGTTAGTGTCTGTGCTGACTGACTAGCAACGATTCTGACCACAGATGAATGGTGAACCCTGCTGGAGTAAAAGTGGGTACCATACCAAAGCCCTCCAGCAGCCAACAACAAAAGGTCTACTGTTGTAGGAAATGAAAGCAGTTGAGAAGTAGTTGTGTTGGCACGACTGGTGCCTAGGTATAAGCTTCACTTGTCAGCAGCTTTGAGAGTCCTGTTTCTGCCTGGCTGACATGCCAGCTGACCTAAGGAAAATCAAGCTCAACCTGTTCCACTGCTCTCTCACAGAATGATTGAGATATATGCAGACGATGAACTGGTGACCGCACCATGTACCAACAGAGGACTGGGATGTAGCTTCTTAGATTAAGCCATTAATTCAAGTAAGATGACAGACACATACATATCAGAATAAGATTGCGTTCAACGGAATGGTTTTAATTCTATGCAACAAATAACCCATGTAGTAATCTGCTTTTGATATTGCTTTTGAATTTCATAAAATGCAGACAACATTCTGTAGATGAGTCATTTTGTTTTACTGACCTTGGAAGTTCCCTTATTGGAGAAATAAAGCCCTGACCTCCGCAGGACAAAATAAAACTTCTTCCAAGACTTCCTGCTTTGCTCTTTGGCATGGAGGTGTCCATGTATCTCTGGACAAGAGCTGGAGTTGAGAAAGGTCTGTGTTGGGTAGAGAAATATTTGTCCATAGATGGGTGTGTGCAGTATACTCTTAAGGTAACACAGGACATTTACACAGGAGGTTGAGAGCCTCGCAATTCTTGGCACACAAGGACAAAGAGAGTGCAATGTAAACATAATGAATTTGATACCTGTATAAGCTGAGAGTGATCCACCATCCCATTGGCTTCACTTGATATAGAGACCATGTGATCAGGGAAAAAGTCCTACCAATATGAAAGCAACATTAGTTATTACAACGTCTTTAAACTCCTCAACCCACACAGTGGTGGGAATACAGGTGGTCGGTTCAAAGAGAGGCTATCCCATGGCAAAATGATGTGTATGAACCCATCACCATATTTACAGTATGATGTTATCACAAACTCACAAGGGGTTTCCTGAAGAATTCATATTTGGCATAATTCTTCCTAAAATACAGCCGGCAGTCGGTGTCCATTCCCCAGCTGGATAGCACCTCCATAACAGACTCATGGTCTTCAATGGTTCTCTCTAGTGAGACCAGGAGGAAAGAAAATCAATGATAGGTTAACTTGTTTTTCACCTCTCTATGGATAAAAGATGAAGGCTGAATAGAATTAGCTGTAATGTCAAAACAAAGTGAAAGACATAAGTTGAAATGTTCTTAAAATGATAATGCAAAGACGTCTGCAAAAGATTTCCTGACAAGTATTATATTGCTTTATTTCGAGGCACAGAGTTTGGTTATTAACCTTATGTCAATGTGTAACCCCTGGATAAATCAGTACAATATCACCATTAATTATTTCCTAGACCTTGAAATGATTGAACAAATAAATGTTTTTTCATTAGGTCAACAGAAAGCCATGTGAAGCAGCTCTGAACAACATCAGGGAAAATGCATCATCAGACAACAAGTAACTTTTCATGATTTACATGGCTGATAACTCTGAAATTATTTCATTGAATAAACATTTATTGATATAAACTCTTGAGTGTTGTGCAAAAAGGCTAACTACAGTCCACAGCCTAAATACTGTGAAAAACACGTATCTCCAAATGCTTAACTTTTTTTTCTGAATTAGTGGGCTCTTAAAGAATTATATTAGCTCAGGGCAATTTTGCGAACTCACAAAGGAGCATTTAATCGGTTTAGTCTATCTGAAAAAGTAAAATAACATATATCTAAATACATGGTTTTCACTGGAAAGCAATTATATGTGGTTTTTAATTTTTTAAAGCATTGATGACTGGAACAGAACAGATGGATGAATTATGTAATGTGTGCAATAGTTTGAAAATGCAGCTGAGAAATGTATTATGCAGTCATACTGTCTCCTAGCAGATCAGTGTTAATATGTGTTTTTAACTGTTGATTTAATAAAGAAGCTTTAATAAAGAACTATATTTTATGTCATTCATACATTATTCTTGAATGCAAATGGTAATGTGCAATTAATATTTAAATACTTGTGTCAAGGTATATGTTACATAAATGATTACAGCTAACAGCTAATTATTTGATACAGTGCAACAATTCAAATGTTCCTTAGTATCTAAAGCAAGCTATTTCTGTAAGAAAATGAAACCCCCCTCAATTAAACTTGGTGTGTAGCTTTCAAACAATACCTGTCAGTTTAATAGTGGTGGTGCTTTAAATTCAAATAGATCAAATCAGCAGCAGCAGATAATGTGGCATAGAAATGTAAACCTCACAACAACCTTTTGGATTCCACAACAAAAGCTATGCAGACAATACTAGTAGGGTTGAAAAATATACGTGAGAGAAAATCTATAAACCCCAATGTAGACAGTAATTGTCTTTATACATGTACTGCACTACCTCTCTCTTAATTAAATGCCAATGGAGGATGATAAATAATATTTTATGCAAGGAAAATATATAATTGATGTTCACAGTGACTAAGACACAATCAGTACCAACATCATAGTACACACAATGTGATTAGGCAATTAATTGGTTTAGGGTTGAACAAAAACAGAGGAAGGTGCTCTGTTCCACTCACACATCTACACGTCACCATCCCCGCTACCTACTGCCATTCCTCCCATCAAATCAAGCAAACCTCGCCCATAGTTCTAACAACATTAACATCACATTGTTAATACTAGGCTGGCAACCACATGAATCTGCAAACTCATGTTTTATTTCTTCTGGCAGATGGCTTACATTTGCGGTTTGGTCTGGAGATGTCAGGCTATAGCTTAATACCAGTGCATATTATAAATATGTCAAAATTAAACTAGTGTATATTTTGACTAACAACACTTAACCCCATATTATCTTAGACTCACAATTTTTGGAGATTTGATTGTGATACTGACCATGCTGTTATGAGATTTTTAAATTGTCATAGAAAGATGCTAATTCTACAGAAAACAACATTTTTTCAACAAAACATTTTACCTATTCCCAGATGAGAGATGTGTTCAAAAAGAGTCCAGCTGTGGTCATCGATGCAGTGGTTCTTCAAGACAAACAGCTGGCATATGTCCCGGGCAGTGATGTCACTGGGAACCTCTACTGCCCTGCTGGTGTTATCTTCATTATAAACTTTGATTACCTGCAACAGAAGCAATATATTAACAACCATCGCAACCTATCAGCAGGATTGGATACTTTTTACTTTCAAGAAGCACAAGCAGTGTTGTTTTTGAAGTAACGCAATGAACAGTATTAATGGTGAGGCAAAGTATCAGACAAATTCATCAGTTTGACCCACATACCACAGTTCGGTAGCCCATGCATATTGTAGCAACAAAATACTCAGAAAATTAGAGTTGATGAAAGCCCTACAAAGTACAGAACAATGTGCAAAGCATGTTCTAGGATGTAAATATTTGAGCTTGTGAAGAAAACTGTTGCAATATTGCAATACCACATTGAGACATCAAACACTTAAAAAATGAATCCATCTGAAAGTAGAACTTACCCCCCTGTTTGGAGCCAAGCAGAGTTCTGAGTTTTGACAAGATATGTAGCCTATGCAAGGCTGAGTACACAGCATTTCAAAAGAGAGCTTTTGTAAGAAACATAAAAACATGCGTCTGACAGCACTGTGAGTGTCAGCTGGGAAGCACGAGTCTCTCTCTCTCTCTCTCTCTCTCTCTCTCTCTCTCTCTCTCTCTCTCTCTCTCTCTCTCTCTCTCTCTCTCTCTCTCTCTCTCTCTCTCTCTCTCTCTCTCTCTCTCTCTCTCTCTCTCTCTCTCTCTCTCTCTCTCTCTCTCTCTCTCTCTCTCTCTCTCTCTCTCTCTCTCTCTCTCTCTCTCAAAGATGGCAATTAGACCAAACTGCCTTTTAGCACAGCACTGTCCACATATCTGTATCACTGAGGCTTGATACAAAATCACCTGCTAACTTTCTCCACCACTAACCATGAAGAAAACAGAGATCAATTTGCTCATTCACTGGAGACCCTTTTAGACATGCACCTCACTAGGTTGGACTTAGTAAAATCTCCGTATCACTTTCAACACAATACTAGTCTGAAAAGAGAGAGAGAGTGAGTGAGTGAGAGAGAGAGTGTACTTGCACGTTTTGTATCGCCTCCTAAAATCACTGCAATAGATTATCTCAATCTTCATCTGTTACTACTTAATAAACTAGGAAATACTATGAAAGAGCCCTTTTTAGGTTGCTGAAGAGATCGGTCTTCTCATATCAGATCAGTCTATAAAAACTATGTTTCCTATCCCGAAAAGTATGGTTTCACCGCTATAAGGGACATTAATATAAAAGTCACCCATGTCTGAATGACAAAAATCACGTTAGATGAAGCCAGCAATGTAACATATTCCATGTCTAAAAAAGGGCTTAGGAGGAGGAGAGAGAGAGACAGAGAGAGTCACAACCCCCACACAACCCCCTCTCTCATTCACACGCCCATGGCAAGCAGAGCTCCCAGCATAATGCCCTGCAAGAGCCCACAGAGCAATTACAAAGGTGCTGGTTAAATGTAATGCTAGTTGGGTCAACTCAGTCTAAAGTTGACAGAGGCGGGTGCGGAGAGGGGGCACGGAGGGAGGCACAGTAAAGACCAAATGACTCTTTTCTTTTCTTTCAATGAGTGGTATTGGTTGTTTAAAGCCTGGCAGGGCGAGCCTGATTCCTTTTGTGGAGAGAAAAGAGGTCAGCGCTCTCCAGCAGGGCTGAGGTTTGAGCCCTCAAGAAGCCATCAGCCAATGGGATCCTCCAGCTATGACATCATCTCTCAATGTAAACCATTTAGTGTTTAATCAGCCCGCTTGGAGCCTTACAAGACAAATATCTTTGCTTGTGTAAGTCCACAAAGACGAGGTCCTACATTAAACAGATTACTCCAGCAGCCAGGGTTTTAATATAGTTCACACTGCGGGTTAATTATCTCAAATCTTTTAAAACCAAATCAGAGACAAAGACAATAACAGCTGAGAACAACAGTGCAAAACCATATGCATTTTAAAGAAACAAACCCTAGATCATAAAAAGGTATGTATTTGCTGCACTGCTGGTGATAACTGTGTCTAGCCTGGGCTTCTGTTAAGCTGCTGTGAGGAAGTGGCTTTCTGAGAGTTGGCCAAATCAAATTATTCAGGCATCACATTTCACTAGGAACAGGGCAGGGTTTGTCAGAGGGTAAGAAAACCTTTTTGGTACATTAGCATTGCAGATATACTTGATGTTTGCATTACGTAACACTGAAAACTGAAAATAGTAGAATTAGTGTTCTGCAAATTTTAGTTTGACTATTGAGACCACAAAGAGGGGGAACACATCGAAACCAAAGAGGGCAGGTGCTGAGCCAAAAGTGTGAAGATCACTAAATAACAAAATAAATAGCTTGCATACTGCAGGGCTCCAAACCTAGGTGACGTTTCGAGAAGACACACATCGAAAATGAATGAAAATGTATCTTAACCATGAAATGAATCCATTCCATTCCTCAGACTGTAAACTCGTCTACATACAACAGTCTATTACATGACCATTTTACAAGAGAAGGAGACAGGGAGACTACACAGTATTACACAGCAGGATTTTAGGTTATAAATTATATTGAAGTTTTATGACCTGTGGCAACTCTGAGGGAGCTAATGTGTTCAACAGCTGAGACACTGTGCATTCAAAATGTTGACCCGGTGCTTTACCAGTCACAGCGTCAGGGCTGTGTGGCAAAGACACAGCCAGAGAAATTCACACAAAGGCATGCAAGTTCTATGGCCTGCTGAGACCAAAACTTTAACTTGTGTTGCTATATACAAAGGCTCAGCAGAAACACCATCCCAGCACCATGCTGTGGGGGTTGCATCTCTGCAGACATTGTTAGAATTGTAGAGGCATCATAAATGCAGCAAAAACTATTGAAATTCTAGAGGAAAACCTGCTGCAGTCTAACAGCATTCCCAATCATAAAGCAGTTTACTTTGTATTTCCTAAACACTAAATCTTTAAAAATGTGTTTTAACAATGTAAATTATGTTTATGTAAAGTTCGAAAATTGTTGTTTCTAAACATAGAAAATGTGCATCGCTATAGTCCTATTATCTTTATTGTTACTATAATTGCCACTGTTCATCATGCGCACTGCTATAATTATTATGAATCATGTTTCTGTATATCTGTATCTCTCTCTCCCCCCATACTGTTTATTATATCAACAGTCTGATAATTACTCAGAATGTAATTACTTTTACTTTTACTTACAAAAAATGCATAATGATACAATCATTTGTTTGTGAACAAATGATTGTATCATTATGCATTTTTTTTTACAAAAGCTATTTGATAACATTGAGTGGAAGGCACTGTTAATAATTGGTAAGAGTTTCTAATGAATGGCCAGGCAAGGTAGCATGCTGTGTGAATGGCTGATGTCTTTATCAGCGAACACAGAGCTGCATTCATCAGCAAGTAACCCTGATCCAAATGTACACATGCTTTCACCCGAAAAGCATTCATGTCCGCCTACGTCATGTCAATCAAATACACCTTTTATGTTGCAACATGCAAAAATAAAGAATGTTACCTGGAAAGTTAGTTCTGTTAGATTAGTGTTCCTCACTTTAAAAAGGGCAAAAGAGAAAATTGGCTTCAGCTGTTTAACTGAAAATGATTTTTTTTTAATAGCCTTGGTTGTAGTGATGCCAAAATGAGATGTCACTTTTGAAATATGCGACCGCTACATTACAAAGCGATGGTACAAAGGTCAACCTCACTGGGGGAGATACTGGACAGCAATTTATTTTCAAAGGTGCATCTAGAATGTGTGGATAGTTTAATTTTGAGCTGACTGATTTTGATTTTGTACTACCTGAATAATATAAGCTTCCTAGAGAGCCCCAGCCATGTTGGCTAAGTTTGGTACTAGCTAGGTTGGTTGTGCTTGATATTGGCATTTTCCTTTATTCTAAGGTACTTTAAAGCACACCACCCAGATAAAATCTGCTGAATGGTTGAATTCATTAATTTAGGCAAATTTTAGCAGCAACGACACTGTCAACATTACATTATTTTCACAGCTCCCACACAATACAGTAGTGTTAGCTTTGTAAAAACAGCAGAGCAAACATACGAAAATGCTCGCCTCCTGCAACTCGAAGACAGTCAACTCTGCGGTCTAAATTCTGAAACTGGTTGGTGCTACGTCTCCTGTTGTGGGCAGAAACAGTTAAGCAGTTGTTGATGAAATGACCCGTTACTGGCAGAATATCCTCTATCTTTGAAAGTTTAAAAAAAATCTACATTACATATGGGCCGATATTTGTTTTTCTAACATGAAAGCAAAAACATAAACAAAGAATACGAACAATAAAATGTTTCCAAATTAACACAATCTTTGGCATTTTGTGATACTACCCATCACAACACCCCCATGCTGCACCTCTTTCATCTCTATTGTAAATATACTTTCAGCTCACATATACCAGTAGATGCACTGTATGCTGGAAAGTGGTTAATTGGCTTTTGGTTCCTAAATATTTTGACATTTGATAACTGTAAACTAGGCCTACTGAAACAGAGCGGACGAGATCGATACACAGACAAAGGATCAAACCGTGCCTTCCCCCGCTGATATTCAGCTGAGAGATTATTGGGAATGCTCTGATTAATACATGTAAAGTGATGACAAAGTTTGATTACCTAGCACCTACTTTAGGTGTAGTCCAATGTGCTCCAGGCAGTGTGGATTTTTTTTGATAAATTTAGATGATTTGAGCCTTGAGACCTGGCATCTTATCCTGCTAGAGCCATTAGAAGACGGGTACACTGTGGCCATAAAGGGAAGGACATGGTCAACAACACTATTCAGGTAGGCTGTGGTGCTTACTTGGTACAAAGGGGCCCAAAGTGTGCAAAAGAAAATACCCCCCACATCATTAGAGCAGCAGCCTTATCCGTTGATACAAGGCAGGACGGATCCATGCTTTCATGTTGTTTAAACCAAATTCTGACCCTACGATCTGAGCTCCTTGCCCATCCACCAGCAAAACCCTCACCCGTCGGAGTTTGGCTGGCAAAGGAGCAGAGAGCCTCGGGTGCTGGCAACATGGAAAAAAGTCAAGCATTTGTCTGCATACACAACCCACACTGCAATGACACAACTATCCCTTTAACAAGAAGTTGAACAGATGTACAGTACCTAATAAAGTGTGAGTGTACAGTCTTGTTGAACATAAATACCTCTATTAGACCATCTTATCTCAAGGACAGGACAGAGTGAGCCATTTTTCCAATTAAACTGCTCCGGTTTAACCTTGAACTGCACTCCCACAGCTGCAGCTCTATCACAGAGTGGTGGTGAGGAGTTGGCCTCCAGCCTTGTCTATCTTAGAAACCATTGAGAAATGTCCTCCCAGCTCCTCACTGAAACAACACTGAAAAAACAGTCTCAACCTCATATCAGACTCTCTCCCTCTCTCTCTAATGGACAAACCATGTGCTATTTACGCCTACAGTTAATGGCTCCCAAATATTAGCTAAGCTACTGGTGCTTAGGGTGCTAAAACAGAACTGGACCAACTGGAAATACAAAGTAATAGCCAAAATCCTATTTGTTTTACAGACAATCCAGTGTGCACCAATGAGGGAATGAATTACAACAGCAGACACGTGTTATCAAGCTACACAGATAAGCATGCTGGATAGCTATAGCTACTTTACACAGTAAAATGACTGTTGAGCTACTGTGGTCTTATCTAAAAAAACTAAAAAAACATTATCTGGCCAAATTTCTATTCTGCTGAGTTTGTTGAGATTGGATTGGAACATATTTGACTCAGAGATAGGATAGAAAAGACACTTCAGGTAGCTTGATGAAAATGAAACATTTTTTATCATTAGAACATTGCAGCGCTGCCCCTTTATAACACCATATTCATCTCATACTACCTATATGGTTCACAATGAATTGCCACATTTGTCGCAAAGGTCCACACAGCATTGTACATTTCAGCTTGCCAGATGATTTACATTCCAGGTTGCCCGTCTGTAACAAGTTATTTCATTGTTAGTACAATATTCAGGTCATCACCCCCACGTCAAAGTAACAATAAGAGCAAGCCATCATAAGATGGAAGGCAAGAATCTATAAATCCATAAGAAATAAGGGAGCAGTTTTAAAAGGGGAGCAGGCTGGAGTTTAAGAATATACATTATATTGTTGTTGGACCGATGTTTGTGAACATGAAGAACTCTTAGAAATCGCAGAACACCACCACAATCAGGTAATTCCTACCAATGCAAAGCGCTGCTCCATATACATTATATATATAAAAAAAAAAACACCACAGAATTTAATATTCTGACTCAACATGTGGGCTTTTATTTTGTTGGGCTTTTTTTTTCCTGATTAAAGTGAACTGCAATTAGTCTAGGAAGAGCCGGCTTTAAACACCATCTTCTACAATCAAATGACACATTTCATCTTTGTCAAATTTCATTCCAATGTGTTTCACAATTACGTAAGATAACATTTTTGAAGAACCCAGTGTGAATCCCAGTAAAATTTCAGTTCAAACAATAGCACAGGCAAACTACGGTGAACAGAATATGAACATATATATGAAGAAGAATACTGGAAAGTTGTACACATAGTGAGCCTTTACAGAATGCTCACAAGGTTGGATCTCATAACGTGCCTTCTGCAAAGACAAGATGAATTTAGAACAATCTGCAAACATGAACAGAAGGCAGCGCTTTACTAATACAGAGGAAAAACGTTTAAGAGATAGTACAGAGGAGATCCATGAAAGATTCCTACCCGCTTCTGTAGACAAAGTGGTGTGATGGCAGGCAAGGTGACTCTTCTTGCATGGAAATTCATGCTTCTGCCTTTGGAGCACAATTAACTTTGTGTCAAATATCAGTACATAGTAACTGAAAATAAGGATAATGTACAAATCGTAGTTCTAGGTATATTTAATAATATAGCACTTGATACACTTTTGGTAACCCTTTAGGAAACTATAGAAAATGGTGACATCCTTCACCATTAAAGTGTGAGAAACTAAGTCAAGTATCCTCCCCGCAACACAAACCCCTCCTTTGTCCTTGGGATTGTAAAAACTTTTTTTCCTTTTCTCTACTTTTAGAAAGGCAGTTCCAATAAACAAAACTGAAAAGATTTTCTCATGACTTAAAATATACAAGGCCTGAGAACGCTACTGTTAAATACTGCACCTGGAATCAAAGTATTAAATTCTGCCCGGCGATCATGTAAAACACACAACATGAGCTGACGATTTCCCAGAAAGACCATGTTTGAGATTGTTTTGGATTTATTTTTAGCCAGACACTACACAGCTATTTTTAGTCTCAGACATAAAATACATTTTACTAAACAAACATTCCTTAGCATATTCATAACATTTTGCATATACTTTATGCATGCTATTAGAAAAGGATATGGGCAAAAAGTGAACATTAAACAATCCATAGTTTAATAACGGTTTAGATAACGACAAACTAAAGAGTTTACTTGGGAAATAAAAAAAGTTGTATACTTGTAGGACAGTTTGCCTCTTCCTGCAACCACATTAAGACTGCCCTGTTAGATCTACATCAGGCCTAAGACTATTCATTTATTTTCTTATTTCTTATTACTTTGCGATACGATAGGAACAAGTTCACAGCTGTGGTGCATGGATAGTGTGTCCGAGCTTCCTGGCCGGGTGAACTGGGACTTCGTTGTCTTGCCTGATGATCAGTTAACGAGGGTCGGCTATTGGTCAGAAAAAGAAATCTAAAATTGGCATCACTGATTTATTTATTCAATAATCATTATTATTTCAGTCTTAACAATGTTCTGAAGATACTGTCAGTTTGTATTACTATTCATATAATGCTTTGGCACTACTGTATCTAAATAGGATCATGCCATTTAAGCCCTTTAAGAAAGAGAGGGAGAGAAATCCAAAATAGCTCTAATAGTACCCCACAGCCTCAATTCCCATGCCACATCTGTTTTACTGTAAGACTAGACAAAGAGGCGTATGCGTGGGCCATATTCTCAGTACACGCCCATGTTCAAGCCTTAGTCTTTACCAGTTCAATGTCAAGACAAAGTTTTAAAGGTTGACAGGTATATTTTAGGTCAAATATACTTTTAAATAGTTTGCCTCTAGTTTAATATATTAAAATGCACCTAACTTTCCCACTGGTACTACATGGAACTACACTAGAGTAGTCATTTCAGAAATTACAGTGAGAACAAGTGCATGCTTGCACAAAACATATGAGATGCTGTGGAGGGAAGATGACATTTCAGTAAAGTTATAAATGCATGTATAAGGGGGAGACAGTCGCAGACCACAAGGAGCCTGAAAATTATTGTCTGATGAAGACCACACATACAAAGTCATTCAGCCCTGCTATGGTAATACTGTACTGTATATCTGGTTAATTTTCAAACAATGTGTTTATGCCTTTTTAGTATGGAGTTGGTTGTGGTGAGAAAGCTGCCTGAATGTAAATATTTTGGGTCACTGAGTAAGCTAGAAGTGCATCCCAAAGAGGTAAAGCAATTATGTTGCAAGTCTCCTCTGTCACTGGAACCTTGCAAAGCTACAGTAAAAAGCCTGTACACTGCATTTGTCTATATTACTTTTATCTCCACACCAGAACCAATCATTGCCTTCTATTTTCTCATGAGAAGAGACAGGGAAAGAAGAACCTCCCACAACAGGCTTCATCTTTATCTGGAAACCCAGCACACTGACTTGTGAGAGTGCAGACAAGCAGACGCCGCTAGTTATCATACAACTAAAATGAATTGGGATTAATGGAAGCAGAATGATAACAGAGTACAACTCCCATAACAAAGCCAACTCCAGACACATTGTCCTTGACCATGGTTGATTCAATCAAGACCCCTTGAAGGCTCTGGCAAAGTAAGAAGTCAGCAACCAGAGGTACAGTGGTGCGTATGAGCAGGGGGATTCACAGTATACTGTACCTATCGAAAAACATCCAGATATATTTATATCAGTATTAGGGGTGTAACGATACACTCAGCTCACGATTCGATATGTATCACGATACTGGGTTCACGATACGATATGTATCACGATATTTTGAAAAAAATGCAAACATTCAACTGAAAATCAAATTACAGATTTATTTAACATTAACAGTGTTCAATAACTGTCTTGTTATACATACAACTTAAAGAATGTACAATACTTCAATATAAATCAAGATTTAGTTTAACCTTCTGTATGTAAAATCAACAATTGACTAGGTGTCACTGACCAATAAAACTGAATTGTATCATGAAATTAGAATTAGGATAGCCCAAGAGATAACTTCTTTAAGCAGTAAAAGTGCAACCAAAAAAAACACCACACAAGTAGTGTCCTGTTCAAGTAATTTCAACACAAAGAGCTTTTTTTTTTTTTTTACCCTGACTAGTTCGCAAAATCCAACATTGTCGACGACGGAGAATGGCCTCATGTCTTTTGTGATAAAAACTCTGATGCACCTGGTTATTTCTTGAACTTTTGCACTTGACTGAGACTACGTTGAAGCAAAACTACGTTCTATAGATATTTGGCCTTCTTTCACTCTCTTTTTCGCACCCGGTTGCAGGAGTTTGTCTTTGAGGTACCGCTTTAAATGACACATCATATTTGTTGTGTTCGACGTCGTGTATAACAGTGTTTGCTTACAGTGTTTACACACAGTTCGTGTTTTGTCTGTTTTTTTACCATCCTCCTGTTGAGTAACTGGAAAACCAAAATGCCAGACGTTGGACTTTTAAGTGGACGGGGCATCCTCTATTTCAATTTCAGTCGAAGTTGAACTCATTTTGCCCTGCTACTGCTCAGTTCAAGCGATTCTTTGATCGTTGATGCAGTGAATGCAAGCGTTACGCGGGTGCGGTAGCTCAACCCATAGGGTTAAACAGACGTCGATATATCCTTCTTCTTCTTCTTCTTCTTCTTCTATCTTTTAAACTGACCTTTGTTGATCTGAAATGAAGACAGATTCAGCAACTGCATGGCCTATTTCTCGCTTAAAATGTTTTCAGAAACACGTTTCAGTGAACTATTTTAGTACAATATGAGATCGTATTCTGAACAAGCCGCACTGACAGTCTGGCTTTGAATTTCCGGAGAAAACAAACCCATGTGTCGCATTCGTATGTATTACGTCTGTGTCCCGAGGCAGTTTTTTGGACCTCGGGGACGCGACTGATCATCTCGACTGGCTTTTCTGCTGATGGTCGGCCGTCTGGTATGTGTGTCAGCACATATATGGTGGTAGTAAAAAAAAAAAAAAAAAAAAAAAAAAGTTATAATAATATCGCCATACCTCTACGATACATATCGTAACATTTTTGCATCGCGATAAATCGTACCACGATATATTGTTACACCCCTAATCAGTATCCATCTTGCAGAGCAAGGACGCTAACCTTACACAGCAGCTGGATCACGGGATCACACACAATTCGCGGGATCACATATCACACGAAAATCCATCTTGATAGGTTTTAAGTAATGCGTTTGTATCCGGACCAGAGTCGGCCAGACCAGAGTCAGCCGGACCAATCGGCGTCCTGTGGGGAGCAAAAGGCAGTTACAGGCGTGGTTAAGGTGTGTGTGACGACCATGACTGTTCGTTCAAAACAACAATGACGGACGTGATAAGATAGATGGTTCATCCAATCATCTGCCAGGTTTTTTTTTAAAGGGGCCTGCCCTTTCCCAAACAATTTCCAATGACATCTTCTCAGATGGTTCTGTGTTAACAAACCATCTGGAGCATCGGGTTACAAGGACCCAGCCAGTCATGTTAGGATCTTATCTACTGAAACCTTTGTTCCCTGAATTTTGCCTTAAAGGCAATGCCTCCTGCTAGACCTGAAAAACAGAACCTGGCCTGAAAAGAGGTGACATTTTTAGCATATACTGGGGGAACAGAAGTCCACTACATTCAAAACAGTAAAACAATAGTAGCTGTCGTCCACACACAGCGACAAACAGGAAGCACATAATAAAACTCGATTAATGTTGAAGGAGAATCATCTGCAAAGAAGATTATGAGATCGACGTAATGTACGTCAGTGTTACAACAGCAGCCATAGCCCTCCAAGGATTCACAAGCATTGTTGATCTTGTGTGACTAAAACCACAGTTACCTCAACAGGTGCTGAGATTCAGGCTTGAAATTCTGAAAAAGTAGCAGAGTATAAAGTAGCATAAAATGGAGTACTTCAATACAGTATTTGAGTAAATGTCTTTTGTTACCCAACTGCCAATCTCTGGCGCTACAAAATCCAAAGCATACTAACTGCTTGAGGTGTGCTGTCATGCATTTTCATTCACACTACTAAATGTTTGACTGACCAAATCCAACAAAATTGGCCTTTTTAGGTGTCCGCACACAGTATTTAGTCTGCTTCTGATAAGATCAGAAAAGAGTGTGAACACAGCCTATTTATTTGTGTTTCCTCGTTATGTGTGTTTGAGAGACAGAGATCCTACTTGTGTTTGACATGCACACATTCTGCGTTTGACCTATTCATATCAGACTACTCTCACAGTTTAATCCCTGGTTGTTGCTGTTAACACATGGCCCAGGTCTGCAGCTGTCATTCCCCACATCACAGTTAAACCATAGAATAATACCAGTTTGGTAAACACAGTTTAACAAAGTTCAGTAACAACTTGTCACAGCAATGTTTACATTGATATTCATCAACACCAAGAAGAATATGTGGGCTGATTTTTAGAACTATTAGCTTTATTTGATCTCATTAGTACATGTAAAAATTGAGAAGGATAACATGTTTTGCGGACCTACTAAAACTTTGTTTTATTATCTACCATAGAATCAATAATAATATTATATTTTTACAGTCATTATATAGTGATACTATAGTTATTATGAAAATCTCATATCAAAGCCAACCAGTGTCAAACCTACATCAAAGCCCAGATAGGTGCAGGGTCATAAACACAGCCAACGTGTGTTGAACCATTCAAAAAAAGATATTTTATCCCACAACTGAAAAGAGTAAGAGAGAGACACATAAAGGAGCTGAATGTGCATCTAACACCAGATGACTTCCTATACTGTATATAACACATACTCTGTTAGGCACAAAGAATGAAAACTATGTGCAGAGATTACAGAACATGGTTCCTAATTCTAACTTCTCTGATTCTCACATTAATCTATTGCATTATATTGTTCTTGTCAGTGTTCAATGATACAAGTTATGTTGATTCAAGTTTATAAAATTAAAATGATGCATAAGGTATGGCTTCAGCATAGCTCTGTTTGGTCAGTAGACAGCTTTAGGAGAAATTATTAAGCAGCTGAATGGAGAGATCATGAATAAGTTATCATGAATGTTAAGTGTGACCATGATGACCCTATTACATCTGCTGAAGAGGAGAGGCTGCAACTCATAGTGAAGAACATGTTAGGGTGCATGTTGTATCTGAAATAACGTCTCTGAAGCGGCAGGCATTTCCTCTGAGTCATATGGCTGAACTGAACACTCAACACCATCTGGACTCAACACACTGCCTGTGTGCTTCTTGTTTCTGGTAAGAGTCCAAGCATGACTGCCCACTATATTCCTGGAGAGTGTAGGCTGTGCTATTTAATTGGACTTCCTCAAAAAGGTTTTATTTTGCCATTGTATCATGAATATAATACGCCAGTTCTTCTGTGATCTTACGCTCAAAGCCATCTTACGCTGACCTTATCAACAACAACAATCCTACAAATATGTACAGCATCATCATGTCATGCTACATTCTGTGGATTTATGTATGCAGTGACATTGTGCTATGGCTGAGCCAATAGTCTTACAAGCTGAACCCTTGGTATTGCGAGTGGGCACTTTTGCTGTGGTCAAACTCAAAAGTGCAGGAGGATTATATTTCACACAGTAATCACTAATGTCACCATTGTATGTCTAAAACCGTTGAGGTAGTTTAGGACACATTCTAACTTATTCACCATGCACACCGATCATAGTTGTCTTCACCTTCTTTACGTGTAACAATGCATTTTCATGTAACTGACAACACACTGACATCGTCTGCATCTAGAAATGTAGTTATCTGGAGGCTGTTGGGCTGACAGCAAATCTAGGTTTCTCATTGACATAATGTGGCAGTCATGACTTGGTGGCGTTGTTATGGAAATGTACCATGACAATGCAAACACAAGGCTTAATGGGGGCTCAGATAAACCAGTTTCTCACGAGTGAAATAGCTTTAAAGCCTGTGTAAAACAGAGCCATGTCACACACAAGGGTCTTGCCACAATTCAGCGAAACCATTCAAATCAACTGCAGTTAAACTAAAAACATGGTCAACTAGACAAAGTTGTTTGAGATGCCTCATGACAGACGGCACTGCCATTTTCCTAGTGTGCTCATTTTATAATCTAAGCCCTGTCCTTAGTAGAAGATTACTCTTTACAGATAATTCTAACTGATGGGAACATTACTACCCAAAGACACAGACACTCAATGGACAATTTTCCTTTATATAAAAGTTAGAAGAGTGGGTGAGGGGATGAGTGCTGCACAGTTGGAACAATGATGTCATTGGTTTCTTGGATGCTACTGAAAGAAGGTCATAACCCTGTGACATGAGGATTGTGACACAAAAACAGCTGTTCACTCTGACATACTCCCTTTGTCTTCCCAATACCGCTGCTGAAAAGACTAAGTGAGAGGCTGTCAGGCCCTTGAGGTGCAGGCACAAGCCTCCTCAGTGAGATATATAAGGAGCACTTTAAGATTTGCTAACAAGGAAGCCACATTGTTGCAGAGTGGGGTCAACAGGGTGTCATATTGCTCCTTCACTGAGAAACTTGAGGATTATTCTTGCATATATCAAAGAAAAGGCCAAATCCGGGCAAATCGCTGACCTGTCTTTACAATAGGCTGGAGAGAGCATAGGGGAATTGGCAAACACTCTGTAATTTTCTGATGTGAATCTTTGAATCGTGTGAGGATGGAATCAAGTAGAAGGCTTATTTAAGACTTTGTATATAAAGTAGAGAGACTCCAATGTTAGATAATCAAGCAATGTTAACATAATGCGTGCAGAGGAACAAATAATTTGCCAATCACACATATTACTAGTACAATGGAAGCTTCAGAAAAGAGAAAGCACAACTTTCTGTACATTCTTAGCATGAAAGCAACACATGAGCAGAGAGGTCTAATACTGCTGATGGTCCTTGTTAACTGCTGAGCTCTGTAATTTCAAGCATTCCTATGAGTCACTGCTTTGAGCTGCCCCCTGCTGCTACACATGCACACACAAATACACACATGTATACACACATACACCACAAAGATACTGAAAAACTTGAAATCAACTTCAGCATACAGTATAGGGATACACATCCAGGAAATATCTAGTGGTTGACAAACCAGAGTAATTTAACAGCCCTGGAAAATGTATAGACAAAATCCATTTTGAAACCCTTGCACTTTTAAAGCAGACCCATAATTGTTAGCTTTCCAACATAATGAATGTGCTCTCTTTTTAGAATTTGGCAGTGAGTTGTGTATAAACGTACAAATCCACAACAGATCACAGGGTCATATTAAGTAATATTTTGCTGTGCATAATAATACATTTTCTACTGACCTGCACTGATTGGTTAAAAGAGAGAAGTACATAAAGTAAACAATTATTCATCACAAGTTGTGTATCATAATTTGCAGTATGTATGTGCAAGTTGCTGTAGACTGATCTAAAATGGGCAAGCAACAAAAGCTGTAGAAAACCATCCCAAACCAAAAACACAAGAGCAAAAGTACAAGGAATGCATAAAGAAATGTGTTTGTCTACTTTAACGCAAGTTGCAAATGTTAGCATGCTCAGCTAACTAGCTTACTACCAACAGTGGTAACTTCCAAAGCCAAGGACCACATCATTAACCAACTACATACAGTACAGTATGTAATGTTATAAGTTAAGTCTCCAACACATCAATAATAAAACAGCACATTGTAGTTTCTGTATTTATTACCAAAGCATTTATCAGAAATACAGTTAAAATACTGTAGGGGAAAATGTGAAAAAAATTGCATTGCAGGTTCATTTAAGATGTGCGCCCCTACATTTTCTGCCTGTGCCCATACATTTTTAAGTTAAGGGTTACAGTGCTCCTAGTAAAACAAGTTAGTCTGCCATTGTTTTCAAAGTTACTCTAAATTCCAAGTGGTAAATCTGTCACTGTTATCATTGTCAACTGCATATGTGCCATGTTAGACTGGGAAGCGCAGTCATAGCAACAGTAACTAAGAGGGGCGGGGCTTAGTGAACGGTCAGCTGGTGACCAGTAAGAGTAAGTAAGAAAAAGAAAACTGCCAAAACTGCCAAAATTAACTCAAGATCTAGACTGGAGTGAAGGCTTTTCCAGGACCAGCAGGTACATATTCAGTGCATTACAAATCACACACCCTGTGCTAAATCTTTTTACAAGATTGGCTGTTGGGCATTAAGGCACAAATGCAATGTCTACAGGTGGTATCAGAGATCACATGTAGTGCCCGTTTTTATGTTTTTTAGTGGGCACTGTATGTAGGTACAAACCTAGGCTCTCAGAAGTAGTTACATTGTGCGTGTGGATTGTCTGGGTGTGCTGAGAGCATTTTTTATGTCTTCACTGGAACTAATTTACATACTCACACAACTGGTTCTACCATCCATATGACCTGAAGTTTCAGATAAATCACAAGCCAAACCCCTAACTATGCATTTATGTAAATCTTAATATGTCCTGCAGTGTGTTTCTGGCACTTCCAATCAAAGTAACCATAGCCATGCTGCCTAATGTATCACATGGAAAAGGTTACAACAGAGGCCCTTTTTTCTTTAACTAACATGCCTCTTTGTGTCACAAACAGGCTTTAGTACTGTAAATGGAACACTCACCTGAGTTGCACTACTTTTAGTCCATGGTAATAAACATTCAGAGACAAGGGGGGAGAGGGTTGAGGTGATAAGCTCAGGGAAAGGGTTTGGAACAGGGGAAGAGAATGAATCCTCTCCCTCTTCATTGCTCCTGAAGGACAAAAAAACACACACATCACACACAGAAACAGATGCCGCACGAAATGTGGCAAGCATTGTTCACATCTTATTTCAAACATCTATCAAAGTGCCAAGTATGTCAGGCTGAATGTTTGGGCAACGCATAGAAAATTATGCACTGACCTACGATATTTTATTTAAAATATCGTGTAACTATGATGTGGTAAAGTCATAAAAAACATGTTTCCATAGTGTATTTCGGGTTTAATATCACTCACTTAAAGTATTATACTTGTATACAGAAGCTTCAGTGAAATGTTGCATCAAGCAAATACAGAATTTACAGTTTGCGTGATATTGCATGAAACCTGTGGAGAAATTGCCATGGAAAAATTAAGCTTTTAAAAAGATTTATACAAACAATAAATCACTTCTCTCCCTATTTTGCCCATCAGTCAGTCCAGACTGTAACATCAGAATGATGTATTAGACTTTATGCTAGACTGATTTCGTAAGCTGTTACAACATATTGCTAGTTCCTCTGTTGCGCATGTCCCATAGAGGAATGGGGAGTATAAATGAAGCAGGTGATAAACACACACAAGGCTGTCACTGCAAGGACTTCTCCTGCTCTTAACTACCAGACGACACACCCAACTCACCATCAGGCTTTTGATAAGATAATGCACATGTGAGCTGCTCCTGATTTCACAATATAGTAGCTAGCAGACAAAAAAGCATTTTAACTGCTGGCTAGAGAAAAGTAAGCTATATTACAATGCAAACAAAATAAATGTCATAATCTCAAAATATCCTAATTATGTGTCACTCCTCACCACCCCTAAGGTATGCATCTGCAAATGGTTGGCAGTAAAGAGTAGTCAGGCTGTAGGTTTTGTTCTTTAATCCTAAAATGCATTAAACATGTCCTTATAGGGCTTATAGGGAACTAGCATCTGAATCAATCAGATTTGTTTTTGTGAAAAGATCATCTACAATACCATCTTAGGATATTAGGACATAGTAATAAAGAGTTAGATTTCAGCACACTTGCAGATGAGAGGGTATCAGTGTCCAAAAGGTGCCGTTCTCTGACTGACGTTTTCTTTACTGCTCTGTAAACACAGCAGTTACTGAGTTACTAATTATCTCCCACAAACTAACAGGTGCTTGATTTGATTCCAGGTATTTAACTGCACTGCTACAAAAATACATTACACTCCATTGACAGCTGCGTTTGGGTTGAGCCAATTGTGTTTACAGGTACAAAGTCTACACCACAGCTTTCAAATAGACGTCTAACTCCTGCAAATACAAAGGGTACTATTCTTCTGCAGGGCAGCTCACATTGTACAGTGTAAACACTACTTTTCAGTTTAAGTGCTTAACTAAATGTATCTTAATTTAAAAAAAAAAAAGATTTGTGTCATTCATGGCAAGTGCAGAGAAAAATGAGTCATACCTGTTCCCCTTACAGAGCGTATTCCTGATCTTCTGGGCATTTGGTGTTGGTAAAGGAGCTCGCAAAGGGATGAGGGCTGGGCTGGGAAAGCCACTCACATTACCCTTGCCACCCTGTAAAATCTCTGCTTTCTCTCCGAGGCTTCCAGAAGTGTGTATTCCGTCCAGTGTGTTATTCATATCACTCATGTGGGCCGGCTACATCCAAGGCATCATCTGGAGCGGAGACGAGCTGTTAGACTGGAGTGTGTGCAGAGCACAGTTAGAGCAAGCTGGCTGGCGGGGCTACTCGGCTCACAACTCAGCAGCGCACACACACACACACACACACACACACACACACACACACACACACACACACACACACACACACACACACACACACACACACACACACACGGCTGGCCCAGTGGGGCAAAATGATCCCACCCACCCAAATATGATCCACCACAATAAAGATATTTTTAACACAATCACTCCCAAAGCAGCCATCTTTGCTCTGACACAGTAGTGTACTAATAATTGCCTAATTTGTTCAGCCTCAAGTCTTTTTTAAATATTGTTGTTTTAATTTCCCTGCTTTTGTTTATTGATATAGTTATCTTTGCAACCAGGAAGGCAGGAAACGTGTACACAAAGCACACTTAACGCAAAGATGTCTTTAGCTCAGTAATGACTCTATGAGGGCCGCCTGTACTATAAAACAAACTGCTCTTTTGTCATGGACTTCGCACAGGGATCTAAATTGCACTTTAAACTTAGCGCACTGTAAAAGACATGTGGTTGTACAGAGTAGCCAGCCCAGTGTATTGGTTGTGTTGTGGGCTGTGTCATTCAGTGACAGGCTCCATGCGGGGGATGGTTGGGATGATAACATCTTTTTGAAAGGTAATGTGTAACAGAGTCTACTGGAGATAGACAACAGGCAGCATAGGGTTAAAACAATACCTCACTACATTAACAGAAGACAAGGCTAACTTGATTACTTTTGTAAATATGACAATCTGGTGCAGTGATCAAATCTAAGTTGATTTTACCTTCAAAAGGGAAAAAATGAAGAGTAAAGGAATAGTACAACGTTGCATCTCAGAATGATAAAAGATCATGAATTTCATCTTCCTGAATTTAAGGCTGGGCAATATGGCCAAAATATCTTCTATACCGTTATAGGTAATTGAATATCTCGACAACAACATATATCAAGATATAGGCCTAGCATGTTTTCTGGTAATTCAATAAATAAATAGTCATGAAGTAATAGTCATGAGCAAATAGTAATGAAATAAAAGTATATATCAAGATATAGGCCTAGCATGTTTTCTGGTAATTCAATAAATAAATAGTCATGAAGTAATAGTCATGAGCAAATAGTAATGAAATAAAAGTCTATTTTGTATACTCCTGTATGAACAGGAGTATGTATGAACAGCTCTATATGGATTGGGTTACCATTAAACCCAAATACTATTATTAAAAGCATACCATGAACACGAGATAACAGTTGATCATCAGACAATTCTGCCCATCGATATGCAAGTGCATCTCCGTCTTAAGAGATGAAACCAGCAGTGTCATTATTAGGGTCTTGAAGTTGTTTTTGGAGAGCAGAGAGCAGTAGGAGATGGGGGTAGACAAATGGTTCCACTGAGGTCCAACAGTGGACTGATACAAGGACAAGAAACCCCAGGCAGCATGAGAGGGCCAGAAATAACACATACTATAGCCCTGAGCACAATATGGGGCATTTTTTCCGCCTCCTTGTTTGCTCTTGTGCACATATGCTATAGTATAATGCAGTGCAAAAAAAAAACTGAAAGTTGTCAGGTCATGGCTAATATAGACCACCTGGATATGGTTTAATTTTGACAAATTTCTACTGTAATGTATTTTGGCCTTAAGTTTACAATTTTTTTTTTTTTTTTTTTTAGATAATGATGAATCATTAAGTTATATTATTTTGCTTTTAAAGCAACACTAGAGCCCTTTCCCTGCTTCGGTCCCCCTTCAGGTTGGAAGCGGAATTGTCCATTACATTACATTATACAAGTTTGCCAGATCGGGTAGTGGAGTTCAAATGAGACATAATGAGACATTAAGACAGCGGTAATGAACAATTCCGCTTCCAACCTGTAGGGGGACTGAAGTGGGGAAAATGCTCTAGTGTTGCTTTAAATGATGCACAAATTATGTTTTAAAATCAATTATTTTATATTATATTTTCATATTATCTGATCTGTTCTGTATTTTTTTTTAAAAACAGGAGTTGTTTTGGCCCCATTGTCTGTGACATCATTGACACAGACTAATTGTTTTAATGAGGCCATGGTTGCTGCAATGACGCTTATCAGCTCTACTTTCAGTGCCACAGCACCAACTTAGTTTGTTGGTGTGCCAAAGTGCTGATTGCCAGGTGTTTAAGGCGTTTGTACTGAAGATAAAATGTCCACTGCTGTTCATTAATAAAAGAAAAGTGGGGTAGCAACTCATTAATGCCTAAACACTCTACTCCCATCTAGGAGTCACCTCCTCACTTTTGCTAAGGCCATCCTGCAAGCCAGCCATCAGCAGAGCATGGACAAGGTGAAAACTGTTTCACCTTGCAATCCAGTTGGCAATGGTTGCCAACAACCTGCAGCTGCTGCGTGTGTCCCTATCACGGCTGTAACAACAGGTAAGACCTCTATATTAACTAGAAGTTAGATCTGGTGAAGAGGAACAACCTCACCTGCCCATAGGCTATGTTATGGCACATGTTGCTTAACTGCCCTCCACCACAAACACAATGAAGATCTCCTGGGTGCTCCATTGGTACAATAAAGGACTGTTTAGAGCATCCATGTCTCTCAGAAACCAGCTTTTTCAGCATTTTAAAGAAGACCTCTAAAACAGCACTTACTGTTGGGCTCCTCTAACTTTTTCCATCCTTCTACCTGCTTTTGAAGAAAAATCAGCACAGGACATTTGCTGCAGTTTCCCTATCTGGCTTCCAATCATTCCCCACCATAGTTCAGCCAGCTCCCCCAAAGCACCCTGTGACTGAATTTTACGTTGTTTCTGTGGCTTCAAGAGAATGAGAAGTTGTGTGCTCTGTGGGCCCACCAAATGATCAGTAGTAGTAGTAGTAGTAGTAGTAGTAGTAGTAGTAGTGAGTAGTGTAACTCAGACAAAATATTTCCTGCTAAAGATCATCATGAGCGTAAGTCAAGCTACAGCTGTCCAGTTCAGTTTGATGCACTATGTCCATCTAATGAAATGTAAAGGTTACTACATTTGTGCACTCTTTCGGTTGGCCTATGTGGAATGCAATGGAGTGAAGCATAGCAGCTGTTGGAAACTACAGGGAGAGGGTGGTTGGATTAACACTTGTGCTGCAGCAGCTTCTTTACAGCCAAAATCCTCACTAGCCCATTCATAACGTGAGACAGCAGTGATCATGTCACTTATCGCCACTTGCAAGAATAATTATTGTGTGTATTCTGAGTTCCTGTTACTAGCTGTCATTCTTCACTTGAATTCATTGCATCATTTCTGGCATGTTAAAAACAGTTGTTGAGAAGAAAGGACAACTGACTGATTTCCAGCGAGTTGCCCTATTTTAAAATGTTGAAAATGTCCAAAGAAGCTATTGTGATACAGTACCAATGTGCGTTTTCTTTAGTTTAGTTTTTTTAGAATAGCAGCAGTTTTGGTGCAGGCCCCTTGGTGACACCACATCTAATTTGAAAATGAAATAGTTCTCTTTTCAATTATATACTGTCTTAACACAATGTCCTCTAGTCAGTGAAGTGCTGAAATATCAGAATACTCTGTTGAAATATATGAATTTAATAGGGAGGTTCAGCCAATGTCATTTACAATTTAATTCATGGTTTTGCAACTGACTGTATAGGAACTGTTTTAGAACTACATGAGGTCAATTATTTTGTACAATTAAATAAATGTATGTTAATTCTAGGGTGTGATATATAGCCTATTTGTAATCATCTGTATTTTACATGGAATGTTAAAAGTGTAACATATTTTGTTATTCGTTTAAATTAAGTTAAACGTTGCAACACAAAAGTCCTTGCACCTGAGTAGCTTACGTTTACGTAAACTGACGTTATAGCGTAAACACTGACGGTGTCGAATTCAACACTTTAGTGGACACTGTTAACTAGCATAGACATGTCATGGTATTTGAATAATTAAGAACAGCTAGACGATGTTAACATGAAATTAGCTTTCATTTTGAAAGATAGATGCTTTGATAATAGCCTGTAAATGTCGGGGACATATTCGTATATTTTAGGCCGATTTAGAAACGTGTGGCAGAAAGCACGACCTTGACGTGAACTGTTTGCTAAGTTTTGTACGAACGGTTGAGAAATGCAAAAAGGGAAAGCTTAGTTAACGCAACTGTCCCTTCAAAACATTGACGACGTTCGGGCTGTAACTTAACTTTTTCATTTTTCATAGTAGGCGAATCATTCTCTTTGCAAATCAGAATCCTGCAATTCAATAAAATAAATATGAAGGTAAATGTTCAACAACAACAAAAGACTGAAAATGCACGGTGCTTCGTAGCAGTCTTTATCCCTGCTCCCTCTACGCCAGGTTGAACCGACTAAATAATAGGCTACCTGTTTAAAATTTGGACATTTTTCTTCTTCTTTTATACAGCTGTTCTTACCTTGTGCCTCAAGCGGAGTCTTCATACCGCTGCTGCTGTGCGGAATGAACTGTTCACACGTTTAGCACAGGTGTTCGTACTGCAGCGTGCCCTACGTCGCACACTGTGATCACGTTTTACCTGTTGTGAATAACAGGCTGTTTCCAACGGGATGTTCAACAGTGTATGCAGCAGCAGCAGCAACAACAACAACAACAACAACAACAACAACAACAACAACAACAACAACACATACAGTCTGCATCATTTATGCACTCAATGAAGGCAAATAATTAAAGGAAACTGAAATGATAAAAGCTTTATTCATAACAACACTGCTCGACAAGAACAACATGTGTGATGTGCACATCTAATCAAAACTCTGCAATATTTAAATATAGATTTTATGTATAATCTAAGGAGCATCTAAGTACCATAGGTCAGGTCTGTCCTACACATCCAGTATTATTTAGATAATACATTTTCTAATAATTTATAGAATTGTTCCCATTTACCGTTCTTGTTCACTCACAACAGTAGGCTAATGCATTAAATGCAAGATAGTCATCACACAAAATAAAAGAGAAGCATTAAAATATGCAGGTCAGCGCCAGGGATATTGGGGTACTTAATGACGTGAGAAAATAAAACAAAATACAGCAATTATTAATTATCAAAATACATAATTTTATGTACACTGTTGGAGACTACTAAAAGAGGTAAAATAAAAGACTGTGTCGTGATAAAAAAAAACTCTGGAGAGCTCAAAGTAGACAGGATAAGATCCTCCTGGAAGAAAAAAAATACAATTGTTTATGCATGTGTTGTGGAAACATGTTTATGATATCGTATTGAAATGTGTGTTTGATTTTTCTTACAGTAGATGTTTCATCAGAAGAATTAAGGCACTGCTATGGACTGCTCTCTCCTTCCATTTGAACAATCCCACTAAAAGATGGTGGTTCACCCTCTCCCTGCAGAGTGGAGTCTTTGTCACCATCCTTTCCCATTTCACCATCCTACAATGTTAAAAACGAGACACAATGTATGTGATCACTGAAGACATAATACTTAATGTGTCAGACAGCACAAAAAGACAAAAAGAAAGCAAGACTGCAGTACCTTTTAATAGGTATTTTTAAAGCCTATAAAACAACTATATTGAGTCCAACAAAAGTAAATACAGTATTTCTACAGGTCAAAATCAAAGCTACAGCCCCAATGCCCACGATACCAGTGTAAGGAGAAGAGCCTGCTCGTCTATTATCAACTATTGATGTCTATTTTTATAATGAATGTAAAAAGCCCACAATGTTTACTATACAATGCATACCAGTAATACAGGTTTTCCAAAAAATAATAAATCGTACCAGAAAATCAAATTCTATATCTCATTGGATTATAATGCAGTGTGGAGTCACAACTGCAAGTTCTATTGACTTTAGGGATCTAAAGCTCAGATAGCATTGGGTTATGGGGTATATTCTGTGTGGAATCTCTGCAAATGAATTGAATTGTCGTCTTTCAACGTGATGATAGCATTTCAAATAAAGGTAAAGGTAACGTAAAGGTAAAAACAGGCCCAATGCCAAGTCTTTAAAGTTTATATTAAACCTTGGGCTGATTCAACTCAATAGGTCACAGAAACTATTACAAATTATTCAGGTACTTATAAGAATTTTTAATGTTCATATAACTCACCACTGGTCACAGTGTAAATTGCTGATATAGCATAAAAAAAGAAGCCCCACCATTGCAAAGAGTGGTTTCAAACAAACCAAAGCAGTAATGGGATAAGTCACACTCTTATCCACTTCTATGTTACTCTTTTAAGAGACACCCACTTTGCTCAGCAGTGCAAAGTGCTCTTCTACTTAAGCATTAATATTTCAGTGTATGAGTTGAAGTATATAAAACAGCTGTGTCCAGCGACAGTGGTCTCATGAGTAGAAACTAGTCCTTTGCTGCTTTCATCTTTATTTAGATATTTAAATGAAAGTATGCTGTGTTGTTAGAACTCACCTTGAGTTCAGATAATCCTTCTAACTCTATGACTGAAGAGCGACTTTTGATTGGGGAGAAGGGTGGTGAAACAGGCGACTGAGGCGACTTGGGCCAATGGGATAGGGACTGGCTCCTTTTCACAGCAGAGGACACTGCCTGGGCGAAGCGCGATGGGGTTGCAGGAGAATAGGGCCTAGGGGCTGCAAAGCTCCTTAATTTTTCCAAGCTTAACCCTGTGCTTGGCTCTTTAAATGGCAAACTACTTTGCCTAGTCATTCGCATGATGGCTACATTCTTGTCATCCCTTTTAGGGCTCAGCTCAACATTAGCGGCCCCTGTTGTCTCCTCTTGACATTGCACAGGAGGTGGTAGAGGAGGGGGTGGTAACTTTGCTCTCTCTGCACTTCCCTGAGCCTCCCTCTGGCCAGAACTAGGACTAGCGCTGAGATTCTTTTCTGCTGCTGAGGTTACATAATACCCAGGTGTTTTTTTGTGCTGAGCCAAGCGGAAAGAACCGGGCTTAGGTTTAGTTGCGGGTGGAATTTTCATCTCCTTGACCTCTGCTGGTGAACCTGCTTCAGATGTCCCATTAGCTGAGGATGAGATCGTGTCATCTGCTTTAGGTAAACATGTTGGTGACAAGGAATCAATGGATTCAGGTATACTTCCATTAACAGTGTTATGAGTAGTAGCAGTGCTAGTCAGTAAGTCTTCCCTGGGTGTAGTAGAGTGCAGCTCACTTTTTTCCTTTGAAACCTCCGTCTGTCCCCCAGGTGCTCTGCTTTCCTCCAACTGAAGAGAACCAATATTAAGGCCCTCTTCTGGAGCTTTAGGAGGCAGCTCCAGTGTCAGTGCAACTTCAAAATATCTCATTTTCTCCAGAGATTTCTGAGGCACGATAGTATATGTTGTCATCCCCACCTTGGGGATATAGTCCCTTGTCAGCTCGTTGGAAGGCTTGGGCTTTGGCTCAGAGTTTGTGGCGTAAATAGATGGTGCCTTTGTTATGGCAATAACACTTGGTGTTGAGTCTTGGCATGATAAGGTCTCCGAGGTGTAGGATAAGGCATGTCTGAGATCAGGTGGGTCCACTTCCTCCGTTACAGTGGCTGTATCTTTCTTTCCCGATGATTCAAAGGCAGGCACATTAGCTGAGGAAGGGACTTTGTCGATGTGTTGATGTGGAGGCACAGGTAGTGGTGTGAAATCTGTTTGCACTTGAGCATCCTCTCCAGTGGGGCGTGATGTGCTGGTGGCCACCAGGCTCTCCAACCTGTCAGTCTGCTCCCAGAGGGTTTCAGTGTTTGCCTGAACAGAGGCCTGTGCTTCTGCATCTTGCATCACAGGCGGAGGGAAGCTACTGGGTACAGTACTGTAATCACCTTGGATACTTTGAGGTGTAGACTCTTCACAGATTGAGTGTTGGCTTACATTTTCAACTGGACATGGAGCACTATCTGTACAGAAAAGACAATTTGTATTGTGAGACAGGTGTGTTGACTTTTTTTGACAAGCAAACACACTTGAACTTTGGCATAATATGGCAAATTCAAGAAACACATTAGTAGGTGCAAGATATCCACAGCACAGATATGAACAATATCACTATAATCCAAGTGCAAACCCACTAGTATTTGCAAGTTCAGATGAGTCTGTGCCATCAGTTGTCCTTACATCACTCAGAGTTGCAGAATCATTCACTGTGCTCTGCAGTTGTCTATAAAAGTCAAGCAAAGAGAGAATTCAAAGTATTGCTAATACCAATGTTTAAACATGTCTGAGGGTGGAGAAGTCATACTAGAGTTCGTACTTGCCATCTGAGGACAGATCACATGACTGATCTTCCCCATTTCCCTCCATGGACATTGTGCTCAGTTTGTCAGTCTCTGGGGACTGGGAATGGAATGAAATATCAGCAGACATGTTGAGGCTGCTGTCCTCTCCCTGGGTATCACTAGCAGTTGCAGACATTACAGACGCAGTGGTCTCCTCTTGCTCCATAATCTCTTCCAGTGTGTTAGCAGCTGCACCCCCTGTAAAACAACATCATAAAGAAGTCATGTAAAATCATTCACATTTACCGTACCTGGCATCTTAAGTAAAATGTTGCTTGGTGATCAGTGAAGCATCCAACATCACATTATATCTTATCCTTTTTTTCAAAGGAATGTAATGCATTCACAATTGTTAATGCAACTTTTAGAAATGGTATGAAACTTAACTGCTTTTAAGTCATTATCTTTCATTTATTTTAGCAATTGTGTTTTTACACCACCAGAAACCAAGCATTTAACTGTATTTATCTACTACCAGAGTACTCTATTACTCATAGGTACAGACATTCACCCTTTTTCGATAAAAAAAAGCTTATTCTGATAAATGAATTCCACTTAATAATCTTTTACATCTCAGTCTCCCTTGTCTAGTTCTTAATTTAGCACCCAAAGGAAGTGCATCACAGAGGAGCAGAGAGCAAAAGGTATTGCAAGGCCACTTAAACAAAACTGAAGCTTCTCACTGTTCTCAGCCTCTGATCTCTCGCTCTACTGAGCAGCTCTTGGCTGTTGGGGAAACAGCAGAGGAAGTCATCTTTCTCTGTGAAGTTAAGTGTTTGAAAAAGTAGGAGCAATGGGAGGACGGAAATGGTGGTGTATACATGTAGACAGCAGTCGTAAAAAGTCTGTGATTACACTTTCTACTGATGAGGTCTGAGAGGTATGCCACTAGTCAAGGGACTATGGGGAAGCAAAAGAGTTGTGAGGTTTTCTGAACAACACAGTAAAAGTAAAAATATATAAAGAAAACAAGAAAAGAAAGACGCAGAGACAGAAAGAAAATTGCTATCATTATGGGGTGTGGAACATACAGGACACTAGTTTGTGCAATGTCTAATCAGAATACACTTTGAACTTTGTTTGTGGTGCTAAAACTAGGTGAGAACCCCAACAGACACACTATCCTGATTACTTAGGAAAACCCAGACCTTGGATAGTTGTTACCGTTCTAGGATATTGTTTTTGGAATGTAATTTCAATACTCTGAACGCTTTAAGCACACTTCCATTTACCTCCGATGTATCAGTATGGCGGCAGAGATGTCAAAACCTCGGCAAATAAAATCGCAACTAAATGCATGACCGCCAACCCAATTTTATCTAAGGCTGTTAGTCTTCTCCTATCTTTATCATTTCAGTAATGTAAGCCACATTAAATCCCATATGTTTGTTGATCAGACCTCTGTTAATTTTTGTTGGAAAAATATTCTTTGTTTTAGCTCATAATTGTATACAGGACGGGTGGAGCTTCCCTCACAGGACAATACAGTGAGGGTCAGATGTGTCTACACAATCACAGGAAAGTATGTCAAAGCAAAATAATTATACTCAACCAAGGAAAAGTACCAGGGAATTCAGAACCTACAATTTTCTGGAATGTACCAAAAATGACTCAGCATACATTTGTTTGTGGTTTTCATTTTAACAAAGACATTTTGACATAGACTAGATAAAAGTGAGTGTATGCATTGAAAAGAGGAGACAAAATGCTAAAAGGCCTGCCTTGAGGAATGTTAACACAGGTAGATATAAGAGGTAGAGCATAGAGTCCGGAAAAACAGGCAGACGAAGCTCAAGAGCTAAAACACTAAATAAAGCGGAACTAGTACCGCACAAATCCTTAACTGAAGCAGAATCTGCAGAGTTCATAATAATAATAATAATAATTTTCCATCCTCTGACCACCATAGAGTTTCCATGTTCATCTATCTTAACAGGGCTATAGGAAGTGTTTAAAATGTTCAATAATGACCACTAGGAGGCACACTAGTCAAATAAAATATAAATTGTAGGCTTAGGCTGCACAATTTGAAAATACCTGTCTTTATCTTTGAAAGCCAAAGTACACATGACAAAACATCACAGAACAGGCAATATTTCATTTTCAAAGCAGCAGTGGAATAATCTTGATGTATAAAAAGAACATTGCAGCCCCACTGAGTGATCATGAAAATTCACAAATGTAAACGAAGACAAACCTTGCACATTTTCATCAAAAGGAACTGTTTCTGGGACAACAGCACTAGGGGATGTGGGTGGTGGAGGAGCTTTGCGTTTGGTTCTCTTCAGTGAAGACTCTGCAGAGGACCCACGACTTAAACCAGCCATCTATGGTACATAACAAGATCTAATTACGTTAGTAAGTGCGCCTCAACACAGGAATCACATGGCTGTCATTCTACCATAAGTCTTCAGAGCGATGCTGAGATGTCAGAGCTTCTGTCTTAATATTCACTCACGTGGTCACTGTCCAGTTGGGCAGTAGGTTCAGAGTTGAGTCTCCGGCGAGTGCTGAGATCCGAGGGGCAGCTCTGAGACACGAGGATTGGGGGCTGGGGTGCACGTCTCTTCTTTGGCACATCGGTGGGTAGTGTTCGGGAGCTGAGCGGGGATGAGTTTGAGCTAGGTAGGGCCATGCTGAGAGGTCGAGGCTTGCTCATAAGCACAGGAGAAGCTGGGGCACTGGCTGTCGTTGCCTTTAAAGAACAAACATCCAATCGGAACATGATAAGAGGCCTGTTCCCAAACAACATAGTGCATGTCAACCAATGGCAAACCAAAGTCAACAAACCTCCCTCTGAACATGTAAAGTTACCTTCTGATACAGCTGTATCTTTGCATAATCACAGTACATTAAAACACACTGCATTACCTGGTCAGATTTCTTCTTGCTTTTTCTAAACTTGCTGAAAAGGCCTTTGTTTTCTTTCTCTTTCTGATTTTTATCTTTGCCCGGCATTACTGTTCCTGAAAAAAATAAAGACAGTTGTAAGATAACATTGGTCAGAAATATGACAGCTCTGTTGATATCAATCATACAGTTTACAAAATAAAATACCTGCATGTGTTGGTGACGCTGGACAGACAGGAGAAGCAGGTTGTCCTACAAGGTCAACAAGCATGAGATTTAGTGCAGAACAAGTGGGATATACAAGAATAACACACACACATGAGCTGATGAGGTACAGGATGACAAACACTGAATGTTTAATATGCAAACATCTCCTGCCATATGCAGCAAGGTTTGATTTTTTTTTAAAATACATTAGTTCTTACCTTTAGTGTCTTTTGCATAAACCTCCCTTATTGCATAATCATTAAGAGAGCTGGACAAGTCCAAAGGGGCCAGTGATTGGACATCTCTCAATAGAACTGTGGTCTCCATGTCAAATTCACATTTCTCACAGATGGCTGGTAAGTGCTCAGCCAGGGGAACTCGAGGACTGACTCGTAGTATAGTTTTCTGGGTTCCTCTATAGTTTATCACCATCCGTACAGTTGCCTGGAGAAGACAAAATGTGCCACTTGATTTGATAACATAATTGTACTTTTACCACGAACAAATAAAAGGTGTGTACTGCAAGTACAAGCATGGTGTCATGTGTTTAATGTACCTCAGGCATCTGAGGACCTGTCTTCTTGTTTTTATCCTCCCCTTTAGGTTTAAGTATGATCTTCTCTGCATTTAAAGTTCCAATGAGAGCATTGGGCTTGAGTTTGCTGTTGTTCTTGTTGGGGGTGACCAGTTCTAAGGTGTGGCTCGATGGGTTCAAGTGATACTTCGCACAAAGCGTCACTAATAGATCCATTAGAGGTTTGCTAAAAAAGAACAGAGGACAGGGGGGAAAAAACAAAATTTGTTCGGCATAAGAGGGGAGACGTGATGAAATCTGGTTAAGTGCCAGTTACACAATGCAAAACACATTCTGATCGAAGCAATTTTGAAATCAAGAAAAAAATACGTGTGCTTTGGCATCATTAATAGATTAATTGACTCATCATTGCAGGTCTAATTGTTGACATAAATAAAAAACATATTATACACAATATAAAAGAAGAGAAGCTGTGCAGAATGTGTGGAAACAATACAAGTATCAACAGTTGTCGCATGGAGCTCTCCTGACACTGATCATACAATTTAAACATAATGCCTTCAAGTTAATCCTCAAAATAAAGCATTAACTCTGTTGTGTGGGCACTTAGAACAGGTTTAGAGGAAGAAAAGAAGATAAAGAATTCAGTGCTTAATCCTTTCATATTGGATTAGTCTTAGTCATTTCTCAAGAGGCCAAGGTGCAAAAGACACCCAGGAAAGAATGTTTGTAAACTGTATGCATTGTGAGAAAGATAATGATATCTTAAGTCAACTCTGTTGATGGAAAGTCTGAGCTGTGTGAGTGAACAGACTCACAGAAGGACACACAGACCTTATTCTAAAAAACTGTAAGATCTGTGTGGTCTTATTGTACCACAGCATGCAATCAAGAGAATCTTTGGAGTTCTTTACTCACATCATTTGGAGATAGAACACAAATAAGAAATGCAATCTATTTTGCTTATAGTACAAATGTGAACTAAAACCACACATTCAGCTACTCCACCTATCTGACTCAGTCTGACTGGAACTGCACTTTATATGATGACGTAATCTGACATCATGATGTAGTGTTTAATGTGATATTGAAATGTTCAGCATGAACAATGGTGTCCTCGCTCAAATTGCATTACAGTGCGCAAACTGTACCTTCCATGGACTGTGGTCATTTCTTCTACTCCACTTGGCAGAACCACAACCAGAGAGAGGTCTTTATCAATAAGGTTCTCCTTCTGGTCCATGGTTAAATGAGGGTTTCCTGGGTACCACTGGGAGAAACCTGGGGAATCCAGCCTTTTTAGTCCTGGCGGGGATGGTGCTTTGCTTTTGGTCGACACCCTGTAGTTGGACAAGAAAAAGTGTAATTTATTCTCAGTTGGTTCAGCATTTGTAAAAAGTCTGTTTTAATTTGACACAAGCCAGACAAACATTTTAGAGATGAATGGTTTCCCACGTATGTGCATTTGTGCACATTTTATAAAAACAACATTGAATTCGTTTCTGCTATCTCAGGCAATAATCTGATTGAAAATCAAAGTGCAGCAGACAGCATGAAAGGAATCCTTTCTTCCTCAGGTTTTAGAAAGCAGTGAGGCTATTACATGAAAAAGCTCAAATCCACTTTGCAAACAAGTCACAAGACAACCAAGTGGACAGATTTACCCATTGAGCCTGAAGAAATGGCTGTGAATAGACAGACATGTGAGAGATAATAAGACGCAGGATAAAGTTTCTCTAACTGTAGACACTGCGTTTTATAGTTTATGTTGTGGTAAAAATGTATTTAAAGTGTAGTGTATGTTTTAGTGTAGAGGCAACACCCTATGCATTCGTGAAAACATATATTTAGTGTGCTAGGATTTTGTTTTCAGTGTAATCAACTATAATGAACACATTTCAGTTTTGAATGATGTTTTGAATGTTTGTTTTGGCTTAACATTCCTGGATACTGTGTCAATAATACAGTGTGGGAGAGAGCAGTTGTGAAAGAGACAGACTGACCAGGTATGCCACAGGCCAATATAATTTGTTCATTCATACCAAGATTTTCTGTTGGACACTCATAGTACCATAGCAAATCAGTGACGCATTTAAGATAATTACACCATTCTCGTAACGCTCTCAAGAGGTGGTGAACAATAAAAACCTGCTGTCGGTAAACAAAAGCATGGATTTGATTTGAGCATGGTTGTAATTATAAGGTTTTAAGACTAGTTGGAGCACATTTTCTTACGTGTTACTGTTCGCTTAAAATAAAAAAGCTGCAGATGGTATGATAACAAACCAAAGTAAACGCATGATCTTATCAAGGTCAGCTAATGACACACTATTATACTGCAACATTATAAGTTGTTCACTGGGCCAAATAATCAATAGCCTTAGAGACATTTGTCACATCATTCAGTCGGCACATAGATAAAACAGGCATTTGCAGAGCCAATGCCTTACATTATAGCCTGTTAAGTCTCTGGTGGGGGCACTGCTTATTTAAACAAAGGAATCCGAGCAATGCAAGGTCACAGGCTTCACCGAGGCACGTCTAGCAAGGGATTATTAGTCTTGCTATGGCAGCGGCTGTCCTGAGACTATAACATATATGTAAATGTAAACACACACATATATGTGTGTGCGTGTGCGTGCGTGTGTGTGTGCGTGTGTGTGTGTGTGTGTGTGTGTGTGTGTGTGTGTGTGTGTGTCTGCTTTATTCCATGCATGTGCCTCAGCAATGTGTGCTGTTTTATCTAATCATAAGTCAGTCAGACAAAAGGCAGTGCAATAATTTGAGAAACTGTAAGAAGAGCTGAGGCAGTAACATAAGAACAAACAAGCAGTAAGCAGTGGGACACAACAGAAACACACTTGTTTATCTGTTCCTCTTTTAGCCAAGAGCACCAGTTTGCCATGATGATAACGCCGCACGATCTAGCACAGACAATTAAGAGCAAACCCAAATAACAAATAATATACTGTGAACTATTTATTTTTTATTGATTCTGTTCTGGTATATGTGACAGAAAGAACTTTGAAACTTTCTTGAAAAAATAAACTGAAGACATAGTGGAGATAGCGGATATAGACAGCCAATGGCAGGCTTTATACCAACAGTCTACATCCGGTGAGTCAGACTAGTGATTACTAAATCGGATTGTGCCAGTTAAACTAAACAGTTTAAGGAGGCCAAACAATATATTAAACTAAACTGACAATCTGTTGTCAATGTAGGTATGTATGGTTTTATTATTATATGTGCAACCATGGTCCTTCATATCCAAGTATGCTAACCTAACCTGACCTAACCAATCATTAGTTTGTAATTGAGTAGTACTGTTGCTATGGTTACTTGTAGTTTAATATTTAGCACGTCACTATTACACTGCATTGTATAAAATTTGCATTATAACATTTACAGTATGGTTTGGTCTTACCACTCTCATCAACCCAGTTTCCAGCAACAGACGCTTTTAGCAGACAAAATAAATCCACTGCCAAACAGTCAGACAGCAGACAAAGTTATCAAGCAGCTGGTGAAGGCAAGACGAAGATATAGTAGGCAAATGTAAGACATTTTTCTAAATGAAAAATGGAGGAGTTGCTGGAGACCAACTAGTGAATTATGGACTTAACATTTGTCATGTGGCAAAAAACTACAAGAAGGCAACTGTATGCTGATGTTGGCCACAACAACATCACAAGGTCGGGATCTCTTGATATATCCATTTCCAGGGCTGTCTGTGTGTCAGCTTGTTTTGGAGTTTGTCTATTACTATGAAAAAGTAAATGAAATTAAATCACTGAAAAATGTTTTTCAAATTGACTGATCTGGATGACTGAAATGAAAAGTAAATGCCTCTATCTGCCAGTCATTATTTCCATCAAATAAACCAAACAAAGCGTGTTCCATTGAGAAGAAAGTCAAAATCAGAAGGAAGAAGTAGAAAACTGCACACTCATAACCCTGATGCATGCGATTTTAGCGAGACAAATCAATGCAGTCCAAAGTCTTGCAGTTAAAGTTCGCTGATGGCTGAGCTTCATGTTGACACGTTGACACGGTTTTATTTAAAATCTAAAATTAAATCATCATAAAACTTACTAAACATGCTCCCCTGTGGATCTGTGTCCATTTTGCTCACACATGAACATTGATTTAGTCCCACCCATGAGTTGTATTCAGGATGATTTATTTGTGTGTGTGTGTGTGTGTGTGTGTGTGTGTGTGTGTGTGTGTGTGTGTGTGTGTGTGTGTGTGTGTGTGTGTGTGTGTGTGTGTGTCACCCCTTAGACAAGCGGGGACACCACCTGCATCATCTGGAGCAAAAGTGAAAGTGTTTCGTTGGTGTGCAGTATTTCAATCTGATTTTTGTTTCATGTTGGTGGAATGGACATCAAACAATCTAAATGCCACTTTACGCAAGATCATAAACTTTGTCCACTAGTGTATCGCTTTGTCCCCAAAAGATAGAACGTTTTCATATTAGCACACAAAATTTCCACTTTACATAGAATTGCATAATGTAAGAGACTGGTTTCCAAAACAAGTACACAGATGCTACTGAGAGCAGCAGCCTGAAGCCAAACGCTTACATTTTAGGTCTAAAAACAGCTAAATTGTCACTATGGTTTATATATTGAAGTGTTAAAAGCAACCCTTCTCATCCCCAACTGGTCCGTTTAGAAGGGCATAGAGAAGTGAGGAAGGCAGTGTAGGATGAATAATAATAATAAACAGATTACACATTGTAGGCGTGGAACCACCATACAACCACGAAGGCCATTAATTCCCTGCACATATGTCAACAGACTAGCTAAAACAGACATTCACACTGTGGTCTCTACTGGGTACAAAGTCCTGATTTCAGGTCTCTGACTGTTTATCTGGCAATGGGATTATAATCCTTTAGCACCGTGTCTAAACTTTTTCCTTTTCCACACATTTCACAAATGCTCTAAAACTGAGCCTTGTAAATTGATTTATTTAATTGATACAGCTGTCATGATTTTCAATAAAAAAACATGCCATGTAATATTTGAATATTTGTAATATTTGAATTAAAGAATATACCATAGCCATGCCTCAGACTCAGGGTCAGCCCAGTATACAGCTGTGTCATCAGTGACTTTTTCAAGACACCTCGAACAGGTGACCAACACGGACACACAGGCCGGTTTGTTTGTGCTACCCAGGCCTGTGTTTTTTCAGAAGCCCAGGATGTGTTGCTGAATGAGAGGAGACGTGTTGAAGCTTGACTTTGCTGATGCCTCATTCACAAGGTTTCCCTGGGAGGTCTGACACTCACAAACAAGCCCATTCAATGCCAGAAGACATGCTTGACAGACGTGGTCACAACCTACCAGGAAATAACAGGCCTGTTGGCATTGTGCCATTTGTTATGTTTCATCATATGATCTTGTGAGCTTCAGTGGTGCAAACAAATATGCACTGCGACAAATAAATACTGCATGCTATGATGTTGTGTTGAATGGAGCGTCTTGGTTTAGCCCTCAATTGGTTTGTGATGTGAATATGTGAAACACTTAAAACTGACGTATGGTGTTGTGCCTCACAAAATTGCTAAAAAATCTAAAATCTGTTTGATTAGGTTTTCCAACCTCAAAATGATGAAGGAAAGCGAAAGGCCAGTATAATATCCAGATGCTTCTCCTTGTGTAAAAATACTTCAAATACTTTTGTGCTTATGTGTGAAAAAGATGGAATGACAGAGAGAAAGACACCAGGAGAGAGAGAATGTTTGAAGAATGGTGGCAATACATATCTGTCCCTGTTATAAGTAATCAAAAGTGAAAAAAATAATCGTAATATCAGCAGCAGTCAACCAGCTGAACAAAGGAATATCAAAATTCTCTACATTCCCCTACACTTTGGTCCAGCTGGCGTGTCTTTTACCAGAAACATTTCGGTTACTTCTGTGTATTCTTTCCACCCAATCAATTAAAATCCCTTCAGGCAAAAACTGGATCTAAATGTACGTAGCAATGAGAAAGTGGGAGTGGCCAAGAGAAGAAACCAGACCAAACATTGGTAGAAATGTATCTTCCCTTTGAGGTTCTGAGAAGGTGGAGGATTAGGAGAAATGCCTACTGTGGTATGCTAGCAGCTGCTGGGTAGCAGGATGCCCCCTTGGGGAATGGTGGGTTCATGTACAACGAAACAAACAAGTTCTGAAGAGGCCCTTCTGCTCTGTCACACTTTTCAAACAACACCCCACATATTTTTAAGAAACAAGAGCAACAATTCAATGCTCCAATGACCAAAACACTCCCAGCACTCTACCAGTAGCAGTTTACTAGCAAGCTGTGCAGTCAAATGCACAGGCTCAAACATGCCCAACACCCCCACTTCAAGTCAAAACACATTTAGTACACAAAAATATTTCAAGGTCCTCTCCAACACTTTTACAGGAAGTCAGTGACAGCTGTGCTGTGCTGTACAGATAATACTAAATACATTACAAGGACAAATAACCAAACATTTGGAGCAGGTGTGACAGACCCGCTTTTCCTCTCAGTTTGCCAACATTTCATGCCACACTCTTACCTATTTGCCTAAGGTTGTCTCCACTCAAATCATTTCCATTCTTCTGTGTATGTCCCATGAGTAGTCAGACAGACTTTAACTCTATCAGCACCGCTTCAAAAGGCTCACCTTCATGCCACGCCCAAGCTGTGACATCAGAAATCTGTCCCCTCTACCTAAATCCTGTCTGCCCCCTTGCCGCGTCTCTAAAAGCTCAAGCGCACAGTGTGTAAGTGGCACTCCCCCCGCGGTCATAAGCAGAAAGGTAAGCAGCTTTGCCTCCCTGTGCTGACATGAACCTGTGGGTGGGGCCAGTGGAGCAACAGTGCACTGAAACACACTGCAGCACGCGCTCCCTTAGCTCAGCAACTTGACAAAGACTAGAATAAATGTGCTGAATTCTCATGAACGATAACTCTAATCATACTGGTGATGATTTGATTATCAAAGCAAAACAACAAAAGGAGTCAGATGGACTAAAGAACTCCCCACTCCCTAATTTGATCAGATACTTATGTGTTTGCTTTTTATTACGAAAGAACGTTGGCAACTTTTCAAATCTCCACCTTCTGCAGAAATTGACTCATCAGAAAATTATGCTAGTATACTTGTCGGTTGAGTGTTGGTTGAGTGTCGATTGAACAACAGCGATACTGACAAACAAAGGTGATGAATGTGAAAAGCTGTGACTAACACAATATTCTAAAGTCAATAAACATTCATGAAAGCAGTCAGGTACAATTGTGAGTAAAAGCTGTCAAAAGAGGCCGTCAGCACCTTGCACTTAACAGATCCAGCCAGAGAAAGCACCGCTTTTGAAAGTCTTTCTGATGTTGTCATTGTTCAGTTAATCAACACTATACTAATATACAATATATTAAAATTAAAAAGCTTTTCATCTAAAATAGCAAAGCAAACTGTACACCATCTGGTACGGAAGCAATAAGTTTGACTCTCCATGGTGAAATAAGTGCTCATTGCCAGTCCGTTATCAGTAGCCCTACACTTTCACTTAAGAATGTGCGGCCCATTCTACAAACACCACCAACGAATACCATCAGATGATAAGGAGGTAGAGTGGTGAATGGAGATGTGAGTGTGCAGGAGCAGGCCAGAGGGGTGGAGTTAAGGAGAAAAGGGGGGGGTCCCTGAGGAAAAACACGGGGCCAGAGCCACAGCTGGTAATTTGGTGAGAGGTCACTCACAGTAAACACAAGCTTTTTAAAGGGGGTCTGGAAAGGCCATTACTTCATAAGCAGTGTGGGATGGAAGGAGATTAGGGAGAAAAAGAGCACAGGGACCCTATGAGAACTTCCCACTTCCTATGTGTATTGTTTATTATTGCAGGCAAAACAAAAAAACTTTTTCCCACAGCACAGGCCTGGTAACACTCAAACTCTCAGGGTGCCTAAATATTTAAGGACCAATCTTGTGACATTATTAGCTTTTCAATGCAGCGTGTAATATCCATTTGCCGCGATCCGCCTCATTTTCACTCAGTATTATGACTCCCTGCGGTGCTCACTCTTGCACTCCATGTTGTACAGTGCCTAATACTACAGCAGAGCCACAGTGGGCTAGCAGGTCTGACAGGCAGTTAGGTAATGAGATTTGAGATTATATGGGGTGATCTCTCAGTTCCCTTTACAATGCCTCCAAACAGTGGATGTCATTCTACTCTGTGAACTGGAGTCTGCTATGGTACGCTACCCTCACCTTATCTCACAGCAGCTCAAATATTTTTACCCTAAACATTGCACCGAAACAAACCTATGGTTCTGCTAAGAAGAAGAAAAACAAGCATGCATGCATAAGATGCACAGAAAAGATAAGGTAATTATCACGCTAACTTCTGGTGGCTTGACCAAATATGTGTTTTTTTTAGGGAAACCAACAGTTTGGAAAAAACTTGGGGAGAGAAAAAGCTCCCCCCCGGAGTTATGATTATAACTATCACACTGCATCCTTTCATGTGAAACAATGCAGCATTGTCTACAGTGGGGTATCTTTCAAAAAGGCACAGCAGCATGCTTTTCTCATCACATGAACTAAGGGTTCTAAAGTGAGTATGCAAACAGTAATTCCGCACTAAGACGGGTCCATTCTGGATCTTCTTTCATTGCTAATGGTGTAAACAAAATATTCAGTATTGCACAAACCTTAAATTCATTTAATCTTAACGTCACTAGGGTTACACCCTGTCTCACATACTATCTCAAGTAGGGCTGGGCGATATGGAGAAAATCTAATATCACAATATGTTTGACCAAATACCTCGATATCGATACTGCAACGATATTGTAATGTTGACTAATGGTGCTTTCCCAAAATATTTAAACAATGAGATTTTTGATAAATAATCATCAGTTATAACAGTCTGGTAAATTCAAAAATGACATCACTTTACTGTAATGCAGCCTTTAAAACCAGGAAAAGACAACACTTATGCCATATTACAATATTACGATATCCAAAATCTAAGACAATATCTAGTCTCATATCACGATATCAATATAATATCGATATATTGCCCAGCTCTAATCTCATGGCAAGAACACAACCGTCCTCATCTTTTAAGGTCATGGTCTTTCCTTCAATTATCTTCTTGAAAAGAAATTGAGTGGGCAATATTCACCTCTGAAAAGTTGTATGTACTTCTGTTCCTTTTTACAGCATGAACTAAATTCTGTAGTTCAATTTGAACCAAAAGCAGCACCTCACAGGCATGGTACATAATTGAATACAGCTTGAATAAAAACAAAGTGATTGGATCTTTAATACAAAGTAGCTCTGGTTGCTTTACTTACTGTGCCCCTGATGTTAGAGTGAATATCCTCACTGAAACTGCTGCTTGCTACAGCATATATTAGGAGATGATACGGTTCAGTATATCAGTTCATTACCAATCTGATATTATGCAAAACTCACCACAAACTAGCGCTATCATACCCATACACGCAAACATCTGGGTGGATACAACAATATGAACATACGCACAGTGATAGTGCCATCTAGAGAACCATTTTAAGGTGTGCAATTTTGTATTTCCCATGTTATACCTCTATACCTTGTTGTCCTAATATTGGTTTAAGCTTGGATTTATGATTTGTCATTGATTGGATAACTGCTTAACAGCTTGTCAAGTTCTTGTTTAACAGACCTGTAGTAAACTCAACTAATACCAGTCCTGATTGGCTAGGTTTTTTGTTTTATAAATATCTCATCCAACCAAGACAAACACTGATAATGAAGGTCAAGCAAATCAGAGCAATGTGTTCATTTGTCACATACAACGCTGAATTGTATCAAGATAAGTAAAATTTCTATTGAGAGTACACAAAGACCTAATTCATGTTAGGTCATTCGGAGTGTTACACAGGCTGAGAGTGGGAGGCATCCAACTGTTATGCCCTGGAAGAGTGCATAACAGAAACAAAGAGGGCCCAAGACTCCAGTTCAGGCAGAAACTGTCCAGCTAAATTTACTCTATTTATTCAAACTGTTGTGCACAACATCAATATTATATAAATACTTAATCATGTCTACTTCAGAGATAAAAAGAAAAATTAGTTATAATAACCAACAAAAAGTGTTTCAGTGTATTCCAGTGCTCACTATTCAATGGTATTTACGGTCAATGCGTTGGCTTCAGTGTGGTAACAAAGGCCAGTCATTATTCCCTGTCCCCTGGATGTTAGCCATATTGTCTGTTTTAGCCCTGTGAGGCAGAAAGCAGCCATGAGATGAAACGTCCCTGTATACAAAGACACACCAGCTTGTTGCCAGGACAAGCTTGCTGGCCATTAATGCTGATTTTCCTCTCGCTTTATTACATCTAGTGGGTGGATATCTTTGAATGACATCCTTTATCTTGCTTTTCAAGCACAGAAGATCTGAGTGGGCTCTCTGAGGTCAGCATACTGTAGACCAAATTATATATTTTCCTGAACGAAGAAAGCCTTGTTGTCTCTGGGGGATCATTTTGAGGAGAAGACGCTGCGTGTTCTCGGAAGCCTTGTGATTTGTTTATCTTGTCTTTTGTTTCAACAGACTGGAAGCCTAAAAGTTGATCACATATATAGTTGTTGTGAAATGTTAAGTCACAGCAAAAACAAGTGACTGTCACAACGTCTCAACTTGCAATGCCTTCTTGCTTCAAGTGTCTAGGTTTTGCCAGCCATCATTTCTGTAGACACATGTGTGCAGCTGTGTCCTTGGACTGCCTGCATATTGGGAAACAGCTGTGGGGATTCACAATACCTTAACTAATTCCACATTCTGCCCTGAGGAAAGCCAGGCATGTGAGATCATGGTTTAAGGTGTGTCCAATTAGCAGGGCCAGCTCCAAGCAGTGCAATATAACACGTTGATTGAATGAATTGATATGCCTCTTGAAGATTTACAATTAGGGATGCAACTAACAATTACTTTCATTGTCGATTAATCCGTCAATTACTTTCGTGATGAATCGATTAGTTGTGTGTTCTGAAAAATGTAAGAAAATGGAGAAAGATCTTGATCAGTGTTTCCCAAAGCCCAAGACGATGTGCTCATATGTCTTGTTTTGTCTACAACTCAAAGATATTCAGTTTACTGTCACAGAGGGTTGAATAAAACAGAAAATATTCACATTTAAGAAGCTGGAATCAGAGAATTTGCAATTGTTTTCATAAAATATGTCTCAAACCGATTAATAAATTATCAAAATTGTTGGCAATTAATTGATTAGTAGAAAAATTATTGATTAATCTTTGCAGCTCTATTTACAATTAAGAAGGAAAAAATGCACCCGTTATGATTTAATGGTTGTTAGTTATTCGGATTATTGCATTTAAAAAAACTCTTAAAATGACTTTCCCATTGACCACAGTAAAACAGTACAGTTAAGACTACCTTGTGTTAAATAGTGTACCATATGTCTTGTGTGTGCTAGTGGTGTCTCTGCTTGGAGAACAGCCAGCCCAGTCATTCTGGCAGATTCAGTATTTTGATAACAAATGTAGCGTAGCTATGGGGGTCACATGACATCTTCACATATGACTGCACATATGAAGCTGCACGTTTATTGGCAACAAATATAAGAAGCCACAAATAAGACAAAGAACATGTGCGTTCCTCCCACACCCCAGCAGCTTATGGAAGCGTGCGGTTTACTTTTCCAAATAAAAGTCAAACCACAGAGAGATTTAGGTTGTCTGCTGTTCTCCATTGCCAGGGAGTGTGGCTGTGCTCCCAGATTACACAATGCTTATGAAATATGGTTAAAAGTCACACCAAGAGAGTGTTTTCTTTTTTTTTTAAGTAAACTGCCTATGATGTGCCGGAATGCTATTTTTACAAATGGGAAACTACAGTATGCAGGGCAGGACTGGAAACTTTGCTATCATGGAATACTGGATTGGAAACTATCATATGTTCAAATTCTCCATCTCACCTCTAGCTTATATCTGGAGAAAAAAAAACTCAGCAGAGTGGTGACACTGTGAAAAAGTTCTGGAAACTCACTCCCCTCCTTTTTTAATGATTCCATCTACTGAAATACAAGCAGCTGACATCATCTCTGAGTCCCTGAACCAAAACTGATTCCATCATGTCATATACCTCATAGCACTTTTTTTATTGACTATGACGAATGTGTATTTGATAGAATATCAGTTTCAAGCCCAGTGAACGCATGATTTCCACAAGAGCAGCGATCATCAGGCTCATCATGAGGAGGCATAATGTTTTGCCTGCAAAATACTTCCCATGACCTCTACATATGGTCAAGGCAATTTCTCAGTAAAACCCTGAGAGCAGGAAATGAGAAGAGTTCAAAGGTTGAAACGTCTGCAACAACTGTGACTTTGCTGATGTACTGAGTGAATGGAATGTTAATTGAAAGTTGCATCATTTTACAAAGGGGGCATTTATACTCACACCTTAAACAAAAAACTGAAAACAGCTGTTTGCCTCATCCAGCAGAGTTAGACACTCATAGGGAGCTTGATTTTGGTAAATTTGTACACAATGAAAAAAGCAAGACCTTTGTTTCTATTTTTCTTACTTAGTCTGTTTTATAATTCTATTTTCCAAACAATAATGTTAGGTGCGTGGAGGTTTAATTAAGACTAATATTTCTAAAAATCTCAAGTAAAAAGGCTACTGGACACACCCTCTTAAATGTTATGGATAAAATACACAGATTTGACAGCTGGTAATCCAGATGACAGTTCTACATACCTCAGACCAGAGCTCCGTGGATGTGGCTGGGGTCCATGATCATCCATGACTAAACTCATTGGTTTAACAAAATCCCTCGGACTAGTCAAACACAAACAAAAAGCACAACTCATTTTTAGTAACAGTTTACATACTAAATGTTATAAAGCTAGTCTAACCTTCTGCTTTCTAGTGATGAAAACTGGCAAATACTGAAATATGGGCGAATCCCACATGAGGTCATCAGTTAAGTCATATGAACCTTTTTTTCTTCTATTTGGAAATTAACGATAAAAGGTATTAATCCTGTCTTACCATGAATGTAGTTGGTTTTCGACGCAGTTGTCAACTTCCATCAGTCTTTAAAAAGGTAAAGTTAGTGGTAGACTGCTGTAAACGGATTTAGTTTGGATAAAGTATCCATAATTCCGTTTTGAAGTTCCGTGTTTTGCGCCTTTTACGCAAACCATTCCAGTGTGTTAAAAAAAATATCCCCCCCCCCCCTCCTTTTAAACTACAAAGTCTGGCGCCTCTAAATCATTTTGCCCACGACACCGTTGACAACTCTGCCAACTTTTCTCTGCACATCCAAACACTGCATCGCAACATTGAGCTGTAAAAGTGGGGCGTCTCTCAGATCCAGTTTACCTTCCCTCCAGCATCCTGATGAAGTGTTTGGCATGACGGATCGTGTCCAAGTTTACATCTAGATGCGAGAACACCTAAAGCAACAACCCGACACAACCGTGCCGTGAAGAACAACACAAGTAAAGCCATTTAGTTTGAAATAAGCCGTATGATGACACATCAGCGTTGTTGTTTTGTAGCCTACTTCCTTTTAATACATGCTTTATTTGTCTACAATGCCATCGTGTGGCTGGATATGAAAACGACCAACTCCCATTCAGTAAAATACAAATAATCCAGAATCACACATCAAGACAGATTATTTATTCCTCAAGAAAAACAACAAATTAAACATATCCATGTGTAGTAAAGGGCCAAACGTGTGTGTGCATCTCAACATTACAGCCATGTGACTGTTAAATATCTCATTCCAAAACCATGGGTTTAATTAATATGCTGCTCTAGGCTAATATAATATAAGCAAATCCTAGCATTTACTCCTATTTAGCTATAAGAACATTAATGATGTTGGGCATTAATGTTGTTGAGGAACCGGCTAACAAGGTAGCGATGGAGTTTTTCACACTATTGTCATGGCTGAGCTGGAAAAAAAGAAACAGAAAGCTAGGAAAGCATTGTCGGAGGAACAGAGAAAACGGCAGACTGACCGAGCGAGGAGTCAGACACAAGTAAACGTAGGAGCTGCCAAATATCTATTCCGAAGCTGTAGGGGAAGCTCTATAGAGAAACCTGTGAGCAAAAAGCGAATGAACAGCGAAGAAATGGCCAAAACTGCATAGTGCCCCTTTAATAAGGTCAGGGCTCTTCCACACCAAACTCAATAACACAATAGACCTCGTTGTGTGGTTATGTGGACACAGGAAAGGATCTTCTCCAAACTGCTGCCACAAAGTTGGAAGCACACTACTTTCTAAAATATCATTGTGTGGTGTAACATTAAGATTTCCCTTAACTGGAACTAAGGAGACTTTATCCCAAACCATGGAAAACAGTCCCATATCAAGTACATAAAGCGATGCTGACAGGGTTGTCCACATACCGTACATATATTATGCCCTGTAAGTGTTGTTAGAACAAGTTTAAAACAATTAAATATTTGGTTAATTTCACACAGGTGGTACAGTGGCAGAGGTATTGGCACAGTAGTACATATCCACACCGTGTGAACAGTCTTGTGGGTAGAGGCCGATCATGGTCAGACTGGTGATCATGAGAGACAAGCCGATTAATATCAGAATGGTGGGTATCAAGTTTTCACCCTGGAACCAGCGGCCAGGGGAGAGTTTGAGGAAGCACGCAGATGGAATGATGAAGATCAGGGGTGTGGCGCTCAGAACACCCTGGATGGTAGAAGACAACACCATTAAGCTTAAATGAAACACTCATGCATACTAACAAAAATTAAATGTACAGACTGGCTGAGTTGATATGACTTACATTCAGCTCGAAAATAACTCCCAGACAGTCATAGGCCAAAGATATTGATGCACAAACTGAAACTATGAGAAACGTTATAGCCACATGTTCAGCTTTTGCAAGATCCCTACTGCAAATGACATTAGATAGCACCTGAGAAGATAAACAAAAGAGAGAAGATCCTCATACACACATATTTGAATGTATGCATTTTTTGCTTTTTAATTAGCATTGTACAGCATTTGCAAGTTGGGAAAGGGTAGTCTGCAGGAGCAATTGGGCGTTAAGTGCCAAGCTTTCCTTTTGTTCATTTAGTCACAAAACCCTGTCTCTGGCTCAGGCCCTCAGAATACCACTTCCCCTCACATATGTAAACGTTTAACCGTTAAATTCTTAGGTTGGCGTATGAGAAAGTATCACTTACCTCTCGTGTAACAAAACACTCCAGTGGAAATGTGGTTATTATGCTGAGGCCAAAACAGAAGCGACCAAATGTTGCCAGGTTATCATTTCTGCAGTAGTTCTCAAATATGTCTCCTAAAAAGAAGTGGAAATATGAGATCATAAAAATTCATCTGTGACATTAAAACAAAATTACTGTAGAGGCATGTAGTTCAATATCTCTAACAATGATACCTTGTGTGTAGCCAGTAAAGGTGGCATAGCCAGCAACAGCAAATGCAACACTGATTATTAGCGCAGAGCCAACAGACACGTGGGTGACCCGAGACCAGTTAGTTAGCGTGGGCTGGTCCAGAGAACCATAGATAAGAAAGCTGTTGTGGTGGCATATGAAGGCTAAAGAGACAAACAGGGGCAGAACATCAGAGTTCCATTTACATACATAATAAAAACACTGAAAATGATTGCTCATAACCACAGTTGGAAGCATGTTACTACTTTGCTTGAACGTAAGCTATAAACTTGAACATATCCTTCCCCTTTAAGACTGAGAGACTGCCGACTACGCCCGTCTCAGTTCAGGCTACACAGCACTGTATTTTCCTATGACTATCCACATCCCCATCTAAATTGCCTCCTTTGTAGTATTAGTAGCTATTATCATCAAGGCACTTGATTCAAGGATATAATTTTCACCACAATGTGCGTAAAGGCCTTGGTGGAGAGGACTCGCAGGGTGCACTCATAGACAGAGGGTCACTCAGAAGGAGATGACAACAGATATGCTTTGAGATGTTGTGCAGTAATTTACCCAAGTCAGAGCAATATTTAGACAGGCTCGTACTAAATTAATAGCCCCAATCTTCTTATATTTCAGCTGTATTTCATGTTTTATGCTGAATTGGCAAAACTGTGCATCAAAGCTGTGGGCTTTAGCTCTTTGATAGGATACATGTAATGACATTGAAATAAAGCAGATTTCTGGCCATTAGGAGACAGGAAACCTCCAAAACAAGCTAGCAGACTCACAGCTCTGATATTTTGTCATTTAAACGTACAATATGTAACTTTCTGCCGCTAGGGGTCTCTCAACCAAAACAATGGATTGTAAACACGGACTTTTGATGACGTTGGTAAGTTGCGTAGAATTATGGGAGTTGTAAACAACTTCGCTGATTAGAATGCATCTGTTCACGGACAAGTTTACCCATTCAAATGTATTCACTTTACGTGTAGTAACGTTTATTCATGTCATTCTAATAACATAGCTGCATTTTCCCCAACATAATTATGTTTTTCTTGATTCGATCTGTATTGGTAGCTGACCAGTTAGCTAGCTAGTGAGCCAGCAAGCTAACGTTAGCCAGCAATCTCCGATGGCCGATGTGAACATCTCCAAGCTGCCTGGAACGATCTCCCCCTTCACTTTTCTTTAATCTTAACTATTCGTTTTGGTCCTTGTCGGGTTAATTTAGCTAACTGTAAAGACAGCTAAACGCGAAGCGGTGAGAAATTCGGCAGGGAGGAGATTTTTGGCACGAACACCGGTAGCTATCGCTAACGGAGACGCAGCTAACATTACCTATGGATGGCCGCTGTTGCGACTCGGATCTGGGTCTGATATGGTCTGTTTCCTGACGCTTCATTAAACTGCCGTTAGTGTCGTAAGCACCTGGCACCGGAGTTAAGTGCTGTATAGTACTTATACTGTATGGATTGCTGTAATGGTGGCTGGCTGTTGGCTGGCTGTGGGCTAACGGTAACTGGCTATTGCTACATGTCCCAGCACCAAACGAATAGCCGGGACAGCTGTGTTGTCAGCTGTTATCTCAGGCAGACAGACCGGGGTGCTAGCTGCATTAGCATTAGATTAGTTGTCTTATCTATACAATTAACGTTGACATTACTGGTAAACTCATTCGTGGGTTAGCCCAGCGCTGCTTTTATCCGTGGTGAAAACAATCATGCTACTAATAACTTTATGAGCGTGTTGAACGATGTGGTAACCCTATAATGTTATCCACCAAGCATTAGCTAGCTAGCATTAACGTTAGCTACTTGTCAACCAACACATTGTAGTAACGTTAAACTGGATCGATATTGAGATGTATCAATAAATAAGATCTCTGCTGTATTACTGTGTTGCATAGTGGCATGTTATTAATCACAAAATGATGCTGCGTGGCAGAAAAAGCAGTATTATGGTTAGGAGTATTTTTTTCTGTGACATTGTATGATTTACAATTACGCTCAAATGTATCATCTGGGAGCCGTGTTTTGAACATGGTTTTGAAGCAAGTTACGAGTAACTACTGGGTGAAAGGTTATATGACGCCACTGACAGGCGACTAGGAAGGAAAGAAAACGTGATGTGTCTGAAAATAAAATAACAGATTTCTCTGGGTTTGAAGTTTGGTGGAAACATTTGGGAGAGTGTAACTACACATCTCACAAAAATATATAACATAGTTATGGTCATTTTTAGACATTTTAATGCAGAAATGTTACATATTGTACCTTTAAGTTGTTATGACTAACATGTTAGCAATATACATTAGATAGACATAGAGCAACATTACCATCCTATTGGAATCAGGTTTTTGGCCTCCTAACAAATGTAAGTCCTATATTGTCCTATATTGGGTATTTTGTTTTGGTCGCCACCAACTTCTGTGAATAATATCTAGCAATTAGGCATCTAGCAATTTGCCTTGCTAGATGTTTGACTTCTGCATTTGCATTTAATATATATTCCCATATGAGGGAATAACTATTTTATTCAGTTTTCTCAGCTTTTGTAGTAAATCTGTCTTCATTTACACAATTTGTTTTCATACAATGTGTTTGGCAGCCATATTGGCTTGTATTTTTGTATACCTTTTTTTCTCTAGCAACAACATAAAGCTAAAAATATTCCCGGCAGCTCCATCATCAGAATCAGGGAGACAAACTCACCAAAAGACATCACCCCAACTGCCTGAATTGCATTCCCCTTTGCAAATGCCCATGCGTTCTCTGTAGGGGGGCTAGAGAGGGAAATTATATTCACACATCAAGGAATACAGAAACACATGATTATGTTTTTAGTTAATTGCATATATTGCGTATTCCTTAAAAAAAAAAAGAAAAGAACCCCACAGTTGACACAACGGAACTTTTCAATTAAAATCACTATGGATTACAAATTGTGTGGAGCATTCATTCATACATTTGGGGTCCAATAGCTGCTCTGATGATTACAGTGATGAGGATGGTAAATGTCAGCACCATTGACAGGAAGGACACCTGGTAACACACATGGATGTTTTACAGGCAGCTTTAAAATCATTAAATGACACTGACAAACTGTGTAACAATCAAACTTACCTTCCCAAGTTTCTCTATGTTTCGGTAAAGTGAGAGAGGCAGTGTGAATGCAAGGGTCGATAGCAAGATCACAAAATTACGCTCTGCAAGTATGTGATCTGGACCAACTGCAAGCACAATACACAACAACATATATATGACTCATGTCATGTGTGGTGTCATTTATCTGAGGAGGTGGAATTAAGTACATGCAGCATACCTCCTGGTATTCTCTGAAATACTTTGGTCAATGTGTCACCAGTTGTGATATTGTAGCTGATCATAGCTGAGGAAGAAAACGGAGTTGCAGTATTATTTAGAATAAACCCAAAGTCAACAGGAATAGAACACAAACAGTAAAAATAAAATACAATTATTTGTCAGACCACACTGGAAATTAAACATAAAATGTGAAACACCATGATAATATTATTCAACATTGGATGATAGCCTACTTTAAAAAACAAACTCACCAATGAAAGGATAAAGGAACTGCAGTCCAGATAAAATCAGAAATCCAGGGAACCCAAACGTGCTTTGCACCAGTGACTGATAACTGTTTGTCCCTGACAGGTTGCCTCCTTTAATTAGTAAGATGATTGAGTAGTCTGTGATTAAATGCAAACATGTTAGTAGTTTGCTCATTTGATAAATTCAAATCTCCATTCATTTTCAATGACACCTTTAATATACCCACCTGTGATGAATGCAACAACTACCAACAGTAGAAGGCCAAGGGGAAGCCCTGCCTGGTTCAACGCATATGGTAAACCTGGTCAAAAAATATAAACAGTGCATAACATAACTGCAGAATTTAAATCAAATTGTTTTTCTTTTGTAAAGCTGAAAGTGTTATATACATTTTGATTCAATAAGAATGCTATGCTGATTCTATGCTGTTTTTGGTTGTTACTGCATAATGACTCAGGCATTTTTTGAGGATGAAAGAGTTAAAGGGGAGAATGGGGGCAATGGGGGGAGGGGGGGCAACAGCGCCAGTCATATGATATGGAGGGTTTACCACTGCAGGGCTTAAATTGTATGAAAGCTTCTCCTTGTTGCACTTCAAATATGATTTAACTATCATCTCAGCATTAAGAGTTAAAAAGCTACAGTTTATCATTCATATAATAGATTGCATATAATTCAACTATTAGGTTTTGTTAGGCAATATAGGCTAATTGAATTATTGAGTGATTACCTATTATTCCAGATCCTATAATGGAATTGATAAAATTAAAAGATGCCGATATCATTGAACTTCTTGTCTCTCCAGCAGCTTTTTGTGGAGGAATCAATGTGGTCCCTTCTTCATTGTTTAGCTGTAAAAAAAAACTTAAAAATAAGAACACAGAGCAGTAATTAGGCTAAAAACAACAAAACCTCTCCGTCTGTTCATGTTCTACAACAATAGCTTCACTTACCAGCTGAGCCATTTTGAGCACATATAGCTGGTCGGTGATGTGGTTCCTCTTTGTCCACGTCTCCTCCGTGTTTAACTCTCACATATTTGCGATGTGGCTAAATTAGACGAAGTTTATAAAGAAAGTTTGTTAAAAAGTACTCAACTAAATCCTTAAAAAGTCTCAACAGCACCCCTGGGCGGTCGCAGGACTGTTCTCTGGAGCTGAGCTCCACCCCTGACCCAGGGTGACACTTACTGAGCAAACCATTGACTGTAGTAGACTGTAATGCCAAATATTTATCGACAAATTGGGAAATTGGGAATTAAAGGACTTAAGGATTTTACTTCTAAGCTGACTGTTAAAAAGAGCCCTTTGTTAAGGGAAGGAAATAATTAAAGAAAAGGGAAGGAATTTGAGGTATTTTGTACAGTAAGAAAAAAGAACTGTTCTCATGTTGAGAATTGTGGACATTTTTTGTTGAATTTTATCAATTTAGGTCACGGGTTCCTTCTGTTTTTCTTAAAATAATAAACCATGTTCATGTTGCAGAGAAATGGTGTTATAATAAAAAAAATATGACAGCAAATGTTAACACAGTACTTCTCCAGACATAAACATATGACAATAAGCCAGATAAACAAGCAGACGTCGGTTAATCATCATTCTTTGCACTACTGTAGGCTAATGCATTGTTGCACATAATGTAGCCTAGTTGTAAGCATATTCCCCTTTTTAGTGTTTATTAATGTTCAGTAGGCCTATGCTATTTGTTATACTACTGTCATTCATTATTGGTTATATATATCATTGGTTATACACCAGCATTGAGTTATAGTTGTCGACAACCACAGTGTGTTATAAATGTATACTGCTTATAAATGCTAAATAGTGTCATGCTATTTGGTTTCCATACCTGTCAGACTTCAATACAACCTTTTTTTCTTATGAATTGAATGGTATTATTTGCCTAGCATCATGTAGGCCTATACGGAGTTTCCAGGACCAAACATTTATTCTGTAGCATTTGCGCTACAATGTTCTGACAATTCTGTCTTTATCCACCAGGTGGAAACAGACTCACAGTGAATGTGCTGGCACACAGTCATAGATTATAGATCATATCCACCCAACTTCACAAAATAAAGTAAACTATTACTCATATGCAAAACATAAACACACACACACACACACACACACACACACACACACACACACACACACACACACACACACACACACACACACACACACACACACACTTTTACAACACAATCTGATTCATTGTTGTGGCTATAGCTTTTAGTTTCGGGTACACGCCGGATTGCAAACATCTGCTCTATACTGGACAATTACGCACGATAATGTCCACCACAAGTTCATCTCCACAGCCATTCTGTCATCTCTGCCCTCACTTGGTTCCCAGGAACATCCGGAAGCACAGTGAAGTATATCTGCCGCACGGAGGGGCGGATGAAGTACACTTTCTCTCCCTCTCTCAGGGGTTTCCTGTTGAAGTAGTTGAATTAGCGGTGCTGTGCTGGGAGAAGCGTCAAAACACCTCAAACGGACAGACAGGTTTATTTTAAACGACATTTCACAACATTTTACACTGAAGCTCTTCCACGCTATTTTTATTGTCCACCTGTCGAGGATGGAAAACTGATGGTGAGTAAACAGAATATTTTAAAGTTGTATGAGATCTTTTTATGAAAAGAAATTGGGCTAAAATTGATTAAAGTTAGTTTATTTCTGTGAATGATTTATGGAAGTCTGTAGCTGGTAAACAAAACTATCTATCTATCTATCTATCTATCTATCTATCTATCTATCTACGTAGGCTATACATAGTACATGGATTCAAATGTGTCTGTTCAGAATGGACTGTTCTTTTATCAAAATACTTAATGTACCTATAGCCTACTTAAAGAACTCTGCCTGAGAGGTTTCACACACAATCACATTTTATTAAATCATTTTATGATGTGTTGAAGGCCTGCATTGGGAAACAAAAATAGATTGTTTTTGTACTTCATATGGACAAAGACTAGAGTGCATTATGTGCTACAATATGTTATACAAGTTAATAGGCAAGGCAACAACTATTTGCCCACACTCCATCTTTGATGACTTCCGGCTTGCATAACTGTCAACATCATTATTAGATTGCTGTCAATTAGAGATTAGGCAGTCCTGTTTTCTTTCTATCCAGACTGTACACACACACACACACACACACACACACACACACACACACACACACACACACACACACACACACACACACACACACACACACACACACACACACACACACAGCATAGCCTCAGTCAGTTTGTACATATAAACGTGAATCTATTCCAGAGAACTATGTTAACGGCTCCTCATCATCAGATATTTGCCACGCCCTGAACGATCTAATCCCTGATCCTGTAGTCTGTGAGAGGCATCAGCAAGCATTAGTTGTGAGCACTTAAGAGCTGTGAGTGTGTTGGTCCCTTAGGAGCCCACAGATACTGAACTGTGATCACTCCATATACAGGTATGTTACAGTTTAGGTATACTTATTACTGTACCAAACATTAAGTTTGCTTTAGTTATTCAAGTCCTCTTTGTTGCAGTTCTGCAGGTCAGTTGTAGGCCTGTTGATGTGGTCAGCATGACAGGCAAGGATTGACCAAAACAGTATGTACAACAGTATATCAGTATACATTAAAGACACTCACATGTCCATATGGACATTGAAAGAGTCATTTATTGTTTTTATTGTTCCTCCTGTCCATACTGTCCATGTAGAGACCCCTGGCCTTTTCCTGTTCCCACACTGTACTCTTCACAGGAGCATAGTCTGGGAGTTGCCTTTTTTCTACTCCCCTTTGCATCTTCCAGCCCTGTCTACCCCCCTTGTATGTATGTTTGTTTGTGTACGGGCAGGTTGATGGTTCTTTTTGTGAAGCACTTTGGAAACCTTGTGTTTGTTAAAATGTGCTATATAAATAAAGTTGGATTGGATTGGATTGGATAAGTGATGGCGGACAAAATCCACTGTCCTCGTTCTGTGTAAAAATGCATTCCCTCCAAATGTATGGTCGTTTATAGTGTAGAGGGATATATTAAATAGACATTGTGTCACTATTCCTCCACTGGAGCATAGCAAGGAAAGGATCTTTTAACAGCCAATATATAGAGAATACATGATTACATCACCTGTGACTCTTTCAATAGACATATGGCATGTGTGTTTTGGCTTGAGACAGAAAATGTGAAACTGTCCTTTAACTGCCATTCCAAAAATCCAGCTGCACCTATTTTTGTTGTAAAAAAAACAAAAGATTCGTGGACAGCAGCTATGACTGAGCGATTTGAAGATGCAGAGATACTGATTCCCCTAGAATATTTGTTGACCTTTGTAAAAGGTCTACTTGTCTTTATTTTCGAATAGCTCACAGGCTTGTTTCTAGTCTGCTTTCAATAATCAATCTTAAGATGTGGGCAAAATTCTGAAAGTAGAGTCAGGACCATGGTAAGAACGTAGGGCACTTTGATGTGCACCGCAAACACACTGCATCATGCCTTGCTTTAGTTTATTCCATCAGCATGACATTTAGATTTTGTGAAATGTTTTTTTCTGCAACTATGCAACCAAAATTAACACACAATTGAATGTCAGTGTAACTGGGCCTTCTATAAGTCTGTCAGATGCCTACAGTAGCTTTACCCTTCAATAGTTGTTTTATATGGAAGCCAAGAAGCAATAGGCTTCAGTCCATCACAATCGCTTGCCTAATCCCAAGTACTAAGAAGCATTTTGATGTCAATGAAATTAAGTTTTGAAATGAGTAATGTACATTACATATTCTAGCTGAGCTTCTGTTTGACACTGCGTCAGTGTTTAATATACTTGTAGGTGCATCAGGTGGCCTTCACATAAAGCTCATCAGTAGGACACAGTTAAATGTATGATGATGAGCAAATAGCAAACTGATGTGTTGACATTCTGTTCCAGTGAGAGTTGAGATTAACAAATGCATCCATTTTAGGTTGGTCGGCACAACGTCGCGGTGCTGACAGGTTGCAGATATATTAAAGTGGGGCTATTGGAAGCTTCACAGTGGCACCTCATATCTCAAGTTGTGTATAATGAGTTGGGAACAGATTAACAGAATGATGCATACCTCTTTAGAGGTTAGTGGCCCAACAGGTTGACCTTGTTGGGTGAACATCAAACCAAGGTTAATTTCATTTTATGAGATGTGATAGGAAGTTTTTGAAGTCTTTTTGTTCTTCCGATGTTGTTCCTCAAATGTTCATTTTAACCAAGCCTATACTGGGTTTCTCTAAATAGTTAATTGCTTTAGTTATAGTTATATGGAGGGACTGTTGTCTTTTAAGATTATCGCACATCAGAGGGATGTTATCAGTGTAATTGATGCAGAAGAAAGCTATGGGCTCAGCACCAACTGTGCCATACATTACAGTCTGTCAACAGTATGTGGTGCACTGTAACATAGGGCTACACTTCTTACTCTAAACTTTAATGTTATATGTACTATATTTACTTATGTTTCACTCATAAAGACCACAGCATTGCAGAGTAGTTGTGCCATGAACAATATCATCGGTTAAAGTGCACACCACTTACCAAACCCAACACAAATACATTTAAATGTATCCTCTAATTACGATATGATACGATACAACTTTATTGTCAGCCACAGCTGAAATTCTTTGTGCATCCCTGGGTAGCTCGTAAACAAAAGAGGACATACACATACGTATAAGCATAAGATTGATAACACTAACAGACATACATGAAACATTACCACAAATTACATAAACTTCCAAGTATTCCAAGAACAAAGAGAACATGTACACCAGAAAATGACAGACAATGTCATTGGAGACGTATATCCCTGAAGTAGTATTGCACTGGATTTAATGTAGCTGGTTTAACAATAGGATAGATTGATGTATGGAAGAGTTTTTTTTTTTTTTGAATTTGCACGTTGATACCAGGTCTATTGGCAATTGTACATAATGACAATTAATACAACACATATTTCCTATTCTATTGGACTGTGACAATGACATATTTGGATAAGATGAATAATACAGCAGGTGTATACAGTGTAAGTGTAACCAACACTGTACTTTCAAAGGCTTGTGTACTGCATTTGACTACTTCAGCAGTTCCGTCATTGGTCATCTTTCTGTCTTTCTGTAGAGAGGACAGCACAACTGATGCACGTGTGCAAATGATTATCTCTCTGTGCAAGGCATACTGGGAATCTTTTGACAACCAGAGGCAGTGTTAATGCTGTTGATTTGTTGTACAAGATAATGTTCTACAGTACCAAAATCATTTGATCCAAGTCCAATTTATATCAGTAGTAAGCTGCTGTAATGCATCTCTTGTGTTTCTATTCAATGGTGTCTGTATTGTTTCTCTCAGTGTAAACCTGACATTAAAGTAGACATGCAAACCATGTACTTAGACATACATTAACAATTAAAGCTTTTTTATTAGAAGTTGGACCTACCTTTGTTGTCACACATGTACAACCCACTGCTGTGGGCAGTTGATTGATCAATGTGATTGTGATTGATTTCTTGCAACACAGACACAACGTTTGGAAGTATTCTATTACACTGTTCAGATCAGGCTAAAGCTCTCAGTGGCAGGGTAGCCAGAGAGATGCAGTGCAGTCTGTAGTGCATTCATATTTAATACTGCATAGGTCTGCCTTATACATCTTACCAGTCAGGCTTATTAGTAGGATGAATCTATTCCTCCTCTGTCTCAGTGCTCTGAGGGAAAAGTGGACTCTTTTGATTTTGAGGGATGGAGTAGAGGTGCAAGAATCACACCTGGAATTGATCATTGTCATGTCAAATCTTCATTTTATCTACAGAAGAGAAGATAATTAGATCTAATTTTACCATAGCTGGCAGGAATTTATGTGTATGACAGCCATAGGCTCATAATAGCCTGCCATTTCCTGAGATGAAAGAACAGAACCACACCCCCATACTCTCCTCCCCATTTAAAGTAGTTGAAATCTGCCAGAAATTCTTTCAATTATTTGTTTCCAATAAAATAACATTTCATGTAAGGTATAACTTAGTTGTCAACCTCTAATCATAGCTCCTTATCTATTCTGACCCATTTAGACCTTTCTCATGTTGGAGACTAGCTGTTCACTCTGAAGGCGCAGGATGAAAAGATGGAACAGCTGCTTGTACCACCAGGTCCAGACAGCTTCCGCCCCTTTAGTCGTGAGTCCCTCAAAGCCATCGAGAGCCGGATCGCCGAGGAGAATGCCAAGAAGCCCAAGGGAGAGAAGAAAAAACGCAATGATGAGAATAAGATCAAGCCCAGCTGTGATCTGGAGGCGGGCAAATCACTCCCTATTCTGTATGGGGACACTCCTAAAGGCATGGTGTCAACACCGCTGGAGGACCTGGATCCCTACTACTTTAATCAGAAAGTAGGTTGGCTTGATTATAAGCTAGACCATGAAGTCTAAAGACACACATTTTGATTTATTCTTAACTGTGTTAAGACATAAGTATTTATTTTTGTTAAAGAGGTTAAAGGAGAGTTGCACTGCAATGAGGATTCTCTCATCTAGCAGCTGTTATTATTATTATTATTATTATTATTATTATTATTATTATTATTATTATTATTATTATTATTATTATTATTATTATTACAGCTGTTATCATTGTCACCTAGCCAGATTCTTTGAATCTTAAATGACTGGAAGACCAGGCCAGTAAAAAAGTACTAATATGAGGTTTATCAGAAATATACAAAATGTGATTAGTGATTTGTCCGCTTAAATGTGTGCTATAAATCATAAGTAGCTACTCTGATCAATGAGATATTACAAGAAAAAAACAATATTTTATGCATATCTTCCTTTTTCTGTCAGACTTTCATAGTATTAAACAAAGGAAAATCCATCTTCCGCTTCAACGCCGCTCCTGCCTTGTACCTCCTGAGCCCCTTCAACCTTCTTAGAAGAATATCAATTTGCATTTTGGTACACTCATATCCTTTCTTCATGATATTCATTTGATATGAATGATTTGTGTTTATGTAGAGCCTACACTAAATCTGTGGTTACTATATATCCATGAACTGTTTACATTGCCACCTTGCACGATATTATGATGAATTGCACAAAAAAGGTGTTAATTCCTTGACAATTGCCTGCAAATTGTTCAGTATGCTAATTATGTGCACTATCCTCGCCAACTGTGCAGTTATGACACTGAGTGGACATTATTCCTGGACAAAGACTGTAGAGTAAGTTTCCCACAAATGACACATTGGATGGATCACGCATTCCGGTTATATAAATTTGAAAATGCGGTTTAGTTTAACAACTACATTTTGTTTCCAACAGGTACATATTTACTGCAATCTATACGCTTGAATCCCTCATTAAAATTTTAGCTCGAGGGTTCTGCATAGGGAAGTTCACGTTTCTTAGAGATCCCTGGAACTGGCTGGATTTCAGTGTCATTGTCATGGCGTAAGTACTTACCACTCAATAACAATATGCTTCAACAGTTGTTACATCTTTTCCCCCAAAGTTTACTTTATATAGACAACAATCAAGTTTTATGTTTTACTGGTTTCACTGTTGGTAACAAAAGCAACAGTTTTGTCAAAATGTGTTACTTTTCGGGAGCAAATGATCTGAAATATAATCTTAACTAACATATACATGTAGTTATCATTTACGTGCAGTTGGAAAGCCATTTTTTAGATCTTAGAGGACAAAGCTAGTGTTCTATATTTTTCTTACAACAAATACCAAAGCAATAATGCATTTAAACATCTTTCGATACATACCCATTTCCCTACCCTGCCTGTGGCACTCAGCCACAGGCCCCTTCGCTCCTACTTGTAAATCTTTATAAATGGCTCACAAATATATAGCTTGATTATTTTTTTTTTAAAGGCAAAATATTTAACATCTGGACACTGTTTTTTAGTAAACATTTCGTAAAGAGGTTAAACAGGAATGAATAGTGGATTTCCTAGGCACTATTTTCAGCTGGGGATTAATACATTTGGTGCCTTAGTGAGTTTCAACAGCAGCATTGCATGGTTGTAATGATGGACCATGTCACCCAGTGCAACAATGTGGCTCATTTATTTGTTTTTGGAAATAAATAAATGGAGGTCTGTGGCACTAAGGAAATTGTTGATTTTAGTCTTTTTATGGGATTTGTTGATAACAATATAGAACATCACCAGACATATCCTTTAAAGGGGTGGTAGAATGCAAAACCGATTTTACCTTGTCATAGCTGAATAACAACAGTTTGGTGGGTAGACATACATGACCTCAAAATCCCATTGACACCTCTTTCCTCTGCAAATCTCACTATTTGAAACTGCCTCTGAAAACGGGCAAATCCCAACGAACCACAGAGTTGACATCAACTCTGTGGCTCCTCCTTATTTCAATCCTTATTTGGCTCTAGTCTCTACCTTTGTCATGCCCCAACATTTACATAGGCTACACCACTGATGACCTGAGGTCAGCTTAGCTAGTCTTCTGAAGCTAGCTAGGTTGTGCAGATCTCAGAAATTTTATACATTACTTTTTTTATGAGAGAAGTCAACTATGTAGAGGTCAAATAATGTGCTGTTTTAAGAAAATTGATGGCTAATTGCATATTTTGTCCGACTATGTGTCAGAGTTCAGTGGCTGGTGCTGCCTGGGTTGCTGCCCCGGCCCGCTGTGAGCTAGATGGAGCTCCGTCACGGCCATCCATACCCGCACAAAATCACTGTTTCTGGAATACTGGACTACTAAATTCCGAGGCTTTGACGGAGCTCCAAGGCCTGCAGTTCGCTGCTCCCACCCCTCTCCTGCTAAATGGCGGAGGCCTGAGTCCCAGTAGTCCAGTAATCCAGAAACAGTTACTTTTCTCTGGGTATGGAGCTGTCTCATAAGACTGTGTGGAGGATCTGAAGTCTGACACATCTTACCAAATTTGCAATTAGCCATCAATTTTCTTAAAACGGCCCATATTTGAGCTTTATATAGTTGATTTCTTGCATATAAAACTCTCAGAAGTGAATTTAGTAACTAGCTAAATAGTCTGTCTGAAATATGAGACCTGCTGTCTCGTCTCCAATGTATGTGTATTTGGGTGCTCAACCAATCAGCGCACAGCTCATCTAAATATTCATGAGCATACCATATTTGGAAGAAAAGCTCTCGTTCCAAATAGAGCCATTGCAAAGAGATGCAAAGGGACCCACAGAAAAGCACCTGGGATATTTTCAGCCCAACCAATGTTGCATACCCTATTAGGAGACCTTAAGGAACAGTGTGAAATACCCTATATAATCATTCTATCACCCCTTTACGTTTGTAACACATGGTGTATATCTAATTGCTCATCACAGTGACCTCATTATCCTATTACCTTTACCAATGTGCATGCCTCAGTTTAAACTGTGTAAATGCTTCACTTGATACTGTGTGTACAAAACCGTAATCATGTAGTTTATCTATTTAGCATTGTTGGCTTCAATCTGTGTTACTTGTATTGTTGTCTCAGTCAACATTTAATAGTAATTCTAAGTTTCCCTGCAGGTATGTAACAGAGATCGTTCCAGATCTAGGCAATTTTTCAGTTCTTCGCACATTCAGAGTGCTGAGAGCTTTTAAAGCTATTTCAGTTATCCCAGGTAAGCAGTAAGAGCAATTGCATGCCAGTAAATTAGCCTTTTGCACGATTTCTCCCTCAACCTCCGCTCCTCCAATTACCTCCCCTCCTGCGACTGTCATGACATGTAGCCGGATTCTCCCTGACCCCACCTGTCCACCTCCTTATCACAGATGTGTCACAGAGTTGTTTTAGCAATCTGAGCATCCACAATCCTAAATGCAATCGTGAGCATCCCAGAGGTGAGAGCTAGTTCAAATGGGTGTGTCTTCAGGTTTTTAATGGATCGGTTTCTCAGTCCAGCCGTTTGACTCCTGTGCACAGTGTAGCACTGAAATCAGGAGTCTTAAAGTTGCTATATGTAACTTTCAGTTTGTGTTGATTCTACCGGACCATTTTTACCACACCTGCTGTTGTAAAGATATTTACTGTGTTTTATTGCCCACTGTAAATTACTGAGTTAGCCTTACCGGGATGTCATATAGTCGAGATAAATACAATACAGTGTTACAAAAACAGAATACGTTACAGATGCATCTCTGCATTTCAAGTTTTGCATATGGTAACTTAGCCTACTTTGTATGTACCGTGAGCTAAAATGGTAACGTTATCACTTTCACTGTGTCATGAGCCAAAGCATTAAGAGATTGTTGTAGCAACCAGCGTAGTAATAACTCATATAGTGCATTTCATGAAACCCAAGGACGCTTTACAAAACGTCCGCGCTAAATGGAAAGGGGACGCAATTTAATCTAAGCTACTGATGTACAACCACTACACGTTTTTGAATCATTTACAATCCCGTAATTGTCTTCATAGATGAAAGCCCGGCCAAGATTGACTCGGTTTCGCCCGTTGTCTGTCACTTTTCCCTTTTAGCGTTTAATTTCCTTCTTTTCTGTGATGGCCCTGCCCCAGTATCAGCCATAACTACAACAGATAACTTCTAAAATAAAATAAATATGCAATTAGGCCTATATAAAGAAATCTCCTGCTACCTTTTACCTGGCTGGATACAATAGCACAGGCTTTTCCGGTGTTACACCGAAATTTGTGACCCATCAGATTATGTGCTATGTAGCGCCGTGTACCTGCCACAAATTTCTTTGTGACTTTGCGAGAAAAATCGGACCCGGGCAGAGGCATAAATAAAAACTATATAAAAATAGCGTTATTTTCACTGTTAGTCTCGTTTGCTGTTACAGGTCATTTATGATCATCAGGTAAAAAACAGAAACATTGAAAAGTCACATAAAGTAACTTTAAGCAGCCAAGTTCATTTAATGTTCTTGTGTGTTTTCCCAATTAATAACATACATGGATTTGTAGATTTTAGTAGAATATTACTCTGAAAGATCTGTGCCATTTGCTTTTGTGTTTTGAACAAGCTGCTTTTTCTGTTTCTTGCACTATTCCTTTGCAGCCATTGCTCTTCTCTGCTTGTGGTTAATGAAAGCATAGTGTCTTGTAATCTGTGGTGACTGTGTCCCATTATCGTTGCATGTACATCATCATTATTGACATGCATGATCCTTATATCCTGTGTAATATTCTGAAAATTAATCAGTTTCTGTCTGATTTCCACATACGTTTGTCTGATAAACAGCCTCCAACTTGTCAAAAGAAATTCTGTGCAAAATGCTAGCAAAGGGGATGGTTAAAGACTCATTTTTTTCTAATGTTTCTAATGTTTGCTATTAAAACATCACATAATTGTAAAGGATATTTATTTCATGGCTCAGATGATAGTGGGGATCCCCACCGATTTTATACATTAATGCAATTTTACAGGTCTTGAGGAGTACTACTGCATATGTGTGAAAAAGTTGTATAAAGCCTTTTGTGGCTACAGAGAGAGCTGCACAAAGTTTGATAAATTACTTTAAGTGATGCCACTTGAATCAGCACTGGGGCTGATGACTACAGTTTTAAATTGAAAAAACTGGGGGCGTGGAGTTAGAAAGAAGATAGCTTACCAGACCTCTGTAGCTCACTCCTCATCTCTGCATGAGGCTAGCGGTTCGAGGCTACATTAGCCGCTACTAGCATAACACTCCTGAATCTCCAACAAAACTGTATAGTTGCATTGCTGGCCATTTACGCAACAGGTTTGGACAAGAGAGATGCCTGGAATAAAAAAAAATGATAGCTCTGGTTTTGCTGCATCAACCTTTTTTTATTTAGGCTAAATGTTCCATTGTGAGTGCAACAATTTTACAGAATTGCAGGGCTAAATTGGTGAAGTACTCTTTTAAAGACATAACTCACTGGCATCACGTTTTTATGTTTGCACATCCCGTCTAACAAGCATTATTGTATGTGGCAGGCCTGAAGACCATCGTTGGTGCATTGTTCCAGTCAGTGAAGAAGCTTGCCAATGTGATGATTCTCACCGTCTTCTGCCTGAGCGTCTTTGCCCTAATAGGGTTACAACTGTTTATGGGCCATTTAAAGCAAAAGTGTGTCCGGAAAATGATATATGATAATTCCACCTTGAATGGTACATCATATGAGAAGTACCGGGCTGATTACATCAATAATGAGAGTGAGTTTTTAACTTTTCTCTGTTTGAGTTGATAAATAACAACACACAAATCACTGAATATATGACTAAGGATTATTGAGAAGTTATGTGTTTAGGACCACTTGTCATTATTATTTGTTTTGTTTAAATAGTCACAACTTTATTAATTACACCTCTACAATTTAATGATTAAAACACAACAACATATTAATATTTAGTTTTTCTTGACATTGTTTTAGAAATACATTACATTCAATTATAGGCTATATTTAATTTTGAATTTGATACTGTTGTACAATATTGGACTGCATTATTTTGAAGATAAGACATTCACATACAGTAACACCATTGCGTATAATCTATAATTCTTCAACAATCCACTAACCACAGGCTCGAAAATGGCCATCGAGTTGAATTGACACCTCTCTGACCCAGTGATCAGCAAAAACTCGACACAAGAGTCTCAGATATATTATTTCTTGCAGCACTCTTGTATTGGATTGCTTTAGATTGTAGAGGTGTACCCATTATAAATATGATACAATTAATAAAATATATATTTTTTCCTTTTTTCCCATCAGGTAATTATTATTACCTTCCAGGAAAAAAAGATCCATTGCTTTGTGGCAACGCCAGTGCAGCTGGGTAAGCTTATTCCCCAACCACTAGGAGACTGGATACAACATAGAATGTATATAATCCTTGTATGACGCATCTGTTTCTGCAATAACATTACTGTGTGGTTCTTTCTGAGCTTTACAGACTCTCTGTTTGTTGCAGGCAGTGTCCAGAGGGGTTTGAGTGCATTAAAGCGGGAAGTAACCCAGACTATGGTTACACCAGTTTTGACTCATTTGGTTGGGCCTTCCTCTCTCTGTTTAGACTGATGACACAGGATTACTGGGAGAACCTTTACCAGCAGGTAGGCAATGGAAAGACTGGATGAACTTTTTCAGTCATATAATTACATATATAAATGCATGTATATAGGATTTCTTTTTAAACAAGTTTAAAAAACATCAATTACTAAAGACTTTTTGTAAAATTAAAATACAGTAAAAGATAAACAAAATAATACAATGATAATTCATTCAAAGTTGTATAACGTGTATAACCATTCTTGAATGATAAGACTGACCAAAGCTTGTCTAGTTAAAAAAACTGCATTGTTTTTGTCATTGCAGTAACATTCTTTGTCAGATCCTTTTTTTTTTTTTTTTATGAATTGTTTTGCAAGACAATTTCCTTTCTAAAGACAGCAACCTGAGGTGATACTCTGCAAAAGTGAACACATCAATAAAGATGATCTCTTATATATGCAGGCGCTCAGTTTTCAAAATGTTATTGCAGGATATTAAAATGATTATGGGAAAAAGAAACAGCTGGGTGTCACACAAAATGTAAATGTTGTGTAACCAATTGAAATACAACCCAAAGTTTAATGATGCCCATAATGGACTATGTATTGAGCAAGAGTAAATACTTTTATAGTGTTTAAAGATCCCTCACATCTGTAATTGAATGAGTGAGTGGTGTGATGATCAGTAACCTCTGTAACTAACACTGAAATGCTGAAAATCAAGTGTTAATTCCATTTGTTTAATCCCAAAAATATTGTGCCTTGGTATTTTTAAAAGCTGTGTTAAATTGCTTTACAAAAACCCTTGATATCAAGGTGAAATGTTAACTTAGTCTAGAGTTTCCTGTATAGCTCTGTTTTTTATTGAGTTAATAGCTTCACCTTCCTTGGTCCTTGAGTTGCTCAAACAAACTGCTGTGACCCTGTGAGAAGAATGGTGGCTGGTTTGGTGGCAGGTTGATGAAATGTATGACCTCATGTGTGATGGCGGATGCTGTATTTGTGCGGTCTGCTTTTCTAAAAACATAAAAAGGCATTGGTTGCTGGGTTAAGGAGGGGCTCTGTCAAAGACAATGCATTCTCACATTACAATATTGGTATTAAAAGTGTTCAAACAAACCTCTAAATGAAGTGCAGGTGAATACCGGTCAGAAGAAACAAAGATGAGTCCCATTGTGACTCAGGCAAACACAACTTGAATGGCCCTAAAGGCAAATACAGTAGGTGTCCATTGAAGAGGCTTAACATTGTAATATAAGCAAGTACAGCGCACTTTAATACAACACTGCACTGTGTGTGATTGGTTAGCATTATCTGTTTTTGTAATATCAACAAGCTATTATCTGTCAGTGTGCCTTGGTCATGGTATGGAATAGCGATAGTTGTTATTTTTTCTTTTTATATATTTTGGCCTGATAGTATCACTACAGTAAATTTCACAGGGTATTTGAACAAAGTCATTGAATAATATTCAAATTTCATAGGTTTCTTGAACGTGAATGAGCACTTTAAGATTTGTTTAAATATAAAGTGCGTTACAAATAAAACGTATTATTATTATGAGTTTATGATGATAATAACCAGGTTGATGGTTCTTTTTGTGAAGCGCTTTGGAAAACTTTGTGTTTGTTAAAATGTGCTATATAAATAAAGTTGGATTGGATTGGATAATCTGGACATTATTTCTTAAAATATATAAAACAATGGAGGGACAGAGACATCTATATAAATTCTGCTGCTTGGTGAAGCCACAGCCACACCATCATAACGATAATGATAGCTTAAAGCATATAGCACAAAGTAGAAAAGTAATGTGGATTTAAGAAATACAACATTAAAAGGTATAGGATAAAAGAACAAAATAATTTGTATATAAAGTCTAAGTATATTAAATAGTAGACCACTGCTTTGTTTATTTTCCTTCCAGACGTTGCGGGCATCTGGAAAGGCCTACATGATTTTCTTTGTGCTGGTGATATTCCTCGGTTCCTTCTACCTGATCAACCTGATCTTGGCTGTAGTAGCTATGGCCTACGAGGAGCAGAGCCAGGCCACCATAAAGGAGGCGCTGGAGAAGGAGGAAAAGTTTCAAGCCATGCATGAGCAGCTGAGACGGCAGCAAGAGGATGCTCAGGTACAGGACATTTGAAGATCCTCATATAATTCATGCCAAAGTACTGATTCCATTATATATTAAATAACATCAATTTGGGATGCATCTTGTTTTCAGTATTATAAATGAGATTGTTTTTATGAAAGAGAGCTGGGTTAAAGGTTGTTTCCTAGCAAAATGTATCAACACTGGTATTGTGGTTATGAGTCTTCCATGATGTTTACATGGAACAGCAAACCAGTTATACAAGTAGGCTACATGTATACATGATGAATAGGCTTTTGCCTTTGGCGAAGGAAGTATTGAAATTCACTATAATAGTGTGTCTCCAAATGTTGTCTTCCTCCACAGTACATGGTTATGAATCTGCATCCTGTGAATGATCCCCTACAGACCTATAGGGACTAACATTTTTATGCTTTCTTCCAAATAATATGCTGTATCCACCCATTGTGTTTTTGTATGTCCATATGTCATGTTCTATCTGTCTGCAGAAACAATATAAGAATCACAAATGTTTATTTCACCTGTTTACCCCCATTGTTGTTACTTTCCTCTTCTAGGCAGCAGCCACTGCAGCTGCTGCAGAGGGCGGGGAGGCCAGCAATAAAGCCGTTGGTCCAGAGAGCTCCTCTGACAATTCCAAGCTCAGCTCCAAAAGTGCTAAAGAGAGACGCAACAGGCGAAGAAAAATGAAGGAGGGCAAAGGAGGTGATGAGAAGCTTCCTAAATCTGAGTCACAGGACAGTATGAAGAAAGCTCGCTTCCGCTTCTCTGTGGATGCAAATCAGCTCAACTATGACATGAAATGCTCATCCGCACATCAGGTTCAGTATGATCTGTCAGTTTGATTTGTCAATGAAATATGATATTTTGCTATACCTATGCTCCCTTCTCAACTCTAAAGCAACGTTTCTAGAGTCCCACCAAAATTACAGTGTTATTACAATATTTAAAGTGCCCATATTATGAAAAAAACACTTTTTCTGGGATTTGGGGTGTTATTTTGTGTCTCTGGTGCTTCCACACGCATACAAATTTGGAAAAAAATCTATCCATGCTGTTTTGAGTGAGATATGGGTTTCTGAATGTGTCCTGCCTTCAGTCTCTGGGTGAGCTGTTCAAAATCTGCAGGGCTTGTTACGTAACTAGCCGATACGACGGGCTAAACACAACCGTTAGCATGCTAGCGCTAGCGTTAGCATGCTAGCTCATTCTCAATGGCAAAGCACTGCTACAACACACACAAGTTCACCATAATCTACAAAAGAAGTACTTACATGTGTGCCCTCCTTTAGAAGAAGTCCCCTGGCTAATCCTGCCTTGTAACTGACCAGAATTGGAGAAACAACCTTTCTTTTACTGACATGATCTACGATCTGAGCTACTGCGCATGTGCGAGTGGAATCAAAGATAGTACAGAAGAAAAGATTCCTCACTCTCTAGCTAAAACAGAGACCTGAACACAAGGTGAAAAGAGGAGCTGCAGCAGTGAGAGAGAGCTGTGCTGTACAACAAAAATATGGTGTTTTTTGAAAATTAAACCATGTAAACTTATTCTGGTACAACCTTAAAATACAATTATGAACCTGAAAATGAGCATAATATGGCATATTTAATGTAAAAAACTTTCAGTTTTATTGCAAAACAATGTGGAAATATTGTATAGCAGTAGGCTATATTAAAAAAACATAAAACAAATAAAATAAGATTTTATCAGGAGCGATCAAAACTCCAGTCTGTGATAAGTGTTCTCTTAATTGAATGGCACATATGTCTAACTTGCAAATGGATTGATTACCAATATTACATTACAGCAGCTGATAGTTGTGAGCAGTTCCAATTTCACACCAAGTGTTGGATTTTAGAATATTCAGGCTGTGTTATTCAACATAAATATTTGCTGGCTTTCCACATTTTGTGATTACTTTCATGTCATGTCATTCATGTAAATTCAGCCCAATGCAACGTTTCATTCTCTGCTATCACAATTACACTTTTTTACTTTCGTCATCATCTGTATCGTTATTGTCATCATCATCCTTTTCTTCTTCGTCTTTGTCTTCATCAACTTCTTATATTCATGGTATTGTCAGTGATCATCAAGATAATATTTTATTTTACAATTTTCCTCCTTACAATGCCTATCATTATTATGAACATCATCATCATCATTATCATCAGCATCATCATCAGCATCATCAGTATCATCATCATGATCATCTTTTTCTTCTTCATCATGATCATCATTCTTACCATCATAGTCATCATTAACACGTATTTTTAATTTAGCAGTTTCCTTCCAGTCCTCACCGACATCATTATGACCATCATGCTTATCATCACCGTCAGGCAATTTTTTTCTTCACCCGACCACGCAGAAATTACTTTTCCTCTTTACGATCAGCATGTATCATGTATCCACTGAAGAATATCTTTCTCCCCTAGTCTTTTCTGAGTTTTCGTGGGCCCCTGTTCTCATCCAGACGGAACAGCAGGACCAGCCTTTTCAGTTTCCGAGGCCAAGCGCAGGAGGTGGGCTCAGAAAATGAGTTTGCCGATGATGAGAACAGCATTTTTGAAGACAACCTGAGTCGGAGGGGCTCTTTGTTTCTTCCCCGGAGTTGTGATCGACGCAGCAGCAGTATGAGCCAGGGCAGCTTCTTGTCACATCAACTAATTCCACCCAGTAGGATCAAGCACAGCTCCGTAGACTGCAATGGGGTTGTGTCTCTGGTGGGTGGGAATTCACTCCCATCGTCACCTGTGGGGCTTCTTCTGCCTAAAGTGACGATAGATATGGCCTCCATCGGAGACAATGTAAGAAAGGGCTGTCTGGCGCAGACGGCCCTATTTCATTTGCCTGTAACCTATTAGTCCGTACTGTAGCTCTATCTATTTCGGTTTTCATTTTTTTCGTTCTTCTTCTTAAATCTGACTCACGCTGTGTGTTGTACTGTGTAATTTCATGTGATGTTGTTACTGTAGCACAAAGTTCCAAAGTGCCAAAGTTCATGACCATCCATGCAATATGTTTTTGAGATATTTCACTAAAAGCCAAAAATGTCATTATGGCTTGAATCATAAGCAAAAAGGATTTCAAAAATCTTTTACAAACTGTAAAAATAAAGTGGCTGGTATTTATACTCAACTTATACATTTTAGAAATTTTAATCTGTGATACAGTGATTCAAAATTTCAGTGACCCACCGGGTTTTTAACTGGTAACGCTGTTTTCATTAGTCGGGAATGACAAAAAAGGTTCTTACACTTTTGTTACTCAATCCACTATGATTAGTAACCATTACTGCAGCTTCTGACAATCTGACTAATGGGCCACTATTGTGCCAAGTTATTATCACATAAAGCTTACGATTTCCCTATTGGAGTCAACCTGGTAAATAAATTTATAACAATTTACTTATGCACAATTGCCTGTTACTTTCCTAATGTTTGCAGTGTTGCACCATGATGCAAAATACTGACACTTTTATTAATGTTTGCTATGTATCCACAGTAACATGTAATTATCGTCTGTAGCACAGTTGCATCTGTAACAATTGTTTCTATCTCCAGGCTGACACCACTGACACAGAATACAGACAGACCGACGGAGGAACACACCAGGAGTTTATGGACTTCCTTGAGGGCCCAGAGGCTAGACAGAGAGCTCATAGTATAGCAAGTGTCATAACCAGCACAATAGAGGGTAGGTATTGTACACCGTTGCATTGGTATCCTATCTTGGTTATATATTGGATATTTAAAAGATAAATAGTACGTTTAGATAAAAATATTACTTCTGTTTTTCCATCACTTGTGTGCATCAGAGCTTGAAGAGTCGAGGCAGAAGTGTCCTCCTTTCTGGTACGATTTTGCCCACACCTACCTCATCTGGGAATGTTGTCCAGCATGGCTGAAGATCAAGAGGCTGGTTAAATTAATTGTGATGGATCCATTTGGGGACCTTACCATCACCATCTGCATTGTACTCAACACATTGTTTATGGCCATGGAGCATTATCCAATGAACAATGATTTCAACAGTATGCTGGCTGTGGGCAATAAGGTGAGTGGACTGTCAGTGTAGAATACAGAAAATGTTTTTTTTTGCAAAACAGCTTTATTAATGGTCAGTATTCCTGTTGCTGTTTTCATAAAGGTATTTACTGCAATCTTCACGGCTGAAATGGTTCTCAAGATCATTGCTTTGGACCCATACTATTACTTCCAGGAGAGATGGAATATTTTTGATGCAATCATTGTCAGTTTAAGCTTGATGGAGCTGTGTTTGGAAAAAGTTGGTGGCATGGCTGTTCTGAGATCATTCAGATTGGTAAGTATGTGTCATAGCCAATATGTTAAAATGCATTTTGTGCACTGAAAGATGTGAAATTACTTTTTTTTCTTTTGTTTTTACAGCTGAGAGTATTCAAGTTGGCTAAATCGTGGCCAACTCTTAACACACTGATCAAAATAATTGGTAATTCAGTGGGTGCTTTGGGCAACCTGACGCTGGTGCTGGCCATTATCGTCTTCATCTTTGCTGTAGTGGGCATGCAGCTATTTGGAAAAAACTACAAGGTCCATGTGTGTAAAATCTGCAAACAATGCCCCCGTCTGCCCCGTTGGCACATGAATGACTTCTTCCATTCATTCCTCATTGTGTTCCGAGTGCTTTGTGGAGAGTGGATAGAGACCATGTGGGACTGTATGCAGGTGGCTGGGACGCACATGTGCCTCATTCTCTACATGATGGTCATGGTTATTGGAAACCTTGTGGTACATTATCATCTCTTATTGTCAATTCATGAGTCCAGCTTGTCCAACTCTTGTAGATTTAGCTGATGGATGTAAAGAATAACCACAAATGATGCAGTTTTATAGCTCCACATGTTTTGTTGTTTTCATTACACAATAGCTAAGGTAACACAATCTTACATGAAGTCATGTCATCATCTGATAGGTGCTGAACCTGTTCCTGGCCCTGCTGCTCAGTTCATTTAGTGCTGACAACCTGGCAGCGACAGAAGATGACAGCGACATGAATAATTTGCAGGTTGCAATTGGACGGATTCACAAAGGCATTGCCTTTGTCAAGTCTCTGCTTCGAAACAGCTGCAACAGTGTCTGTCTCAGGACAAAGAAGAAAGGGAAAGGTGAGGACAAATCCCTGGATGAGCTACACAAACCTTTCGGGTTGAATGGTGTCCCCAACCACACCATCAAAGATTTTCCTAAGAATGGAAATGGGGATGTGACCGGAGTGGACAAAACTGGAGACAAGTACATAGTCAGCAGCAAGAGTGATGATTCTATAATGTCTTTCATCAACAATCCTAGTCTGACTCTCACTGTTCCTATTGCTGTGGGAGAGTCTGACTTTGAAAACCTCAACACGGACGACTTCAGCAGTGCCTCGTCTGATGCAGCAGGATGCCATGTGGTAAGTCTGCCAAGGTGCCTTTACTTTAACTTTATTAGAAATGAGTTTCTCCTTAAACACCATGTCTTATCAGCTATATTAATATTGTTTATGATGTGTGATGGATGACAAAGGATTTCAATGTTGGTTGTGGTTCTTGGCAAACATATCTGTTGTTGTAGCTAAGTGGAATGATCAGTCGCAGTAGTCACATTCAAGCACTTTGCCCACAGTCCATGGCGATGAGGTATGAGCATGCGACGTAAGGTTTTCCCTGAAGATTCTATATACCATAACCCTTTAACAGGGAAAGGCCATATAGACAGGAAAATATCAGTGTGTAGATTTCATGTGCCATTTAAGCCTGAGTGATTGAGAGCTGAATCCTACTCTTAAGGGGGCTGTTTGTGCTTTGTGTTGGAGGAAAGCTCACAGTGCGAATTTCAGTATACATTCAGTCTATATTATATGATTCTTGCTACTTGTTTATGTAGCCTACTTTGTGAATTAATTTTTATTTTTTATTTTGTCTCAGCGTTCAGTCATTTTGCCTACAGGCATACTGTATTGTATGTGAAGATTTGTTGCTGCTGCTTTACAGATGCTCTCAAAGTTTTAGAAGACGCGTAAGAACACTTTACTATAAATTCATCATGGAGATTGCCTGCGTCATTTACAATAACCATTCAGTAACCTTTTTAACAGATCACTCATTTTTTTCTTTACTTCATTCACTCTTCAGTACTGAATTTGTATTTTAGTTGATGCTGAAATATTTTTTCTTATTTATTCAAACATCAATTAATTCATTCATTTTTGACAAAATTGTAAATGAATTTTGCATCGTGACATCAAATCCATTGAACTGCAATGTTGCATTGCCAAACCAACATAACATGGTGTTTTTCTGATTTCAGCACATACATACAAAGGTTTTCTGCAAACCATGCTTTAGATAATTCAAAATGACACTTATATTTAAAAAAAAAAAAACATAATTTTTATGTTCCACAGTTTACTCATGATTTTGCTGACGCGCTTCTGACAGAAACAGAATGGATGGATTAAAGCACAAACCATCATCACATTGATATTAGTGCTCACAGTATATTGCAGTAACATGCTTACATCATTCCCTGCACGGCATTGGCTGGTCCCAGGACAGCCAAGTGCTCCTGCATTCTCTAGGAAGGCATTCAAGCTGCATAGCTCTACCAGCTATTAGGAGACACACCCTGTAGAAAGCCATACAACAGCAGGCAGAGACCATGTGGCTACTGTACAACACTGCCAGGCTGCAAATCTCCAATAATTCTTAGATATTTCTGCCATATTAAATTTACTTTGTTTTTAGAACAAGTACTCTGCATTTTTTGTCTTTCTCTATTTGGCTAAGCAAACATTTAACAGGTAAAACAAGTCATGCTGGGCAGTTCTAGTATGCTCATATAGTTTCACTCTTGTTTAGCTAAATAAATAACAACTAATTAGTGTCACAATCACCTTTGGCATAATGTCATATCTTGGAGAGTCTGGTATACTCTCCTACATTATTTGGAGTTATGAGGAGGCTAGACATCCATAGCAACTACAATGTGGACTCCTTATTGCCTTCTCTGTTGACGAGCACACAACTGTTCTTCTGCTCTTAATCTAATGAGGGTGCCCTCATTGTTTTTTTATTATATTTTTGCTATTTATTTAGACTGCAGAAAGAGGACATGCAGATGTATTTTCATTATTATTCAAATATTTTTAATGGGTTTTGAATTGTAAATACTTATAAAACAATTAACAAGTCCCCAAACAGCAACCGCAACATATACAATAATAAAATGACATAAAATAACACAAAACACATTAAGGAGAGAAAAAAAAACTGACATGTTACAGAGTTACAGAGCCTGTGAATCAATTATGTCCCAGTGTTTCCAGCAGGAAATTGTAAGTTAAAATATCCAGAAATGTGTGCCAGACCTTATAAAATCTCTGGGTTGAACCCCTGACTGTGTGTTTCAACTTCTCAAGTTTCAAGTGTGCCATTACATCCTCAACCCAGTGCCTGTGTGTGGGAGGCATATCTGACTTCCACACCAAATATTGCGATTTCAGGAGCAGGGCTTATCTTTCTGTCACAGATGTAAGAAAAAGTATCAAACATTAAAGACCAAAACTGTATCAACTTTGGGCAAGCCCTGGACATAGTATAGAGGGTAGCCGGAGCCTGACAGCATTGGGAGCAAGTCGGATCAGATGTATTTTCATGTCGACATTTAAACATAAGATTTGATTAGTCTTGTTACAGTAAATACTGATTCATGCATGCTCTTCATTTTAGCCATAACACATTTGATTCAAACGTGAACTGAATTTGCCAGTGATTCTTGTGAAGTCCTTATTACCAACAGCCCTAAACAAGACACACAGCACATCAACATAACAATTACACAAGTCTTGTGCAAGTCTCTTGGTATTTTAGACTATTTTTGTATGAAAATAACTGCCCTTTGAAGAAGTGCATGAAGTGTGTGGACAGACAGGTGCTCAGCATGTCAGCTCCTTACATTTGCCATGGCTCTGTTATGTTTGCTCATCCAACACTTGTTTTACTCGGCTTCATCCGCAGATTGTAGATGACGATGACCAGTTCAGCTCCTCTGAGGGCAGCACAATAGACATACCAGGCGGGGAAGGAAGAGACTCTGTAGACTTTGAATTGGAAGAATGTATGGAACCGGACGCATGCTTTCCTGATGGTAAATACTACTACAACCACCACTACTACAGCCTTGTTGTTAATCTAATAATCCATAATGCACTGGTAAATCACTATCCCCCCTTTGTCTCTGCTCAGGCTGTGTGCAAAAGTTGCCATGTTGTCAGGTAAATGTCGAAGTGGGCTGGTGGAAGGTGTGGTGGACGCTTAGAAAGACCTGTTACCACATCGTGGAGCATAGCTGGTTTGAGAGCTTTATCGTCTTCATGATCCTGCTTAGCAGTGGAGCACTGGTAAGAGCCTGTGTGGGAAGTAAAACATTTTTTTAACACCTGATTTGGCTGCTGTCACGTATTTACATATTGTATCTGGCATCTCTCGGCAGGCAGTAGATTCTCAAACTGCTGTGTTTAAAGTGCATTTCCTTTCATTGTATTGAATTAGTGCAGTCTTACCTTACCTTACACAAATAGAACATTTGTAATTTACTGCAAAGTAAGGTGAAGGTTTTGAATAAGATGTATTTATTTAATTTATATTCCTATTTACAATGATTTACTGATACTATTGTCTTCACATCCAGGCATTTGAGGACGTCTACATTGAGCAGAGGAAGACCATTAAAACGATGTTGGAGTTTGCAGATAAAATCTTCACCTACATCTTCATTCTGGAGATGTTACTGAAGTGGGTGGCGTATGGATATGCCAAGTATTTTACAAATGCCTGGTGCTGGCTGGACTTCCTCATTGTTGATGTAGGTTAAAACACCTGAAAGACACATACACTTACTTGTTCAAACAATTCTTAGCTTGTTTTTTAAATGACGTGTGTGTGCATGTGTTCTAGGTCTCACTGGTCACTATGGTAGCCAACGCCATTGGATATGCTAACGTTGGTCCCATCAAGTCTCTGAGAACACTGCGAGCTCTGAGGCCACTAAGAGCCCTGTCTCGGTTTGAAGGCATGAGGGTAAGAGTCAATGGATTTCCCTACCCACTCTGAGTCACAGTGCACTGTCTGTCACCAGCTCACTGCACTGGTACAGAGTACAGGCACTGTGCAGTCTGGCGAAGCATTCCCGTCCTTTCCTAACCCTATTTCTCCAGCTGTTATTTGTTGTGTTATTTTATTTTTAATGACAAAGTTGATTACATCACTTTTTTTGTTAAATTACCATGTAATTATACACCAGTGACGTGGGATTTTGATGACATTTTGGGGAATTCGCTTTCATGCTAAGAGTCAGATGAGAAGATTGATACCACTCTCAGTAAATCAAATATGACGCTAGGGCCAGTAGTTAGCTTAGCTTAAAAAGTGGTAGCAGAGTAGAACAGTAAGCCTTGTAAAAACAACAAGTTGTGGGGGAAGTTGCAGGGAGCAGTGCAATGGAGAGGAAATGTGAGAAAAGAAGCCTCTACGTGGATGAAAGAGATGATGAACTGGAGAAAGGTTAGTGTACAGTGAGACCAGTATGTATTGTAAAACTGTGTAGTCTTGAGCAATGCCATAATTTACGCATCATACTTTATAAAAATTGTAATGTTAGATATAATTCTCCATAAATGGCTAAAATAAAGTAATAAGATGGCCATCTGATAACAACTTTTGACAGTTTGGGGAATTGCTTGGCATAAAATATTACAATTACGTGAATCATAAGCATACACTCTGGTGGCTCTTTCTTCTTTTTATTTAAAGTGAAAACAAGTTTGTCATGTGATGTGCATTTGAGGAGCAGTGACTTCCTGTAGTCTAGGTTGCCTGGAAACCTCATGTGAACGCAAGACTCCAGGAAGTTACTGCTCCGGCACATAACTCTCTATAAACACTTTACACTTAGTTTTTTTTGTATAAATTAAACAAACGAGATACAATATGTTCATTAGTGAGCTTTCAAGGTGCTGGTAACTGGATTTTTTTTTACCTTGTTTCCTGGCTTTATTCCAAGCTAACCATCTCCTGGCTCCAGCTATTTACCAGATATAATCTGTTAAATTTCAAACTTTTGGTGCCATGTCTGTTGTAACATCTCATACCATTTATTTTACCACAATATTTTGCTGTGAAATGCAAGCCTAGTCTAAACAGGATTGGACAACTTATGCAACCGAAGGGGGAGGGTTGTTGGCTGTTGAAATCAATGGAGCATGTATTGATTAGTTGCTTTCATGTTGTACTAGCTATTTACAGCACTGTTAAGATGTTGGTCTTTCCTCACGGGGTAGATAGTGAATTCCCTCATTTGCATGTTGCAACAGTTTTTTATGTGCGTCAGTAGCGCTACATTGGTTTCTGTTATAATTTCACTGTTTTGGATATTGTTTGCTTGGTTCTTTAACATGATTTCTTCACGTTATTTATGTTTCTGTTTACAGTAAGCACATTTTGTGGCGTCGTCATGCCTCTACAAGGTGTTCTGTTTTAATGTTACTCTAAAATGTAGTTTTTACCAACAAAGACAACTTTTAGATACAGCACACAGTGTTGTTCTCCTAATTCTTTTCCTACCTTTTACCATGCAGTTATTGTATTTGAGCTTTTGGTGTTAGTCATAGCTATGATGAGCTCATGCTGATGTGTATGTTGGCACTGAAACATTCACTCTTGTGTTTTCCTATTCTTACCATTACCAGAGTATACAGTGCTGTGCATTCATTCTACATGCTGTGATCTCTGCTGTATACAGATGGGTTAAGTTTATGTGTTTATTTGCAGGTGGTTGTGAATGCCCTACTTGGAGCCATTCCTTCCATCTTCAATGTGCTGCTGGTATGCCTCATCTTCTGGCTCATCTTCAGCATCATGGGAGTCAACTTACTTGCGGGCAAGTACGGCCATTGTGTCAACAGAAACTCGGATGAAGATTTCGACACATCAGTGGTGAAAAACAAAACAGATTGTATAAAGTTGGGCCAAGAGGCTCGCTGGAAGAACTGGAAAATCAACTTTGACAATGTTGGCATGGGTTACCTTGCACTGCTGCAAGTGGTAAGTAACTGAACATTAGACAACTGCTGATTTAAGCTTATAAATATTTGCTGTATTGGTGGAAAACTGACAGTGATGGAAGATCAAAGGCCTACTATAATATTATTTTGTGAATATTGTTCATTTCGATAAAGGCTACATTCAAGGGCTGGATGGACATCATGTATGCTGCTGTGGACTCTCAAAGCAAGGTAATCAAATTACATTGTTTAGCTCATCCATTTTGTAATCTCTTATACATTGTGCCTCCCAATATCACAATGCTTTAAGTTATAATCCTTAAGATGTTTATGAAATCAAACCACAAAATTAACTCTCCATGTATGGAAGATTTCAAATGGCTAAAGAAAAACAAAGATTTAAAAAGAAAAACAAGTCAATGTTGCTATATGACAAAAAATATTAAAATCAGTCTTGTCCAGTAGAGGGTAACTTCAACCTGCCAATACTAAATGCAAAAGGCTGTCATTAGTTTTGATGAGGCAGTAGCAATGGAGCTTTTTCTCATTGTCCATGCCAAATTGAAAAACAATCAATATATTACAATTTGTATTGGATTTATTCTATTTTGTGTTGTGTTTGTTTTTAACATTGTGTCAAAGCTGTATCAACTCATTTTACTATGCCCAGCTGTTGTGTAGAAAACTACTTGCGCTGCGTGAAGCATGAAATCACATCACAGTTGCAATTATCATTGACTAACTTCTTTATTACAACAATGAGTTTGTTGGCCTTCACCGTAAACAAATAGGCCTAAGTGAGTGTCCGAGTGTTACCAAATTAACCAGGACCTAAATCTTAAGGATTATAACTTTAACATACTAATGTCTCACTTTTTGTCTCTTTTACAGCAAGAAGAACAACCAGAATATGAGAACAACATGTTTATGTACATATATTTTGTTGTTTTCATCATATTTGGAGCCTTCTTTACACTCAATCTCTTCATTGGTGTCATCATAGACAATTTCAATCAGCAAAAGAAAAAGATGAGTATCAAATCTGCTTTCTAAACAAATGCCATTTTATATTTGGAATTGAAATTCTAATGGAAATGGAATATTTAAAAGCATTGCTTTTTGTTATAGTTATTATTTAGTCTTATCTCAGTATCTTCTCATCCCCTTTGCTGGGATTTAACATACCTCACATCCCCTCTTTACTTTGGAGGTCAAGACATCTTCATGACTGAAGAACAGAAGAAATACTACAATGCCATGAAAAAGCTGGGGTCAAAGAAACCTCAAAAACCTATTCCTAGGCCATCAGTATGTAACTTTAATCATGACTGCATCTCATCTCAATGAGTATCTGATTCTTGTTTCATATAACCTAAAATGTATTTGTGTTTCTGTGCCTTGTGTCTATTTCAGAACAAAATTCAAGGATACATCTTTGACTTCACCACAAAACAGGCATTCGATATTGTAATAATGGTTCTAATATGGCTTAATATGGTAGCCATGATGGTGGAAACTGAAGACCAGTCCAAACAAACGGAAAATACTCTCTACTGGATTAATGTAGTATTCATTATCATCTTCAGTGGAGAGTGTTTGTTGAAGATGATCGCGCTTCGCCATTACTTTTTCAGAAATGGTTGGAATGTGTTTGACTTCATTGTTGTCATCCTGTCAATCATTGGTATGACTCGTCTCTTTTCTCGTCTCTGTTTGCAATGCTCAAATAAATAAAAATCATTCATTTCGTCAATATATGTGTGCATTGTTTACAGTTTATTTAATATGTTTTGCTTTCTTTCCTTAGGTGTGTTTCTCTCAGAACTGATAGAGAAGTATTTTGTTTCGCCAACCTTGTTCAGAGTAATCCGATTGGCTCGGATTGGTCGCGTCCTCCGCCTTATTAAAAGTGCCAAAGGAATCCGCACACTCCTGTTTGCCTTGATGATGTCACTTCCTGCCTTGTTCAACATTGGTCTTTTGCTCTTCCTGGTGATGTTTATCTATGCCATCTTTGGCATGGCAAACTTTGCTTACGTCAAGAGGGAAGCAGGGATTGATGATCTTTTCAATTTTGAGACATTTGGCAACAGCATGATCTGTTTGTTCCAGATCACCACATCAGCAGGGTGGGATGGCCTACTTGCTCCCATTCTCAACAACCATAAAGATGATTGTAATAATTCCACGGAGCATCCTGGCAGTCCTGGTAAGGGAGACTGTGGAAATCCTGCTGTGGGGATTGCCTTCTTTGTGAGCTACATCATCATCTGTTTCCTGATTGTGGTGAATATGTACATTGCAGTTATCCTAGAAAACTTTGGTGTGGCCACTGAGGAGAGCACGGACCCACTAAGTGAGGATGATTTTGAAACATTTTATGAGGTCTGGGAAAGGTTTGATCCTCATGCAACACAGTTCATGGAGTACAATAAGCTGTCAGAATTTGCAGATGCTCTGGACCCACCATTACGCATAGCCATGCCTAACAAGCTGGAACTGATCTCTATGGATTTACCCATGGTGAACGGCGAGCGGATTCACTGCCTGGACATCCTGTTTGCATTCACAAAACGTGTTCTGGGCGAGGGTGGGGAGATGGACATCCTAAGGGGGCAGATGGAGGAGCGCTTCATGGCCTCCAATCCTTCCAAAGTGTCCCATGAACCCATCACTACCACCCTCCGCCGCAAACAGGAGGACACGTCAGCCACTGTCATCCAGAGAGCCTTCAAAAAGTATGTAAGGAAGCATGCTGCCGTAAAGGCCTTATACTCATCCAGTAACAATATTCAAAAAGATGAAACACACATTGACAAAGAGGATCTTGTCACAAACAAACTCCAAGACATTTCTAGTGCCAATAAAAGTGAACTGACTCCTTCAACGGCCTCTCAACCTTCATGTAACAGTGTGACAACAAATGGAAAAAACAAATATGAAAAAGACAAAAGTGAAAAGGAGGTTGAGGGCAAAGATGTCAGAGAGTAATAAAATAATGCTGGATATGCAACAAAGACATTGTAATTAATGACAAAATGTTTACAACCTTATAAAGTGACTAAGACATCCATTGGACTCCATTCCTTAGTATGGATATCTATGGCAAACTGCCCATGCTTACTTGAGTCTAAAGGTTAGTGTAAAGGGGCTCATTCAGGCTGTAGTGGGGCAATGTTGGCTGTGTTCAGGAGCAAGGATGTTTGTGGGGATGGCTAAGTGTTCTGAAAGACACATTAGTTAATGCTTTCTATTGCAGCTTGTTCTGCTATCCAGTGTCTTGAATTTTTGTTATATCACAGACTGTTGTATTACTTTACCTACCTTTTTTTCAAGCAGAAAAAAACAATTGTTACGTTATTACTTCATTCATAGTTTGGTTAATTTAGTTTTTATACACTTTTTTTACTTTTCAAAAGGGGTGTTCCTTCAGAGGTAGTCTTTACAACAAGAAGCATTGCTTTCAGACTAGTCTTGCTTACTGATAGCGCTTAGAATACTTGACAGATCCAAGACATCATGTTGGAGTTGCTGCAGTTAACTAGAAATGTAGACCTGCATGAATCTTACTCCATGATTATGCATGCTAGAGTGTACTATTTTCATCATGCTTTCTCCCTGACCACCATGCTTCTTGCTTCAAGTATACTGTACAGTCACAACATGGCTGTTTCTTAATCTGGGATGAGTTTAGCCTACAGTCCAAACAAATTCAGCCGAGTGTGTTGATTATGTTTGATTATCAATGTCAGAGCAGTAACACTTGGCAGAAATACTTTGCACATTCAGTTTTGTTGAATCATCAAATTCATTCACATACTTCATCTCAGCCTGATGTGTGCTGCCTATTTACTATTTATAATATTGCTAATGTTGTACAGATTTTATCATGAAACTGAGCTAAAAGCAGTCTCCAACTGAAGATTTGCTTTTGGGAATTTAGGAAAAAGCCTACTGTGTGTTGTTTGTGTCAGTTTTCTTTCCTAGTTGTTTTTGATGATGGACCTCAGTGAATGGTTGTATGGAATTTATGGAACAATTACTATTTGTTACCTGTGATATGAAACCAACTATAGTCTCCATTATCTGCTGTATTCAGGCAGACAGGGATACTATACATCCACCAGGAGCTGTGATATGGACGGTAATTTTACTTCATAAGACAAAGCCCTGACTTTGATTACTGGTGATGTTATATGACTGTGCTGTCCAAGCGTTACTTTTCAACCTTTAACTGCATTTTTTTATTTGGAAATGATGACAAGAACAAAATGGTAGATGCTGGTTTATGTGTTGACTGTTTTTTTCACAGTTTTTCCTCTCAGTCTTTATCATGTTAAATATCTAAGTTGGATGAAAGACAGCTCAGAATATTCTGAATGATTGTCTCAAGGACATGGCATCACACATCTCATGTTTCCATCTTCTGTTTACATTTTATAGTGGCCGGTGTGTTACTTTCGTCATTTCTTCCTATAGCTATGACAACCACCCTAAAATGTCACAACTACATCTGTTGTTCCATATTATATAAGTAAAGTTCCATTCATGTAAGTATATTTTGCATGTAAATAAAACATTCATTACTTATACTATACTAAATGCATAATGAAAGAATGTTTTGATTACATAGAATGTAACATTTCCCGTCATTCAAATGCATAATGCTTGTAGTGTATAAATTAACTGCATGCAAGACACTGCTATAACCCATTTCACTGAAACGCCAACAGAATAAAGATTACATGTACCTCAACTGTGCTTAAAACATTCATTACATTTTTTTATATAAAAGACATTTGTATATTGTTTTATGTATGTAAGGTCGCTTCTTTTTGAGCAGACTGTGAGAGGTGTTCTCCCAGAGTGAGACTAACTGCCCAAAGGTTGGGCTTTGCTTGCCTTTTTGTCTTTTCTCCAGGAAGAAAGACCCTGTTATTATCTATTATTATCTATGTTCTGGTGAAACTGTGTACTACTTTATGTATGTCCCTCTGTCTCTTCCAAATCTCTGTTACAGAAATAACTGTTGAGTTGTATCATGCGACATTCAGCAAAAATTTGATATACAGTACATACATATCTTTTGCTTTATTTTTTTAGATATGCGATTGGAGTATGCATATACTTCATGACTGATGACACTATTCCCTTATTAATTCATGTTTCTCCAACTAAGAGGTTTTTTTTTTGTTCAAACTGTTGCTGAGTCTTAAAGTCAGAACACACCTAAGTGTTTATTACATTACAAAATGCTTATTTTCTTATGCTGAGATTGTCATTGTGATTATTTATATAAATGTGTTATTAAGCAGCATTTTTAGAGCCAAGGCCCTACTTCAACTGCACTTCATATTTGTTTAGTAAACTAATGTGATTGATATCAGGCAGGCAAGGATTCAAGATGGTAGTTGCATGAAATCGATTAGTAATACAGTCATTATAACTTTCAGTTATTACAGGGAGGGGATTTCATTTTGAAAATGGATCTAAAGTGCTAACCACAATCAGTTATATCAGTTTATGACTGTTACAATGCTGATTGCCATAACCGCAGTCAGCATTAGTGTAAAGTTATCAGTGTCCATTTCATGTGCAAAATATAATGAGCACTCCAACTGTAAATGGTTCAACTTATATTGATCTCTTGAATCTCTTGGGATATTGAAAGCATTTGTGAATGTCTAACTTTTAAAAAATCATCTTGAGTGCCATGATGAGTGACCAGTATTTAATAAAACTCTAAATAGTTTAGTCTCTCCTGCCCAGGAGCTTCAGAACTGAACTGTGCAGTGTTGTGATATTATTATTTTAGTGTGCAGTATGTTTTAGCTTCATATTTGCAAGAAGCTAGAATCTGGTTCCTAAGTGCGCTGTGTGGCTTCTGCCGGAAACTATTAGCATCTTAAGTGGGTGGAACATTTTATTAATTATTAATAACAAATATTCATTACGGTCCAACAACGCTTTTACCTATTGTGGCTGCTGAATCCGGAGGGCAGTAAACAAGAGGCTGATGGCAAAGTGCTGATTATTCCTGCCATACTGCCTCACAATTATGTGATTATCAGTTTGCGCCACACCCACTCCCAGTAGCCTACTTTATGGCTCAAATGTTGTTTTCGTGACAAATAATTGCCTATAATTTCATCTGATGTAAGCCTATGGCTGAAAATCAGCACACAGCTCCACTGATGGTAACTGGTGGGGTTACAGATTGCCTATTTTAATGACCAGTAAATCAAGAGTGATTCTGCAGATTCTCCTTGCCAGTTGCCCAGCAACATGACATCAAGCTCCTTTGTTAGACCGCATTAGGCTGGAAGGTCGGAAGTTGGTCTGCCGTCTCCACCCCAGGAGTCTCGCAAGCAGGGCAATAAGATGTGGACATGTTATATGTGGAAGGATGTCTATTTGGCTTGTGATCTAACCACTAGCATGCATGAAGGGGCATGGGAAAAAACAATTCAAAGAGAAATTTGAGAATGCTGCCCATAACAGCTCTGTAATGTAATTTGCTGTGGATAGATAGGAGGAAAATCCCATTAGATTGGGTAGTGGTGAGTAACCCCCTATCCTTCCCTATATGTGCTAATAGACAGACACACAGACTCACATACAGACACTCATGCACTCACTTTTCTTCTCAACTGCTAAATTGCACACACTCATAAACACACAGTTGTTTTTCAAGTGAACCACACCCACAGTAACTCACAACACACGCTAAAAAAACACCTTGACCATTAGAAACACAACAGAGAATATAGTTACTGCAAATATGTAAGACAAAAGAAATCCTTGACCATCAACACAATACCTGTTGTATGTTTACAAGAGTAAATTAGTACATGCACTGAAGTGCAAGGCAATCACATTTCAAGCAACACATATGGAACAAGAATAAAAAAGTTAAACTGCAAGTGAGCTGCTTGGGCATGGCTCTTTGATCAATAATGGTCTGTACAAACCACAATGGATGTATCCATTAGAATGCTATAGCACTTTATCCCAGGGGGTACATATTCCAAAGTCTTTCCTCTAATAGGGTTTCAGATGCATTCTTTGTAAGTGCAACAACACATGCAGTATTTATTGCTATTTGCTAAGTACAACACCTTGACTATCTATCATCTAACTACTCTGTATGAATATCATGGAAAATATTTATTTAATTTGGATTAATAAATTAATGAACACAAAATAGTTCATGTTAATAAAATTCATCATGCATATTTGTTGTGGTAAAATAACCTCTGACAATATGGGTAAATAACTCTGAGCTAAATTGTGTGGTACAGTACACAGACTTTTCCCATTGCTGCACATGCTCAGAGCTCGATACCAACCTGATTTACTCTTCCACTGATGTGTGCTGCAGAGAGTAATGATTATGTGCCAGAGTTAGTGCTAAACAGTATCTGACAAGGCATGGAAAGGTCTCTCTTGGAACAGTTGCACCAACGCCGGACACTGGCTGCTCCTGTCATGGACTAAACACTGTAGACATCAAGTGTTCATACTTAACAGTCAATGCATGGTGTTGCATAACATTTGGCCACCAATTACCATTGGCTGGATGGAAATATGTTTCCACTGCAGATGGTAAACTACGTAAAGAGGTGTTAATAGGTGAGAATTTGCACAGACAGCTGAACAATATTTTATTTTATAGTTTATATTACAGAATAACCAAAATTAGATAATATGTTGACATTATCTTTAAATGTCTTTCCTTAACTGAGGATGGTAAATTGCGTAGGTCTGGCAAACACAAGGCCAGCCCAACAACATGCCTACTGATCACATTATTCCAAACTCTGTGAGTGTAACATCCACTGAGCTCCCTGAAATCATTTCCATGTATTCAAAGTAGATTTAACCAACCTCGACATGCATTTTTTTCCCCTGCTTGCTTCAAATGCCCTAGAAGTTGTTTTGACTATCTTATAAAATCATTGCACATAGTACAATTCCCAAGTTAATTTAATGCAGGCTTAGGCTATAACCACTCCACACACATCACCAGAATTAGAATCAGAAAAGATGTATTGCCCAGTAGCACTTACTAGGAATTTGTTTTGGTTTGGTGCAAACATATAAGCACATTTAAACATTGATATTAAATTAACAAACACTAATATACATATAACTAAATAATAAGAACAACAAGGTATTATTATTATTATTATTATTATTATTATTATTATTATTATTATTATTATTATCATTATCATGAATAGTAGTAGTAGTAGTAGTAGTAGTAGTAGTAGTAGTAGTAATTATAGTAGTAGTAATAGTAGTAGTAGTAGTAGTAGTATCTTAATAGTATCACATTTTATAAAAGGATGACTGCGCCACCTAGAGATACAAAGGCGACACTAGCTCGAATCATAGGCTCGAATCGACTCAAAATGTAAAGATGGCGTCCATAGTGGTGGCACTGTATTCCTGAGTTTGGTCTCTCAGGCTCACTGCAAGACTGAGAGGCCAAAACTGTTTACCAACGCTGTTTACCAATCATCACCAAAACGAACTTTACTAAGTAAATGTTTAGAATGTAGAAACAATAGAAAGTTTTGGTCTGCCAATCATACTCAAGGAGGCGGAATGCAAGCAGCCAGCGAATAAGTGGTGCCTGAAAGGAAATAATCAGGAAAAATACTTCCTTTAATATGTAGTTGTTACTAAGTTACCGGGCAACGCTAAAGGAGTTGGTGCAAGATGGCGAAAACCCAACAAAAAAAACACAAATATCTATGCTAAAGTACAATACACACAGGTTAAATTGGCAGTTATTTTTTCGTCAGTTACTTTTTAAGCACAAAGCGTCTCAGCCAAGATGGAGGATGAAGAGACAACGTTGGTAAGCGAGCATGTTTTATTGATATGCTAGCTAACTAACGTTACAGCAACCCAATGCTCCAGATATAACGTTAACACTACCAGTCAAATGGCAAAATGATACAGAGTGAGAACTAACACTGTTAACGCTAGCTAGGTATAAATGAGAGGAATTTTCGTCAGACCTTTCAAAAAGTAATAATAGCTGTGGCAAAGAATAATATCGGCTAACGTTAATGTCAATGACGTTGTATTAGTTAGCTGACATAACGTTACTGAAGCTAAACGCAGGGTTCCTTTTTAACTTTGGGTTTCCATGTCAATTTGTTCTGTTATAGAAAGAACTTTGGTTTCAGCAGTGGTTGAGAGTGTATTAAACAGCCCGGTTTTTTTTGTTTGTTTTTTGCTGCTAGCTGTCACCATTTATAAACTCCTACAAACGCAGTGATCTTTCTGTTTTTTCCACAGGCGTTGATCAGGTGCTATTGCTATGAAAAGTATTTTAATCATGCTGTAAACGCTGCAGCAGCTGCTCAGAGGAAATTCAGCAATGCTCCTATATACAGTTTTTTTCATGCATATGGTACCCTTATGCAAGGTAAGCTTAAACGATTAAAATTACAACAATACTTGTTATAGTTATAACAATAGAATGGACCATTTCTGGTTAGACTAGTGTATCTTTGTCATCTGACATACATGCATTTATCTCATTATTTTAATACAGATCAAATTCAAGAAGCCTTAATAGAGTTGGACACAATAAGAGATAGTCAAGATTTGTCTCTCTGCACATTAATGGCCCTTGTCTATGCTGAGAAAAAAAAGACAAACCCAGGTGAGCCAACATAGTCCTTTTTATTTATATCACAGATGTTTGCGCAAAGGACTGGACACGCATGTTGGTAATATTCTAATAAGTGTCTTTGTATTCACAGACAGAGAAGTCATTCAAGAACTTGATGCTAAGGTCAAAGAGGATCGTAAAAGTGCACCTCCCAAGAGTCTGTACTATGCTGGGATGTTTCTCTGGCTATTAGGGCGAAATGACAAGGCAAGGGAGTACATAGAGAGAATGATCAAACTCTCCAGTGGCTCGAGAGAGGTGAGATTACCATTTTTGTCATTTAGAAATGCATCAGTATCACTTTTACGTTTTCATGCAAAGTCTTGAAATGTACTGTATGTAATGGTAAGAGGGGCATTCTGGCTTCTCACCCATTTTCACTCTTGTAAAATTTTGACTGATATGTGTTGTTCAGGGTATAATCCTAAAAGCCTGGATAGATGTGACATCTGGGAAAGACACCTACGCCAGAAAGGCTGGAAAGTACTTTGATGAAGGACTGAAAGAGAGAGCAGATGTTTTTGCCCTGATGGGAAAGGTGAGATGGGAATTACAAATCCATATTGAATAATCCTTCTCAATCACGGCTGAATATGTTACGATGCTATAATTTCTCATATTTCCTATGCCTCTTATAGTACTTATTGTGTTTCTAGTTGACTCTTTGTTTTATTTAATATGTCCCTTGCCAACACTGTAATTGGTGTATAATTACTGTTAAGTTCAGCTATTCCATTTATCATATGAAATATCTTTCAGTTTTTTTGGAGACTGCATTGTTTGGATTATTCTTCTGTAACTTGCTTTAATTGATATTCTTGATAGGTTTATTATTATTAGACATTTAGACATTTTGCTCATATTGAATACGAAAGTAATAATAATAATCTATACAAGCTTGGGTGTATGATAAACCCTAAGTGACGTTTTGTGTGTCCTAGGCACAATACTATGAATATCGTCAGAACTACTCCGGAGCATTGGAGATGGTTAACCAGGTCATTGTTAGTTTCCCTGGGTTCTTGCCTGCCCTCATCAAGAAGATGAAACTGTTGCTCAGCCTTCAAGACTGGGAGCAAACCATGGATGCAGCACACAGGTAATTGATGAGGTGCTTAGGAGGTTTCTCCTAAATCATACACAGGTCATGTCTTTCTTAGTGTAAGCCTATCCGAGGCTTACAATGTCTCTGGTGAGATCATAAAGTGCAACACCATTTGAAATCACGACCAAGGATGCAAGAAAAAACACAATCTGCCTTACATAAGACTCAGCATTCAAGTGCAAATAAACCAGTGCATACTGATTAAGCCATTGTTTGTGCCCACCCCTCTGGACCTTGGCCTCAGCTAAAGTGAAGAAGTCTAACACAATTCCAAGGATTTGCTGCTGCAGGTTTGCTGAACAGAAAGAAGTTGCTGCCCCAAGCTTAGAGCCGCTGTGGTGCCCTCATGATGTGAAGTAGGATGGGTGCAGCCATCATACAGTATACTTCACATCCTTTGATGGCCTTCACAGTTCGTTTTAGTTTTAATGTTATTTGTCTGGCTCAACTCAGTACTGTAGCAGTAATCATATATTCTATTACTATTAATCAGTGAAATTCAAGCTTATCAAGTGTGGGAGATGGACTTCATTCACAGCGCCTTGTGTCATATTTCAGGCTTTTACAGAAGGATAAAAATAACCTGGAGGCACTACGGATGCTAGCTCTGCATTCTTTATGTAGAGATGGAGATATTACTGAGGTAAAGTTCACATTTTTACTTGTTAATATTTTTTAACTGGTAGGGATGCAAATCAAAAACATATTGTACACACTCACTGGCATTTATCATCACAGAGCTGTGGTGAAGTGCTGATCAATTTACAGAAGCGTTTTTTATATCCTTCTTGGCAGTCGGTAAAGCAGCTTTCAAACCTCATCAGCAGCTTGGAGATTCTGGAACCACACAACCCAGAGCTTTTCTACAGGATGTCTCTAGCTTTTACACGTGTTGTAAGACAATTCTCAGTATTCTTTCTAAATTCCTAATAGTAAACTGTTTTGGTCCTCATTACGTCTAAAGAGTTGTTTTCAGCATTTACAGTGTTTCTTTTTTTCATAGTGCGGACGAAATGAGAAATTGATTGAGCAGACGTTTAGGATGGTGGAAAGAGCCTTCTCTGTGGCAGCGGGGGACTCCGATTTAGCCACAGAGTTGGGCTACCAGATGGTGCTTCAGGGCAGAATCAAGGAGGCTATGAAGTGGTACAAGACAGCCATGACTTTGGATGAGACAAGTGTTTCTGCTTTGATTGGTAACATGTTACAATTATTTACCTGTTGTCTAAATGACACTCAGGGTTCATACATACATTTTTTATTTCTGAAGATATAACATATTTTTTTGTTTTTTTTGTCACTCAGGTATAATTCGTTGCCAGCTGATAGAGGGCCACCTTGAAGACGCAGAACAACAGTTGGAATTTCTCACAGAGATTCAGCAATCTATTGGAAAATCAGGGGTAACGTCTTTTTATAAAGGCTGACAACAAAGAATTTTTTTTTTCCATTCTAGTAAGAGTATCCTAGAGGTAGAGGCTTATCATGGTGTAATGTATTATGCTTTAAAAACTGTATGAAAAGCACTAAGCAAGAGCACCTGACAGGATAGGCAGCAGCTGCTCCTGTAGGTCTTCAGTGTTTTCTCTTGAGTCATTCTTCCTGGGAGACTTTTTTGTTTTTTTGCTTGTGTTTTTGATCCATCTTGTACAAAATGCCTAGTCAAGTTTTCCTCGCTGCTACCTACCTCTAGCATCTTTGCTTAAAAAAAATGTTTTGTTACCCTCAGGAGCTACTCTACCTACGTGCCGTTCTGGCAGTGAAAAAGCGGCGGCCCCAGGAAGAAGTGACCAATCTGTTGAATGATGCAGTGGACACACACTTCTCCACACTTCAGGGTTTGCCTCTGGGAGTGGAGTACTTTGAGAAGCTGAACCCTGACTTCCTGTTGGAGATAGTCAAAGAGTATCTTGCACTGTGTCCAGCTAAGGTACAACTGGGAGACTCATCAATGACAGTGTGCCTGTTGGTCCTTAAAATGTTTGTTCAAATTTGGGCAGTGCAAGAGAGCATCAGTCAGTTATGCATTTATTTTGATACTCATTAGTTTTTTATTTCACATATTTGGGTTAAGTACGGTATGGCTATGCATCCTGTCTTAGTGAGTCTTATCAAAAAGTTTGAGAATCTCTGCATTAAATACAACTTTTACTGTTCTTGTTTTAGCCTTCAGCCCAGGGCCAGTCTCCTGCTCCTCAGCTCCAGCACTGTGCCACATTGTTGGATACTGTGGTCAAGATTGTGCCAGGTCTCCCTCAAGGGGTCTTCCTTCTAGCCAAAGTCAGATATCAGTCTGGTGAGCACTGCATTTAAAATATGTTTTGGTTTTTTTTCTGCAAATGCTATTTTAAACTGCATTGTCTCTGTGTTTATTCAGGTGACATTGATGCTGCACAGAGCAGTCTTCAACATTGTCTGGACCAGTGCCCTTCTCATGCAGATGCTCATCTGCTAATGGCACAGCTCCATCTGCTACAGGGTAACTTCTCAATGTGTTTCCAGTCTCTTGAACTCTGCCTCAGCCATAACTTTGAGGTAAGATCCACCGTCATGATGGACAGTATCATTGGCTGCTAAATGTTTACGAGACAGTGTGCTTTCAGGCACTTATTTGACCCATGACCAATGTGCAAATACATGGCAGCTCTGTCAGCTTCATTTGTAACATTTAGGAGCATTTCAGCTTGTCCTCAGTTAGGCATAGTAATACAGAAAAGGATGTAGCTGAAAGGAAGAAGAAAATTGCTTTCGGTAAATATACTTTGTCTCCACAGAGGGGAACATTGAAGATATTATCAGCAGTGACAAGATCAGTTTTATTACTTCTTTGTGGTGAATTACTTCTGTGGTGAATGTTATTCCTGTCTAAATGGATCGTGACTTCTCGTCTATTCCAGATTCGAGAACATCCGTTGTACCACCTGATCAAGGCTCAGGCTAAGAAGAAAATGGGCGAGCTGACGGAGGCTATTCAGACACTGCAGATGGCCATGAGTCTTCCAGGTGTCCGCAGAGCTGGATCCTCGTCCAAGTCCAAGAACAAGAAGATTGAGCTGAGTCCTGCTGACTGTCTCTCTGTGTTCTTGGAGTTAGCTGAGGCTCTGTGGCTCAACGGAGAACAGGTAACATTTTGAGTTTTGATGTATGAAGGCTTGTACATGATTCTATCCTCTAGATATTGTTCTTTATTGTTGATGTTGATGAATTATAATTCAGACAGTTCTCTAGCTTTGAAACTGGTGAAGTGAGGACTAATTCACGTGTAATTACTTCCACCAACTTATCAAAGTATTCTCGTAAGCGTAGAATACGCCATTCAGGAATACATACGAGCAAGTCACTGGAATGACGGCAGCCATGTAGCACCTCCATCTTTAAAATACATTAGCCAAAGAGGGACATACCTCCGCCTTTCACACTTTTACACTCAGTGGCCAGCCGGGAGATTACTCGCGACTGCTGGCAAATTTGAAAGCCTGTTGAAGATGTCTTTTTTTTTAAGGGCTTCCACTCTCTCCTCGTCATCTTTGGAGAGTGTCTCTTTAGTTTTTCTTTGCCTGGGCGGTTTCACCGATCCACTGCCACCGGCTCTGTCTTTTGGTTTTTCTTTACCTTATTTCCCTCTTCATTTAGCTTTCCATCGCACCTCTGTTGCATCAACTGATCTCTGACTCTGCTCACGGAGAAAAATATGTAGCCTACGCTGTAAACACTGCCTTACACTATTAATATCGTACAATATACAGAACGGACAAAGTCCTATTGGAAGCCATGTTAATCTTGGCATACGGCCACCGTAGGAGTTAAAACGCGCTCGGAATGGGAGGGGCTAGAAAGTAATATTCAGTTGGTTGCCATATACAACCCCAAATCAGAAAAAGTTGGGACAGTATGGAAAACACAAATAAAAAAGAAAGTAGTGATTTCTAAATGTACTTTGACTTGTATTTCATTGCAAACAATACAACAGCACATAATTTAATGTGTTCCTCATGATCAATTCCTATTTTGGTTCTTGCAATACATTTAAAAAAAAGTTGGAACAGTAAAGCATTTACCACTTTGTAATGTTGCCATTCCTTTTCACAACACCTAAAAGACGTTTAGGGACTGAAGACACCAAGTGATGAAGTGTTTCAGGTGTAATTTTGTCCCATTCTTGCTGCAAACAAGTCTTAAGGTGGGCAACAGTACAGGGTATTTGTTGTCGCATTTTGCGCTTCAAAATGCGCCACACATTCTCTATTGGAGACAGGTCGGGACTGCAGGCAGGCCAGTCAAGTACCCGTATCCTCTTCCTCCGCAGCCAGGACTTTGTAATGTGTGCAGAATGTGGTTTTGCATTATGTTGTTGAAATATGCATGGACGTTCCTGGAAAAGATGTCTTCTTGAAGGCAGCATAGTGTGCTCCAAAATCTCTATGTACTTTTCAGCATTAATGGTGCCATCACAGAAGTGCAAGTTACCTTTGCCAAGGGCACTGACACAACCCCATACCATGACAGACCCTGGCTTTTGGACTTGTTGCTGGTAACAGTCTGGATGATCCTTTTCTTCTTTGGTCTGGAGCACACAGCGTCCATTTCTCCCAAAAAATACCTGAAATACTAATTCATCTGACCACAGTACACGTTTCTACTGTGTGATGGTCCATCCCAGATGCCTCCGAGCCCAGAGAAGTCAACGGTGCTTCTGGACACTGTTAACATAGGGCTTCCTTTTGGCACAGTACAGTTTTAACTGGCATTTGTGAATGTAACTATGTATTGTGGTACTTGACAAAGGTTTGCCAAAGTAGTCCTGAGCCCATGTGGTGATATCGCTTATAGATGAGTGACGATTCTTGATGCAGTGTCGATGAAGGATCGACAGATGAAGGATCGAAGATCACGGTTGTTCAGCTTAGGCTTGCGCCCTTGTCCTTTACGCACTGAAATTCCTCCTCATTCCTTGAATCTTTTAATTATGTTATGCACTGTTGAAGGTGAAATAAGCAAATGTCTTCCTATCTTTCTTTGAGGAACATTGTTTTTAAACATTTCAATAATTTTCTCACGTATTTGTTGGCAAACTGGCGATCCTCGGCCCATCTTTGCTCCTAAAGGACTAGACCTTTCTTGGATGCTGCTTTTGTACCAAATCATAATTACAATCACCTGTTGACATCACCTGTTTCAAATCACATCATTATTTAACCAATTTACCTGATTACTAGCCTTAAATTGCTCCTGTCCCAACCTTTTTTGGAATGTGTTGCAAGTCTGAATGACAGGAAAGGATGTATATTTACAAATTAAATTAAGTTGACCAGACAAAACATGAAATATTTTGTGTTCACATTGTCTGCAATGAAATACAAGTCAAAGTACATTTAGAAATCACTACCTTCTTTTTTTATTTGTGTTTTCCATACTGTCCCAACTTTTTCTGATTTGGGGTTGTACAATTTCACAGATGTAATGAGAGAAATTCTTACACAATGTAGCTTTAACCGAAATAAAATTTTTCATCATTATCATCATCATCATCATGTGAAGCAGTCTACTCACTATTTTATGGTTTTCATCCAAGTAGTGTTTTTGTGATTTTCCACATATACACTTATTAATGTATTTAATATTTCAGCATGAAGCAGCAAAGGTGATGCAGGATGCCATCAACGAGTTCTCGGGAACCTCAGAGGAGCTGCGTGTCACTATTGCCAATGCAGACCTGGCCCTGCTGCGTGGGGACACCGAGCTGGCACTGCGTATGCTCCGAAACATTACCCCTGAGCAGCCCTACTACATCCAAGCCAAGGAGAAAATGGCAGACATATATCTGAACCACAGAAAAGAGAAACGTCTGTATGCAAGCTGTTACAGGTGAGCAGTACATTTGGATCCAAATGAGCGGGGGAAAAAATAATCTTGATGTAAGATAGTAGCAGAACATATGAGTGACTATACTCCTTCTGAAACCTAATGCATTGTAAATGTTTGTCTGAACAGTAATGGCTGAAACTTAATTAAATACATGACTCGAGGATATTCAGCCATAGTGCACCAACATTTTATCCAGCTGTGTCTGTAGTGGGAAGACCACAAGCATAAAGTAAATCAAATTAAATAAAATGTAACATCCAGTAAAGATGAAATGTACACAGTTGCCTCCAGTTGTGTGCTGGTCTCTGGTGCTACTTGTATTAACGGCTAAGACGTAGTAAAGCTTGACTGAACCTCAGACCAGCAGAGACATACTGTATGTCTACATGTTGAAGTACACCATATGTGATGTGATATATTTGTCTTTTCTCCAGAGAAATGGTGGAGAAGCTGCCCAGCCCTCACACATACCTCTTATTAGGTGATGCCTACATGAACATTCAAGAAGTAAGTGTTCGATGTGATTCATCTGTGTCTTATGAGATATGTTTTGGGACTGGTTTGTGTGGCTTTAAAGGTGCTGAGTGCTTCAAATAAGCATATTCTTGTAAGTCTAATCACAGTTTTATTTTGATCAAGTGTTTTATACCTTTTTAAAAAGTCAAAGGTGTAATGAAAAGCTGTCCGTCAGAGAGATTATAATTAGAGGAGTTATACAAATGTGAAGCCTCCGTATGGTGTAACTTCTGTTCTAAGTGTCTTTACACTGTCTTACCATTCATGTAAAGGAGCCTTGCTGTTTTTGATCTTTCCCTTCTGCTGTGTTGTGTTTGAGCTGTAATGAAGTTCATCACCAAGGTCTTACCTTGGATGATTACTGTCTAAAAGGAACACAGGGTGTCCCTCTTCCAATCCTTGCCCTGCAGTTGAGAGCAGTATGATAAAACACAATAGTTTTGGGGATGCTTTTCTGTAAGATATAGAAAACTTACAAGTAATGCACAGCAATGCTACTGCATATATCTCTGAAAGAGGAGCCAGGAATTGAACACATTTCTGGTGGAGTGAGCTATCAAACTGAAAGGTTATGTCATGAAACATTATCTAGGGTGTCTCCATCTTTGATAACCAGTGTAAGCATCTTAGAGACTGAATGAGTGCAACGTAAGTCGTCGGCCCCCTACTGGACATTAAATAAACAAATCTACTCCCCCTCTTGGCAGCGCATTAATGCATTTATTTCAATAATTTGGCCTTTTCTCAGTTTTCCATGTGTCCTGGAAAACCTGAGAAAATGTGCACTAGTTTTCAAGTTCATCTCAAATATGAGAGGAGAAGTTAAATGCCCTGGAAAATAGTGTGTTGAGAGTGAATTCAATTCAAATAACTTTGTTTGTCCCTGAGGGGCAATTAAGAGGCACGTTGAGCAGCACACAAAGGACAGTTCACAGATAAGATACAAATACCAACAGATATATGAATAACATTGTCATGGACAAGGTCAATACAAACCACAATTGAAGGTGCTTATTACATTCTTAAATTTGCCCATCTTAACTGAACTTAGCGCTTAACCCTAAAATAAATATTAAAATGCTGTGCTCTGTCTTGACAGACAACCACATACTTCAATCAAGTTTTCAGAATAACAGGAAGCACTTTATTAACATGTAACTCCCTGTAGAGGGAGAGCAAGCTGTTAAAAATCCTGCAACAGCAAGCAGCTAAGTTAAGTCAACAACTACGTTTAGGACAGATAGGAATCAAATATTTTAAAATCACCCACTGCATTGATAGTACACAGAGGATCATTAACAGCACACCACCTGGGAACAGAAGGTTAACACAAATCAACACATTACTAGGTCAGAGGAGACTACAGTAGAAGATTGTGACACATTATTTGATGTAGGCTATATAAAAGAGAAAACAGGATTAATGGTTACCACACACTGTTTTACTTACATGTTCAAGGGAAATAAGCACTATAGGCAATACTAGAGAAAATATACTAGATAAATAATTTAGGAAATTATTTTCTCATTCATGCACAACCCAGAATGTTAGGTAATAGGGATGAATAAATGTAGCTGATTTCCTAATTATTATAGGAAATGATTATTTAGTGGTATTGTCTCTACACTCATAACAAACAATGAAACACATAGAACGAAAGTCTCATCAGAAGGTTGTTCAGTAATGATTTACTTTGGAAATGGACACATTGTGCCAGCATCTAAGTGATTTGAGGAAGATGAAACAGGAAGTCAGAGAGGAGGAGGAGGAGGTATGGTCACCTCTTAAGGTCAGGCATGTTGACACATACTCATTCAAGGCTACACTAGATCTGATCCAACGTCTCCAACAGATCTTAATCCTAGCCTTAAGGTGTTTACCACATGTTCGCAACAATTTGTAAATAATGAAATGCATTTTCTTTCTGGAATACTTTCTTTGACGTTCGGAATATTTACAAAAACTTTAAACCAAAAACCGTCTAATTCATTTTTCCTCAGCCTGAGAAAGCCATTGAGGTTTTTGAGCAAGCTCTGAAGAAAAACCCCAAAGATGGTGCTTTAGCCAGCAAGATTGGGAAAGCCCTGGTCAAGACTCATAACTACGTCAAGGTTTGTGTTGTACACTCATTTAAAGATAAACACGATTCACCCACAGGAAAAAAACAGTGTTGACACAAGGCTGTTGTTACGCAGGCAATAAATTACTATGAAGCAGCCCTAAAGACGGAGCAACAGAACTTCCTCCGCTACGACCTGGCTGAGCTGCTGATGAAGATGAAGCAATATGAGCGCTGTGAGAGAGTCCTGCAAGAAGCTCTGGTCCATGAGTCAGGTACTTCAGACATCACAATTTTTACACAGTGAAATCCTGACGTCAAAAACACCACAAGAGAATCTAGTCATTATGATGTTTGTGCAGTTGCAAATAATGTTAAAGTATAAACAACTTGATGCAAAGAAAATATTAGCAAATATGGTTTATGGCAATGCCAGGCAGCTTTGAATTTGCAAAGCAGTTTAAAGCTTCTCTCTTTGGGTGACTGATTGTTTTTAGTCGCTTATTGTTTTGTTGCCTTTTTAACTTGACTTTTTTTCTTTGGACCTACCCAGTGAATGAACTGCCGGCGCTCTCAGATGATTGCCGTTATCTGATCCTGTTGGCAAAGATCCAAAATAAGATTGACAAAAACGAGGAAGCTTTACTTTCCCTACAAAGAGTAAGTGGTTGCAGAAGTGATGTGACTGGTGAGACTTTGTCATCTTTTCACATTTTGTAACAAATATTTTTTGCGTGATTATTTCCAAGCAAAACTTGCCAGTCTGCCTAAAAAGACAGACAAAGTAACTTCATTAGGATGATGTTTATTATTGTTTTCAAAAGAGGTTGTGATTTGCTGTGCATAGGCCCGAGATGTGCAGGCCAAGGTGCTGAAGCGGGTGCAGTTGGAGCAGCCTGACGCCGTCCCCATGCAGAAGCAGCTTGCGGCCGAGATCTGCGCTGAGATCGCTAAACACTACACAAGTCAGAGGGGCTATGAGAGAGCAGTCAAATTCTACAAAGAAGCTCTTGTGTATTGTGAGACTGATCGCAAGGTCAGTGCAGCTGAATCAAAAACATCCTGTGTACTCACTGCAGCTGTGGTTACCAAGCACTGGCATCGTTTAGAGTCTGGGGCTTGTGTTTGTGAAATTTAGTGATCTTAGTTGTTGATAGTTTGATTTAAGGGAAATCTGAATTATCTACTCTACATTATTTTTCCAAGAATGTTGTCACATGAATTCAAATGAATGCTGTCCTTGTTCCTAGGTGATGCTGGAGTTGGCACGGTTGTACCTTACTCTAGACGAGGTTGATGCGTGCCAGGAGCAGTGCAGCATCATATTGAAGAATGACCAGTTTAACGAAGATGCAACCCTGGTGTGTTCTGTCTTTTGCCACAGTTTTGACCGTAACCTTTTTTTTTAACTAATTCATAGAACTTATTTTTTACATTTCTTTGTCCTTAGATGATGGCTGACATTCTGTTTAGGAAGCAGGACTATGAAAAGGCAGTTTTCCACTTCCAACAACTCCTGGAGCGCAAACCAGGTGCAATAGAGCCACGTTTATAAAAAAATATATATTAAATTGGTGATCTGACCTTCTCCAAATGGAAAGCATAATAACGTACACCTGTTGCTTTCAGACAACTACCCAACACTGTCACGTCTCATTGACTTGTTGAGGAGGGCAGGGAAGTTGGAAGAAGTTCTCAGATTTCTTGATATGGCAGAAAAATATTCTTCCAGGACTAAGTTTGACCCCGGGTTCAACTACTGCAAAGGACTTTATCTTTGGTAAGTTTGGAGGAGCCTTTCCTCGGAATATGGCGACATGTGTTTTGAGATTGGCGACTAAACTTGTGCTTGCTGCTTAGGTTCACGGGAGAACCTAATGATGCTCTGTGTCACTTCAACAAAGCACGGAAAGACAATGATTGGGGTCAGAATGCTGTGTATAACATGATTGAAATCTACCTAAATCCTGACAATGAAACCATAGGAGGAGAAGTATTTGAGAATTTAGATGGTGAAATTGGGTAAGTGGCAGTTGAAGCATACTAAGACTCTAGACGTAATACAGTTTATATTCTTGTGTTTGAAACCCACAGATTTACATCTAATGCTTACCTTTGTCTCTCACCAGGAACTCCACAGAAAAGCAGGAGTCAGAACAGCTTGCTGTGAGAACAGCCGAGAAACTGCTGAAGGAGTTAAAGCCTCAGACATCAGGAGGACACACACAGCTTCGCATCCTGGAGAACTGCTGCTTACTGGCCACTAAACAGAAGGCCAATGTAGAGAAAGCCCTCAGTGTTTTCACTGAGATTGCAAACAATGAGGTAAGTAATCCCCAGGTGGCGTGCATGAGTTACATCACTCTTGGTTGAGTAAATATACCCACACTGTGCATTAAGTCACTCTTAATGTCAGTCACTCCATTTGGTTATAAACTGCACATTACACTCTATCAGGCTGAATTTTAATGGAGCATGTACAGTATATGTTGTTGCTTGTACGGTTGTAATTCAGTTTTGTGAATTTTATTTATTAAAAAAACATAAGTATATGTATTAAAATGAAGTTTGTATGTTTTCGGTGTAAACAAATGGAAGAAGGATAGTGGGGGAAGTGTCTTAAACAGGATTCTTTGGTTGACTTCAGAAAGACCACGTGCCAGCTCTGTTGGCCATGGCAACAGCTTATATGGTGCTGAAACAGACTCCAAGAGCCAGGAACCAGCTCAAACGCATAGCTAAGATGAACTGGAGCCTGGTTGACGCCGATGAGTTTGAGAAAAGCTGGCTGCTTTTGGCAGACATCTACATCCATTCAGGGAAGTATGACATGGCCGGGGACCTCTTGAAAAGATGCCACAATCATAACAAGGTCAGCCTGAAAATATTTTCTCTGCCTTAACAAGGCTGTCCAATTTACACAAAACCTATTCCCCGTATTTTTGCAGATTTGCGTTACTTTTCAGTGTTGAGGCTGTCTTTAAGTAAATTTCTTTGTGATAATAATTTCACTTTTTTCCACAGTCATGCTGTAAAGCTTATGAATATCTGGGCTACATAATGGAAAAAGAGCAGGCATTCCGTGATGCAGCGCTCAACTATGAACTGGCTTGGAAATATGGAAATCGGACAAACCCAACTATTGGTATGTCAACCAAAATCACGTCCAGTTCTATTTATAAGGACAAATGGGATTAAAAACGAATTATATTTCTAACATATACTGTCTGTTGTTTTTTTTGTCAGGGTACAAGCTTGCTTTCAACTACTTAAAAGCAAAGAGGCATGTTGATGCCATAGATGTGTGTCATAAGGTGAGACACCTGTGGGTGTTTACAGTTTGAGAGATTAGATCTGTTTTTATGCCGTGATTAATCTTAGCTTCCGTCCTCAGGTTCTGGCTGCTCATCCAAATTACCCGAGAATGAGAAAGGACATCCTGGACAAAGCTCGGGCTGCCCTAAGAGCTTAAGATTGTGTGTGTGTGTGTGTGTGTGGGGGGGGGGGGGGGGGGGGGGGGGAGGAGAGAATGAAGCCAATGTTTCTGTAATAAAAATTAGTTACTTTGATCGATTCTACTTTTATTGTTTGCCTTTTGCTGTCAAGTTAAAAGACTTAGTTGTATTATTTGTTAGGGGGGGGGACATAAGCACATTGCTATGTAAATTTGAGTATATGAATAGTTGGGTGCTGGCAAAACTGAACTGGGAGAACACAGTGCAGAGCGGTTCAGACACATACTCAGCTGAAAGCATTTTTCTTTCTTTCCTCACAAAGCCAAACTCCTAAACATCGCAACTGATTTTGGAACATAAAAACAAGAGTCTTTAACATTAACATTTAAGCTTTGTTTATAAAAAATTGAAGTGTGGTCCATGTGTTAGACAACATATTTTTACTTTGATACATGACATATCCCTATTGTCTTTGAAATAATTTGCTACAGTTAAAATATATATATGAAAAACTAAATTTAAATGTTTTATCTTGTGATACATATTAAGATGCACGTGTGGATGTGTTACTGTTAAGCTTATATTTGATAAATATCAAATAAAATTATTTTGATATGATCGCAGATGTTATGCTTGATTTCTTTTCTGCTAACGAGTTAACTGACGTTAATAAGCACATGTACCCTCCCGATTAAGATGTTCTGATTAGACAACAAATATCGTCAAACAGCTGCCACATAGACAAACATTTACAAGCGTGACTGGAAGGGGAAAAAAGTAGGACACACTGAACATTTTAATGGACATAATAAAACTGGATGCCTGCCGTGGATAGGAAGTACTGGGGAACACAGTCACTACAGATGGAGTCACTGTGCAAGTCAAAGGCAGAAAGAACTCAAACTGGGCGCCAGAGCAGAGCAGGCTCCCTGCGGCTGGAATCCGCGTCTTTACTCCTCCAAGCATCCAACTCTTTAAGAAGACCATCCGCCGTGGGGAACCTGTGAAATTAAAGGATTAGATGAACTACAGAGTCCTCTGGTGAGTGTCCGGTTTTACAACGTTAGTCAGTATAACTGAACCTCAAAATGATTTATAATCTCGGCAGATTCGCTTCCATGCGACAGGACGCGTAACTTTTCTAAATGCAGTCTGGACCGCATTCGTTTGTAGTTTGTGGTGAAGTTCATAAGTTTAAGCTCTGTTTGCGAGATGTGGTGTTTTCTCAGAGAACCTGATTGGATGCGGTGCGATGTGTGTGGGACATAGCGCGTTCCTCCGTTTTTTTGTAACCCAGCAACTGTCCCAGTGAATGACTAGTTGAACAAATCCTGTTGGCACCATTATTGAATCTGAGGAACTCCGTGGAGAACACAGTCTGCAATATTCCTGAAGTCAGAGAGACTGCAGGCCACTTTAGCCTATTTATCAAGAGGTTTGTCACAGGTTTGATTCAGCAGTGCTTTTGTCAAATAATATCTATTTTTAGAAATGTTATCACAGGACATAAGTCAAACTACAGGGAAAACAAGGCCATCGCCAAATTTGTTTAATGATGATCGCCTCGTGGTTTTTCATGTTTTTCAGGTATGTCTTGTGACACGCAGAAGTTCTCTCTGCGCAGGCGCGCCAGCACGTCTCCTCCCTCTACCTGAGGGGCGCACCTGGATCCAACGAGACGGAAGTTTTGTGGAGGCAGAGCACAGAGCAACTTTTTTTTTTTGTCTCCGCGAAAAGTTTCTTTGGAGTTCAATCAACTGATAAAGGATCGCCAATCGAAGCAGGATGTCATTCGTTGACATTTTAAAGAACAATTTAGGGTTTTTGTAACTCTGTTCAGCGTCAAATGGTAAGTGGTCTTTTCCCCTGAAGGAATCCAGAGCAGTGGTTGCTTATTTCATAAGCCGTTTCTAAATATGTTACTATGTGTAGATCAATGGCAGCAGACTTCTTAGCTTCACCAGGAACTGCTACACATTTCATTTGTTTTATTTCAGAGCAAGAATTTATTTTTCCGAAAAGTAGCCTACTGTTAATGTAGTGACCTTGCAAGTAATGTATCACTATGTTGTAGTTTTCTGAACCCAGTGAAACCCATTAATGCTGTTTACTCATCATTATCATAATATGTATTGATTACAGCAGAATGCCAGTCCAAAGCCAGCCTGCTCTCTATTCAAGAAGAATGATAGCTTTCCGCAGAGTGCTCCGAAGGCGGTTGCACCCAGTTAAACTGGTGATAGTGGCCCTTGTCTTTGTCACATTTGTGTTCTTCATACAATGGGAAGTTGGGAGCCAAAACCAACAGGAGGACCCGTGGCTGAAGGAGATGGCAGTGAAGCGGGACGCCATGCTGGGCATGGTGATGGGAGCTGTTAATAACTTCAGGGATGTGATTCCAAAGATGCAGATCAGAGCCCCTGTACGTCTGCCAGACAGGACAGACAGCGGGACCTGTCTGCCGGGTCACTACACTGCCACTGAGCTCAGGCCAGCTCTGGAGCGGCCACCTCAGAACCCTATTGCTCCTGGAGCAGCTGGGAAAGCTTTCCACACAGAATCACTGAGCACTGAGGAGCAGAAGGAGAAGGAGAGGGGTGAAGAGAAACACTGCTTTAACCTGTATGCCAGTGACCGCATCTCCTTGAGCAGAGACCTGGGCGCAGACACCAGACCACCAGAGTATGTCAGTTTGTACAATCTTTACGCTTTTCATAAAGCTGTGCAAAATGTAACATGTACAGTAATTGCACCACCTAGTGGGAGTAAATGCAGCTTTAGCGCTGTATAGTACTATTCCTTCCCTATTACTAGGGATCGACCAAAGCAGAGAGACAGATAAAGAGCATCAGGCAAATAAATCGCTGATACAGATAATCTACAAACTGCCCAAAAACGACCCGATTATCAGCCAGCGCCGGTAATCGGCCTTATCTCTACCTATTACTACTCCATGAATTGATGTACTGGCCCTGAATGTAATTTTAAGTCACACTGAAACACACCCAAACAGCTCAGTGTAGCCTAATATAGTCCTTTTAGCCTCATATTTGCTTTATGCAACTGGGGAAAATTTCAGGCAGAAACCACAGAGATGATTGTTCCGACTGGGACTTTGTTTCAGCATGCCTGCCCAGTTACTGTGGCCAGTTCAGAAAGAAGCACAGTTATGTTTGGCAATGACTGTACATCCAAGTGTATGTAAGTCCAAGTACATGTCAGTAGATAGTCAGTACATGACACAGACATAAAGCCTGTGCATGTACTGGCTATCTTATTAGGGAGAATAAAGTCTCTCCCGCTCTGATATGGCAGGTATTTCAAAGGCTGCCACACATGCGGTGTCACGGCTGAAATGGACACCCCACAAGGGAGAGTCTGCAGATGTAATAACTAGACTATTGTGCCACTCAGGAACTGTACAGGACAGTCAGATCTTTGTGCTCTTTCTCCTTCTTTTTGCAGATGTATTGAGCAAACCTTCAGGCGATGCCCCGCCTTGCCGACCACCAGTGTGATAATTGTGTTTCACAATGAGGCTTGGAGCACCCTGCTAAGGACAGTATACAGTGTCCTCCACACCTCCCCTGCCATTCTCCTCAAGGAGATCATCCTGGTGGATGACGCCAGCGTTGATGGTAAAATTCAAAAGGGCCCTACAGGACCGCCCTGCTCTCTTTTGGGTTCGATTTCAGGCAGCATGTTGGGTGGGCAGCTTGTTGGTGTGCCTCGAAACGTGCAGAGCTCCCTGCTCCCTCTGTGGCCAATGAACTGGCTTACAGCAGGAAGCTAGTGAATATTCTCCTTAGAGGAATTAGCAGTGGTTGTGCTTAGAAATGAGTCAGTGTTAACTCTTGTAAACAGGTCTGATGTACTGTAGGAAGAAAACTAAATGCTGGAGAGGAGAGATGTTTCAGGGAATGCAGGCGATCTGACTCTCTCAGCTTAGCTACTTGTAGTGAGCAGGACACAGATGGAGGCCTGCTGTTTAGCAGCTCTCCTTAAAGCCATCCATGCTGAAGATGAAAAGGAATATGCTCTGTCCTTTTTCATTTTTTTTGAATTTGAATTTCACCTTCCAGGCTGAGGACTGTGAATATTATCTATTGATCACTTAAGCGATACTTGAGACTTTATGAGACTATATATTATTATATATATTATATCACACAATTTCATCAGATTTTCTAAATGTTCTTCTCAACCTCTGACTTTACTGTATGTCTAATGGATGTCCCATAATTTCAGAGGCGTTGAAGGACAAGCTGGATGAGTATTTGAAGCGGCTGAGCATTGTTCGAGTTGTCCGCCAGCGTGAAAGGAAAGGACTCATCACTGCTCGGCTGCTGGGTGCCTCCGTGGCTACCGGTGACACACTCACCTTTCTGGATGCTCACTGTTAGTGAACACCACTGACGTTACTCACACATTAAAACCAGTTGCATGCCAGACACACCCTGACTTAACAACCTATAGTTTGTTCTTCTTAAAGTCCTCTGCATAGCCGCCACCCCTTTCCATTCCAAAATTAGCCATTCAGTGGCTATTGTTAAGAAATATGTTGTGATGTAATGTCTGATTTGCGTGCGTTAACAGGTGAATGCTTCAGTGGATGGCTGGAGCCCCTGTTGGCCAGGATAGCAGAGAACTACACTGTAGTAGTGAGTCCTGATATAACCACTATTGATCTCAATACTTTTGAGTTTGTGAAACCGTCCCCGTATGGCCAGAACCACAACCGAGGAAACTTTGACTGGAGCCTTTCCTTCGGCTGGGAGAGTCTACCAGATCATGAGAAACAAAGGAGGAAGGATGAAACGTACCCGATCAAGTAAGCAACCAATGTACATTAATATAGAATAACAACTTTGCATAAACTCTTACTTCTTGTTGGAAATCATTAAAAACATTAAACAAAATGTTTCTACAGGACTCCCACATTTGCTGGTGGGCTCTTCTCTATCTCAAAAGAATATTTCTACCATATTGGAAGCTATGATGAAAAAATGGAAATCTGGGGCGGTGAGAATATTGAAATGTCATTTAGGGTAAGACATTGTGAAGCTATCATTCTGGATGTGCAGAAGTTTTGTTATTTGTATCTGTTAAATCATTCCATTCTCCTAACAGCTGTATGGGCGTGTCTACCAGCATGTCATTATACGTCTGTTTGTGCTGTCTCCCATTAATCTGCAGGTGTGGCAGTGTGGCGGACAGCTGGAGATCATCCCTTGCTCCATTGTTGGTCATGTTTTCCGCACCAAGAGCCCCCACACCTTTCCCAAGGGCACACAAGTGATTGCTCGTAACCAGGTTCGACTGGCGGAGGTCTGGATGGACGACTACAAGGAGATCTTTTACCGCCGTAACCAGCAAGCTGCACAGATGGCAAAAGATGTACGTAGTGCTTCTGACTAGAGCTGCAACTACTGATTGTTTTCACTGTCGATTAATCAAGTTGTTTGGTCTATAAACTGTAAGAAAATGAAGAAAAAAAAAAAAGTTGATCAGGGTTTCCCAAAGCCCAATATGATGTCCTCAAATGTCTTGTCTTTTCCTCATCTTAACGATTCAGTTTACTGTAATAGAGAAGTGCAGAAAAAACTCGCATTTCAGAAGCTGGACTCAGAGAATTTCATCTTCAAAGAACTGACTCAAAATAGTTGGTGATTAATTTAATTGACAACTAATCGATTAGTCTTTGCAGCTCTACTTCTGACACTAATGTGACTTTGAAATCCTGTGTATTCTTTGAAATGCCGCAAATTGCTCTGCAGCATTATATTTTACTTGTACTTCCTATGGTCATATGTTAGTGGTTTTTAAAGAGGACTTGTAACCGATAGTGAAAAATGGGCCTGGAGGAAGTCTGCTCTGGTAAATGACACACAGGCTTTCAGCGTTTCCCAACATGTGGTCCTGGAGGTGCCATAAACACTTCCCTCAGGGCTGTACCTCACAGAGCGGGCCAGCCCTCTCCCACTGGCTTCAAACACGCATGCGGTGGTCAACAGCTTCATGGAATCCACTGTAGTAGCTATCAGTGAGTGCACTAATGTGAGCAGCATCCTTGTCATTATAGAAAGTGCTCCCATTAATCAAGAGCATGAGGTGCCTGCGAATCCTTTAAAATGTGCTGCTACCCTTCCATTGAAAAAGGGAAGAGTGAACAACTACTTGTCTGTAGTTAATTTGTTCAACAAAGGACTCATTAGAGCACTGGAACACATTTATTGAGTTTAGAAAAGTAAAAGCGAAGATTCCAATGGAATATTATTTTTTCCTTTTTAAGGTTACATCTAATTGTTTTTTGTAATGGAGTTGTATGTTTTATTTCTGTGGTTGGTGCTCAGCTTCACCACAGACTGAAATATCTCAAGATAATAGATCGCCATGGTGCCCAGAGGATGAGTCCTAATGATTTTGGTGATGCCCTCACTTTTCCGCTAATGCAACTATGACCTCATAGTGACATTTTTGTTTATGGTGAAATATCTCAACACTTATTGGATGAATTGCAATGCAATTTAGTACATGCATTCACATCACCCTCAGGATGAATTGTAATACCTCTGGTGATCTATCTATGTTTCCTCTAGCAGTAGCATCAAGTCAAATTTTCTTACTATTACTAATACGTAATTTGGTTTATGATCAAATACCTGCAACTCGTGCGCGTGTGGTCTTATATACTTTGAGCTCATCCTAATTCTTGATTTCAGTGCAGATGGCAACCTTTAGAGAAATATTTAAAAAAAAACAATGACCTTTTAAACATGTAAACAGCACTTCCAGATTTATCTTCACAGGCTTTGCTAAGTGATATTTTTCCATACCTGACATTTTTTCTTCCGAGATCTCACAAAAGTGATTTTTAAGAGCATATCTGAAGTCAAGACGGAGCATCATTGTTTTGTTGGTAAACCTTGTTAAATGAGCCCTGTTAGTATCCCGCATGCCTGCAGTGTGTTGAGAATCAATGTGAAGGAACTGCTTTTGCATTGTTTCAACAGAGGGCCTTTGGAGAGATCTCCGAACGCATGGACCTCCGTGCACGGCTGCAGTGCAAGAGCTTCTCATGGTATTTGAAGAACGTTTATCCAGAAGTCTTCATGCCTGATCTCAACCCACTCCACTTTGGCTCAGTAAGATCACACACCCCACCACCAGCTCTCCTCTTTCCAAACCTCAGAACTCTGTCTAGCCACTGTGGGTTTCCACTTGTGATCTCCAGAGGGTACTGAGCAGTTCCAATTTGACACCACTGAAAGCACTCCAGAGAATAAAGTTGTTTGAACAGCTTGCAATGGATGTTAGTTTTTCATTTTGTTTCCTCTCACTGCTCTCCCCTTCCCTTCTCTTTCTCTGTAGGTGAAAAATGTCGGCAAAGACTCATGCCTGGATGTTGGAGAGAACAATGAGGGTGGGAAACAGCTGATCGTGTACCCATGTCACGGACTCGGAGGACACCAGGTCAGTCAGAGAATCTACCTTCTATCACTGATTGGTAAACATATGATTCGTTGTTGACGGCATTTTTTTGTTTTTGTTTTTTTCTGTAGTATTTTGAGTTCTCCACACATCACGAGATTAGACACAGCATTCAGAAGGAGCTGTGTTTGCACGGGGAAGAGGGGACTGTGAAGCTGGAGGACTGCCAGTATAAAGGCAGGAACACATTTGTAGGAGCAGAGCAAAAATGGGAACTGAAGGATGTGAGTTTTATTTATTTTATTTTTATTGCATTTTCTGTGCACTGATTTGTGATTTCAGATACTTGGGTTATCTTTTTAGAAACATAATTTTTGTTTTATCTTGTCTTTGTATAGAACCAGTTATTCTACATTCCAGGATGGAACATGTGTCTGAGTGCCCGTCATGAGCATCCCTCTCTGGCCCTCTGCAACCCCTCGGACATGTACCAGCTCTGGTCCTTCGTCTGAGTCTGCAAACTACCACTTTGCAGAATAGCCACTCTGTATGCATAGACATACTAGGACATGAGTGTACTATACTGTATGCAGTAAACATGCAGTCTTGTTTTAGATGACATTAAGTTTTAATTTATTTTTATACGTAGAAAAACTAAACTGCGGCTGCTGGGAAGTTTGGACTTTGGGGAGAAACCACAGTGTGCCACTGCTGGAAAGGAAGCATTGAAACAATGATCCCAATCAGACTGTGAACTGAGATTCTTGAAACAATTAAGATGCACTGTGCTGACAAGTGCCTCTTTTGTGTTTGAGATGTATTCACTAGTCCAAGTCATTGCAACCAACGCGTGCAGAATGAGGTATATGAAGCCAACACTGCACATTTTCCAGTGAGACACATGAATCTAAAACAAAATCATACAAAAAGACACAGTAGATGATGTATATTATAAACAAGGGGTTAAAGTTGGACACACAAAAATCCCATATGTTACGCACCAAAGAGAGAACCTGAAACACACACAAGTACTGTATGATGTGCATTGTCCCCCTTTTTAAAATAACCTTTTTTTTATAATACATAACCTTGTATTTGCTACCATCCAGTGCCTTAGATGTAATGTTCTACTGGGTGGGTTGAGGGGTGGGTAGTGGTGTGGTGGGGTTGTTGCAGGTCTCGGTGGACGCAGAATGATGGCTTCTACAGTGTTGTGATCAAAATGGTCTTCAGATCAGGATGGGAGTTGATACACTTTAATTGAATTATTTCCTGACATATTTTTAGTTTTCAAACTATGAGACCAGAAAACATTTGCAAGACAAAGATTTTATAATTTCTATACAGTTGCCAGTTTATTAGGTACAGCTAAAACTAATGCAGTCTAATACAACAACCTTGCGATAAATCCTCCCTTAACTAATATAATGCGGTGCTGTTAAATTGTTGTTTCTAATATGTCAAATGTTTTTATAACCATTTTCCTGTTTTTAATTGTGGCAATGTTTATTTGTAATATTTCCATTTTTTTATACTTTGGTGTTTATCAAACAGGATTTTTTAACGTGAAATGAATGCATCGAAGGAATTTTAATTGTTGATCGAATGTCTGAAACTCTACATCTGAACTGGAGTCCACTAATGAATCTCTGGTGCAGGCACTAGTGTTTAGATGGCTGTGGAATATTGTAAATAACAGTTAAAAACAGTTGCAATGTGTGTGTTTGTAAACTGTCTATTTTTGCCTTGGTATTGAGAGGTCTTATTTTTAGGTTAATAAATTCAGTTGGGTAGTACTGAGAGCCATTTTGTCTCATTTCTCCATGTGATCTGCAGAGGGCGCTTTGCACTAAGAAATTACTGAACTGTACAATGTTGGCTAGCAATTTTATCAATTTTAATTAAATGTATTTCAAAACCATGTTAAAAATGAAACAACTGGAAATTAAATTGTCTCTATCTATAGTTGGAAAAGCAAACACATTGAAAACATTTGTACCATTTTGTGAAAAATGTTTGGATTTCACAGAATAAGAAATATAATGAAATAAATCAGGCACATGAAGCTTTACAACTCACAACCAGCATGAAACAAAAGACAATTTTAAGATAGTGAAGCAATTTACTTAATACAGACTTTTAGTAAACCACAATAAATACACATTTCAATATATCATTCATTATAAATACTGGAACATAAAAACCAACACAGGAATCTTAACTGGATGCAGTTTCATTGTATCTAGCCTTCTCATACTGTATGCTTTGGCATGATTAATCTGGATCTGGCCGATAATCTGGACATGTTGATGCCACTGATTGCCTGAAAGCAGTCTGTACACTTCTTTTGTCCCGCTGAGGTGGCAGGAGAGGTCCCAGCTACTCAACAGTCACACAGAACCACTATTACTCTGGTACTGACCCTTCTGATTATAAAATATGGGCAGATATTTGCAAGCTTGGAAGAGGGACAAATATCAGTATTCATGCAGGAGCAGAGAGCTCAAGGTAAAGAACATATTACAGTAGTACTATTCACCAAATTATTGCAGTCCCCTCCAGTGCTGAACGGCCACTCCAATTTCCCTTTTGTCACTGATTTTATAAAGAGGTTATTTATAAATTTTTGGTAAACATTATTTTCATATCTGACTGCTAAGTCATTATCAATGGCTCTAGGGACTCAAGAGTCTGTTAATTATACTGATCTCAATCATGTTTCATAATAAGCTTTGATTGTCAACCTTGAGCATTTGCTTCCCCCATACACAATTATTGGCATATTTTGTATTAAACTAATGGTGCTTTAAGTACAATATCAAGTGCCATGACAGCCAATTAAAATAAATATTGAGGATCTTCTTTTAAAGGGAATGCCTATTAAAAATGCTCAAACTATTGCACATAACACTTCAATAAAGCAAATCAACATCATTATTGGATCCACAAAAATAAACATCTTAGTTATTAGACAGTCAAATGTGGCTTATATCGTGTTCAAAATCAGTTGTCACTAAGAAGTTAATTCATGAAATACGGACACATTATTTTGGGTCAATATTTTGTTGACAGAACTTTGATAGAGACTGGTTACTGATGCTTTTCAAATGAAGCCTATTATGCATTATAATTAATAAAGATAGTGTTCTGTCGTCTATAATGAATCATAGAGCTTCTCATACTTGTGGAGATATCACTCAGTGCTACTTTATTAATATCCCTGTATTAATGAATACAGGGATATAGATATATTTTTCCACTGTTCAAGTATTCATACCACTGCATACCACTGCACCCCCACACATAAGTGCAAAAGGCTGTTAATTGATTTCTTGACATTTTATGATATTCCAAAATATACAAATAAGAATTCAGGCTTTTTCATGCTTTTCAAAACCATAGAAAAGCATATAATAGTGACAAAAAAGAAGAGAAATGTACATTATGTACACAACACATTTGTATATAAAACAATGGCATTTTTTCCCCCTAAATGTCACTGAGATTCCCAAAACAGCATGCGTAATGTTATCAAAACATTTACAATATATAAGTGTACACATAATTCAGAAACAATAAATAAACTGACAATAAACCTTTTTTGCACATTTGACACATACAGTAGACATAGAAAAGTTCCATCTACAGTACAATATCTGCTTAAAACTAGAACTTTACATCTCAAATTACAAGATACATTGCACGGCATGACATAACTGATGTTATAAAATGTTTTTTTTTATTTGCAGTAAAGCGCACGCTGTAGTAGAGAAACCTTCAGAAGCGAATAATTAAAACATTTCCATCATGACCTTATGGCTTTATAGTTACAGATAAAATGTACTGCAGTGCTGTAAATTGCTTTGAAATGTAAGGTCAGATAATGCAAAACAAGGCCATGATTATGTTCCCTTAAATACCACTTGGTCAGGCTCAAGTAAAGACATAATAATGAAAGAACGCTTTAAAAGGCGAGGCCCACTAAATGGCTGCGACCTCGGGGCAATGGTCTGGTAAAGGGAGGTTCTTAGTGTTGTTTCCTAGTAGGGTCAGGTCAGAATGGCCATTAACACCGGACTCTTGCTGTGGCTGTTCAGCTGTTATACATGAGCTGCTGTACGAACCCTGGGTGTTATTGTTCTGGTAGTTCTGAAATTGCGTCTGGTTCGGGGTGTCAGGCTGCTCCACAAACGCTGCTTTGGACGCCTTCTTGTCCTGATCAGGTGTATAGCAGGTCAAGGGGGCGGCAGGAGCACCGTTGGTCAGAGTGAAGTGGTGATTAGCCGAGTATTGTTCCTCAGCCTGATTCGAGTAGTCTGTGTACTGCTCGGCAGACGCGTTGAATTGTCCTTGGGCGGCGCTGCCGTTGGTCGTGCTGACTGGATCTTGGAATGCTAAGGCTTCCCCGTAGGGTTCACTGGGTTGGCTGGTTTGGCCATCAGAGACGGCACTGGAGCTCCCCAGCTGATAGTACTCAGCTGAAGAGGAGTTCATTAAATATGTGTTTCCGTTCATGTGGTTTTCATGAGCCACAGAGCCATCGTTGTAACACAGCACAGAGGGCAAGGGGACAACCTCAGACCGAGACACTGACAGGGTAGTCATGTTGCCCTGAAAGTTTTTAGACCTCTCTTCATCTGCATCCTCCTCCTCCTCCTCCTCCTCCTCCTCCTCCTCCTCCTCCTCCTCCTCCTCCTCCTCCTCCTCAGAGTCGCTGTTGGCTAAGCTCTGGGTGCTGGAGTCAGACAGTCCACTGCAAACACTGCTGCTATCCTCCTCGTCCTCATCATCTTCTTCGTTCTCCTCCTCCTCCTCCTCCTCCTCATCTTCATCTTCATCTTCATCATCTAGCGTCTCCTCCATCTCGTCGGCAGCCTGCAGGTGCATGCTGGCCGTCTGTGGAACGGCGTCTGACAGAGAGTACTCCAACCTGTGCTGGGACTGAACCAGAGGGTTTCCGGCCCCCAGGTCGTTAGTTTCGCTACGGTAACCGTTGGTGGGGGACGCCTGCTGCTGCTCACGGCTCTTCTCCAGTTCCAGCTTCATTATGGTATGCAAGAAATGGGTCCGAACACGGATAGGATTAAACTCCACTCTCCCAGTTGAATTGGTGCAGCCCTCTTTTGTGCAGCCACATGGAAATGACATACGGTCCACCTAAGGAAAACATAACATTTACTGTGCTATTCATTCTATTCTAAACGGATGATGTGATAATGACACGATTGTTCCAAATAATGAATGTGCTTTCTCTAATATACTATATCAGTCATTGATACATGTACCTTCTCTTTAAATGTACAGTATGTTTATCTGTTTACAAGAGCGGGGATAAAGCTGAGGACATGCATGTCGTGGGATTTACCTGGCACTTGATCCCTGCGAGGCTACAGGCACAGGTCTCTGGGTCACAGAAGACTCTGCAATCACAGCCGCAGTCCTCTCTGGACATCCGGATTGCCCGCAGATCATGTTTCTCTTCCACATCAATCTTCTTTACCCCAGAGGAGCGCAGCAGTGCCCGGCGCTTTTTAGTAGTCAGAGGCTGCAGGAAGAAGTACTCATCTACCTCTGTGTTGTCCAGATCGATGTCGTCATCAGAAATGTCCTCTGTCGTAAGCGTGTTGGCCTCTTCCGACTCCACCGTGCCATTCTTAGTCAGCTGAAAACAAGAAGGCATCACATCAAAGCCATTTTATAAAAATGAGAGAACACAAACAAAGTGCTGTTTTAAACAAAGACCAAATTCCTTTAAAATCCTTCACATTTCATGATTTTGACATACTGATATAATGCGTATACAATCCTATGTACAGAAATCTTGCTCAATTTTGTTCAGATACAGATTACAAAAAAATGTACCTTGAGTTTGATTGAATTGAGTTTCTCCTCCTTCAGGTGATCTCTGAGCATGTCTCTGTGGATCCTCTCCTGCTCCACTGCAAATTCACCCAGGGAGTACTGCCTGATCCAGCTGTGCCTGTTGGACATGCCCAGCGTGCTGCCTCCCTGGCTGGGCACGCTAGTGAAGCCCTGCCGCCGGCTGAAGTAGTACACTGTCACATTGTCAAAATGCACCCTCCTTGTCCGCAGGCGCTTCTCTCTCTTCAATATCGAGTCAGCTGCAAAGGAAGACTAGAATGTTAAAAAAAGTAATACACTGCCTGTACTTGTCATCTTGGTTGTAAACTGTTTTTGACAATTCATTAATCCAATGTGGAAAAAATGAAAGCTCTACAATGCAAATCAATGTGACAAGAACACTTTCAGTTGTTTTTTTTTATATATATCATTTACACATCCTTTCATGTTGAAGCAGACCAGTTTTATAGCCATGTAAAGCCTGTTAAGATAAGTGACATTTTTATGGCAAAATGTGGGACACAGACATGCTGAGGGTATTGTCCTTAAATGCCTGAAATATGAGAAATTCTTTCTTGCCAGCTTTACAGCGAGCTTCTACGTATTTTAGCGCAGCTTCGTAGGGAAGGATTTCATCACAGCTCTGTGCTTCCGCTTGGCATGCAAGTCCCCAGTGTGTCTTTTTAAGGAGAGCTCTACAAGAGGGAGAGGCAGAGGCAGAGAGGAGGGCAACGGTGGAGCATAAATAATCCCCTGCCTGGCCCAGAGCTAAAGAGTGCTGGTTCACAGAAGCAGTGTTCCCAGTGTTCACCCCATATCAGACAGACAGGACAAATAGAAACCATCTGGTTCTAACTGCTCTCCACCCCACGCAAGAGGGACAATGCATTTCATTACATATGTAGAGCTGTCAGACTGAGCTGAGCTGAGTTTCATTATCTATATCAGAGAAATGCAAACAGTTGTCAAGCTTCTTTTAGGTGTAAAAACAGTTAGCAGGTGTTAAGGTCTTTAGAATCAGCTTTTTTTGTTTTGAGGATGTCTATTTTAAAACCTATATGAAAAACATTTCAAAGGTATTTTAAAATACTATCTACAATCAGCAAGTTTTCCTTTACCCTTGTACCCTCTCTGAGACAGAAACACATTAGATGATTTTCTCTAACACAACAGCATGGAGATGTAAAACCACCATTTAATTGTTTCATCTCTGTGCCAAGACAGTCAATCTCTGTACTTGCACATGTTACTTCACAGGAGTGAAGTCTTCATAGTGCACAGCTCCCTTGCTGCCGTCAGCTGACCTTCTCCCCGGCTACCAGCAGCTGCAGCTGACACAGAGGCCAAGCTTAGCCTCTAGGGACGCAGCACCCTACTTATGTATGTCTCGCTAGAGGGGGGGGGGACCCTGTCACCCATCTGCATGTCATTCACACAGATGATGCATCATTAAAACACACATTCTGTATTGACTTTGCCTTTAAAGTTTTAAAAAAAAGAACTTGTTTTCGTTTACTTGGCAAAAATGTTGTTATTTTGGAAAATTAAATCCTAAGTAGCCAAATTGTGTGCGCGCACACACACACACACACACACACACACACACACACACACACACACACACACACACACACACACACACACACACACACACACACACACACATCCTGTCCAAATGTGGCTCCTTTCTTTTGTTCTTTAAGAATTGCATTATTAATCCCCCAGAATGATGAATCAAATGTATTATATATTTCACTCACATTCTGTCTTATCTCTCAGACATTAGGATTTGCATGTGCACTGTGTTACTTATTAGTGTCTTTTTGAACCTGCAGAGAAGACATGTCTTTTATTGTTGGGTTTTCTTCGATTAAGAAGTCAGTTCAAGCCAGAAAAAACTGTGGAATCTCTCGGTAGTAGACCTCTTTTCTCTTTCTCAACCTCTTCTACTTTACAGTATTTTTAGTTTGTTGACCTGCTTCTTATAATCCTGTAGTAGATCGACAGAAAATTAGTCTCTAACTATTTAAAAAAATGATTAATCCTTTGAGTCATTTTTTTCAAGCAAAAGGCATTTGATGGTTTCAACTTCTTTAAAGCTATAGTGCGTAGTTTGTCTCTCCCATGAGGAATTCTAAATTATGTCGGTGCATCCCACATGATACAAGCCTTCCTAGTAGCCAAAGAGGACACGGAGGATTAAAAAAACATGATGGATTCTTCAGAAGAGGTAATTATCTTTACTCAAGTTTCTGCTCACGAAAGGCGCCAGACAGCCATGCTGAGAAATACAGAGAGAGTTGTGTGGAGCCGTCTTAATTAGCTTTGTATCAACTCATTTGGCAATGGCTCGAATGTAACAGACATTTATTATTATTAAAAAGTTATGCACTAAAGCTTTAATATTTTATACAAAAAAATGTAATAAAATATTTTGGGGGGTTTGGAGTGTTGGTTGAGGAAATCGCGACAGGCATTTTTCACCACACAAACAAAAATAAGCGGCAGATCTATCCATAATGAAAATAATAGTGGTCTTAGAGAGGCACATTTACTTGTACGGTACCACCCGTGTTGCATGTTGCACACATACATTTTGAGACTGCATCAGCTCATTCATCTGGCTGGGCCTGTACACTGATGCTGGTACTAATGATGGAGGCTGTCTGTGCATCGTTCCCTTTTATTACAGCAGCACTGGACTCTTAGTATCACTCATCTTCCTCTCCTCTCCTCTACCTCTGCCCAGCTATGCCTATAAATTCATATTACACTCCCTTATCTACAGACATGCAGATTTGTTCTCTCTAACCTGCATCCTGCATTGATTGTGTAATACAAAAATCAGGCTGTCTCTGAGTATTATTTCCTTCTTGATTAAAAATCGTTTTCAGTGCGTTAGCTTTTTGTTCCTTGAGATGAAATGATAACAGCCACACAGAGCTCAATGCATGAATTTAAAAGACACAGGCACTCACGGGTGAAAGGGCCTGAGGCAGCGGGGTTGACACTGTCACCGCTATCCCCACTCTCACTGCAGGAGACCTCATCATCAGACTCCCGCAAGGAAGAGCACGGGGAGGAGGAGGCTTCCACCTCCTCAAATTTCCTCTTCAGTATTCCACTCATGGTCCGCCGCATCTGCACCTGAAACCAAACGACAGCAGAGGGGCCACATATTATTTAATATCCAGTTTAGGGCCTTCATAATCCTGAACACACTCAATTAGAAATGAGACCCAGACTCCCCGCCCACACACACACAGACACACAAAATCTCTCCTGCCACTATCCAGACTCCCAGTCGTTCCCTGGGCGATTGATCACCTTGGTACAAAAGAGCTGGGATGGAAGGAGAAAGCTGCTAATTACAGAATTGCCTTACAGAAGTTCATTCATTGGATTGAGAGGCTGGGGAAAAAAAGAGACTGGACCAACTTGTCTTGCACTGCTATCAGTTACAGTGAAATCATGTACAACATATATGTATTATGTACAGTAGTTGAATATTATGTGATTATGTGCATTTAATTGATAATACTATAAAATAACAGAAATATCCACTAGATTAAAATGTATTACACTGCATCTAGGAAGAAAACTCATCTGGAGTTTTTTCTAAAAAACATAATGCAACAAATTAAAGCATGCATCCATAGTATTCGTGGGATGTTTGTGTGCATTTATACAGGTGCAAACACATGCTGATGTGCACTGTAGCTGTTGAAGTGTGGCAACAATCTGCACAACACAAAGTGATTTGTACATATATCACATATCATGCAGCGCTAGAGAAGGAATAGGTGAGGCTGTTGTTGACAGGATAATGAATGACATCCTGTACATCTGTAACGAGCTTCTGATATGTCAGATGCTTCCTACATAAAAAAAAGGAAAGACCTCAGGCGAATGCAGCTACAGACATGGCACAGCATAGTAAAAAGAAAAACACTGGTACTAGTGTACTGTGACAGTCTCTATTTTGCCTTATAATCTGCAACAAAGTCAATAATTGCAAAATAATAATAGCAACAATGGACCACTAGATATTATTCCTGCTACAGACTTTTCAGTGACAACTACCATTAAATAATTACACTATCTATAACATTAGCTCTACAGTTAAATCAGGTACAGCAGTGGTATGTACAGTTTCTGAAAAATACATAAATAAAACTATCTTTGTATGACTGTGTAGGTGCAGCTTAATGTTTGTGGTTACAGCATTTCATACAGAGGCTGTTGTAACAGACGTGTTACAGACCACTTCAATGTCACTTGAGAGGAGCCATTAACTCCCTCTGACTGATGATGCAATTAGACAAATAAACAAGAACAAGCTCATCAGTCAACTACACTTAAACTAATCACCACTATGCTGGAACTACTGCATTGTAACTGTCCGACAATGTATTATTTTGATTACTTTTTTCCCCTTTGAATACTATTCTGCCATTATTGTTCAATGTGTAATGGCTGTAACATTGCAGGACTTATTTATTCCTTTTTCATAATATGAGGCATTGCTGAAAATGTAGTCCTTTAAGGTACTGTATTTATCTGAGGAGCCCTTTGTTCCTTGTTTAAACAGCAGCAGCTGGAACGTCATGTCACATTTTAAAATATACCCAATAACACAACAGTGCTGCTGTAGCACAGCAAGGATTGCTATGACTGACAGCTTTTCCCTCACTGCTTTCTCTCTTGGAAACTGGAATCAGTAAAGACAGCATGCATCTTCAGCCAGTCCAACTCTGTCTATCTGCCAGAGCAGCTTGTGGAGGAGTTCCATTCACAGACAGCCACAGTGTTTCATCTGGGCTCTGCTATCAAGTCATTACAGATGCAAATGCTGCCTGAGAGAAAGAGGTGCAACCCAGAGAGGACTAGCGCTGCCAGCAAGATGGTCATTGTTCCCAGGAGGCTGTGCTTGTTCAGCACGGCGACATGGCACTGCCAGCATTTGGAGAACCTCCAGAGTCAACCTACAACTAAGGAATGTAAGGCATCCTCCATCTGTGAGAAAGTGGAGGAGAGAGGAGTCTGTCAGGGTAACCTTCCTAAAAAGATTTCCTTTCAGAAAGAACTGATATTAATTTGGAAGCAAGAGGTGGCATCCTGAGCAAGAGTGAACCATCTTTTTAATTCTGAAAGCCAATAACTGAGCTGGCTGACAAAAAAAAGCAATTCTGAAATATAATAAATTCATCTTGTGAGATGTAAAATGTTGGATCTCACATCAAAACAGTGAAGAAACACATTTTCACAATCCACTTCATGTGTTGGCAAACAGGAGTGGAAATTTCCACCAGAAATGACCTGTGTAATTTTAGTCCATTTCCTAGCGAGGGTCCTAATTAGATACCATTGTTGGAAACCTATTCGTATGCTTAGCCCTCAGCTGATGCTGCACTATAGGCTTTGATACCAAAAGTGGTTTCCATGGAGATTGTGTACTCTTGATGTACTCTCACAACTAGTGCTTTACCATATTACAGTGTTTCCAGTGCTACTGTATATCAGTTTTTTTTTCTAAAGCCCCAATCTTAGTTTATGTATAGTTTATATAAGCACAATATATATACTTTCTCTGATTAATGCATTACTAGTTAAATTGCATTCTGTTACGACAGCATTAAAAAGGTAACATCTTGACACTGGATGGGCATGACATCATAAGCCACAGAGCTGTGGGTAATCTAGGGTGAACCTCTTTTATCGTGGCTAAATAAATAACAGAGATTGTTGCTCCTTTCTAACAGCTCTTTCTTTGTCTTCACTGTTGCCTTACCACTATAATCATGGCTGGGCAGCATACACTATGTTACAAGGGAGAAAATCCCAGAGAAAATAATGCAGCAAAAGCCAGCTTGGAAAGCCCCTCCCTGTGTTTGCCTCTCTGTGCACACACATCAATTGTGGAAACCAACTCCTGTCCTTAATCAACAGCGCTCACGGCACTGTAGCACACTTGGATTCTGAATACAATTATTTTCCTCCCCTTCATTCACAAGGTTCCCACAGTCAAAATAAAACATTCATACCAAGTGATGCCAACAAGCCTGTGGCATCTGGTGCAAGTCATGACACATCAGTCCTATGATGACCAGATTACACTTCTCTGTGTGTGCTCTGGCCCTCACAGGAACAACTGACCTGTATCCAGTGGCAGACTGTGACTCCTTTCACCTCTTCTCACAGCAGCACAGCCACACAATCATAAATGTCGCTATTCAAAAAAGGTGAAACATGATGAGTGAAGAGGTTCCCATTTTGTTTCTGTCCACTGACTTGCAGCGACCCCTGAGCTCCACGGGCATGAGAAAAAAGGGTGCAGGAGTGTGAGAGAGACTTGTAATGTTCCAGCTCTGACTGCACTGTCGGTACCATATGCTTTATTGTTGCAAGACGACAGTCTTTCTCACTTTAACTCCCTGTCTGTAACTGTGTTTCTCTCTCTCTCTCTCTCTCTCTCTCTCTCTCTCTCTCTCTTGCCACACAAAGGCTCATTAGCTGCAGCCGGCTAAGAGGCAGAAGTCTGACTGGAGCAGAGTGGAGCAAAGCAGAGGCAGCCTGTTAGATCACATGGGTGGGATGTCTGAGAGAGAGAGAGAGAGAGAGAGAGAGAGAGAGAGAGAGAGAGAGAGAGAGTGCTTCTGCTCCTGCTGTCTGCAGATATTTTTACCAACATGAGCCGGGGAAAGGGAGGGGGGTGAGTATGGGGGAGGAGGTAAGGGGGGTCAGAAAGAGGGAAAAAGACAGAATGTTGGAGAAATGTATGGGGGGCATAACAGAGACGCAGAGAGGAGGGGATTCAGGGGGGAATAGTAAAGGGGAGAGGGAGAGTGAGGAAGAGGTGGAGTGAATGTAGGGAGGTGGAAAGGATAGAGAATGGGGGAGAACAGAGAAAAAGAAACATCTGATGCCAAGAACCACAAAATAGGACCATCGAGAGAGCATTAAACTACAAAATAAAAGCTTAAATGACTGAAAATCCAGAATAAATCAAATTGAATGACAGAACAGTACACAATATGTATATAAAAAAATGTTGGCATATTGTTTTATTCAACGCAATAACTAACATATGAAATCTGAACATATACCTGGAAGAAGTTGACAAGAAAATATCACCATATACTACCTCAATAAAATTTGTCAGCACTGTAAATGTGATCCCAACACTTGCTATGCCAGGATGTTCTGCAGAAGAGTTAGTGGGCCACAGCTTGTGCAGTCAGAGAGCCATTATATCATTCTTGCACTCAATTGGACCGTATTTCAATATAAAAGGTCCTGCACTTCCTCATACAGGATCGTTTTAAGTCTAGAGGCTTTTTTACAGCCAGCTCGGCATTTCAGTCTTTACGAACAAATAATCGTTTCTGACCACAAACATACAAATTGTATAGCTAGCAACATTGCTGATCAAAACCTCTTATTTGCATGATTTTAATCCATTGCGGTTTAGCTAGGTAGTTAATACAATGTCTGTTACACTGAATTTAGTAGTAGTAGTAGTAGTAGTAGTAGTAATAGTAGTAGTAGTGGGGATATTATATTATTTAAGGGTTTACATCCCTTCTAAGAGTGATGGTGACCACTGATATGGCTCATTTTAAACATGCACTCAGCACACTAGTGGAAGTGCACTGACAGTACTCTGACAGACTCTGCTGAGCACTCAAAGATTACAGTCGGCTATTATGGCTGAATCAGAAGGACCAAAGAGCAAGCAAGCATCACAACACAAAAATGCAATACTTACTCTCTGACAGAAACAAAAAGTGAGCATTACAAAATCACAAACACCATATGTATTGCAGGTCTACTGATTTGTTCAGGATTATTGTACCATTATCGTCGTTACTCTGTCTACCCAATTTGATAAATGCTACTCCAATCTAACTGATCAGACTAATAAGAAGGCTCATGTCCGATGTCACAGTTGATGTGTGCGTGTGTGTGTGTGTGTCTCTATCTCCGCTAACAGACCACGCAATTAAAATGATTGCCAATGACTCAGTCATACTAATAAGTGGGAACATGGGCTACAGTGGTTTGTACCTGCTGGATCTGTGGGGCCTAGTTCTAGGTTACCTAAAGGCGCTGACACACCAACCCGATTATCGGCCGTCGGACAGTCTGGCGAGGTCGGTGACTCAAGTCTGTTTGGTGTGTTCCGTGCCGTCGTCAGTCGGCGAGACGTCGGCCTTCCTTTGGGCTGATTTGACTTGTTGAATCGGCCAGTGGGCAGTCGGGCTCAATGACCAATTACTGGAAATGACGAGCGGGATGACCGTGAAGAATGCCTCTCAAAATCTGACGAAAATCTTTTAAACTGACCTTTGTCGATCTGAAATGAAGACAGATTCAGCAAGTGCATGGCCTATTTCTCGCTTAAAATGTTTTCAGAAACACTTTTTGGTGAACTATTTTCATAAAATATGAGATTGTATTCCGAACGAGCCGCCATTATGCATGGTTTTAAAATTCGGGAGAAGCCAGACCCACGTGACGCGTTCGTCCAATCAGCTGCCGGTTTTCATTTTTTGTGTTAATAGATGACCTTATCTGCATTCCTTTAATGATTCATCCACAGACATCACACATATATGCTGCCCTATTCCATGAAAATGCAAAACATAAGCTGCAGAGATGGCATTTGTTACACCATTGCGCCAGTGATGGTGACCTATATTTGCTCTGACTTTCAAGAGGCTTTCAGATTTCAATGAAGGGAATTGACGACAGCAGGCAAAATAAACAAAGAAAGGGTTTCGAATGAATCATTTGTACATACTGTAATTGGAGTCATATGCTAAAGTCCTGCCCAAATCCCAATACAGTAAGAGATGAAAGGCAAATTCTAAAATATGTTTTTAATGATATATCCGAAAAGAGTCTTATTGTTCAACACAAATAAGCAAATAGAGGAGTGCTTGTTATTTCTCACAGAAAATACTACTGTATAGATTTTTTCAAATTGTTTTGTTTTCTGTTACAGAGCATGTACAAAGTGGAAGGAAAAGGAAAAGAAGAGAGCGATTGTCTTTTGTCTATGCTCTCTGATACATGACCTGCCTTATCACAAACGTTCCTTATCAAAAACGGTCCTTTGCACAACATTAGTGATAAAGGACCTTCACATGTGTGCATGTGCATGTGTTAGTTAAAATGCAAATTGTCAAAGCAATCATTGAATAAACGCTTCAGTGATCTCTGCAAAACATTTGACTCTGAACTGACTGGCTTCATAACAACAAATCAGCAACTGTTTGGCAGCAGTGGCCATTAATCAGAACCTTTACAGTAATGGAAGAAACTGGAGTGAACCAAGGATGAATAAATGCATCCACCCTGCTTATCACCTTCATCACAGCCATTGTCCATCTCAAGACTTAACACAGCTATCTCACAGTATGTTAAAATGTCTTACAGAACAGACTGAAGGTTCTTCAACCTATATAGATAGGTATAGATTCAAGCCCTTAAGGTCAAGGGTCTCCATCAGGTCGCCATCAGCTGCATCTCACAGCTCTACTATAAGGCTGCAGTATACAGATCATAATGCCATCTGCCATCATTTAGAACACAATCTGCAGTGCGCCCATGGTGCATTTCCAAAGACATAAAAGATACTTGGAGTGGCCATAAACAGTAAATAGATAGAAGTTGTTCTGGACTGTGCCACATCCCCACATGTACCATATATCACTTTGCCTTCCTTGGCAGTTTGTCTCTCCTCAGAGCAAATACTGACACAGAAATGCACAATCACATCAGCAACACAAGCAGGCTTTTGCCAAACTGAGTTGCCGCTGTGTGGTGCAGTGGCCTAGAACACTTACAATACAGACATCTCAGAGCACTGCAAAATTCATACCAGAGCTGCCTCCTAAAAAATCATGGACATCCATTGGGAAAGAGAACCACAAATATTAGTATGTAAGAGGAAATATCTATATTTATATATTTATATTTACTGGATTTCCATCACAATCATCAAATACCAGTTCTGACACATTGTGTGTGATGTAGTTACAATGTCTGAAAGCAGACACTTCACTCTCATCTACAAACTGGCAAGCAAGCACCTAGAATCTGAAGAGAGTTGTACTGGGACAATGTCAGGACTAACTACAAAACGTTCCACATCAAAACCAATAAATGGATGGACATTGCCCATGCAGACAAAGAAGGCAGATCGATTACTGTCATTGTACCCTTATTACAATAGAATCTGTGGTTCCAGGAATAGAGGGGACAGTTGTGGTAAGGCCACATGTGTAACTACTATTTTTTTGTATGCGCAAAGTACATTTGGTATTAACTTAACTGTATTTCTACCACAGCTTGATTAAGGTTAGGAAAAGATCATGGTCATGGTTTGACCTGCAAGTGACATTTTGAATACCATATTGACATTTGACTCTGTATCATGTAAATTGAAATTTTGCAACTTGAGTGATCAAATTAGCACGAGTAATGCAACGTGAGGCGAATTTACGTGGTCGGTGTGAACACAACATAAGACAGTAGGCAGGTATCTCTAGCTAACATGCTCAGATCATGGCTGTATTAAGAAAAAACAGTTTCCAAAATGACACTCCACTAATTCCCATGAAATTTGCTAACTAGGAGCATACAACGAAAGGGTTTTGAGGCTTCAGTGGACTTCCGTGTTATGGGGCCCACAGAGCATGTGCACAAGAGCACTTCTCCAGCCGAGCTGGTTAAGAGCTTACGAGAGTTCCTCTGGCTGTGCCAGCCAACTTTCGACAAGTTGCTAGTGGAGAAGGTCAAGCATTGAGCAAGCTAAACACCTAGATATTTTTCCCGGGAATTGATGGAGACCACAAAGGCCAGTGAACATAAGACTGACTCTCTGATCAGGCAACCAGAAACATGACTTTAGATGCCAATGTTGTTGCTGTGCTTCAGCTGAGTTTGCTTTGACTTTGCTGAGTATTTCTGCACCCTGGTGGTCATAAATTGCTTGTTGTAGCTTTAAATGTTTCTAATAGCAACACTGACATCTGAAGTCTGTGTCAAAGTCAACCGCCCTCCACTCTCACCTTCCCTGCGCTACATTAACCCATCAGAATTGATATGAAACATTGCAGAGGAATATATGCAGGTCACTAATTAGTCTGTTACATATGTATACAATAATTGTTTGCTACATATTTTACATTTTTGTGTGGGGTTGTGTGGGTATAGATTGATATAGATTGAAAACTTGCTTCCTTGCTCTGTATCGAGGTCTGCCAAATGCCTAGGCCATTCAGTATGGCTGGTTGCCTTGCAGACTACAAGTGTTTCCGTGCACTCCAGTAGAGTCAAACCCTGAAACCACAAAAGATCCTGGGCCTTGCAGCCAGTCTGAGGTTGTGTTCGCACTCATCCATCACTGGTGTCACACTCAGCAACGGCAACCTTGAAAGAGAGGGAGAGGAAGCTAGGCAGAGAGCGACAGATAACTAGATAGATATAAAGAGAGAGAGAGGCCAGGTCTCAGTTGGACTCCCCTGAGGAGAGGCTGTGGCCTGGATGATTATACAGCTACAGATGATGTCAGTGGAGGATCCCTGCCTCAGAGAGAACACAAACACACATGCTCATATATTCATTGACACTGTTTTGTAGAAGGGGTGAGATAGATTCCTAAATTATACATGAAAAGGGCACAGAAGAAAGTGTTTTGTAATAGGTCAGGGGGCATCTCCCTTAATCTGTAAATGTGCTAGCATCATATTCAGGAATAACACAATAATCATTTGCATCCTGTTCCTGGAGAACATATAGGGCAGAAACTCTCATAGATCATTCAGATATTTAAAAAAAAAAAATCCATGTGCAAATGGTGCAATTAAGCTACAGTATCTACACATCTTTTATATGCAAAATCCCGTGCCGTCTTTGCAAGTGGCCTGTCATTACTCATGTTAGGTACAGAGCATTGAAAAACACCTGCCTAATTCTTCAGTGACAATAAACATTTGCTCAATCTGTTTTCCCCATTGTACTGCAATAAAGGTCAGATGGACAAATTTTGCAAATAAATAACACTAATTATCAAATAAAGTAATCTTCATTCTCAGTCAGCCTATAAAGAATTACACAAGCACAAGAAAAAAAAACATTCAGGTCAATAAACACAAAGGAATCCATTTAAGGAAATGTAATGAAATCTACAGATTTATGCAAATGAGACTTCACATGCGCTCTGTACATTTGTTAACTTGCACTTGCCTGAGGCTGCAGACAGATCTGCTCCACACACATGAAAGGATGGGGGGCGGGGGGGGGGGCAGGAGAGAGAGAGAGAGAGAGAGAGAGAGAGAGAGAGAAAGAGAGAGAGAGAGAGAGGGGAAGGGAGGAGAGAGTGTAGCCCACTGCTCAGCACTCAGCACACGGAGGAGATGCAGCCTGGTGCCTGTGCAGCCTCCCTCCTGCAGCTACAGTACAGCCGAGAGCTGGGAATCATTGATCTGTTCTTCCTCCTCATAGAACAATAGAGGAAGCACGGCTCCTTATTAACCACATGGGCTCAGAGCAAAGGGTGACTACATGTCTAATACATATCTAGCTGCAGCAGTTTAACATTGTATTAAAGCATAGTTGCAAATAACTGTCAGTATTATGAGTGGCCAGTGTACTACTGTAAATGACATGAATGCTTATATTATGGCAAGAACTTGTGAACTAATTTGACTCCTGGTATGATGTGTGGTTTCTTCTTTCACACAAAAAAAGCAGCAGTGTTTTCCATGCTTAAATGGAAGAGTAATCTTTAAAAAAGAGATTTGATCCATCATCTTTGTTGTTACAAGCACTGATCAAAATACGCCAAAGCAGACAAGCACGAACGAACAAGCTCCACATTTAGACTAATGTTTTGATTTGCTGTAATTCAAGTCACACAGTGCAGAGGCATAATCAGGTACTCTCACCCTCATGTCAATCACAAAAGCTCACCTAAATTATTCATGGCTCTATATTTTATTTATGACTATATTTTCCCATGCCACCTGAAAGTTCGCAAAAGCCGGTTTTGCTGGCAGAAACAGAGCTGCCAAGCATTTCATAGAGACAGGGCTGCTTTCATCTCTCACACAGGCTGGGAAAGCTGTGGGATGTGGAGTTCATATTCTGCAGACAAACCTTATCATTTATATATAGCCAGTATCATGTTGAGATCTTGAATCATTTTTATATGCAAAACATTCACACTGTTATCTGAGAAAATTCGTGAAGTAGGCCAGCTCTGCATGTGGTTACAGTATGGAAAATTAGATGATATCAAAAAACAAAGTGACACAAAATACTTCCTGAGAAAAATCAACATGAATGTTATCCAGGATACACTCCTATTTTAAATGTTCAACGTGTTGTTGGTTAGGATTTTATCTTATCTTTAATTACAGCAATGGTGCTTTTTGGAGAACTATCAGTGCTTTCTTCAATATGTCTTTTTGTTGATAAGATAGCCTATGAGAGATACAGTAATCAGACATTTGGTTGCTGAAATAAAAATAAATAAATCTGCACACATCTCAAAGTGCAACATTTATTTTCTAAACTACTGGTCACAAAGACCTTTGTCACTGTGCCAATACATGCAAAACAGTTTGTATAACTTTTTCTGTGGCTGTCAAACACTAGAAAAATAAAGTTATTATTATTAATGAACATTAAATAGTCATGACTAAATAGGCTAAGCATCAAATTAAAGCTAGAAAAAAATCCATATTAGATATTTATTAAGAATTTAACAGTCGAAAGTGGTGCTTCATAAGGTCGTTGGGCGTTGTTTGATCCGATTTGACTGACAGTGATCAAACTAACCAACTAATTCAAATCCTGATTGTTGCATAAAAATACGTGGCATCATGTTTTTCCATCTGACACATGCGATTACCAAAGTCCATTATAACTTGTAATAATAACATTATAAGCTGATTGAGAAAACATGTTTTCCATGCCTTTAAAGAAAAAGATTCTAATCCAGATTTTAAAAGTTGAAATCAGACCTTATATATACACTAAATGTACTTCATCCATTTTACTTATTTAACCAGGAACTCTCTGGAGATAAATTATTTATTTTACTAAAAAGACCTGCTCAAAATGGCAGCCTAGTAACCTGGGAAAACCCTGACGAACTTCCGGCAAATTTGAGGTTTGCTCTGCAAGTCAGTCTGGCCAAGAGCCCATTCAAGCCCATTTCCAATTTTTTCCAAATTGAGGCACCAATCACAAACGTTGAGGCGGGCTTTACATGATGACAATAGCGCAGCGACGGCAAGCAGCTTTTTGTTTACATTCAACATGATGGCCACCGAAGCGCAGGAACCCGTTGATGCCGCTGTCGCTGCTATGTCACCCGGATCATGAGCGTCCGTTGGTGACGCCCCTTTGGAAATGAGCTGTGAATGAAGCTTCCCCAGACCTACTCTCAGTTACAACTGAGAAGGGTCTGGTGTCAACCAGGCTAGCAGCATAGTAGTTGGCAAACAAAACATGAGAAGAATTGAAGAAATTGTTTAACTAAATTATTAAATGGGTAATGTGGCTCGGGAAAGGGGAGTTTGGGGTCCCCTGCTGGAGCTGCTCCCCCCGCGACCCGACCACGGATAAGCGGATGACGATGGATGGATGGATGGATTAAATTACATTTCACATGAAACATTTTATGAATGTGGTGGTGTGGTGTTTGAATGCCTCATATGAAGGCAGTGTTTTCAAATGAAGTTTATCTTGTAAATGATTAAGCCCAGGGTGCATAACTCTGATTTGTTGTGCAATATAAATAAATGGACATAACCTTATCTTATCTTAAATGATTTGGTCTAACATTCCTAAAGGTTTCCTTAGTTTGAACCTACTACACCTATGTGTGTATCAATGCAGTGGCATTTCAAGTATCACAGGTTAAGAATAATAGGAAATTAAATTTCCGATTGTAGAATATTTGAAAATCAAACAAATAATTACAGAACCACATCAGCTGTTGATGCCTATTCACACTGGCTATATAAAGCCTTTATGTGGTGGCATACCGTGCACTGACAAATAATAGTCATTAAGGCACAGCCATATGTTTTTTTCTTAACACCTAATTAGCTGGCAGCAGACAAAAGATTCCAAATAGGTGTCATGGCAACATCTCAAGAGAGCGCAGTCCTAAACAGTGAAAGCCCAGAGCTTACATCTAAAACAACTACATTGGAACCATGAACGCCGCTGAGATGCACAAAGCTGCTCTGTAATATTAGTTATTTGTTATTAATATTAATCCTATACATAAACCATATATATCATATCATATCATATAAAATCATGCTGAATATGGAATTAAAATTGGTGCTTTGTAAGAACATAAATTGTGTATCACACTGATCAAAAAGACGTTTAACCATATAAATATCAGAGAATGCTGCCTGGTGAATGTTGCTGCCTTTACTTGCCTGTTAGCTTGTCGCCTTGTTCCAATTCATTGGAAAAATCCCTTAAAAGGATGTTTAATTTAAAACTACAGAAAATAAAAAGTACCATAAGGAGACAACCTGCTAATTTTAGGAAAATATAGACACCTTTTATAACCTATTTTTCGATGGTCACTGGGGTAAAAATAGGGGTGAATAATAGGGCTCATTGTATGCAGGAATATAAAATTTATGAATGAGCTGTATCAACATATCAATTCTATATGAGTAATTTTCTTCTTTTTTGTATTGTATTTTCTATGGTTTATTATTTCACGTTCGAAATGTTTTGTTGTAGCATGTTGGGGACAGAAGGAGGGATGGCTGAACTATTCCGTGCACTAGGCCTATATTGAGTCTTTTTCCGTGTTTGTTGGGATACATTTTTGCATATAACATAAAATACAAAGAAAATAGAATTACATAGTCCATTATGTTTGTTAGATTCATCTCACTTAACTTCTCCAGGTGGTAAGATGTCAAGCAAAGTGTAAAACAACCCATTAGACTTACACTTTTGGCTGATTGCTTTCATTTCTTGCTTATTCCAAACCACAATCCAGCTAGTCTTCCCCACATTACAATCTGACCTTTAACCTCACTCAGTAAATCTTCCTGAACCTCCAGGTAGAGCTTAAAACCACGAATTCTTGAGGAAACAAAATTAATTTGGCTGTGCATGTGAACCTCTGTGTGCAGACAATTCACCCACACCAGCCTCCTGCAGAGAGACTCTCTTAGTGCAGTCAAGCCATAACACCTTTCCTGTGAATCTTTAATGGACCACAGTCCCTGTTATCAAGCTTTAGCCATCTGTGCTACAGTATGTAATAGCAGCATGACTGAATCACTTATTCAAATAAGTCAGCTTAATGATGCAGCTTTTCACAAGTAAATACATCTACTTAATGTTGCAATGTCCTTTAACTCAGTGCCACATGTACTAATTAAATTCTGCTCCTCTGAGGAATGAGTGCCGATAGATTGAGGAGACAGATGGATTGAAGAGGAAAAATACCCCCCCCCCCTCTCACCTTTCAGATCTCAATCACAAAGATGGGAATAGTTGTGTGATTGCATGTGCATGGTCGCATGTTTGAGTGCATGCTTTCGGACAGGGATGGACTGCCTTTATGTTTATTTAAGCCTAATATGTAACAAAAAAGCAGAAAGTTAACATAACTGCATCTTTTGATTACATTAATGTAGGCTATTAGAACTACAAGGCAACAGTGAAAACAACTAATCTATCTGTCTTTACTGCCTTGGAAATGTCAAAGCCTGTGATTTTCACATGTTTATAGCACTGATGGTTGATTTGCTGAAAAATAGAAAGAATATATCCTCTTTTCATCATGTTGAAATCGGAGGCATCTCTCTAGTATAAGCCGGTGAGAATAGCGCAGCTGTCTGTATTGACTAAACACTGTTGTCTGCATCAACATCACATCATATCTTGTTATCAGCGGGTCTTTTGTGGCAGCGTAGCAACAGTTGTGCAAGCTTTGAACACCATCTATCTCACAGGCATGAATTCAATATGTTAATGTTTTGTGAAGGCTGAAAGTATTATTTCAGACAGCAAGAAGGAGATTTGATCTTACCTTTAGCAAAATATATTACACTGCAGTGACCCGCCTTTGTTCTGTGAAGAATAGAGAAGAGAAACAAAAATAGTAAGGCTGCTGCCAATTTATGAGTAACTCTCTACTGTAATTTCTAGAGTTACAAGATTGTGCAAAAGGTGACTTTAAATCATGTTTGATGCTGTGTTGTTACAACAAGTTGAACACAAAGCCATTGTTTTGTAATGCACATGCTGTAGTACACAGGTTTTGTCACGGAAACTTGCAATTTTAGCATTGATGTATAGACGATTGACAGAGCTTCATCTAAAATCTCTTTGGGAGTCACTTTTAGAGCTGGGGCGGTTGGAGGGGGCATCCCCGGGGGGTTAAGGGAAACATGCTCTCTGCCTCCTCTGCCTGTTTTGCAGGAGGCTCTGCAGGGAACCAGACTCTCTTCTCCCTGCGGTCTGCATGAGAGGCTCAGTTGGCCACATACCAGTCAACTGGCTCCCAGTACAGTAGCCTGTATGACGCACATGTGCGACCTCAAACATTATACACAAAGGCACTGGAGCTTTAATAGTCAGGATCCCTTTGGGCTCTGTGCCTATTATAAACATGTGTAGTGGTAATCATTTTGTGCACAAAGTGTTTAAACAATTAAATCACCATTGGTTTAAATGAAAGAAAGAAAATGTGGCCTTGAAGTATTAGAGTAACTAACGTCAATGACTATTTAGCACATGTACCAAGCAGACTGAGGTTTGATGTTCAGAAGAGTTTGGCAAATGGACTATTCTGGGATGGGTCCTAACCAGTCCCAGCATAAGGTAACAGTACAGCAGGCAAACATAAAATGTGTTATTACTTCATGCAACACAGAAAAGGGTGAGAAACAAAGATAAAAGGCTTACATTTTTACCAATTTAAGCAATGCGTGTGTTCAAATATACAGGCCATAGACTGTATGATACAGGCCTATGATTGCTCATACTCACCATTCATTTCGTTACTCTCATCAGTATCCAGCCAGTCAATGACGCCCCTCTCTCAATGGACTTCACAATTTTTCCCTAAACCAGTTTCCCTCTGCGGAAATCCCCCACCGCTGTGAGATCATTAAACACTGCTACCGGATTTCCCGATTAGTAAACTATTGGAAATACCGGCACAATTGTCGCATATAACAACAGTGCTTTAACGTGCACTCCTTCCGGCTGCTCAGGGAACAATGGTGCAGCATCGGACTGACAGCTTCACGGCCAACGTGACACAGTCTGTCCAATCATGGTTTAACAAACCAGGAATCATCCGCAGAGCGCTGCTGCCTGCCTGCCGGCCCACTGTAGGCTTCAACGCACACATCCCACTGTGTCATCATGTGCGCTCACTGTTGCCAAAGAAGGTGGGCTTAATCATGATTTAAAAAACACTTTTAACAGGGATGTATAGTCTGTATAGGCAGCAATTCATTTTAAAATCGCATATTTGTGTATGAAGGCTAAGTCATTGACTGGATTTCCTGTTTCATTCTCGAGTGAATCAGTTGACTTTGACTTCTACATGTTGTACATGTAACCTGTTTTCTTATGTTGTAATACGTTTGTCTCCAGTAGGCTATACGTTATTTTAGAAGCTGAACTTTGCACCACTGCTGCAACATTTGGACAGCATCCCTCCTGAATGTACTGTATAGTAGGCGCTGGGACGTGCAGACATTTTGGGGGGCAGGGGCTCATGTGAAAAAAAGGGCACTTCTCATAATATTTTTTTAAACAAAACGTTAAATATATTAATACAACTCTGACTTCTGTACGAATTTATTTTAATCGGAACCAAACAAAGTCTACCCAGCGGGCACCTTGATATCAATGTGATGTCAAATATTAGTCAAGACTTGATCAAGATGCTATATAACATAATATATTCAGTTTGGATGCAAATTTCTTCCAGTGGTAATTGGGTGAAATAGGGTTAATCCAACACTGAAATTGGTTTAATGTATATGTAGGCCATTATGTTTGACGTTCAATTTACGTCAAATCAATGTGTGATTTTTGATTTTGACGTCAGTTTGATTTGCATTTTTGACCTGTTTTTTGATGTCGATGTTTGATGTTGATTTGATGTCTTTTCAACATCAAGTGCCCACTGGGTAATGTCCCGACCGGTTATTTAGATTTTTTATTCAATAAATACATTTGTTTGACAGGAATGTATTTATTTATGGGGAAAAAGGCACTTTCTCTCTAGGAAGAAAAAGGGCAGGTGCTCAAGCCCCCTTCGATGTCTATGTGTGCACGTGCCTGAGTAGGCCTATTACAGTGGTCTCTGTAATAGTTATGATTTTCAAACGAGCCACACATGGTAATGAAACTGATGAAGAAGCTTATAAAAAGAAACAGATGCCTTGGCAAACACCCATAGCCCCAATATATTAAATTGAATTAGTCCCCACTGGATTATGTAAGGTAGATCAGCAGAATATAAAGGGTGTCTCTGTTAGGTTAGAGCACCATGCAACAGGAAAGCTTTGTTTGCTTTTTAGTGCAAATAAAATATTCAACATCAAGTCCTCAACACATGACCTTTCGGGTCGAGGGTTCTTATAAATCAGTGAAGCACATCGCCATCTTGTGGCCACAGTGTTAAACAACAGATGTTCTGTGGGCCCAAAATCTCTTGTCATGATCATATCCAAACAGAGCCAAAGGTGTGGGTGTGTAGATGGCTGGTTCTGAGTCTGTCGAGATTAAGACGAGAGGGAATTATGCTCTTCCCTCATGTTTAATCTGATTTATTTTAGTGTGCTTGTTATTTACTGGACATGAAAGGAGGCAACTGAATGTTGCATTTGGAAAATTTCAGAATTATAGTGCCTTTATTTAGCCAGAGAAAGTGTAACAGCACAAATGTTGTTTCCCAGAAAACTCACACTCACACTTAATGATAACATTAACAATGGCTTATTTCAGTGTCCCTGGAAGCCTGACAGTGAGCCAGTATGCACAATACCAGGAGCAGGAACTGAAGCAGCTATAAATGGGATTTATCCATCATTAATTTGATCATTTACACCTATGCTTTTCCTACTGTGACATGTTAAAAATGTCTAGGTATCACATTTCCACAAATGTCTGATGAACTTGATACTGATGTGGTTGAACAGGCATCAGGAATGCGGCCTGTGCTTTTCACAAAGAGCAGTAGATGACACTAAAGAGCTCATTCTGAAGAAAAAAAAACATTTATGCAGTTACACCTCAAACTATTTTAGTCCAATTTGTTTTCCTTACGTGGGAATAAACAAAGGCAAGATAAACAAACACAGCACACTGTGTCAGCCTTGCAAAGATACAGCTGTACTCTGAAGCATGTTGATCACATTATGTTTAAACAGAGACGTGCTGTTTACATTAATAATTTCAAGGAGTACATTAAGTGTTTACAATTAGGAAGGTGGAGTTAAAGCACAATGTTGCCTACTTGTAAGGAGCCTAAAAAACAGAGACATTCTTAAAGGGAAAAGGGCACCATGTGTTGTAGTAAAATAAAATAAAAAGAGATATCATCAGCACAAACCATTGGGTAATGACTTTAGCTAAAAGTCTGGTGAATACACACTATTCAATTTTTTTCTGAGCATTCTGCGTACTGAATGTTGAATCAGTGCATATGATCCATGATTCTTCTTTTCTTCTTTTTCTTTCTTTCTTCTTGTGTAAAGTCTGTTAACTTCTCGTGTCAAATGAAATAATTGATCTAATTACCATGAATAATTGACGAAAGCCTCAAAAATAAACCACACTCAGAGGGACCAGATACTTAAAAAGCTATTACAGAGCTACACCCAAACTGCACAATTATTTCTGAAAAGTATTTTTCTGAAGCCTTTATTGCATTACACGGGAAAAAACATAAGTAAACACTGTCAGTAAATTGGATTCTGAGATTTGTCAATACACCAACTGTTGTCTCATTAAGTGTCTTCATTTCACAATCCAGATGCATGTTAATGCTTTCCTACTCCCAAGTGCTATTTCATTTCAGCATAACTCTGTTTTGGCATCCTTATTAGTGATAATGAGAATTTGGTGGTCCTATGTAGCCTGTTACGTTAGCACCAAGCACGTGAAAAAAAAAGAGATTACTAATAAAGAAAAATGTCTTTATACATTTCACATGAAGTCAATTTTAGGAAGATTGTGTCATTCACTGTTGTCAGTCATCCCCGCTCAGTGTAACCTAATGGCTGTAAGAACCAGGCTACACGTGATACTCTTGTCTGGCCTTTCTGAATTATGCATTTCTCTCAAGTTAACAGTGGCTATCCAGTGTCCTTCATTCAGCACATCACAGTAGACAGATCTATCATGAATATTTTTTTATGTATTTATTTCCTGTGTCAGATCAGGTAACATTTTTACATATTGTCTATGGTATGCTGTGTGAGCATGTGTGTGTTTGTTGGGGTGTTTTACCTGTGTGTGAAAGGCCTCTGTACCAGAATCATTTAGTGTGTCTCTCTTAAGGGAGCTCTAGAGAGCTTTTGTGCTAAGCCTGCCAATTCTCTGCCGCTGATAGAGGCCCCTCAGACTGCAAAGAAAGTGGAACCCTGTCGAGTGTGGTGACCCGTGTCCTCTCCCTTCTGTACCTGGTGATACAATTGCACCACAGTGGAAATTCAATCAAGAGATGGACCAGAGTGAGCAGCAACCACTCTCCCTGCTGACTCCCGCTGACCTGCTAATCGATTAATCTAAGGAAGAGCTTTAAACACATCTGGATTAAAGACACTTCAGTATTGGAAGGTGGCTTGGGGGAGAAGATCATCAACTTCACTTTCACAAACTGTAAGTACGATTAATGTAATTAAATGTCAGGTCATTTTATGGGAAGTGTATAATAGTTGTTGTCACCTGCAGTCAGCTTTATATAATAACACATCCAATACGAAGCACTTCATCAGTGATGATTGTGTCAAGTGAACATTGACATGTTGTTTATTAGTGTGTGTGTTGCTAAAGAATCACTGACACCATCCATGAGAAGGTATGTTGGCCACAGTAACGGTTAACCATGACAGAACATGCTTTCTTACTGTATGCAGTCCTACGCTGTAACAATGTCAGAGAAATCCACCTGTGGCCGTACAAAAATATGCTGTCCAAATGTTATTTTAGTGACAGATGACAGGCAGTGGGAAGCAAAAAGGCAACAATGCTTATTCAGCTCAAAGATAGCTCTCTGCAATTAACTTAAAACAGGTCGTAGCCGCAGACAGAACAGTGGTATACAAAAGACACAGTAAATAAGTTACATACAACAAAGTATATGTAAAATATTGCACCAGAGATATGAAATATTCCACATGCCCTGTGAGATAAAAGATAAAATACATTGTCATAAAAATCATAAAACCATAGTACATAAGTGTAAATGGATGGTAGGGCCCTACCGTGATACCATACCATTTCCTCATAAACAAATGCCTCCCATGTTTTTGCTGTTTTCCAAATTGATCCTTCACTAGCACTTTACTGCAGAGAGTCACTCTATAAAAAGTTGCTGTCATAGCTGTGGAGGCCACTCCACATTAATGGCAGAGTATAAATAAACAGGTAAACTGTGGGACTCACTTGCCACTCTCTGAGGAAACATCCATCGCCATGGATACTGATAGATGGCTTGCACAATCATCTGTTGAACCGTATTATATGCAGTTTGCCTGTGAAAGTCATCCAAACCAGCATGCACAAGCATGTACAGCACATGCTAAAAAATAAATGGTGCATTCACCTTAAAAATCTGCACTAATCAATATTTTTATCTTAGCAATTCTTCAAATGTGTAATGTGAAAGGGGTTGCCCATAGTGATGAACCCACAGATACGTTTCACTCAACTTTGCTGCCCCCCTAAGCTCTGCAGAATGGCTTAGCATCTTTCAGCTTTTGATTTTAAGGCTCACACGTTTTATTGTTTTGCTTCAATCTCACCACTTTCATGAACCACGTTTCCAGCTGCAGCTTTGATAAACCGCCTGGACATTACCTGCCAAGCATCGAACTGCAGACAGGCAGAGTTAGCGTCCAGCTGGTGAACATAGTGCAGCATTAAGCAGCCTATGAGCCAAATGTTGTTTTCAGGTGTTGGTGGAAACTAGAATAGAGCTAAAAGGAGAGTGAATATTGGACATCACTTGCCAGGTGGCCTGGAACAAGACTGCAAATGAAGGCTGATATTTCTTTCATGTCTGCTGGATGTGTAAATATAAGGCAATGGTTTGCTAACATGCTCACCATACCAACTAAGTGTTGTGTTTATATAATTTAATTGATTATGTAATGTAATGCTGTTTTAACTGTTCTAACTTTGTCTAAATCCACCATGAGATTTTTTTTAGAAAAATGTCAGAAACAGTGCATGACCAAAATCATATTTGGCAAAGTAGCCAGTTGGAACTTGCATTTTTTTCCAATGCTTCTTTATTTGCCAGCATTTGATGATTAGTGTTTGTGTAGTTTGAGTCTGTTAAGTCAGCACTGATTCAGAATCCACTTCCTACCAAAGCATGACTTTGATAAGTGTGCTACTGCTAGCATGATTTTGTAAAGTAAGATCATTTGTAACTTATCATTGAATGCTTTTGTTCTCAGTAATGTTACACTATGAGGAGAACAATGAGAATAATCAGTCCAACATGAATGATTTTAATAGAGTAAGACAATCTGACAGAAACCATGATTAACAGTGTGTGTGAGCCAATCATGTCATATTCCAGCACTGTGAACTGCTGGTGAATTTGAATGACAGGGTATCCATGACAACTGTGTGCACGATAGTAAATCCTCATTTAGTTTGAAAGACACCAGCATGTATGTCAAATGGGCCATGTAGCATATTAGCTTCCTGGATTGACATTTTTCAGATCTCTCAGGCCGTCTCAGAGTACTTCCTTTACATAAATAATTTAACATGTATCGGCTGAATATTACACTCTGTGGGGCTTATTGGACCAATGCATTACTGTTTCAGCAGGCTGGCTTGCTTTATGCATGTGGCTCATTTGCATTCTATTGTAGGAGCAACAGACATGAGATATACTGTTAAATTGATATATGTGCAGCCATTCCCGCTCTGCAATATAAAACAAGTTTCCTGTTCGCCTAAAACCTTAAACTTAATGTGTGGTCCATGTCATGTTGTGTGATCAACATTAACCAAAGGGTGTTCAGGCATAAAATAAGTGATTATTATCAGTGATGATTTTAACTTCACAGCAAGAAGAAATAGACTTCCTGTCTCTCTGTTATATACTTAAAGAAGTTGTCTCTTCTCTCTGCCTTCAATTCAATTCAACTCTCCATCACATTGAAAAGAACTAAGCTTGCAGACGAAATTAATGAATCCCTTGTGTTGCATCGCCTAGTGCCTACCATGATGGACACCAAACCTATGTTGTAGTAACTCTATTTTACCACAAGATGGCACACACAGAAATAATAAAGAGACAAGGAATGACAAGGATATTTTGTTGACTGTCTTTCTGAAGTTCCTCTGACAAGGGTGGATTGTTTCTCCAGGTTAAACAGAATGTATACTACTACTACTACTACTACTACTACTACTACTACTACTACTACTACTTCTACTACTACTACTATTTGACATTCTACTTTTCTAATTACTGTAGTGCATGTCTAATGCTGTGGGGATACCTCTGGTCCCTAGACTGGGTGCCAATGGTAAGATCACTTTTGAAGTATCCTTTAGTGATTACGTACCTGCTTAAAACAACTTTAATAAAACATTCATTATGTATTTTTGAGTTTGCCTTAACCACTGTAGAGCAGAACCAGAGCTCCTATACAGTCTATGGGGTACAACTACTCTACGTTTACGCCATTATGTCTCCATTTCTCACTTGTATAATACAGTTTAATGCTACATTAAATTACAGTGTCTCATGACTGCCCTAATAATTAATGAGAATTCAAGTCTTGTATATCAGTTGTAATACATTTATGAAATTCAACCTTATACGGACCTCACATTTACCAGTTTAGTGAAGTGTGAATAGTCTCACATGATGGCCCTATTTCATTTAATAATGTGCTTAATTAAGTGCTTTGAGCTGATGGGGGTTTGGTTCTTCTGGAAATGCTGTTTTAATGTGCGTTTCACATGTAATATGCCTTTTTTTAAAGATTTTTTTTGGGGCATCTTTAGGCCTTTATATTCACAGGACAGATGAAGACATGAAAGGGTAGAGAGAGGGGGAATTGCATGCAGCAAAGGGCCGCAGGTTGGAGTTGAACCCGTGGCTGCTGCGTCGAGGAGTAAACCTCTACATATGTGCGCCCTTTTCTAACTAAATGACCACATGACAACGTATTCCTCAAAACAAATGGCCACTATAGCACATAAACAGCATGGTTGACAAATACACTGCCTCCAATCATAATGCATCATATTGTATCATGTCGTTCAGTACAAGGCACTTGACTCAATATTTGGTGTATATCAAACAATTCCCCACATATTTTCAGCAAGCATTAACAGGACAATCTAGACTTGATTGTTTAATTCCCAATTCTTAACGGCCCAATCAGGAATGTTGAATGAATGATGAATATGAATTGCAGGTAAATTCCCTTATTAACGTTCACTGATTCACAGAAAGTGCCATTAGATAATATTATTTTATAACTGTTAATGTTTCCCTTATTTAAAGTCTATTAAATTGTATTGCTCCGGTGCTGCCAGAAAAACAGGTTCCTTCCCGAGGCCATTTTGCAGCGGCACCGTGGCTCTGCCGGGTGCTTAGTGCTGCCCATGATGATTGTGATTGGTTTAAAGAAATGCCAATAAACCAATGCACGTTGTTCTCGCATCCTAAAATGCTATGTGGACTAGCCAGACCCTCCTCTTCAGCGCTGTGGAGGAAGGTCTGGCAAAGCGAGACTAAGAGTTGAATGATTGTAACTTAATGATCTTTGATACCGATTTTGTATAACTCAGCTGATGCAGGCTCATCAGCAAACTGGTAGGAATTAAATGGAAGAGAAAAAGAAACACTCCTCTTTATGTATCTTTGTGTAACACATTATTCATTTAAAGTCAGAAAGCAGCCGTATGAACCCTAGCAGTATGACTAACGCATTTTAATCACACAACTACTGTTAAAGAGGCACAAGAAAGCTTTCAGGAGTGCTTGTGGAAATGTCATCACAAAGATGGATATCCAGATAACAGCAGCACTGCCATCTGTAGCCATTTTACTGCCCAACATAAAGCCACTCTCTGCTTTGGCCAACAACTTTTGAAGACATACTGTGTCCAAGGCTGTTGGTTCTTCAATATACTGTAGGTATGGGTCAGCATACTAAGTCAGAGCATGACTAAGAATGTAGGCTGAAGTAAAGCTGAATATATATGCACTAAGTAAACAAGGGGTTGAGCTGCTTGGCTTTGCAACAGCAAGTAGCAGAGATATGACCAGAATGTAATGGAACTATGGTTTGAAAATAGATTTTTGACGTGTTGACAAGTGTGAAAGGGAAGACGAATAAAACTCTAATCTGACAAAGTCTATTTTGTCATCTCTAATCTCAATAACTTGAGGAGACAACAAATTATTTTTAAATGTTGTTTTAGATTTAATGATAAGTGTTTATGTCATGCGGTAATTAATTTAAAACATAAAAAACATGGCTTTGATTTTGAAAGTAAAAAGTAAAAGTATCCCAATTTCCAATGCCTACATTACTTACCAATAGATCTACTGCATTCTTATTTAGACTCATAGAGATATGGTCAAATTTGTCATTAGAAGGCATTTAGCGATACTGAAAATTATATTGACAGTAATGTATGCCACCCTTCATTGAGTCATGGCGCTTAGTTTTGTGTCACTTGAGACAGTTATTTTTAGGCTCTTTTTGATTTTCCGTCGTGGCTTTTGGTGCCGAGATTGGGTGTCAGGCATGCATGACTATGTCACAGGACAAGCAGGGGCTAAATATACGCCCTGTTGCTATGAATGTTGCTGATGTTGCTGGTTTTTGCAAATTGATTGTGTCATTGTCTCAGGTGCTTATTTCACATATCGTTCGTGAAAGGCATCTGAAAATGTACAGGTGAATCGGGATATTAGGTACTGCTCCGTGTCAACATGTATGTGCCTTGATTGTTGTTACCCTCAGGCAGGAGCTATAGGGTGCTGCTAATTGACAGACAGTGGTGAGGGGAGGCAATTAGGAGCCATGTACAGTATCTGCCACAGTCCTACATGATAATCATAAGAAACACAAACCTGTCATTTAATTATGCTCCTCCTCTGCAAGAATGACCCAGAAGTTTTTGATGTTTTTTCTTCGTAGAGGTTAAGTTGATCAAATTGTGGTGGGATGTGTGGACATGAGAACAATCCCTCTTTAGAAGCATTGTAATATTGTGTCATTTAAATCATTTTAAAGAGTAGTCCTTCACTTTGTATTACTGGTTTAAACATTGTTGCAAAACTGTATTTCCTAAAAGGGGAGGTGGTAAACACTAACAGTGGTTGTTGAAGTATATAAGCTTGTCTTTGGTTTATGTATAGAGATCATTGCTTTGCAATCCCATTGTCCCGATTCTGCAAACATGTTAAAATATTTACTGTAAAATACCTTGATGCATTCCAGTCACACG